>JAVRXN010000006.1:16713222-17958222 GCA_033556935.1 Timema podura | reverse complement strand
GTATGATTGATGTATGTCCTACTGTAATGTATGGACTTGTATTTTTGTATGTATGTAGACTATGTTGTATGTATCACTATGTATGTAAATGTATGTATGTATGTATGTATTATGTAATGTTGTATGTATGTTTTGTTGTATGTATGTTGTTGTTGTGACTGTATGTAGTATTGTATGTATGTTGTGATGTTTTGTATGTATGTATGATTATTATGTACGTATGTTACTGTATGTTGTATGTTGTAGTATTATGGAATGTATGATATGTATGTATATAAAAAATGTATGTATTGTATGTACGTTCTATGTGTGTATGTATGTATGTAGTTTGTTTCGTTTTATGTTGCTTTAATATGTACCGTAAATGTATGTAATTTCTTAATATAATTTATATTTAGTAGCATTATTTAAGTATGTAGTATAAGTAGTGTTATGAAATGTATTGTATGTGTGTATGGTAGTTATGTATGTATTTTAGTAATGTAATAGTATGTATGTATGTATGTATTAGTAGTGGTTTGTGTATATGTACGGTGTTGTTTGTATGTATGTATTGGTATGTGTTATTGGTGTGATGTAGTTAAGTGATTTGAATGTCTTTGGTGTGTGTCTAGATTGTGTGTGTGTGTGTGTGTGTGTGTAGTGTTGTTGTTGTGTGGTTGTGGTTCGTTGTGTGTGTGTGTGTTGTGGTGTGGTGTGTTTGTAGTGTAGTGTGTGTGAGTGTCAGTCGAGAGTTGTGTGTGTGTGTGTATGTATGTATGTATATATGTATATGTGTATGTATATATGTATATATGTTATATGTGTATGTATATATGTATATATGTACGTTGTGTGTGTGTGGGTGTGTGTGTGCGTGCGCGTGTGCGCGTGCTTAGTATATTAAAAATATATTTAAAGTGTTACTTGTTTAGTATCATTATCGTATTTTTGATTTTACTTGTGCGATGTCCGTGGGTTCAAACCCAGCCGGGGTCGACGGATTTTTCTTGAGCGATAAAAATCCCTTAGCGAAACTGCCTTCGTACTGTAAAATAACCCTGGAAGGTATGTGAAAATATCTCTCCCTGCGAAATTGCTAGGAATAAGGAAGGAAGAATTTGAGAGGTAATATATCCGTATTTGCATGGCAGGAGAGTGGGAAAACACTGAAATATCAGATAAAGTTTGTCCTTGATGAGCGTTAGAAATGTCAGATAAGGTTTGTACTTTGATGAGTGTCCTGAAATGTCAAATAAGGTGTGTCCTTTGTGATGAGTGTCTTGAATGCTCAATAATAGGTTTGTCCTTTGATGAGCGTTCTGAAATGTCTGATAAGTTTGTACTTTGAGAGTGTTCTGAAATGTCTGATAAGGTTTGTCCTTTGATGAGTGTTCTGAAATGTCATATCAGGTTTGTCCTTTGATGTGCGTTCTGAAATGTCATATCATGGTTTGTCCTTTGATGAGTGTCCTGAAATGTCATAAGGTTTGTCCTTTGATGAGTGTTCTGAAATGTCAGATAGGTTTGTCTTTTGATTATGTGACGTTCTGAAATATCAGTTAAGGTTTGTCGTTTAACTACTTGACGTTAAGAAATATCAATTAAGGTTTGTCGTTTAACTACTTTACGTTAAATATCAGTTAAGGTTTGTCGTTTAACTACATTGACGGTTAAGAAATATCAGATAAGGTTTGTCCTTTAACTACGCGACTATAACTAGACCGTATCTGCATTTTCAATTTCCGCCGCGGGTGCTTATAATGACGGAAGTGGTGTGGATATGAGATATATACTAAGTTGACAACTTGTAAACATAATATCGCCCCATTCATCCAGTAAATTTCATTCCTAGTACAAAACTTTTCCGAATTAATTCAACGTCAAATGGGAGACGCCAATGACAGGTATAATGGGATCCTTGTTTGAGCCTAGGTGATCCCTTATATTATTTAGAAGTATTACGTCCTGTTATTCAGAGTCATAAATAGGAATATAGTTTTGGGAAATATCTTTGAACTCGCCATATCGGTTGACGTATTAACATTGGTGTCCGCAGGCAAAAAATTGTTTAGGTACTTACTTGCTCTATAGCCTTAGGAAACTCGAAAGCTCATTGCCGCACTTACCAAAGTACACTTTCCTAATAGTCTTCTAATCACTCATTACCATCCTATGCTTTATATATCCTCTAACCTATCTTATATAGTTTATTATCACCTAATCCACCTATCTTTTATAGTTATCAATCACCATTAACCTTTATTTTATAGTTCTATTAGTCCACCTTATTACACCTATCTTTATATAGTTCTATCTAGTCACTTATTACACCTATCTTATATAGTTATTAATCCACTCTTCACCTATATTTATATAGTTCTATCTAGTCCACCTTATTACACCCTATCTTTATATAGTTCTTCTATCACCCCATTACAACCTTTATTTATATAGTTCTATCTAGTCACCTTATTACACCCTATCTTTATATAGTTCTATCTAGTCCACCTTATTACACCCTATCTTTATATAGTTCTATTAGTCACTTACCTATCTTATATAGTTTATCTATCACTCTTTTCAACTATTTATAGTTCATTGTCACCCATACCCCATCTTTTATAGTTTTTCATCACTCATCACCTATCTTTATATAGTTCTTTCTAATCCACCTATACAACTATCTTTATTGTCTATCTAGCACTTATTACATCTTTATAGTCTATTAGTCACCTTATCCCCTATTTTTATAGTTTATCTAGTCCGCTTACACTAACAACAAGTCGCCATGGTGTGGGTTCGCTGGTCCCCTGCGTGGCACGTAATTTAAGGGCACTGGGAAGGTTTCCCATACTACCGTCAACTTAGCACCAATATTGGATTACCACCTCCAACGAACAGGTGTACAATCATATGGTACAACTTTTTACTTTAATAATCAGTAGTTACAACTGTCAAGAAGATAAACTTGTAACTGAGTAATATCGAGATAGATTAACTGGTGCGATTGATTTTTTTTTTAAATGCGTAATTCCGGACCTACGCGCTAACAACTCTGAAAGGGGGGGGGGGGGGGTTAGGGTGGAAGCGGGGAAAGATGAGGCTACTGGGGAGTGGAGAAGGTTACATAATGATGAGTTACACACCTTTTACTCATCACAAAATACTGTTAGGATAATCAAGTGCCGTAGATTACGGTGGGAAGAACATCCAGCGTAAATAGGGTAGGATGCTAAAAGAACTCGGGTTCTAAACGGATATTAGATGACTGGCAAAACTGACTCAAGGGAAAGAGACCATTGGAGGTAAGCATATAGGACACAGATAGGAGGATAACATTAGAATGGACCTGAGACATTAAAGGATGTAATGAGGTGGACTGGATAGAACTAACTCAAGATTAGGTAGGGTGTAATGAGGTGGATGGATAGAACTAGCTCAAGATAGGGATAGGGTGTAATGAGGAGGAATAGATAGAACTAGCTCAAGATAGGGATAGGTCAAGGCCGTAGCCAGCCAATGATTTCAGGGGGGGTTTTGTGGGCACATCCCTCAATTTCTGGAGGCTAGAAGATAAATATAAATGATAAACACCTCTAGAAGCTCTCTAAGTTCTTTTTATGGTAACACAGCCCCTAATTTGTATTTGTACCTTAACTTTGACATTGTTTGAACCATAAATAAAGCCATATTATGTTTTGTTCATAGAATTTCAGGGGGGGTTTGAACCCCCAAAAACCCCCCCTTGATACGGCCTTGGGATAGGTGGTAGTACTTTTTTAAGTGCGGCAATGGACATTCTAGTTCCTAATGCCGAGTGAGTAATTAGGCCTAATATAGAAACAAAACTAGAAGCCCTCTGGAGCTGGACAAAATACAACTCGATATCAGGGTCCGTGTACTTATCACTTTTGAATATAAAGTTGGCAACACTGCTTGAGATATCTCTAGTCAAACTGCACTGGTTCCGTTTCTCCATTATGTACTCGTTACTAGCGAGTGTTGTCATGGATTTGAACAAAATTGACAAAGCATTTACATAATCATAGTCTTATCTTTAGTTCTGTTCTGTCTATGGTTGACTCATCTTGAGGATTTCTCTTCTACCCACAACAGAGATGCCTCGGAGACGCAGATTGGCGGGCGGTAGCTGAGCGTGCGCAGGAACAAATGCGCGGGTGAAGGATCTACTACCACCTACCATCTACCACCTACCACCTACCATGTTGATCAAGGAATATCGCATTCCCCTGCCTCTCACGGTGGAAGAATACCGCATCGCTCAACTTTTTATGATCGCAGTAAGTATATAGAGAAGCCCGATTCTTAGGCTTTGGGTCGATTTATATCAAAATTTAGGCAAAAAATGGAGGGCCTTGATTTTTTTTGGTACCTTGTCCTACTATCCGTCTGGGCTATACACTTATGTATTAATTATTATGCTGATGGTTTTAGGAATTTTGAAGGTTACATTTAGAGGAAGTGTATCAGCATTTACGTGGAGGGAGAATGTAAAACCCATAAAATACCCTCAATACATCCGACCGAGTTTCGAACCCAAGGGCGCACCCAGAGGGGAGTTTTGGGGGCTGAACCCTGAAGCCTGAAGGACCTTTCCTAGAAATTCAATAATATTACAAAAATATGATTAGCACTGTGTTTTGTCAATTAATCAATTATATTTTGTTTAATTATATTTAATATAAAAAACTATTTTGTGCAGTAATTAGGGCTTTTTAAAGGAATGCTTTTTCTGTTGATTTTTAACTTTACTGTAAATTTGCACCTAAATGAAAACTGGACCTGTGATGCCGTAATATTTTCTAAAAATGGTTAAAGTCTTTATACTCTTTGTATATAAAGTTTTGAAGTGGGTAGTCCTACATTAATTGCAATTATTATTTTAGAGCAATTATGTAAACACTATTGTATCAGGAAGAGGGGAAGGGGCAGTTGAGATATTATCATATGTCCCCACCCCCAACTACAAAACCTGAGTGTGAGAAGAATGTGTAAACACAGACCTGTTAACCAGTGGCGTACACATGACAGAGGGTAGGCCGAGAATACGGTCTTGGTACAAATTAGCTTAAATATTACCATTTGCATCCTTTGAAATAAAAATTTTTCTCGGGGGAGAAAACCCCTGGATCCCCACTTTTTAGGGGGCGTCGCTGATTCTATATATTTCTTATCCCCTACTTCAAATAAAATTTCTAAATATAACAGTAATTGAACTATACAATGGTGCAATTATGAACATTATTATGTAAAAAAAGGGTGACCTGGTGGTCTAGGGGGTAAGGTGTCAGACTTCTATGCTTGGGGTCCGGGGTTTAATCCTCGGTCCCGGCACAGATTTATCTGATTGCCAAACCCTTCCTTCACCTCTGACAAGACGTGTATTAATCACAACTTGTGAATGTGTGGAATGCCAGGCCTCCACCGTGGTTCGGATCCCACGTTAAACTGTAGGTCCTCCATTTTCATCTCACAATCACCCCACCATTACACATTAGCGTATGTGCGTATAACCCGAACGGGTTGTAAGACGCGGTGCTAATAGTAATAATAATAATTATTATTATGATGTAAAAAGCCCCCCCCCCTCAACCTCAAAATCCTGGGTGCACCCTGTTCAAATCACCATCTCCCCATCATCGGCATTCTGGTCTACAGCGAAAGTAGGGCGTTAGATTACGCGGCCACCAAAGCGGGTGACATTGAATAGATCTTTTAAATGATCAATTCAATGATTTATATAAAGGTTTGCTCTAACTATATTTTCAAATTTAAATGAGCATATAAGCTTATTTTCTGAAAAAATACTAACATTTAGCACACAAAGTATAGATGCTTAAGCTAATAAAAATTACAAATACAAATTTATAGTGTTCGAAATAAAAGGTGCGCAGGAAGATATTGGGAATAAAAAAAAAGATGAGATTACTGAGGAGTGGAGTAGGTTACATAATGATGATTTACATAATTTGTACTCACCACAAAACATTGTTAGGATAATCAAGTCTCATAGATTACAATGGGAAGAACAGGCAGCGCATATGGGATAATCTAGAACATTGTTCAGGGTAGTCATTGGCAAATAGAATGGGAAGAGACCATTGGGAAGACCTAGACGCAGATAGGAGAATAAGATTAGAATGGGCAATAAAGAGATAAGGTATAATGAGGTGATATGGATAGGGTGTATTGAGTTAGACTTGAAATAACTAGCTCAAAAGAGGGATAGGGTGTATTGATTTAGACTGGATATAACTAGCTCAAGAGAGGGATAGGGTGAGTTAAGTTTGACAGGATATAACTAGCTCAAACGAGGGATAGGGTGAGTTAAGTTTGACAGGATATAACTAGCTCAAGAGAGGGATAGGGTGAGTTAAGTTTGACAGGATATAACTAGCTCAAGAGAGGGATAGGGTGAGTTAAGTTTGACAGGATATAACTAGCTCAAGAGAGGGATAGGGTGAGTTAAGTTTGACAGGATATAACTAGCTCAAGAGTGGGATAGGGTGTATCGAGTTAGACTTAATAGAACTAGCTCAAGAGTGGGATAGGGTGTATCGAGTTAGACTTAATAGAACTAGCTCAAGAGAGGGATAGGGTGTGTTAAGTTTGACAGGATATAACTAGCTCAAACGAGGGATAGGGTGAGTTAAGTTTGACAGGATATAACTAGCTCAAGAGAGGGATAGGGTGTATTGAGTTAGACTTAATAAGAACTATCGTAGCTCAAGATAGGGATAGGGGCGTATTTATAAACAATGGTAATTAACTTTTGTACCTAATGACATAGAGTAAGTAAGTTAGTTAACAGCCAATTTGTGTTCTATTAATATAGTAACCGGTATAAATGAAGTAAAAATCGTAAATTATGCTCACATTTTATTATTTTTATTACATTAGACAACAAGCTTTGATACACCTAGTTGCTAGTTGTAATATAATTTAAATTATATATTTGACAATAATATGTAATTATGTACTCATTTTGGGCACAGAATTTCCAACATTTATTTTGAGCCAAGATCGAGCATCTATAAGGTGGTACGGAAAAGAGTGCGAGTTAAAGTCAATATTCTTGCAATTAAAAAAAACAACATTTTTGGCCAAAATAAATAAAATATCGCTTCAATAGGTATATTTAGGTTAGTTAAATTTTCTATAAATAGTAATATGCACAGTGATAGTAGGGCATAAACTATCACACATGTACATGTGTAATACACTTTTTCTTCATTATATCAATAATTATATTTATATATTTCTTTGTTATTACTACAAATACAAAACAATGGCAAATCTTATAATACCAATCTTTATAAAATTTGATATTTTGGAAGGATTATACAACTATAACTAAATGTATCAGGAATGATATGCAAAGAGGGCATTATTTTAATTTTCTTTCTAAGTAAAAAAAAAAAAAAATTGAAATAAAGTTTATCTTTTACCATCTCTACACACAACGAAACAAATTTCTAATGAGAACAAAATTAATTATAGATACAGAATTAAAAAAAAAATTAACATAGCGTATTTTAGTGCAAGATATATCAGGATCCCAGAATTTCATGTAGTCGACACCTGGAAGATTTTTTTTTTTTCTTGAGATACCATAGCTGATGATATTAAAAATAATAACTATTATATATTCTAATTCATTTGGGTGCCATATTGTGTTGTTATTTTACATATTTACGTTATAAATAATTATGTTCGTCCTTATGGTGTCATATTGATTTAAATCCTTAAGCACTACTGTTTGTGCTCCACTGTTATCTAAATATTTACACTATTGGGATAGGAAAGAGTTAGGGAAATTTACCCTCATTTGCACATTTGGAGGATGGGGAACCGTTTAGTTAAAACACACACACACACACTGTATTTACAGGAATGGAACCCTGACCGAGGAAGGGACATAAAGTGGAGGGATAATGTGGGAGGGGTAAATGTCTTCTTGGTGTTATATGGTAAGAGGAAAAGTCAAAAATGGTAAGAAATAAGTGTAAAATGGTTTTTTGATGACCCCTGATAATATGGTAAAATGTTATCAATGTTGAACATAAAAAATATGTTTGTATTTTATATAAAAAAAAGTTTTTATAAAAATGGGACTGTAATTTGTGTGTTCTACAGAAAAAGAGTCGTGAGGAGAGCAAGGGTGCGGGGAGTGGGGTGGAGATCCTGGTCAACGAACCGTACGAAGACGGTCCAGGGGGTCACGGACAGTACACCCACAAGATATACCACGTGGGGAGCCATCTCCCAGGTAAATAAAAACACACCATAGTTTCCTCGGTGGCGATGGTCAATAACCTTGAGGCGGTCTTCAGAGGATGATTGACTATTTCGAAGAGCCTACAGCTAAAACTACGGTGGAGTAAAAATAAGAGTATTTTAATGGCTCAATGAAGTAAAGTTCAGGTTTGTAGTTTGTAAATACAGATTCGGCCACAATAACAGTAAGTACTTGTAAAAATAAAGTTCCATGGGGTAGCCCACAATCAAGCCATATCGACCGATTGGCCGCGGTTTGTCGGAGAAGATTGTGCCAACTTCTGTGGATAGGGGTGTCATGTGGTCAGTACAACGAACTCTGCCGCTACGTTTTTTTTATTCAAGTAGCTCCTCATTTGTCCTTACGAGGCTGAGATGACCCCGTCCCGGACCCATTGCTTCATAGAAAAATCTAGAAGCGCTGAGGATCGAACCCGAGACCTCTGAATCTGTAGCCAGGAACTCTGACAAAGGCGGTCAAGTTTGTGTAAATTATCTAGTTGGTTTTTAAATCTAAAAAAACTAGAAAGGGAGAAGGGGGGAGGGAAGAGACAGGTGAGCGTGAGGGGATTGTAGACAGACACGCTACCAACCGAGCTAAGGTGTCGGACCTTGGGAAAATAAGTAATTTTGTGTGACAGGAAAATATGGGGGAAAGATAGGAAAATTAAAAGAATAACCTGGAATTGTCAAATATGTATAATACAAAGTACATAGTCTAATGTAAACTTTTGAAAAAAATTATTTTGGTAAGGAAAGTACAAATTTGGTGAAAATAAGAAAGAGTATGGTTCTATAGCGGTGGCTCACAACCTGGCTGGGGGGCATGTAGCTTCTTGGGGAGGGGGGGGGGTGGAACAATTAGTAAATAATGTTAAATACCGGCCACGAATCAGACCAATTTTATTTCAATCCTTTTTCCAAAGTACGTAAGATCATTTCTTCTTGCGGTATTGGCAACGTTGCCTACCAAATGTAATACTTGTAATTCATTAATCAGACCAACCGAGCTCGGTCCCATATAAATATATTACACAAATAAAATATATTGAGATCACTATTAATAAAATTAAGAATTTCTCTGTTAGTCATATCTCTAATTCATTCAAAGGTCTGAAATTTTAAAATTAGTTCCCCCTTGTGCACGAATATATGTAATTCAAAGCTGGAATTTTAAATTTTTTGATTAGATTTCTTAAAATTTACTAAAAATTGGGTTGGAAGAAATCAAGTGAGGTTTTTATCCCCTGTCTGTTTGAAGCAAAGAAAAACATTGCCCAGGGGTAACCACGCACTGATATGCGACATAACGCCAGGTATTTTCGCGAGTATCTTATCTAATTTTCCTAAAATATCTCAATAAAAAATAAAAATCAAACTAAATCATATCTTAAATGATCGGTTAACTTTTCTTATCACACTAAGCAATAATTTACAATCTTACAAGCTTTAAATAAACATTCTTTGATTTATGTATTTTTTTAAATTTTTGCGTCATCATTAACTTAAAAAATAAAATATTTGGCCTTCTTTACTCTTTCTCTGGACATTTCATTTAAATGTATTTAGTTTGATATCTTTTTTTAATTTACTGATTTTCAATTTTGTCGCACACGCCTCGGTGGCATAGTTAGCTAACGCGCCAGTCGTGTTGAGCTCGACTGCCAAGGACGGGGAGATCGAGGTTCGAATCTCGGTCGGGTGAACTGAGGGTTGTTTTTCCTAAATGGTTTTCCACTCTCCCTCCACGCAAATGTGGGTTCACTTCCCCTAAATTCAACCTTCCCAATTCCTAACCCATTAGTGTAATTAGTACTTAAGCGTATAACCCGAACGCTTAGTAAGACGCTGTGCTAAGTATTATTATTATTATTATTATTATTATTATTATTATTATTATTATTATTATTATTATTATTATTATTATTATTATTATTATTATTATTATTATTATTATTATTATTAATTTTGTCGCAAACTGGTAATTTTTTTTTTTCCAGGTTGGTTCAAAAGTTTGCTCCCCAAGTCTGCGCTCACAGTGGAAGAGGAGGCGTGGAACGCCTACCCCTACACCAAGACTCGCTACACTTGCCCCTTTGTGGAGAAGTTCTCCTTAGAGATTGAGACTTATTACTTCGCTGACAACGGACACCAGGAGAATGTGTTCAAACTGACTGGTAGCGATCTGAGGAACAGAGTAGTAGGTGAGTGTGACCTTGCGTCTTACATTTCAACCCTCTGTCCGATGTCTGGGAGGAATTTTCAAAAATTCATAAATACCCTCCATTTTTGACAAAATCAAATAAATTGATAATTTTTTTTGGTCTCAAAGTAAGGGTTTGGCCAGACTGACAAGCGTGCGAGTGAGCGCACAAGTGATTGCAGGGCCAAACTGGTGAGCAAGCGTGTGATTAGTAGATAGCTCTCGATAGTTGTTGATGAGGAGGCTCGGAATCTTGGCTCAGTGAATTGAGAGTAATTTTTGACAAGTGATTTATTGTAGTGGTTTTCTCATCCTCTCTCTACGCTAATGGCGATTCTTATTTGTAAAGGCCTACTTTGATAATATTGAAGTATTTTAACATATCAATTTTATATTTATATATATATATATATATATGTATGGTTTATGGTCTTACCAATTAAATTAGGCCGTTAGTAGCAAGTGTGCTAAACCTATCGATAGTAATAAAAATGTCAAAATGAGAAGTTTTCCTACCACTCAATGAACCAACATACAATAATATTGCCTAGCGCCTGTAAACTAGACTGTACCGGGTCGAGCGTGCGCGCTTGAAAAATAAAACCAGTTATATCTTTCAAGCGCGCTCGCTCCAGTCTGGCCACCTCTCATTACAACCAATTTGTTCTATTTTATATTTTAGTCGCTCGCTCCAGTCTGGCCACCTCTCATTACAACCAATGTGTTCTATTTTATATTTTAGTTGCTCGTGCGCTCGCTCGCCCAGTCTGGCCATCCCCTAATCTCACATTTATAAATCACCTTATAATGGCATTTCATTTATCACTATCAGTATTCATGCATTTTCATCAGTAAACTTGCCTGGCGGTGTTCACATGATAAAATTTGTGATTTCTATTGGCCGATTGTATGCTAACAGCAACCAATTACAGTTTACTTCACATACATGACCGTTTCCAGCCTGTGGTCAGTTTTTTTTATTCGAGCCATACATTTTCCACTACCGGCTGGCTAGTCTTGTCGTAGCTTCATATGCCTTAAAATATAACTAAAGATTTGGACTGGCACAACATCTAGCTCGCGACCGTTAATTTATCAAAGTGAACGGGTAAACCCACATTTCACCAATAATAAATTTTCGGCCATACCGGGAATCGAACCCGGGACCATTAGCTCAGTAGGTAGACACGCTATTGAATGAGCTAAGACCTGCCTTGGTGGCGTAGTTGGCTAACACGCTAATCGTGCTGAGCTCAACTGCCGAGGACGGGGAGATCAAGGTTCAAGTCTTGGTTGGGTGAACTGGGGGGGTTCCTAAATTGTTTTCCACTCTCCCTCCACGCAAATGCGGGTTCAATTCCTCTAAATTCAACCTTCTCAATTCCTAATCCATTAGCGTAATTAGTACTTAAGCTTATAACCCGAACGGATAGTAAGCCGCGGTGCTAAAAAAAGAAAAAAAAAAGAAAGAGCTAAGGTGTCAGAATAACCAATCACAGCGAGCGTCCTAATTCACAGTGGTCTAGGTGCCTGTAAATAAGATAAAGGCTTGAATCTTAATTGGTGCACAGGTGGTCAAACAGGCTAAGGTGTCTTCCTTGTGGAGACTGGGTGCCCAGCATTATTCAGATTATTCTTAGCTAGTACACTTGCGGTCACATAGTTCAAGGCCTGTACCTCACAATAGATTGTATTGCCTAAACAAGGAGTTGAGGTTCGAATCTTGGATGAGTGTGCTGGTGGTCATATGGTTTATGCTGTCAGACCGTAGTAGGCTAGATCACTAGTGAAAGGGTGATAGAGGTTTTAATATCTGCAAGACACACCCTGGGCTCGTTTTCCACATGTAATTCATCACTTTCGTTTTCTCATCCCCTCTCTTCACTAATGCGGGTTCACTTCTTCAAACTACCTTACTTTTGTTACAGTCTTATGGTCAACCAGTTAGGTTTAATAAAGCATTGCCAGCAGTTTGGATAACAGAGGAAGATAGGAGAGACATTATCAGAGAAAATTCTGAAACTTTATTGTTGATTTCCTTTCTATATATACAGGTAGCCTGTTTAATGTGCACTGTTTGTACCAACTGATATTATCAGCACACAACTTATAAACTAACTTACTGTAAATCTAGAACAGACACAACATCCAGCCTCCAGCTATTAATTCATCACTGTGAAAGGCTAAACCCACATTATTAATCTTCTCGACCACTGCGGGAATCGAACCCGGGACCCTTAGCTCAATAGACGGACACGCTCTCGACTTAGCTAAGGTTTCAGACTACATGATTAACTAAAAAAAAACTAGTAATGTAAATACATTTGTAAGAATTGGTTTCCCAGCCATAGTTCGCAACATAAATTTCCAGTTTTAAATTAACGAGCTTCCTATGAAAATCTTACTGTAATCTAATGCGTTGGATAAATGAAGCATGAACTAATTTTTAATCATCACTTAAAGAGTGTATCCAACACCTTATCTCAGTCGATAGCGTGTCCATCTACTGAATTAAGAGTCCCAGGTTCAATTCCCGGCATGGTCGGAAAATTATCATTGGTGAAATGTGGGTTTACCCTTTCATAGTGATGTATTAACGGTGGGGACTGGATGTTGTGCCTGTCCTAGTCTAGAGTTAGATTATAGGACATATGAAGCTACGACATGCCTAGCAAGCCGGTAGTGGAGAATATATGGCCTGAATAGAAACTGACCCAGGCTAGGATATAACTAAAAGAGCGACACTTATAAAGATGAAAATATAACTTGCTTTATCTTTTCTTGTTTCAGATCTGATAGATGTAGTAAAGGACCAGCTGTATGGTGCCGATTATGTAAAGGAAGAGGACCCCAAATATTACCTTTCGCAGAAAACTGGTAGAGGTCCTCTTGTCGACTCTTGGCTCGAAGATTATTGGAATGAGTGTAAGGTGAGATATAAATTGATATTTTCTTGTTGCCATGGCCTTATTGAGGAAGATGATCTCATCAAGTTGGTGGCTATACCATAGGTTTTTACCCATGACGCTTAGAATTAGAGATAAAATAATATAGGTATCAAAATTAGGGAGGAGAAATTCAAAACCTTAAGGATATTCAAAGATTCAAAAAATAATAATTCTTTTTTCCAAATTTGAATTTGAACTGATTTTGGCCATGTTGGTAAAATTTGCTTCCCATTTAACATTGAAAGTAAATGCATCAATTTTGGTATCTGGAATGCAAATGCTTTCTTTAAAGAGGGCTGCCATGTCAGAAAGTTTTGTCGAATCCAGACACACGTTACTAAGTAGCGTCAGGAATTAAAACAAAAAGAGCCACATCTATTATTAGTCTATTTTTAGAGCTCTATGGCTTTCAACTACAATATTATATTGTTTTGTCGATGTTTACAACTAATTAAGTTTATATTTTCTTTTAGGGTAAACAAATGCCGCTCTCCAATGGCAAGTCTATAATGTGTGCATACAAGTTGTGTAGGGTAGAGTTTCGATACTGGGGGATGCAGACAAAGCTAGAAAAGTTCATTCATGATATCGGTGAGTTTTTTAATTTAGATCTATTTTAATTCTAGTTTTTAATGTTACACTTTACTAACACAAAGATTTATATACAGTTAACTCCCGACTATCTACAGTAATGGAGAAGACAAATTCCTCAGATAATTCACATATTTAGTAAAATAAGAGATCTTAGCACATTCAATTCAAACTTAGTACTCCCCTATCTTTATTATATTTGTGAACACATCATTATATTTCACACACTAAGATAATTAAAAAAAAAAAAACACTTTAGATTAAAGTACAGTAATTTTTAAAAAAACCACTTTAAATCAATGTACAGTAATTAAAAAAACAACACTTTAAATTAATGTACACATCACTTAAAAAGTTTGTATTAGTTTTTTGATTTATTGCAGCTGCTTCCTTTTTCCCTATCCCGCCATGTTTTTTCCGTAACATCCCGTTCCAGATAATAAAGCAGGTTATGAGTCCATTCCAGTGCAGTCCCCTTGCATACACTTTTTGCCTCTCTGGCCATTATCTCTTCCCTAGGGATTTACTGAGTACAACAATTGGAAGCCCCGTATTCTCCACCAATGCTGAGTTTTTCAAAAAAGTTTTCCCTGCTGGCCACAGTTAAGGCGCAAAGCGGATAAGCGAGAGTTTACTGTCTATAAATTTTTATCACCACATCTTACTACCTGTTTTAGGCTATACACATATATGATAATTACTATAATGGGTTAAGAATGAGGAAGGAAACATTCTAGTTTCTAGAGGTAGTCTACCGTTATTTGCTTAGAAGGAGAGTAAGAAACCATTTAGGAAAAACCAACCTCAGTAGACCCATCCAAGATTCGAACTCCAATCTCCTTGTCATCCTCATGCCACTCTAGCATAAGAGTGGCTCATGCCTTATACTGTTCGGCTACTGAAGCGGTTCTTCTGCAAATTAAGGCATGTAAAAGATCCCCGAAAGTGATGACACGAGACACCTTTCTGGGAAAAAAATAAATAAATGGTAGACTCTTTCTCATTCTCTCATAGAAATTCAGTGTGGAAGACAACGTGAAACCATCACACTTATTCATGACTTCGCTATCGCGTGCGTTTTATAACAGATGGAGTGTTCCCGCGCCTCCTGGATGGATGAGGAGAAACAATCTACCGAACCAAATTTTTGATTGCAGACTTTAACCCTGGAGCGGTCATGTAGGGCCACCATGACCCTTAATTTTTTGTGTTATTTTAACCCAGTTTTATGTTTTTTTTTTTTTTTTTGTTTTGCTTAGAAAATATTTGATCCAATTTGAACATTTAATTATTAATTTTTTAAACAAATACGCATTACATAGCTTAGTGTAATTTTGAAAAAAAAATATCCTAAATATTCTTTTTTAGTAGGGCTTACTCTTTTATTTTAAAACTCATGATTTTGTTTATTTATTTTTTTCAATATTATTCTAAAACATTTGTTTGAGATGAAAATTTATAATTTTAACCTTTTTAACCCTTTACAGAAAAGTCATATGACTTACAAAAACACTCATAGAAAGCGATCAATATAGCAAAAACCTAATACAAAATTATAGTTTTTTTTTTTTAGTTTAATAACATAAAAATCTAGTAAAAATAAAACAAACTGTATTTTGTATTTGATTGTCACCTTTTCTTATTAGGTCAGCAGCTTCAAACATTTTCAAGACACTCTTCACACGTGAACTTCCCATGATTCCCACAAATGTACTTTAGGGTTGCAATCATCACGTATCTCTTCCTCTGGGTCAATATCACTACCTACATCACTTTCATTACCACCTAAATCATCATCCGTGTCATCAGGCAATTCTTCATTTAGTAAAGAAAGAACCCACTCTTCTTTTTGTTTATTCATTACTAAATATAAGCTAGTTTTATAGTAAAGGAAATTGATAGAACTAAAGAAAAACGAAAAATAAACTACTAAGAGTAAATTTGATGAAGAAAGCCCACTTAGAAAAAGAGTAAAAATGTGGGAAGAATCCAATGAACAATGCGGGTTCATACATATTCTATAATCTACAATACAGCCTACACCTAAACGGGGAAAGGAAACTTTGGAAAGGTTTACAGCAAAGAAGAGTTGACGTGGTAGGACATAAAACGAGGCATGATAGCTTAACAAAGATAATCATACAGTAGAAGGAGATGTGGAAGAGAGAAATTTGAAAGTTGAAACCAAGACCGGGGTACATGAAGCAGGTAGTGAATGATGTTGGCAGAAGAAGGTACAAAGATTTAAAGAATCTGACCCAGACTGAGCATAAGAGGAGAGCTGCGGCAAAAGAATCACGAGATTGGTGACTTAGTGACGAATTTTAACTACTTCGGTGGCTGCATGGTTTAAGGCTATCAATAGACTGGACTGCTGATGACGGGGAAATTGAGGTTCGAATCTCGTTCGGGTGTACTGAGGTTGTACCCCCCCCCCCCTCAATTGTTTTATTTTCACTCCCTCCATGTGACTTGAGGGTACACTTTCTCTAAATTCAACCTTTTTCATTCCTAACACATTAGAGTGATTCCTATTGAAGCTAATAGATGGGGTTACCAGTTCAATGCTATAATATAGCCATGAATAAAGCAATAAATTAGAAAATAAGTTGGTAACGAAAATATGTGTCGGATCAGACTATACGAGTAGAAAACGGCTGCTGGGCCTGCGTGCTAAACACGTACCAGGGAATTGTTTCAAAACAATATATTAAATCATAAGTTTTAAATGAAAAATATATAAATTATATATTTTAAAATTTTGTATACCTTCTAAGAGGTCTTTGAATACCCCATGTTGAGTACCTCTATTTTAGAACACACCCCTGAAGTCTCCCCAAACTATGCAAACCCGAAATGGTGATTCTCTCAGCTCCCCCGACTGTGACCTCTCTTTGCAGCGTTGAGGAAGACAATGGTCCGCGCACATCGTCAAGCCTGGGCGTGGCAGGATGAGTGGCAAGGGTTGACAATGGACGACATCCGGCAGATTGAGCGTCAGACTCAGGAAGCGCTCAAGCAAAAGATGGGGTCGGCGGAGGCGGCGGAGGGGGCGGCAGAGTCTGGCGACGAGCTGGAGGACAACTACCCCTCTTCCAGCAACTGTGGGGGTTCGGCGAGCACCCCGCAGGAATCCTCCGTCGCCAAGACCCTCCAGGCGACTCTGGGCAGTATTGAAAAGACCGAGTTGGAGATGTCCAGCCCGCTCGCTGTCAAGAAGTCCGACACTGTCTCGGGGATAAGCATGGCTGTTAGTTCGGAAGAAGCAAGTCCAGAAGATTCTCCTACTGATCTCAATCCAAGGTATCACTCTTTAAAGTTATTACCATCTCTTGACACTTTGCCATGCTAAATTTCATTTCATACTCTTTCACGTCCTGATTCCATTCCTGTAGCTGTTCCTTTACTTACTCTTCCTTCTCTCTCTTTCTCTTTACCATCAAGTCATCAGCAAACAACATTGCTTTCATTCTAAATTAGGCCGTTAGTAGCAAGTGTGCTAAGCCTACCGATAATAATTAAAATTTCAAAATGAGAAGTTTTCCTAGCACTCATTGAACCAACATACAATAATATTGCCTAGCGCCTGTAAACTATACTGTACCGGCTCGAGTGCGTGCGCTTAAAAAATAAAACCAGTTCTATCTTTCAAGCGCGCACAGTCGGTCACTCACTCACTCCAGTCTGGCCACCAATGTGTTCTTTTCTATCTTTTAGTCACACGCGCGCTCGCTCAGTCTGGCCGTACCCTTAGACTATTGGACCACCAAAGCAGGTTGTGACATTGTTCCTGACTGACTTGTACGATTTATCAGTGGCAGGCACCCCGATGACCCAGTGGCCGATCTGGAGAGCAGGCGGAGTCTCTGGTCCCGCAGCAACTCCAAGGCCGCCCTCCACTCCCCCAGTTCAGGCTCTGGCAAGAGTTTTGACCTTCAGATGGCCAACTGGCGCATGGAGAGCATCGTGAGGGACTCTGACTCTGCCAGCGACGAGGAGTTCTTTGACTGCCAGGGTATGTTTGCTCGTACGTATCTCGTCCCTGCGCTCTTTAACTCTTTGTGTGAGTCGTCGTGTGTGTGTGTGATTGTGATGATGGCGTCTGTCTGTCTTGTGTTTGTATCGAGTGTTTATGTTTAGAGTTGGGTTAAATCTAGGGAACTGCGAGTGAGTATTCCTATTTGGATTTTTTTTCGAGCCCAGCCAGAAATATCTACTCGAGATCAGGACAGGCATAATTGTGGGCTCACAGTTTCCAAAGTTCTTAAAAAAGTTTATTTCTCTGCCTGGCATTGTTTGTGACTGGTGATGAATGACTAATTGTTTATACTTGTCTCACCCGCCTCGGTGGCGTAGTTGGTTAACGCGCCAGTCGTGTTGAGCTTGACCGCCGAGGACGGGGAGATCGAGGTTCGAATCTCAGTCGGGTGAAATGGGGGGTGGTTTTTCCTAAATGGTTTTCCACTCTCCCTCCACGCAAATGCGGGTTCACTTCCTCTAAATTCAACCCTCCCAATTCCTAATCCATTAGCGTAAATAGTACTTAAGCGTATAACCCGAACAGGTATTATGACACGGTGCTAAATATTATTATTATTATGCTTTTCTCTACTTGTTGAGACTTGCTTTGTGAACTATTGCCCAGAATTGAAAGAAGAATATGGGGAGGGGGAGGGTAGAGAGTGAGAAAAGAAAAAATGACTATGCAGATAGTCATTGGAATGTCAAGGTCAGCAAATGAGTGAACTGGTTGTTGAGTGGAGGAGAGTATGAAGAGTAGATAAATAAGAAATAGGACCGGGCATATCTCTGTAGGGCTTTTAGAACAGAAATAAGCTTAGTGAAATACACTATCAAGTACAGCTTAATACAAAAGTGTACTACATACATCTTAAAAATCATTAATGTTCTTGATTTTTTTTTAATTATTTAAAAAAAAAGCTTAAAACATATTTCATTTTAAATATCTGTCTCTTATTTCATTCAAAATATTTAAAATAATATTAATAAATATTTGTTTTTTTATTAACATAATTAAGTTTTAAAATTAAATATTTATTCAACCCGAGCTTGACTCATACTCGGGACCTTTATGAAAAGTCGCCCAAGATCAACTCAAATTAAAAAAAAAAACTTGAGCTCGAAGCCCCTTAGTCGAATTCATTATTTTACGAATCCAAATCTCCATTTTACCCCTAAATTTCGAATTTTAGAAAAAAAAAAAAAGATGTACATAAAAGATAATAAAATAATAGAGATATTAATTGTAGTTAAATGTAAACTTTTTGGTTTAATCCATTCATTATAGGATTAATACATTCAATTTAGTGTTAAATTAGTGGTCTGGGGCCTGATTGTTGAGTTTATTCTTTATTAATGTTGGGGATGAACCACAAACAAGCAGCTCTAGGACAAATTCCAGTGCAAAATTGGGTGCCTACTCACTACCCTGTTTCTTGGGTTCTTCCAACTGCACATTTCACAAATACTTTATATAAACGTGGAGGTAATAGTAAACACTGAGTCATCCATCTACCAGAAGCATATTAGAGCAAGGAAAAATTGGCTTAAATAACAATATTCTTTGACTTTAAAAATGACACGTGGACACAGGAATGAACCCAAGACCTTTGGCCTAGTGCGCCAATGCTCTCACCACTGAGCTATCCAGGAGCCGTCTAGTGTCAAGGGTCATTCTTCACTCATATTTTAAGGCAGAGTCTGTGATGGTTGCAGGAAATTGTCATCTACACATGAACGATCTAATGATGGCAAGCTTTCGGATAACGCAGCCACTTTTGACTCTGTAGGGCTTTTAATACTAATAGTACAATGGCAATTGTCAGTTGTATATCAAAGATTAATTAAATAGCCAAAATATTAGAGTTGTTAGTTAGGGCTATAACCACATCGAAATATAAGTTCTTTAAATTGAGTAGAAGGTGGTTATGTTATTGGATAGCTCGCGATCATTCGATCGCTCAATTGTAACTGACGAATTTCCTTCATCCATCAAAGACCGCCTTAAAATATGGGTGAAGAATGACCCTGAGCACAGTACGATTCCTGATAGCTCTGTATAGAGCATTGGCATACTAAACCAAAAGTCCCAGGTTCAATTCCCATGTCCATGTGTCATTTTTCAATTTAAAGAATATTTAATTTATATGCGGCTATAACCGTGCTTAACAACTATAATAGCTTGCCTATTTAATTCATCTTAAACAACAAGCTAAAATTTCAAGTCCACAAATCTGTTGTGCTCTAATCGAGTAGCTTTTAAAAACTCCTCTTGGTTCTTAAAAATTTAAGTAATCGCATATCCTTAGAAAAGATGGTACATCCATTGTTTAATGGATTGTCATCTTGGAATTGTTTTTATTAACTTAACATATAATGGTTATTTATGGGGATTTTTGTATGTGATAACATAATATTTACAAGTTTCTCTTTTGTAATTCTTCTATTTCTGTCTCACTCTCACTCAATTTACAGTTTATTTATCGTATATTAACTGTGGAATATGACGACTTTGCTAGACATACTGCAAATAACATTCCAAACTTTATGTTAAATCATGAGCCATTCTAATACTAGGTTTCATGAATATGATTATTTAGGGAAATACACCCATTTCTCGATTAAATGGTATTCTTGAAAATTGCCTTTAATCAAAAATGAGCAAATCCAACCTTAATTTTCCATAAATTAAGAAAATGGAAAGTAGTGATATCTAAAAATACTTAAACATTCATATATTTACCTTCACAAAGTTTTATTTTAAATTGTGCTTATTTGTTATTGACAATAAATTTAATAAAATATCACTCACGCTATTGACAACGATTGTTGAGAGCAGAGTAAGGTACCCTTCCTGGGAAAGTTTTTTTTTTATGAAAGTGCCATCTTATTGTCATACTCTCACAACTTACCTAAAACAAATTCATTGACAAATAATTTTTAACCCTGAAAACTCTAAACAAATGCTGAAAACGTTCATAATACTACTTCAGTGTTGTTCCAAAAATACTCGAATGAAATCCGTTTGGATCGAGAGATGGTTGTATTGTATTATTGTACAGGTTTGTTAATAAAAAGGGATTTTTGTATCTACAGTAAAACCTTTTTATTAACAAGCTGATATGCATGCATATGCTGTTTTCTGTGTTGGAAAAACATAATTGTTAGTAGCATACATCATGATTTTGTGCAAATTGGTTTTCGTAAATATCAATAACTTCTTGTACATGTATACCTCGCTAATACGGTGGGCTAGGTTCCAAAACACCGATGTAAAGAGATTCACACATTTTTTTTTTCACATACCAGTAATATATACAATCTTAAAAAGTAAAAAACGTATTTAGACTATTTATTTACTACCGTAAGTGCATACCACTAGACCTAAAAAAAAGTTTAAAAAAATTCTACAAAAATTAATTGCTGAAATTAAAACACTAAAAATTCTCCTAAAGCAACGAAAGCGTATGCACTAAAATTGAAAAGCGCTGTATTAATGAAGTGAGGTATACTTGTACTTGAATCATATTTTGAATTGAATAGGTAAAATTTGGAATTTGGTAGGTAATACTAAATATTTAAACTAATAAATTGAAATTAGTCAAATTTAAGGATAGTTTAATTATTTTACCTTGTAGATCCATATAAATCTATTCATCAATATTATTTGCAATTTTTTAAAATCTTATTTTGTTCGATGTTGAGATAAAACATATTTGCAAAAAAATCGACATGAAATATGCCTACACATAAATAAATTAATCATAGTTAAAACATATCCCATACTTTATTTTAGTAATCATTTGAAGGCCTTTTATCTAGCCAAGGTCGTCAAGTGTGTTTCATACATTGTCCATCTGAATGATTCTCGTTAGGATTTAAATTTTGTCTTGACTTGCCGCCCGCAATAGCAGTCCAGATAGTTATTCAGAGCTTACTATAAGGGCTATTCCAAAATCAACCTCCGATTGTCTGGTAAAAAAAAAAAAGTCAAAAATAGAGATAGAAAAATTACATACAAAACTTATATACATATCTGCATTACTTTTCCACATAGTCAGGCACTTGTCGTACCGAGGCACCGGCTTTTTCAATCCCTCGTCGATGAACGGCACCACCACGCTACCCAGCCAGTTGTGGACACTCTTTATCCATGAGCTTTCCGTTGGTTTCAAAAATGCTGGGTAGCAAGCCAGACCTTCATCTTTCTGAAGAAATGTTAGTCGCTTAGCACCAAGTCCGGGCTGTAATGGGGACGATCAGAAATCTCCCGGTTTAACTGCTCGAGTAAAGCCTTTTTATGTGCTGTGCGGGGCTGAGCGCTGTTGCGCAGCAGAGGGACCGACGCCCATGGTGAGTATCCCACACCTTTTGTTTTGGATCGACCTCCAAAGATTCTTCAGCGTTTTATAATAACATCAAAGGTTGATTTTGGAATAGCCCTTGTATAAAGGCTATCACTGATTAAAAGTGCTAACAACCTTTTAGTTATAAAATCTTTCCTGAACACGGATTTATAAATAATACCTGGGAATGGCAGCAAATCAGTAATAAAGGATATTTTGTGTTAAGTATCTGTAAAACAAAATTTAAAACTTATTGCAGGGGTCAAACTCAAACCCTTTGGCTTAGAGTGCAAATTCTCTCACTACTAAACTATCCAAGTTGGTCTTACGACCTGGTTGGCTCGATGGTAAGAGTATTGGCACATCAAACCAAAAAGGTCCCAGACTTGATTCCATTTGCGGGTGTTTGAGATTTGAAACAAACTCTTCTAGAGTAACATGTTTGTCAAATGGTTTTACCTTCTTGAGGGATATCTCATATTTTATTAAAATGATGGATAGTGATAATAATTTAAAAAAAAGGATAAATAAGCTAATAAGTACAAATTTAATGAAGAAAGTCCACCATTATTATAAAATCATCTAGCCATT
Source organism: Timema podura (assembly GCA_033556935.1). Classification (NCBI taxonomy): domain Eukaryota; kingdom Metazoa; phylum Arthropoda; class Insecta; order Phasmatodea; family Timematidae; genus Timema; species Timema podura. The sequence goes on along the minus strand of JAVRXN010000006.1, from coordinate 17,935,243 downwards.
GTGCCTCCTTAGTGTTAAACACATCTACTTCTCATGTAATTGAAGTTGGTATCGGCTGCTGGGTCATATCAGACAAGTGGTAAATTACTAAATCTTCTTTCTGCAATGAAAAAAGAAACTACATTCACACTTAACACTGCTGCCACTGTAAAAAAAAAAGTAATGGTCGCCTATTTAAGATCTTTTTTTTAACCTTATGGATAACAAGCGACTTAGTTAGGAAAAGTTCGGCCTCGGTGGTCTTTGGGTAAAGTGCCAGTTTCAGGACCAGATGTTTGTGGGTTCAAACCCAGTCGGAGTCAACAGATATTTCTTGAGCGATAAAAGTCCGTAGTACAACTTCCTTCTTAGAGGAAGTGAAGCCATCAGTCCCATGCCGATTGTGGCGTGTAAAATAATCCTGGAAGGTATGTGAAAATGCATTTCTTGGCAAAATTAATAGGCCCTTTCGCTATAGCTCATAGAAATTCTTGTGTGCTGATATAAACATTCGGTTCAGAAAGTGCACGTTAAATACCGCAAATAAATAAAATAAACAAATTAATAGTTAGGTAATGCAGCTTGAACTATACTCTGATTTTGGTTGGAAGAATGACAGAGAAAATTCAATCATATTTCTTTGCGGCCAATATTGCAAACATTTCTCTATTTAATTTGTTTTAGTTTATAGGTAATGATAATATCCCTACAGTTAACATGACTTGATGTATAAATATATTAAAACTGTTTTAATAACTTTAGTAACTAACTTCCACTGTTATTATTATTAGAACCACATCTTACTACCCATTCGGGTTGTACGCACATACGCTAATGTGTAATGGTAGGGTTAATGTGAAATGAAATGGAGGACCTACAGTTTAACGTGGAATCCGAACCACGGTGGAGGCCTGGCATTCCACACATTCACAAGTTGTGATTAATACACGTCTTGTCAGAGGTGAAGGAAGGGTTTGACAATCAGATAAATCTGTGCCGGGACCGAGGATTGAACCCTGGACCCCTAACACAGAAATCTGACCCCTAGACCGCCAGGTCACCCAACTTCTACTGTTCTTCCTGCCAAAATCATACTATAGATGTCACATCAAAGTGTGGTTTTTTTATAGCTTTTATTAGAAAACAGTGGAATTTATACCAGTGAAACCATTCTACCATATTTAAAAGGAAAAAAGAAAAGGAAACTAACTATTTTAAAATAAAAACACTATTTCACATACCCCAGTTTTGCTGTCCTAAATTGAAGAGTCAATAACATGGCACTCTGATGCAATTTCTTGTTTGAGAATAGTTGTATAGCTAATATCCTGGTTAATTGACTATATTACGAGCTCTTAAAAAATATGGATCGTTAGCGCTTAATCCCCCGAAGTAGGTTTTATTCTATTGCAACTCATCAGAAGGAAGTGTGAAAATAAAACACAACTTTCTTATAAAAGGGAACTAAGGCTTGTTTGGTTTGTTAAATCCATACTAGAAAAACCAACAATTTAAGTCTAAATTTAAATTAAGAATTTTTATAGTGTTAACATGACCTTCCCCCTGCGTTTTTATCAAAATAAAGCTACCACACATTGCTTTACCTAATTATAAATTTTTAAAAACTAGTTTGGTCAAAATCGGATAAGAAACGCCGAAGTTAATTGCCAGACAAAATTTTGATCATCTTGTATTATTATATATATAGATATATATCAGTTTAGTGAACATATTATGAATTAAAAATAATTTCTCGGCAAAAATAAATCCGAGTAAATTCACTGTGAGTGTGATTGTGGATAGTTCCGATTGGCTGATAGGTTCACCAATTACCACATTAAGACTCAATATACCAACAACGTGAAAGGAAAGATGGCCCTGGATATGAGATGAACCGGGATGGATCAGTGATAAAGCATTGGTGCAAAAGTCAAAGGTCCTTGGTTCTAGGTTCCCATATCCAGGTTGATGTTATCAATTAATCAAATGGTTTGGTCTGGTTTGTCGATAATAAGGAGGTCTAAGCTTGAATTACACCCGGGTGTACTGAAGTTTTTTTTTTTCTAGATGGTTACCTGCTCTATTGCCACACAAATGTAGGTGTTTCTTCTAACATTCTACCTTCTTCATCCTTGGCACTTTTTTTTTTTGACACTGCGTTTTAATACCCATTCGGGCTATAACATATCTACTGACTACGCTGATGTGTTAGGATGAGGAAGGTTGAATTTAGTGGAAGTGTGCCCACATTTATGTTCATTGAGAGTGGAAAACTATTTAGGTAAATATACCGTTCTACGCCCGACCAGGATTCAAACCAGATCTCTCCATCATTGGTATTTGAGATTATAGCGAGTGTGCCACCTTAGACCAGGAGTCCCCAATTATTTTTTGATGAAGATCTGTTTTAAAAACTCTACATACTTCGCGGTCCAGTAAAACAAAAGTTTAAGCACTCTAGGACTATACTAGTATTTCAAAAACCGTAATTTTCTTTTCTTTTAGTTATTTTACATATTTATTATTGCTGTCCTTCCATGTCTACTACCCGCCCACCACGAAATAGCATATTTCTTCTGTTTATCGCTATCTCGTCAAGGTCCTTAAAAATGTCTCTGCAGTCCATATTGGACCGTGGTCCGCCATTAGGTGACCACTGCCTTGCACCATTAAAACACTGAACGGGTTTCTTGGTATAATTAAATGCGGACATCCCAGACAGGTATTAAGATGAGGTACATTTACTTGACCTCCGTTACAGTTTCCAGCCTGTGGCCTGGCCCAATTTTTTTATTCAAGCCCTATATTCTCCACTACCAGTTTGCTAGGCCTGTCGAAGCTTTACATGCCTGCCTTATAATCCAACTTAAGATAGGACAAGCTCATCATCCAGTACCCCCCAGTCATTAATTTATCAATGTGAAAGGGTAAACCCATATTTCACCAATTATAAATATTTTGGCCATGCCGGGAATCAAACCGGACACTTAGCTCAGTAGGCAGACACGCTACAGACCGAGTTAAGGTGTCGGGGTTATTAAAATGAGGTACATAAAATTATAATGACAAAAAAATCTAGTATTTTCGGTTGCACAATTGTCAGATATGGCCTGGTAGCGAGAGAATCAACCATATTTTTTTTTTTAATCACTGTACATAATTTTAACATTTAATAGTGCATGGATGTTGGTGAGTGTATGATTGTAGTTGTGTTTCGTGTAGTGGATTCTCATTTTTCTTCTTCTTTCTTTCTTTTCTCTTTTATTTCTTTTGTGCTGTGCACTCTTCCAACTGTGCTCTTCCCCCTATGTGTGGCGACAGCGGGATTCCTAATCCCTGCCATCAAAGGTAGGTGCAGCACTTATATGTCTATGTCTATGTCTATATAGTAGCCAAGGGGAGGGAAAAGATCACCTAAATGCACTTACCCTTAATCGGACACGAAGGTTCGGAACATCATCATCATCATTATGACTCGATGCCTATATGTTCTATACGTATACAGTAGAGACTCGATTTACCGGGGGCAGTTTTAAATATGTAACAAACAATATACGACTGTCGGACTGCATTCTACTGTTATTGACACTCACTGCGCAGAGACGCAGCAATCTCACAGGGAGAGAAAGGAAGTAAGAGACATAGAGAGAAAGAGCCAAAGGTTTTACAAACGTTGTTGATACCAGCGAAATAGATGGGGAGGTAGAGCTTATCTAGGTGTGATGAAGCCAAGGCACTAGAATTTTGTAGTATTGAAGTACACGAGACACATTTAATCTAAAATTTTATCTGAGCGGGTCTTGTGAACTTACTTTAGTAACCTAATTTTGAGCATTCTCCTACAATAACATCAGCTAACTTTTATCAGATCGTAGATGTAACTCTCTTTATGTAGTAATTCAAGCCTTATTTAAAAAATAGTAGAAATTTTATATGAAAAATGTAAATTTTTGTAGTATTCGGCTTTTTGTTAAGTGTCTAGCAATTTGTAGTAAAGAAGTCAACGAGACACCATTTAAATTACACTTTTATCTGATAGGGTCTTTTGATTTTTTATGTACGTTTAAATTTGAGCTATTCCCCTTACATATATGTTGACTACAGAAGAGCAGGACAGCTAATCTTATCCAAGTAAATGTAAGCTCTCTCTAGTAGTAATTCAGCTTTCTTTTATAAAGAGAAATATTGTATGAAAATCTATATTTTTCAGTTATTTTGAATTATTTTGAAGGGGTCTAGCTATTTGTAGTATTTGAAGTGCATAAGAGCTTATCTAGGGTGATGAAGTTAGTCAGTAGCCAAGGCACTGAAGATAGGAGAGGTAGACCTTATCCAGGGTAATGAAGCTAGTAATTAGCTAAGGCAATGAAGACAGGAGAGGTAGACCTCATCTAGGGTAATGAAGCTAGTAATTAGCCAAGGCAATGAAGGCAGAGGAATGTGTGCTGACCTGACGAATTTGAAGAAGTAGGATGGTTCTTTACAAACACAATGAATGCATTCACTGAAAATTAATGGAAATAATTACAACACTCAATGAGAAAACAAATGAATAAAGGATTTCTTTAATTAATTCATTAAGTATGTTTAATGTATATACAGGGAGGGGTGGGGAGAAAGGATTTTTTATATTATCCGTGATTTATATCATCCGTGCTTCCTCTCCCTCAATTACCCCGGAAAATCGAGAGTCTACGTATATACGATAATCATACTGATTAAAAATGCAGAAGTTTAAATTTATTGGGAATTTTTTACTCATCTGCAGGGACGAAGGGTAGGAAACCATTTAGGGGAAACCACCCTCAATACACCTAACTGTGATTCGAACTTCAATCTTCCTGTTTCCCGTCAGTCAAGTGTATTGTGGACCATTGTGATGGAGACACGTTGGACCATTTTTGACCAACGAAGCAAGTTCCTTCTTCGAATAAATTGTTGTTTAAAATAAATAACTATAATTAACAAGGCTAATTTTTTTTTAGGACCATGTCTTTCTACTCTTTCTGGTTATATATTTATGTACTAATCACGCAAATAGGTTATGGATGAGGAGGGATGAATTTAAATGAAGTGTACCCACATTTGCATGGAAAGAAAGTAGTAAACCATTTAGGAACAACCACACTCTGAACACCCGACCGAGATCGAACCTTGACCTACCCATCACTTGCAATCTAGTCTATCTTAATTATAGCGGTGTTAATGTTGAATGGAAGGAAACATAAGTTAAGCTCCATATTTTTGCGGTTTTATGAAAAAATAATTTTTTGTTTTGCCAAAATTAATCAAACCTATAGATTAATTTTCTTCACATGTTGATATCAACAGTTGTTGAATATCTCTCGTGAGCATAGCGGCATTTAATAAGACATTTTTTTAAATGGAGACAAAAAGTTGTTACTAAATTCTAGGACACTATCGACAGATATTCAAAAACTCTTGATAATACAATTTGTAAAAACTTAATCAAAACATACCTACTCGGAGTCGTAACTAGGGTTGATGGGAGTTGAGGGCGCCCAGGGCAAATAAATTCCTTGTTAACTGTAATTTAAAATTTGGATTAGTTACTATATTGGTTCTTAACCTGGTTACAAAATAATATTTTATAGTATGCTCATGTAATAAGAATAGAGAAGGAGAGGATACCAAAGAGAATGATGGAGATGAAGTTGATAGAAAAAAACCTCAAAGGAGACAAAGAAAGTGATGGAAAGAACAGATAACAAAAAAGTGAGCATTTGAGAGGGAGACATGAAAGGGATTAAAGGAAGAAGAATGTTGGAAGGAAATGGTTAAGATTGAGGCATTTTATTAAACTGACCCAGCCACAAGCTGGAAATAGTTTTCTTTTAGTGCCTTTGATGACGATTACACTTATTGTTAATACATTTGGTGCCCAGGGCATGTGACCCACCTGCCTCACCCTAGTTATGCCACTTTATCGACTTAAGAAATATTTGATTTATTTGGTTCAAAACATTTTTTTGTCACAAAGATTGAAAAAAATACAGACCATACCTCGCTATTTCTTCCATCCCATCTTAGATATACACTTTCAGAACCAACTTGCTGACTTATTCACTAAATTATTACAGAACCATAATACACAATCCTTTGGCCATTAATTTTATCAATGATATTTTTTTTTTCCATGCTTGGAGTTTTGACATATAACTCTTAGATAATTTGACAAATGTACTACCAACTTAGCGAAGGTTTCATAACTGCCTTGATGAAGGATTAATATTAGTAAACTAGAATACAAAGCATTCATAGCATTTTCTTACTAAAGAAAAGCATTATAATCCTTAACAAAATATTCGTTCCTTTTTCCAGTTAACGGGCACTCAACAGAACTAGTTGAGCTAATGAACTTGCCAGATTGAAGTGACCTTTAGAGGTTTAAGAACCCTTACTGTGCTTAAGAAGGGACATGACCAAGCCCATCTCATGGCTGATAAACTGGTAAAATACTTATTCTATGGCATTTGGAATCGAAAGTCATTACCGTACTTAAAGGGTGTTGATAACCCTCAAATAATCGTCACACACCCTATTCACATTACGCTGCTAAATTCTAAATCCCTTGGAGTTTACCGACCTTCCCCCTATTACTTTTTTTTTTTTTAAAAACTGATGAACCCCTTTGCTCGACGCTATTGAACTCGACTCCTTAAGGGCCTTCAAAGGTTAGGGTCTCTATTGCTGGAGTTTATCACGGAAGAAACTTGCTTCAAGTAGTTTAACTGAGAGCTCTTTGTGGCACGTGGGTAGAAATCTTATAAACATTCTTTGCTCTGAGACTTATCCCAGCTTTTTCGGCTTTCATTGATCCTTTTTTTGTTTCTTTAGCAGCTTGAGAGATTAATAACACAATAAATATATAGTAGGAAGAAACCTTTTTTAGAAAATACAAAAATTTTATTTTTGCAGTCATTATTGAAAATAGTTAATTATTTTATTATTACTATTATTATTACTATTACTCTCTCATATAGATAGAAATTATTGTAATCATGAAAATATTTTACCCCAAGAAAAGTGGCGCCGACTACAGATCATTTGGGGGGGGGGGGGGAGGGAGGGAAAACGTGATTAACTGGTAACTGGCGCCGTTTTCAGATTGTAGAATCTCCTTCACTTTCTAGATCTTACTTCTAATGACAAATGTGTCCATTGTTTTGGGAATTTGCAAATTATAGTGAACGAATTATAAAAAAAGTATTGATAATTTATTTATGCTATTAATGACACACCACCAACACCGACACACAAGACCGATATAACCGAAAACTGTCTGAAGGTTGAATAAATTGGAAACTCTCATAGTGGGAATTTGGACATTGACTTCAGTGCTCAGGGTGGTTTTTAAACTAATGGTATCGAGTATAGACTGCTGAGTCGATACCGCGATAGTACTCCATAGCATTGTTCGAGTTCGGGCACTTCTAGATTGGGCTGCTCGCAAACGTGCATTACAGCTATTTATGCGCAAATCAGGCGATTCCATAAACTGTTAAAATATAAATTATTATTAAAAACCAAGAAACACTTGTATCTTGTAACACATTAGTAAACAAATTGTTGCCCACATGAATAAAATGTAGATGTGGAGAATTTTTAGGGGTGCAGGGAGCAATATGGTACTATGCCCCTCCTGGCCAATTTTTTTGTAGGCAAAAATCACCTCCTCCCTTACCCCTCCCCCCCCCCCCCTCGAAGTTGGTGCCACTGCCTAAGATTATGAAGGCTCTCTATGTTTTATGTGCAACCCAACCGAAAGAAGTTGATTTATACTATTTTATCTGCCCCGAAACCGTTTGATGAATTTTGTTCAAACTTTATATTTAGATGTCATATGTCTACTACCCTTCTGGATTCACTAAAGGGAGCAAATATTTACACCTGCGTGACTTTGAAAGATGTGACTGAACAAAGCGGGCATTGTTTGAGAGAAAATTTGCGCCCATTCAAGAGTAGGCGCAATTTATGAATCTTGTCACTTTTATCCACTAAGCCATGTAATCATAATACCTCAGAATACACTTTAAGGTTAAAGGAATAAAATACTATACATGTTGCAAGCACACAATATGTTTCAATTTAAATTTAGATATATTGATAACACATCTATTCTTTACCTGGTATTATTGCATTTTACATTCATATAATGCCATGGCAGTCCTTTCATTATTATAAGACAAAATAATATAAATAATGAACCGCCTCGTTGGCGTAGTTAACTAACGCGCTAGTATCGTGTTGAGCTAGACTGCCAAGGACGGGGAGATCAAGGTTCACATCTCGGTTGGGTGAACTGGGGGTGGTTTTTCTTAAATGGTTTTCCATTATCTCCACGCAAATGCGGGTTCACTTACTCTAAATTCGACCTTCCCTATTCCTAACCCATTAGTGTAATTAGTACTTAAGCGTACAACCCGAACGGGTAGTGAGACGTGGTGCTAAATAAAAAAAATATAAATAATGCATACAATAAAACAACAGGCTCGGGAATCTTTTAATAGGTCCAAAGAGGTTTTTTATACCACTAAATAAAACGACATCTGTCATTAAATATGGCGTGTAAGTACCGTATATTTTTAAAATATATCTTAAAGTTTCTATTTTATTAGTGTAATGAAAGAGTTAAATCAATAATACGAGGTGTGGCTACTAAATAATCGGACTCTTTTTTTGTTTTGTCACTTATCTGAGGTCTCAGCAACAACCAACAGGGTCAGATATTGATCTATATTTTTTTCTCCCTCTACCTTCCAAATTCCAAGGTCATGCGACTGACAGTTCCGTAGCCTTTGTTCGAAGTGGACCGTGTACCCTGAGCTCCGTCGGAATTATGTTGAGTGTAAAAGGTGACCAGCGTGTCAGCGTGAAGTTTCTTGTAAAACTTGGGAAATCCGTTACAGAAACATATAATTTGTTAAAGGAAGTTTATGGTGATCAGTGGTTACCTCGTACTCAAGTCTTCGATTGGTTTAAAATATTTAAAGAGGAGAGGAAAGAGATTGAAGACGATTCGTCTCGCACATCAAAAACAGATGTTAATTTTGAAAAAGTGAGTGAAATTGTTCGAAAAAATAGACGCCTGGGCATTCGAGCAATTGCTGACTTAGTTAGTATCGATAAGGAAACTGTTCTACAAAATTTACATGAAAATTTACACATGAAAAAAGGTTTTCTCTAAAATGGTGCCAAAACGGCTCACTCCTGAGCAAAAGTTAAACTCGAATGAACATTTGTGCTGACATCCTTCATAACATCGAAAATGATCAAAACTTTTTAGAAAATGTGATAACTTTTAACAAATCATGGTTTTTTAAGTTCGACCCTGAAACTAAGCGCCAATCCATGAATTGGAAGAGTCCCAGTTCACTGAGACAAAAGAAAGCGCGGATAAACAAGTCCAAATTCAAAGCAATGATGATAGTTTTTTTTATATCCGAGGGAGTTCACATTGATTGGGTACCTGAAAGTCAAACTGTTAACCAGGTTTACTATAAGAAGGTTTTTATAACCCTTCATGAACGCATAAGAAGAAGAAGAAGAAGACCTTAAATGTGGAAGAATGGCTCGTGGATTCTTCATCAGGACAACGCATCAGCACATAAAGTGCTGTCTATACACAGGTTTTTGGCGAAGCACAAGATTCCCGTGTTGAAACATCCACCTTAGCATCTGATCTAGCCCCATGTTACATTTTTTTTGTTCCCGAAGATCAAGTCTGAACTAAAAGGAACCCCTTTTCGAGTTTGTTGATGCTGTGAAGGAAAAAGGCGACGAAGTTCACGAACAGCCTCTCAGAAAAGGACCTGAAACATTGTTTTTCAACAGTGGAAGATTCGTATGGTGAGGTGTAGTGATCGGGGAGGGAACTACATTGAAGGCGATAACATGTCCATTGAGTAATTTTGTAAATACAATTTCTTAGAGCATCAGTCTGGTTATTTAATAGCCAAACCTCGTATGAAAAAGTACTCTAAACTTAATATATATATTTTGTAAAGCATCCAAAAACATGCCAACGCTAATTTAATTAACATCCTAAAAGAAAAATGTTTGATAATATTTATATTTTTTAAAATTTTCATTATATATTTTAATAACGTAGCGCCCTCTTAGGTTGCCGCATGGCCGAGCAATAAAAATCCGCGGCACAACTTCTTTCAGAGGGGAAGTAGTAAAGCTGTTAGTTCCAAGTCAGTTTTTGCATGTAAAAGAACCCTGGAAGGTACGTGAAAATACCTTTCCCGGCGAAATTAGTAATCCCTTTTGCTTTTGCTTATAGAAATTCTGTGTGCTGATATAATCAGCCGGTTCAGAAAGTGCACGTTAGATATCTCACATAAATAAAATACACGAGTGAATTTGTTTCTTTCATGGACATGACAAGGTGATGTCGGAACATTTGCAAGTAGTCAGTCATGTCTTGTTGTGTTGACCGCAGAGGACCTGGGGATACCACCTCGCTGGCCAAATGGAGCTCCTTGGATCTTCTCACCGAGGAAGATCTCGATGCACCATCTCCGACTTCGGACCCTGAGAAGCAAGGTATGTCTTTGTTTCCATGCACTGTTCGTCTGGGATGTACACATACTCACACTGGTAGGCTAAGGATGTGAAATGTAGAGTATGATGGATATGCACCCGTATTTGTATTTAGGGAGAGGGGAAAACTATTTAGAGAAAAAAAAACCCACCTCAGTACGCCCAGACAGGATTCGAAACCCAACCACTCCTTTAGTGACAAAGCAGACAAAAATAGTTTAAAATTTAGATTGCATGCCCATCCGACACCTTAGCTCAGTCGGTAGCGTGTCTGCCTACTTAGCTAAGGGTTCCGGGCTCGATTCCCGGCATGGCCGAAAAATTTATCATTGATGAAATGTGGGCTTACCTTTAGAATTGATAAATTAACAATTGGGGACTGGATGTTGTGCCTCTCTTAGTTTTAAGTTAGATTATAAGGTATATGAAGCTACCATTGGCCTAGTAGGACGGTAGTGGGAAAACATATGGCTTGGAAACGGTAACAGATGTAAAGTAAGATCGCAAGCCTGTTAGTGTGTGAGTTTATGTGTTTTTTTTTTTTTGCACTGCAGCTTACTAACCCGTTCGGGTTATACGCTTATGTACTAATTACACTAATGCGTTAGGCATGAGGATGGTTGAATTTATAGAATGTGTATTCACATTTGCGTGAAGAGAGAGTGGGAAAACCACCCTCAGTGCACTCGACTGGGATTGAACCACAATCTCTCCCTCATCAGCAGTCTAGCCTTTTGTGACTTTGCGAGAGTAGCACCTTAAACCATGTGCGCACCGAAGTTGGTTGTTTATGTTATTCCAACAATATAAGGGTTATTAGCATCTAGGGCAACGTTAACATTATTTTTACACCACTTTCTTTCACTTCACACAAAGGTACCACCGTGTTTTGAAGAGTACCTCAGAGGGTCCTAAAAACTCTCTAAAACAGAACTCTTTTAGTGACCTTACCCAAAACTCTCTAAAACATAACTCTTTAGCAACCTTACCCAGGACCCTAGATATTTTTCCCACCTGGTGGGTCATTCTGGGTGGGTGTATAAAATATATTATAATAAAAGGGCAGATCTTGGAGATGTTCTACTAATGTGTAAGAAACCTGTGGAAAGGAGAAGTACCCTTGAAGTGTAAGGAAGTGTTGTACAGGAAGTCCTACTTTATACTCAGAGTCACATATTCAGCAGAAACGTGGACATTAGATGTAAGAGAGACTAGGAAACTGGAGGTTTTGGTAATGAAGTTTGTGAGGAGCATGTTAGCTGTCATGAGAAGAAACAAAATTAGGAGTGACGTTTTTAAGGCAAGAGTGGGGGCACAGGGAGTACATGAGATAGTAGAAGAAGCAAGACTGAGATGGTATGGGCATGTAATGAGGATGTTGGAGTACATGAGATAGAAGATAAAGCAAAGCTGAGATGGTATAGGCATGTAATGAGGATGGAAACGGAGATAATACCAAAAAGAACGTTGGAGATTTAGTATGTAGGAAAAAATACCGCAAGGGGTGCTATGAAAGTGATGATAAATAATGGAAGCAGAATGGTTGAAGGTCAGAGGGAGATTGAAGCATTTCACTTAATTGATCTGGCCACAGGCTAAAAAAGTCTTTGATGATGGTTCAATTTCTATTTTTTTTTTTTTGACAGTTGAAATAATAATTCTCTAGAATCTATATCATTTTTGTTTCACTAGCAAAATTGTGTATTTTTGAAGTGTTGTTTTTTGTGATGTTGCAGACAGTATCTTCTGCCATACATTCCTACAGCGTGTGGTGAGTGAACGTGGTCGTGTACACACTGGGATGGCGAGCGTGGACGTGTCTTGTCCTGGCTCGCCTGTCATGTTTGGTGTGAACAGTACCGCATGTAAAACTACCGTCCTTCTGCTAGCCCTTCACGCCGGGAGTGTCCTAGGTTAGTGAGTCATCGACACAGATCACAATTATTTAGAACACCAGATATATCTCAAACTTGGTTCGCCTTTTATTTAGATATTGTATTAATGAAATTAACCCCATTAAGTCTGAAAGAATGTTTAATTAAATAGACATAAAGAATTGTAGAAATTAATGAAACACAAATAAAAGTTAAAATACTTATTTTATGGCATGATAAACTTGAAAGTTCATGGCCGTACCTACAAAAGTACACCACCTACCCATATCTTGAGATAGTTATATCCAGTCTAGCTCATTACACCTTAGCCCGGCTTTAGCTATTTCTGTCCAGTCCCTCTCATTGCACCCATTCCCTATCTTTAGCTAGTTCTATCCAGTCCACCTCACTACACCCTATCCCTCTCTTGAGCTAGTTATATTCAGACCCCCTCACTACACCCTATCCCTATCTTTAGCTAGTTCTATCCAGTCCACCTCACTACACCCTATCCCTCTCTTGAGCTAGTTATATTCAGACCCCCTCACTACACCCTATCCCTATCTTGAGCTAGTTCTATCCAGTCCACCTCATTACACCCTATAACTTTCAGGTCCATTCTAATGTTATCCATTCACCTGCTTCTAGAATTTCCCACTTGTTTTTTTTTTATTAGGCTTGCCAGTTAATATTGTCAATTCAATTCTTCCATTTGCACTGCATATCCTGCCCACTATAAACTGTGATATTTTATGTCTGGTGATGAATATAAGGTATTTAACTCATCTTTATGTAGCCTTTTCCACTCTCCATAAACATCAAACTTTTTTCATATAAATATTTCCCTATGATTTTTGGTTCACAATTATGAAAAAATGTTAAAATTAAGGCTGGGCTGGTGCCGATTATCAATCTAATCCTCGGCCGACTATGGCACGTTTGGTAAGCCTACAATCGGCATTTTGCTCATCGATTATTTAAACTGATCTTTTTTAATGGGATGGGGTGGTGAGTTTTTGCTAACGGTTCATGATGAGAATGGTAATTTTTCTAGTAAACAAAACAATATGCTGTGAATTTGTCAAAAGTGGACTTATTTTAACTCGCAGATGCCAACGTTGACCTGACGGCGAAGAAATCTGACATCACAACATTCCGTGGCGCGTTTGAGTTGGTGATGAGGCAGCACTACCCCTCCATGGTCGGCCGCATCGCCATCAAATTGGTGTCTTGCCCCTCCATCTGCACAGAGGGTCTGGGTGTCCTCTCCAGGTAACGGCGTCCAGTCCCGTGAGTAGGGATCAATTTTTTTGAATCTTTAAATCCTCTAATCCTCAAGGACATGCTATATTTGAGTACTAAAAAAATATTTAATATTCAATATAAAAAAATAGGATTAAAATTTATAATCTGCCTTACTCAGTAATGGATTTAGAAAAAAGTACAAGTACAGCTGACCGAGATTCAAACATCGATCTCCCGGTTGTTGGTGGAAACAGTAATGGATGTAAAAAAAAATCTACTTTACTCATCCTGTGTCACAAGTATTTTAATTATTACATTTGAAATCATTTTTGCTAACGAGTTAATTATAATGTGTAGGAACGAGGATTACTTTTTTAAAAGGCACCCGCATTCGTGTTTAAGGGTGATCGGAAATCATTGGGATAAATTTTATATCAAGGAAATCATTCCTAGATCACTTCCCCGAGATTTGATCTTTGACCTCCCTGTCAACTGTAATCTAGACCATATAGAGGCTGACCCCTTGTATTGTGTGATCACTGGGGCTGGGCCTTATATTAGTATCTCAAAAAATGTCGTGTGAACCAGGAAGAGTCGAGGAAATTTAAAAATTCGCATGATTGTCAGATATTTTTGCATACATATTCGAAATACAAAGTAGACGAGCATAACTTAATGTAAAATATTGGTTTTAATAACCATCCACAACTTACGTGATTTCGATAAGAGCAGCTACTTGTTGGTCTTTAATAATTCTTGTGCCAAGAGTTTGAAAGTAGGCGCCCTAGACCAGTGCTTACCAAACCTTTTAGAACCATGACCCAATATTTAGAACGACAAACTTTTGCAGCTGGCTTAGCTATAGTAGACATAGGAGAAGGGTGGGGCAATATGGTTTGAAAATTTAATTATTTTTCTTACTACGGATTTTTTAAAATTTACGAAGAGTGCGTTTGGTTGTGGTTTCTGTTGATTACCTCATTGATGCTGAAATCACAGGCACAAACATGAGACCCATTTCTTGAATCTGTAAATAATGCACCTTATTTCTTTAAAATTTTTTTTTCATATTTAAATAACTTTTTGAAACACGCTAAAGACAAGGGTGTGACCCCCCGCGCGCCCCCCCTCCCCCTATCCAATGGGTTGTGACCTACAGTTTGAGAAAGCTGTACTAGATCATTTGACCACAAAAGTGGATAGCTTTCATTTTCTCCCACAAATTAATTGTCTAAAGACTTATTGAAACAGTTCTTGAAATATTTTGTTTTATTTTTAGCTTGAGTCCATACAGTTTTGACGTCTCCCCATCATGTATGGATGTGCCTCACGTCACGCATGATTCAATCCCCATTGGGGCCATCCCCTTGTTTGCCACGTCATCTCCAGACTACCAAGATGCCGTGTCGAGGGTCATTGGTGCCGCCAACTGTGTCTATCAAGAGTTTATCAAATCTGACGAGGGCCAAGGATTTACTGGACAGATTTGTTTTGTAGGTCAGTCAAGTTTGCTATCTTATTTTTACTTCATCGCATCCTTCAGGTAGAGAAAGTATTGTGATCGCAAAAAATAAATAAAAAAATTGACGAGATTTTGATGGATTTTGACATTTCATGACCCCCTTGATCCCGAAAAAGTGTTTTTTGTAGAGTTGGGTCGAATCCACTATTTTAAAAATCAAAATCTCAAATCCAAATCTCCAATTTACCTTCGAATCCGGAATCCAAATCTTAGAAAGAATTATGAACATAGTGAATATAAACATAGAAGAAAATACAAAGAGTAACTAAATATTCATTCATACATTCAATTAAATGTTAAATTATTGGTCTGGGGCCTGGTTGTTAAGTTCATATTGTAATTATAATTGGTACTGAACCACCAATAAGCAGTATTGGAAATCTTAAAACAAATTTCATTTTAAAAATTGGAAGCATATTATTTTAAGGATTTAAGTCTTGAATCTGAAATTTTCTCAAATCCGCGTATCTTGAATATCCTCAAGGACTCAAGGAATTTGAGGACCCAGCCCTATTTTTTTCAATGCTGTCTGTCTGTATCTCGGCCTAGAGCTTAAACCATTTACCATTAAGGCTAAAACTTGGTGTCTTGGATTTTCATAGGGTTGCCCCCATTTAGTTAATTCTTCAATAGTAATAATTTTATTATTTTATCTCAGAAATTATTGCCAATAGAAAATTAATGTTTTTTTTTCTATCAAAAGTCAACTCTCCCATCTGCAGATATGTAGTATTTCCGGTTTGCCAAAACCAAAGGTTACGTTAATTTTAAAGTACGAACTGTCGGACTCCACGTAATACCAGGCTAACTTACCAGCGCTCTTCGATTAGAGAATTTCTAGATTAGTTTGGGATAAAATTTACGAAAAAACATGAAAATATTGAAATACAATATTATCACAAAATAAATATGACAACTCAAAGTGATTTATTTGCCAGGTGGTTGGGGGGGTCCTAACATCAGGGGCCCCTGTACGTGGCACACTTGGCACATGTCTTAATCCGGGCCTGGGTACAGGGAGTACATGAGATAGTAGAGGAAGCAAGACTGAGATGGTATGGTCATGTAATGAGGGTGTTGGAGTACATGAGATAGTAGAGGAAGCAAGGGTGAGATGGTATGGGCATGTAATGAGGATGTTGGAGTACATGAGATAGTAGAGGAAGCAAGACTGAGATGGTATGGGCATGTAATGAGGATGTTGGAATACATGAGATAGTAGAGGAAGCAAGACTGAGATGGTATGGTCATGTAATGAGGATGTTGGAGTACATGAGATAGTAGAGAAAGCAAGACTGAGATGGTATGGGCATGTAATGAGGATGTTGGAGTACATGAGATAGTAGAGGAAGCAAGACTGAGATGGTATGGGCATGTAATGAGGATGTTGGAGTATATGAGATAGTAGAGGAAGCAAGACTGAGATGGTATGGGCATGTAATGAGGATATTGGAGTACATGAGATAGTAGAGGAAGCTAGACTGAGATGGTATGGCCATGTAATGAGGATGTTGGAGTACATGAGATAGTAGAGGAAGCAAGACTGAGATGGTATGGACATGTAATGAGGATGTTGGAGTACATGAGATAGTAGAGGAAGCAAGACTAAGATGGTATGGTCATGTAATGAGGATGTTGGAGTACATGAGATAGTAGAGGAAGCAAGACTGAGATGGTATGGGCATGTAATGAGGATGTTGGAGTATATGAGATAGTAGAGGAAGCAAGACTGAGATGGTATGGGCATGTAATGAGGATATAGGAGAGGATGCCAAGAAAGAGATGGGAGGAGCAGATAGCAGAAAGTGGGCAAGGGAGGTAATAAGAATGGATATGATGGAAGGAAGGAGGAAGATGAAGGAATTTTACCAAATTGGCCTGGCCACAGGCTGGAAACGGATGATGATGATGATATTTCTTAATGTACTTTATTTCTTACATCTCAATACTAATCAAACCATATTCTGTTTCAGGTGATGGTGTTGGATCTATCCTGGGCTACGACAGTTTATGCAGATCTCAGCAGTATCAATCGCGTCACGACAGTGAGAACAGTATTCTAGACACGGATACCACGCAAAACGTTGATGATGCAGATAACGGAGTAACCCACACGGATAACAGGCACCTTTCTGCTCCTAATCCTAGAAGAAGATCATCTTCAACTAGGTACTATATTAACTAGAGATATTTTAAATCCAAACATGGTTAATCCTTAGAGGTTAATTTACCAACGAGGATGTGATTTTTCTTTCTTTCTTCAATTCAGATTTTGTTCACAATAAAGAGAGACACTGATATTTCGTGAGACCTGTTGTTACAAACCTTTGTTTAAAATGTTAAAATATATTTCAAAATTTATTCTAAGGTCACTATAAGATTTTTGTATCAAAAATACCAGCGTGAAATAAATACTTTTTGCGAAATTGACTATTTGACCTTTTAAATGTGATAATATAATTTTGTTGATTTTAATGTGAATAAACGATAACAGCATTCTGAGCAAAAAATAGTTCCCTCAGTCTAGGAAATTTATTTCCCTCAGTCAAAAACCCTTGGTAAAAGAAATACTGAACAGGTTTGAAAAATAAATAAATAATCTATAATATATTTTATATTTATATATAAGAAATGGGTCAATTTCTATAGTTCTTGAATCTGAATCTTAAATTTTCTTTCAAATCTTAGAATCTTTTAACAGCTGTAGAGCTGGGAAAGTATTTAAAATTTAATTCATTTTAAATTAGTTGAAAAATTACACCTGAACATGGGAATCAAACCTAGGACCTTTGGCTAAGCACATCACTGCTATACCACAGAGCTATCCAGGATTCTTCCCGTGTTCAGGACAATTCTTCACTCATAGTTTTAAGGCTGAGTCTGTGATGGACATGGACTTATGGAATTGCCAGCTATACAAAAAGCGACCAATAGTATCACAGCCTATCGGATATCACAACCATCTGCAACTCGAGAGGGCTGTTATGTTTCCAAGTATACAACATAATATTGTAACTAAATTGAAATATCAACTAGTATAATATAATATAGTATAATTCTTTTTACCAATTGTATCGACGCTTCTCCTATCTGATAGAAAAAGTGATGAATACATTAACATAAGATATATAAACAAGGAAGGGAAGGAACAAGCATAAGAAATATACAAGTTTAACAAATCAGTTTATTTAAATACAAACAAGACGAAACAATTACAAATGGTTAGACAAAAGCTTATCCAAAACATTCCCTTGTTTATTAAAGGAAATTAAATCGGTTACTTTAGACATTGTTATCCCAATAGGGGCCCCCGTTAGATGTGAAGCACCTTGGTTATACCTGCGATCAACACAAGGTTTAAGAAAGGGTGTACCTCGTTAAAGTAGAACTAACACACATTCTACTACGAAGGGTGCATCTACCGCAACACAACGGCGATTTAAATTGGAAGCAATTATTAATTTAAGGTTAAACAACAATACGTAACATCACTCCTGCAGCATTTAAATTTTTTTTATATCAAGTCAAGATTGTTTTCTCGAGTACTATGAGTGTGTTTTCGGCCACCGGCTTACTAAGCCTGTTGTGGCCTACACGATCAGTAGCGGGGCTGCTGCTTATAGGTCCTTGGTAGATCTTCTGTTGGTGGTGACCTTCCTTAACTGAGTCTACGGTGCTGATGATTACTTAGCTCATCATCACCAACCCTCTCACTCCCAGCCCACCCAGCTGGGAGCCAACTGACCAGACCCTGTTCTTTTTGGAACGCAAGCTTCTTTAACGTATTCTTTCTCCCCACCACCTCTCTCACTCCACCTTGGCCCACTCCTCTCCTCTCTCCTCCATACTCCC
The DNA here is from genome assembly GCA_033556935.1 of Timema podura. NCBI lineage: Eukaryota > Metazoa > Arthropoda > Insecta > Phasmatodea > Timematidae > Timema > Timema podura. The sequence goes on along the minus strand of JAVRXN010000006.1, from coordinate 17,916,202 downwards.
TTCACCCACCTGTCCTCCACTTCATCGTATAACGTCTATTATACATACATTAGAGTTGTGTTGAATCGACTATTTTACTATTCCGAATCTCCAATTTATCTTCAAATCTCGAATCTCAAATTAGAATCTTAGATTAATTATGAACAGAAGAGGAAATATAAATATATTATTATTATTAGCACCGCGTCTTACTACCCGTTCGGGCTATACGCACTTACGCTAATGTGTAATGGTAGGGTGATTGTGAGATGAAATGGAGGACCTACAGTTTAACGTGGGATCCGTACCACGGTGGAGGCCTGGCATTCCTCACATTCACAAGGTGTTATTGATACATGTCTTTTCAGAGGTGAAGGAAGGGTTTGGCAATCAGATAAATCTGTGCCGTTACCGAGGGTTGAATCCCGGACCCCCAGCACAGAAGTCTGACACCTTACCCTTAGACCACCAGGTCACCAATATAAATATAATATTGATAAAAAAAATACAAAATAGTAACTAAGGGTTAGCATTATTTCCTATAATCCATTCATTATAATAATCATGTATTCAGTTAAGTGTTATAATTACTGGTCTGGGGCCTGGTTGTTAAGTTCATACTATAATTATAATTGGATCTTAACCACCAATAAGCAGTATTAGAACTCTTAAACAAATTTAAGTTGAAAAAGTTTTTTTTTTTTAAGGATTTGAGTCTTGAATATGAAATTTTCTTGAATATCCTTATAGGCTCGAGGACCAATCCCTACTATATATTCGAATATAACCTTCACTAATTGTGTTAATCACCTTGTATAGCAACATTGTTAGTTAAATATTTATTTTTGTTTTAGTGACCAATCCCATCATTGCAAACTTGATTTTGAAGTCAGCGATTTCTTCATGTTTGGAAGTCCATTGGCCTTAGTACTTGCGTACAGAAAAATTTCTTCAATGGACGATAAAAATAGTGAGTAGTGATGCAGTAGATTTAGTAATTCTATTTTTTTTTTACTAAACCTAATGATTTTTGCTACACAAGTATCGCTATTGGGCTTAAAGTTGTTTGTTTTTTAAAAAAAAGGAAAAGGTTTGGGGTAGTCACATGACTTTTAGCTAGCAGTTCTGATCCTAACTCATATCAGTCCGAAGCAAAATCTAGTCCAGTGGTTCCCAACCTATGGTCCTCGTACCACTTGTGCCATAACTGATGGTCCTTGGCTATGGTTTATATTGTTTATTATGTTGATTTTAAGAATCTTCTTGTTAATTTTAGGTAAGATTTTTCATGGAATCTACAACAGAGATATATATCTAGGATATTTTAGTATGCATTATAAATACATACATAGTTTTAATTGTAATCTTACTGACCTTTTATTAAGTTCTTTAAATAATAGTACACCCTTTGGAATATTTTATAAATACATACATAGTTTTAATTGTAATCTTACTGACCTTTTATTAAGTTCTTTAAATAATAGTACACCCTTTGGAATATTTTATAAATTTATTTGATTCTTAAGCGTCTTATCTAATTAATACTCTTAATTATAACATATGGATTAAATCACCAACCTTTAGGATAGAATTTAGGAAAAATAAAGCACAAATAAAAGTAAAAACACTAACACCTATTTCCACACACTTCAATTTTTCCGACGAGCGTACATTTATTTAACAAAATATTCCAGCCCCCATCCCGAAGCCAACTGTTCAGCAAGTGTACAACTTGTTCCACCCCACGGACCCGGTCGCAGCTCGTTTGGAGCCGCTGCTGTCGGCTCGTTTCTCTATGCTGCCGCCCATCAATGTGGCGCGGTACCAGAAGTACCCACTGGGGAATGGACAGCCCTACCACCTTTGTGAGTTATGTATATTTTTTTTGAAAATTATTCTTAGCACTACATCATACCTCTCATTTCGGCTATACACATATGTACTAATGTGCTATGTATGAGGAAGGTTGAATTCAAATGAAGTGAATCTGCATTTACTTGGAGAGGGAGTTTTAAAACCATTTAGGGGGAAAAAAATACCCTCATTACACCCAACTGGGATTCAAATTCTGATCTCTCCATCAATTGCAGTTCAGTCTATTGCAAGATTGACCAAGGGTAGGCAACTGTTTTGTCACCGATTTACTTATAAACTTATCAAAAATCCCGCCCGCTATCAACTATAATTTCTCCACTCTACTTTTTATTTTTCTCACACTTAAATATAATTTGATTGTACTTTATATATGCGAGTTTAGAAGACTCAATGATTTACTTTTAATGATAATGTAGTTTTCTTATATCATCGACTAAAAATAGCTGTCAGATCGACCAATCGATTATGATAGACTAGATGCCTTAGACCAAGCAACCAACGAAGCGGCTAAATGTTGTACCTACTGTAGTAGGGAAGTATTATTGAGGTGTAAGGAAGTGATTTATACGGCAGTCACATCTGCGGTAGAAACATGGACTTTGAATGAGAGAGAGAGAGAGAGACCAGGAAAGAGGAGGTCATGGGAATGAAGTTTGTGAGGAGCATGTTAGCTGTCACAAGAAGAAACAAGATTAGGAAGAAGTTATCCGGGAAAGAGTTGGGGTACAGGGAGTACATGAGATAGTAGAGGAAGCAAGACTGAGATGGTATGGGCATGTAATGAGGATGTTGGAGTATATGAGTTAGTAGAGGAAGCAAGACTGAGATGGTATGGGCATGTAATAAGGATTTTGGAGTACATGAGATAGTAGAGAAAGCACAACTGAGATGGTATGGTCATGTAATGAGGATGTTGGAGTACATGAAATAGTAGAGGAAACAAGACTGAGATGGTATGGGCATGTAATGAGGATGTTGGAGTACATGAGATAGTAGAGGAAGCAAGACTGAGATGGTATGGACATGTAATGAGGATATTGGAGTACATGAGATAGTAGAAGAAGCAAGACTGAGATGGTATGGGCATGTAATAAGGATTTTGGAGTACATGAGATAGTAGAGGAAGCAAGACTGAGATGGTATGGGCATGTAATGAGGATATTGGAGTACATGAGATAGTAGAGGAAGCAAGACTGAGATGGTATGGACATGTAATAAGGATTTTGGAGTACATGAGATAGTAGAGGAAGCACAACTGAGATGGTATGGTCATGTAATAAGGATTTTGGAGTACATGAGATAGTAGAGGAAGCAAGACTGAGATGGTATGGGCATGTAATAAGGATTTTGGAGTACATGAGATAGTAGAGGAAGCAAGACTGAGATGGTATGGGCATGTAATGAGGATGTTGGAGTACATGAGATAGTAGAGAAAGCACAACTGAGATGGTATGGTCATGTAATGAGGATGTTGGCGTACATGAGATAGTAGAGGAAACAAGACTGAGATGGTATGGGCATGTAATGAGGATGTTGGAGTACATGAGATAGTAGAGAAAGCACAACTGAGATGGTATGGTCATGTAATGAGGATGTTGGAGTACATGAGATAGTAGAGAAAGCACAACTGAGATGGTATGGTCATGTAATGAGGATGTTGGAGTATATGAGTTAGTAGAGGAAGCAAGACTGAGATGGTATGGACATGTAATGAGGATATTGGAGTATATGAGTTAGTAGAGGAAGCAAGACTGAGATGGTATGGGCATGTAATGAGGATGTTGGCGTACATGAGATAGTAGAGGAAGCAAGACTGAGATGGTATGGACATGTAATGAGGATATTGGAGTATATGAGTTAGTAGAGGAAGCAAGACTGAGATGGTATGGGCATGTAATGAGGATTTTGGAGTACATGAGATAGTAGAGAAAGCACAACTGAGATGGTATGGTCATGTAATGAGGATGTTGGAGTACATGAAATAGTAGAGGAAACAAGACTGAGATGGTATGGTCATGTAATAAGGATGTTGGAGTACATGAGATAGTAGAGGAAGCACAACTGAGATGGTATGGTCATGTAATGAGGATGTTGGCGTACATGAGATAGTAGAGGAAGCAAGGCTGAGATGGTATGGTCATGTAATGAGGATGGAAAAGGAGAGAATACCAAAGAGAATGTTGGAGATTAAGTATGTAGGAAAAAAGACCTCTAGGGAGACCAAGAAAGAAATGGGAAGAGCAGATAACTGAAAGTGTGCAAGTGAGTGGTGAAGAATGCAAGCAAATGAAGGAGGAAGGAAAGAGGAAAATTGAGGTATTTTTATTAAACTTAACAGTTCACAGGCTGTAAACATTTATTGATGCTGATGCTGCTGATGATGATAATTTGCTAACATCAATACTTCATCATTTTTCTTTATATATTAGTGCAGGGTTGGTTATTTCTAACCCGCCCTAATCTGATTCAAACAGTATAGCTAAAAAAGGCATTACTCCCACACCTTCTAATTTTGTCTTAAACTCACCAAATCTTCCATATTCATCTTTTCGTCTTGCGTGGATGTGCTACACAGTCATAGTCTACGTGATGAAACATAAGTTAGAATGCACTCACTCTTCTACCGACTGAGCTATCAGGAGTTTTATCTCATGTACACTAGCACATAAACGTTCCATCCGATCGTCGAACCATATGGATTACATGAAGGAGATGGGGATTCGTTCACACCCTCTCCCCTCCCTTTATCCAGATCATAGCGTGCGCTTGAATTGGGTTGTTCCAACTTTTAAAAAAAACTACTACACCTAGTCTTCATTGATGGAAGACCTCTCGGGACTCGCCAGCATACATTTCACCCCCCCTTAATTTATTCATGTTTTGTATTTCAGTGGAAGTAATCCAGACAAACCCCCAGATGTTTGCCGAGGGTCTGAGTGTGGCTTCCGTCACCCCTGGTCACTTGCGGCGCATGTCCGAGGTCAGCATCCAGAGTACGGTTTCAGGGGTCATCGACTCGCTTCCCTTGCAAACCATCAATGCCTGTGAGTCGGCCTAGTTTAACTCTTTAAAGAAAACCTTTGAGGTATTTTGCTACACATATTTGGAAGAAGGTGGATGGAAAACATATAAAAAGGGAACAAACAAAATATGTTTTTTTACAAAGAAAAGCAGAAGGTAGTGTGTTACTCTCTTCTGCTGAAGATTCCATAATTAAGTGTTTTTTTTTGTGTTTTTAATTGTGAACTTTGCGGCCTACAATTTTCTTATTGTGTAGGCTTTGCCCTTCTACCCTCTTTTCAATGTTTTATTTAATTTAAAATGAAAATGGGTTCATTCCATCCCCTACAATAATTAAGAGCTAGTGATTCATATGCATTGAATCAGGTGATAAATTAAAGCTAGGGTGTTTGGCTGTTAAGCTTTTCCTATAATTTTATCTAAACACATAGTGATTTGAGATTAGTTTTTTAAAATTATATTTTGAATTTTGAATATCCTAAGAATTCATAGATTTTTATATATCCAATACTGTTTCCAACCTGTGGGCTGGTCAATTTTGTCACGTCCCCCTTACATCCTTACCTAAAGGTTCTTGTTCTCAAAGGTAAAATCATTTTCTTTCAACCCCCTTCAAATGTAACATTTCAGTAACACAGAAGTGGTGGGGGAACAAAAGGCTGGACTATGCTCTCTACTGTCCCGAGGGCTTGGCCAACTTCCCAACCAACGCTCTGCCCCATCTTTTTCACGCTAGCTATTGGGAGTCGTCGGATGTCATCGCTTTCATACTCAGACAGGTGAGTTCCAGGAATAATATTGGACGTGAACAGAGTCCATGTACACTATGTTTACACTGCAAGGTAGCAGTCTTACCTGGACAAATTAGTGGAACCGTGCAGGCATGTTGCTACACACTTCGTTTACCGTGTAAGGCAGTGAACCGTGCAGGCATGTTTGCTACACACTTCGTTTACCGTGTAAGGCAGTGAACCATGCAGGCATGTTTGCTACACACTTGGTTTACCGTGTAAGCAGTGGAACCGTGCAGGCATGTTGCTACACACTTCAATTACCGTGTAAGGCAGTGGAACCGTGCAGGCATGTTTGCTACACACTTCGTTTACCGTGTAAGCAGTGGAACGTGCAGGCATGTTTGCTACACACTTCGTTTACCGTGTAAGGCAGTGGAACCGTGCAGGCATGTTTGCTACACACTTGGTTTACCGTGTAAGGCAGTGAACCGTGCAGGCATGTTGCTACACACTTCAATTACCGTGTAAGGCAGTGGAACCGTGCAGGCATGTTTGCTACACACTTCGTTTACCGTGTAAGGCAGTGGAACCGTGCAGGCATGTTTGCTACACACTTCGATTACCGTGTAAGGCAGTGGAACCATGCAGGCATGTTTGCTACACACTTCGATTACCGTGTAAGGCAGTGGAACCATGCAGGCATGTTTGCTACACACTTCGATTACCGTGTAAGGCAGTGGAACATGCAGGCATGTTTGCTACACACTTCGTTACGTGTAAGGCAGTGGAACCATGCAGCATGTTTGCTACACACTCGATTACCGTGTAAGGCAGTGGAACCATGCAGCATGTTTGCTACACACTTCGATTACCGTGTAAGGCAGTGGAACCATGCAGGCATGTTTGCTACACACTTCGATTACCGTGTAAGGCAGTGAACATGCAGGCATGTTTGCTACAAACTTGGTTTACGTGTAAGCAGTGGAACCGTGCAGGCATGTTTGCTACACACTTCAATTACGTGAAAGGGCAGTGGAACGTGCAGGCATGTTGCTACACACTTCGTTTACGTGTAAGGCAGTGGAACGTGCAGGCATGTTTGCTACACACTTCGATTACCGTAAAGCAGTGGAACATGCGGGCATGTTTCTACACACACAATTTCACAAATGAGTGCTAAATAATAGAATTATTTAAGATTTTAATCAGTCAATCAAGGTAGTCCAGCATCTGAAATAAAATGACTTCTCAACAGGTCAGAGCTACAAATTTATTAATAACTTTTTCTTCTTCTAGAATTAATCACACTTTCATTTAACAAATCAATATATTAGAGCTAATTTCAAATTTTTACCATCTTTTTATCCATTAGGAGAGAGAAAGTACTATGATAAAAAAATTGAATTCGAAATTTTGATTAATTTTGACATTTATTGACCTGAACTCCCCAGCCCCCAATTATTATTTTTTAAATTATGTGTATATTTCTGGTACTAGAGTCGAAACCATTTTACCCATCAAGCTAAAACTTGGTATACAATGATTTTTATAAAGTTCCCCAGGTTTTTTTCAAACATTATCTATCCAACCCTAAAATTAAGGGTAGTTTACCTACTTAAGAGCAAAAAGAGACAGATCGAATTTCTCAAAACCAACTCCAAATATTTTGATTGAAATTCGTATCCAGGCACTGTTGAACATTACAAACAAATTGGCGCTTCTCATCTTCCTGTGAAAATTAATTTGAGGATACTTAACATAGGCAGAAATTTCCAATTTTCATCGTACCTTTGCAACTCTTTTAGATATGAAATAACTTATGATTGCATGGTTGTAGAACTCTTTAAAAAACTTTTATGTAAGGAAAGAATAATTTTTTGGATAAAAGTTTTTCCGAGCTATAGGCAAATTATATTTAAAAAAAATAAAGCTGTTAGAATTGAGGAGTTGAAAATGCTCAGAACAAATAATGTTTTCTGTAACAATATTTATTATTTAATTTTAATTTACATGCTATTCGAGAAATGCAATTTTTTTTTTTATTCGTTATGTTTCTATAAACATATATTTTACTTAGTTTCATATATCTTATGAGCTACAAATATAATTTAGATAAATGAGTGAGAATTCTGTGCGGCTTACCACACTATTTATCATTACTCACTAGGGCAGGGGTTCCCAAACTTTTGGTCCATGCCGCCTTTCACATGTCAGATTTTCTGTGTAATTTCCCTTTTCCCTTTTTTTTAAAAAAAACATTGCCCAAATTTGATTTGGTGGCATTAAAAAAAAAACCTTATCACTTGACCTTGGCTCAGTCCATTTTCAGACTGTAGGGGAGAGAGTTACGCAATACTTCATGCCAAGTTTTTATGTAGTACTAGAATCCGGAACTCATATGAAGGGAAATCGATGTGTTTTCTTGTATGAATTATTCCATTATTTAAAATATGTATGAGTAAACATATTGAAAATGTCCATGCTGTATTTCACTTTACATTATAAGTTTTAGTTTTCCTTATAGACCCACTGGCCCATACCAAGACCGGCGTCGCCCAGTTTGGGAACCCCTGCACTATAATGTTCACATGTATCTGTCTCATTGAATTGTAAGACTCTATTTTGACTTATTCTGCAGCTAGGTAGATTTGAGCTATCCCCGAACTCTGGTCGCGAGGAAAAGGACATGGCAAGTTTCAGCCCCAGTCAGCCCAGGGAGAAATGGATCAAGAAGAGAACATCTGTCAAGCTCAAGGTTGGTTCTGGCACGTTTAATGTTTTTTTGACGTGAATACGTCCTTTAAATTTGCTACCATACGGGGGGCAATCCAAAAAACCTAATGATAACAAAATCGGGGGATACAGTTTGGTGTTGTAGTTTCGAATCTTTCCTCTACATCCAAAATTCAATTATACCACTGGATAGCTAAAGAATCAAAGAATTCATTACGATAAGCGAGAACAGTGACGCATCGCGCGCGGTGGAGGGGGAAGCGCCGCCATTTTGAGGTTATTTTGCTGCGTATCGAGATTTGCAATTAGTATAACTTTTGACTCGGAGAAGCTACGATGTTCGTTTAAGTTTAAACGTATTCACGTACAACACACGGCCGTGTCCATGACACAGCCACAACCCATTTTTTTTTATTCTATATCAACCATACCTATTATGCGTCCCCTGCATCGATGGTCAAATTTTCTACGGTGTCACATTCGCAATAGATTGGATCGCCGATTATTGGGAGATCGGGCCTCGAATCCCAGTCGAGTGAACTGAGGGTATTCTGCCCTAAATTGTTTTCCACTCTCAACAGAAATGTGAGCACACTTCCTCCAAATTTAACCTTTCCATACCTAACACATTAGTATAAATAGTTCATTCAGTAAGGGTGTGCGAATCTTCGGAACTTGGACTTGGCTTCGAAACGAATTCCGGCTTCGAAGCTTAGTCTATAAAAATATTGACAGCTAAATTACTCCATTTATGTTCACATTTAGCCATTTTGGGGTGTTTTGTACATTACAAATTAGTATTCATACAGAAAAAAATTTGAAGTAATTTAATTGAATGTTATGATAATAACTTGGTTTGTCAGATTAACATGAAATATTACAAATACAGTGGAGCGTCGTTAATCCGGATCGATCGGGACCGGGACCCATCCGGATTAATGAATTGTCTGGATTTTCAAATGTGCTTTCACTAACTGTATACACACGTAATGTATTGACTAGAGGATGTATGACGCTCGGGAGTCTACTAATTGCAAAATAGAGGCTGAAGGCTTCGAAAAATACAGTACACAAAATACTTTAATAAAGTATATTTAGATTAGTAACTCTACAATACTTTTTAGAAAAAAAACTCAAGAATCTACAGTAATTAATGGAAACTTACTGGGTAAAAAAGTCCTTTATTGTTTTTTGTACAAGACTTGACCTGCTCTCACCGCCGATCCGGACTTGCAACGCTCCGGATTTTTGACGTTCGGATTTCCGACGCTCTACTGTAATTGAAAAAAAAAAATCTAATTAATTTTAATGCATAAAGTAATATAAATAAACACAATATAATATTTTTTTCAAGCATAAAACAACTAAAAGGAAATATTCAAACCTCGATTCGGATGCGAGAGTATTTATTATATTCGATTCGAGTTTTCTACGAATTGAAAAAATGGTCTTTGCACGCCCATAGTTCTTTGCATATAATCTGAATGATCAGGGAGATGTATTGAAAAATAAATAAATATACATGTTCCTATTTTTTTTATCACTGCGTATTACTGCCTGTTCAGCTTACATGCATGCATGTTAATTACTCTAATGGTGTAGGGATGAGGAAGGAAGCATTGTATTACGTTCCCAGGAATGGTGAGGGGGAGAAGGGAAGGGGATGATGTCACAGGGCAAAACCCAAAGTAGGGAGAGCGGCGGGGAATTACAATACCATCTCTCTCTCCGTGGTGGAGCCACACATCCGTACTGGTTATATTTCCTCTAAATTAAAAACCTTCTTTATCCCTATCTGTTTTAGCGTAAATATGCCGATAACTAAGACTTGTTGTGCACACACATACCTATAAGTAAAATCAATCTTTACTTCTTTTTTTTTTTTTTTACTTCTCTTAATCTTTTTTTTTTCCCTCCTCGTAGGGAAAGTTGATTTGCATGTTTCACACTCACCCTCTGATGGTTATCGATAGAATTAAACCTAGGTCGAGGAATTGGGCAGTAACGATTGAAACCCATATTTTATTGGTTCCTTTTATTTGTTCCCAATGGTGTGCACTCCACTTTTTAAATTCTTAACAAAGTTGAATCAAATAATATGAAATATTATATTAGTAATTTAATTTGTAAGGTTGACATACCATGTTAAATCATCAACATCAACTACTGTGGCCGGGTCAGTTTAGTAAGATGCTACCATTTGTCCCCTTTAATTTCTTCCATTATTCTCCCCTCACTTGCACACTTTTTGTTATCTGCTCCTACCATATCTTTCTTGGCCTCCCTTGTGGTATTTTCCCTACAAACTGCATTTCCGTAATTTTCTTTGGCATCCTCTCCTTCTCCATCCTCAGTACATGCCCATACCATCTCAGTCTTGCTTCCATCCTCTACTATCTTATGTACTCCAACATCCTCATTACATGACCATACCATCTCAGTCTTGCTTCTTCTACTATCTCACATACTCCTTGTACCCTAACTCTTTCCCAGATAACTTCATTCCTAATCTTGTTTCTTCTTGTGACAGCTAACATATTTCTTACAAACTTCATTCCCATGGCCTCCACTTTCCTGGTTTCTCTTACATTCATTGTTCATGTTTCTGCTGTGTGTGTGACAATAGGTAGAAAATACGCCCTGTACAACATTTCCTTACACTTCAAGGGCACTTCTCTTCTCCATAGCAGGTCTCTTACACACCTATAGAACAACTCTCCTTGCTGTCCTCTTCTCATTAGATCCTCTTTACTTCCACCTTTCTCCTCAATCACGCTTCCAAGATATTTTACGTTCTGTACTTTTCTCAGCTCTACTCCATCCAACTTTATATCTTTACTAGGCCTTATCCTCTTCCTTATCATTGCCATCACTTTACACTTTACCATGCTAAATTTATTTTCACATTCTCTCATTTCCTAATGCCATCCTTCTAGATGTTCATTTACTTCCTCTTCCTTCTCCCTCCATACCATAAAGTTATCAGCAAACATTTTGTATTTTATTGTTTCCTCCCCGAGTTTTCCTGCCACTTTGATCACGATCACTTCCATTACAAATAGTAGTGATGAGAAAGAACCACCCAGCTTAGCTCTATTTTTTATTTAGAGCCATTACGTCCTCCCACTCTCCATATTAACACAACTCCTGTTATCCTCATACATGCTTTTCACTCTCATTACAACTCCTCTCTCCACTTCGGACTCCTCTATTGCTTTCCAGACTTTATTTTTATCCATGGTATCATATGCCTTCTCCACATCCATGAACACCATTACCTTTACTTTTTCCAGCCTGTGGCCTTGGTCAATTTTTTTATTCAGGCCATATATTTCCACTACTGGCTTGCTAGGCCTGTCATAGCTTTATATGCCTTATACCCTAATATAACTTAAGACTAGTTCATGAACAACATTCAGTCTCCGGCCATAAATTCATCAATGTTGAAATGGTTAACACACATTTCAACATTGATACATTTTTTGGCCCTGTCGAGAATCAAACACGGGACCCTTAGCTCTTAGATAGACATGCTACTAAGGTGTAAGATAAATACCATTATCATTACATTTATATAACTGAGCAAAATATGATTTTCTTTTATAGAATATAATTAACATAGATTATTCTAAAGTATATTCGGCTCTGAAAATATTTCATACATTCAATTAAAGCTCGCATTGAATTGAAAAAATGGACTTTGCACATCCCGATTTTCTATAAAGAAAAAAAATTAATCAAGTTGCAATACTGTCACTTGTTGAATATTACATGTTATTCTAGAATGCCCTTAACTTACTGCAAATACACTTTATTAATAACAATTTGGTTCTTACTTACTCTGCAGAATGTAGCAGCCAACCACAGGGGCAATGATGTCATCGTTAAGGAGGGGGCCCCACAAGTGCTTGTGGCAAGGTTCATGTATGGGCCTCTTGACATGATCACACTAGCAGGTGAGTGTGTGAAATTATATAATGTTTCCACCCCGTGTTTTTATCTGAAATTAACCCTTTAAAGTAATAAATAAGAATAGGACCCTCGAAATCTCAAATTATTTGAATCTTTAAGGATATTAAAAATTTGAGGATTTGAAAAAAAATTTTGTTTTGAGATTCAAATCCCTAAACTTTTTTTTTTTTTAATCTTTCAGGGAAAATTGGTCTTAAAACTCTAACGCTGCTTATTGGTGGCTCAAAACCAATCATAATTATTATAGGAGGAACTCGACAACCATATCCCGGACCATTAATTTAATATTTCATTATTTGTTTTGAGAAGAATAAAGAGAGATGATAAATTCTCACATGTATCACAAAAGAACAACAGTTATTTCTAAAGACTTAAATAGTCTTCCACATAACCAGTACAGCAATATTCGTGGCAAAACAAAATACATTTTGAAAACCTAAAGTAGAATGATGACAAGGGTAGTTACTAAACCACCACTTATTATATTATTAATTATATTTTTCAAACGTTATACTGTTGTTTTTTTGTACTGCGTCTTACTACCCATACGGGTTATATGCTTGTGTACTATATTAATTTTTACCCGCCTCGGTGGCGTAGTTGGCTAACGCGCTAGTCGTGTTGAGCTCTACCGTCGAGGACGGGGAGATCGAGATTGGAATCTCGGTCGGGTGAACTTGGGGTGGTTTTTCCTAAATGGTTTTCCACTCTCCCTCCACGCAAATGTGGGTTCACTTCCTCTAAATTCAACCCTCCCAATTCCTAATCCATTAGCATAATTAGTACTTAAGCGTATAACCCGAACGGGTAGTAAGACGCGGTGCTAAATACTATTATTATTATATTATGTTAATGGTTTAAGGGATTAGGAAGGTTATATTTAGAAGAAATGTAACCATATTTGCATTAATGGATTGTGGGAAAAACCATGGTGGAAAAAAAACACTCTCATTACACCCGCCCGAGATTCGAACCTCAATCTCCTCATTATCGGCAGTCTAATCTACTGTGAGACTAGCGCCTTAGACCATACAGTCACAAAAGCTGGTTTTATACTTTTAAATCAATGGTTGTACAGAAACAACTTGGAAATTAGACCGTGATACTTCATCTTATCAAAGTAAACTTCAGAGAGAAATGTCAAGTTATTTTTTTCTTTTAGGCCAATGTCTTGTTTGGGTTTGGTGCTTGGCTCATCAAATATCCTCCTTCCTCAAACCCTCCAAACTTACGCACCTTTATCCTCCCAAAATAAAAATATATTTTTAAAAATAGCCCTAAGTATTATATTATTAGAATTTAAAGATTTATTCAAACCTAACTTTCTAAAGATAGTTTGAATCTACTCTTTTTAATCTAACTTAATGTTATCTACAAATCCAAATTTTTCAATATGAACTTTTTAACTAAACTTTTCTCCATGACTTTACTCATGTGACATCCTTCAAATCATGATGAATATTCAAATAATTAAGAACAACAAATTTAAAATTTAAGAAATTTCATTATAGTTTGATTTTTTTTAAGAACATTATTTGAAAAGTGGGAACTCATGTTGCCACAAAGGCGGAAATTAAAATATTACATTTGTATCTATGTTAATTGTTTCGTTAGTTAATTTAAAAATAAATTGCACAGTAATCCATAAAGGTGAATAAATCCATAAAGGTGAATAAATCAAATAAGATATATCTCTCTGATGCCAAATTTTAGTGACTTTTAATCAATGTTAATGATTGAAAGTAGGCTTCCTCTAAAAATCGGGGCTTAGGTAGTGTTTCTATCTATCTCTCTATCTGTATATCTATATCTTAAGGGGAGATAGAAACAATTTATTTGTGAGTGAAATATTTATATAATGTTAATGCCAAGTTTTTTTACCTTTTCAATTATTTGTTTACTGTCTCAAAACTTGCATCTTTCTGGTTTCAGGAGAGAAAGTCGATCTCCATGTAATGAAAGATGTGACGTCAGGGGAATGGCAACTCTTAGCAACGGAAGTCACAGACAAGAATGGACGCATAACGTACACTTTCCCAGAGGATAAAGCTCTGGGATATGGCATGTACCCCATAAAAATGGTTGTAAGGTAAGTCAAATAAAATAAGCGCCATTTGTAATTTTATCACCTTTTTAGGGGATTGCAAAGCTTTGAAACTTCGACTTGCCTTTGAAATAAATATCAGCTTCAACTTCGCTTTTTAGAAAAATTCCTGCTTCAACAACTCCAATTCTTCGTCAGTAAAATATTGACATCTGTAATACTCAATAAATCCCATTCTGTGCCGTTATATAAATCACAAATCAATATTCATTCATATGGAAAAAATTTGAAGTAATTGAATTGTAAATTGCGATAGTTGCTTTATTTATTGGAATAAAACTAAATATTACCTACAGTTGTGCAATAAAATATTTTCCAAGCATTTTTAGTGCATAAATTTAATATTTTTTCAATCATAAAACAACTACCAAAAATTATTTGAACTTTGATTCGGCATTGTGAATATTTCATATTTTCCATTTGAATTATCTTCCAATTTAAAAAATGAACTTGTCACAATTGTTATTATTTAAAGACACCAAGGTTTCATTTTCTGTTGTTTATTTAATTTATTTCAATTTTTAATAAAACATTTATATCCAAGAAAAATAGGATTCAACTCATCTTCAGATTGATTATAAAAATTTAGCTATATTTTCTTTTGTAACTGTCACATACCTTGAACATTTCCACTACACATGAAACTATTACTCCCTAAAACTGAGCATGCAGTCTAGTTTAGTAATTCTCAAAAATCTTCCTAGTGGCAGACCACTAGAAATTATAAAAGTGCTTGATGTGCTTGCAGGCCAATCACCTTAATATAATACCTACCCCTTACCAGAGCTGGAAACTCTATTAATGAACGTGTATATCAAGAAAAAGACAGCATTTTTTTATCTAACTTGGTCTCTAATGCACATTTCACATGTAATACTAGACCCAAAATTTCTTACCAATGGTTATATCTGATGGCTAGAAAAAGTTACTAGGTCAGGGCCAGTTTAGTAAAATGCTTCCATCTTCCTCTTCCACCATTCATTCTTCTTCCTTTAATAACTTTCATTCTTCTCCTCTAACTTGCACTCTTTCTGTTATCTAATCCTCACATTTTATTTATTTTTCTTAAATAGTTCATCTACATTATTCTCTATGGTATTCTCGCCCTTTCCATCCTCATCACATATCCATACCATCTGCTTCCTCTACTATCTCATTTACTCCAACATCCTCATTATATGCCCATACCATATCAGCCTTGCTTCCTCTACTATCTCATGTACTCCAACATCCTCATTACATGCTTATACTATCTCAGCCTTGCTTCCTCTACTATCTCATTTACTCCAACATCCTTATTACATGCCCATACTATATCAGCCTTGCTTCCTCTACTATCTCATATACTCCAACATCCTCATTACATGACCATACCATCCTCAGTCGTGCTTCCTCTACTATCTCGTGTACTCCATCATCCTCATTACATGACCATACCATCTCATTCTTGCTTCCTCTACTATCTCATATACTCCATCATCCTCATCACATATCCATACCATCTGCTTCCTCTACTATCTCATGTACTCCAACATCACCATTACATGACCATACCATATCAGCCTTGCTTCCTCTACTATCTCATGTACCCCTACTTTTTCTCGTATAACTTCATTCCTAATCCTGTTTCTCCTCATGACAGCTAACATGCTCCTCACAAACTTCATTCCCATGGCCTCCAGTTTCCTAGTCTTGCTTACATTCACTGTCCATGTTTCTGCAGCACATGTGACAATGGGTACAAAATACACCCTGTACAACACTTCCTTACACTTCAAGGGTCTACCCTTCTCCATAGTAGATCTCTTACACACCTATAAAACAACTCTCCTTGCTGTCCTCTTCTCATTACATCCTCTCTTCTTCCACCTTTCTCCTCAATCACACTTCCAAGGTATTTTATGTTCTGCACTTTTCTCAGCTCTACTACACCCAACTTTATAGCTTTACAAGGCCTTTTCATCTTCCTTATTACTAGATATACTTTCACATATTCATGTGCTGTGCAGCCATCACTGTTGATATATGATATCAATACTAGGGATAGGACCCTTTTATCATTATTATTATTAGCACCGTGTCTTACTACCCATTCGGGCTATACACACTTATGCTAATATCTCAATAAGGAAAACCTCTTTTCTCTTTATGAGGCAATTGCATTATATTTGGAAGAAGTACAGGAAAGGTGGATAGAAACATATAAAAGGGGAAGAACACAGTTCACACTTTACATTGCTGCCATTGGACAAAGAGTTAAAAAGTGGAATTGTAGGGTGATTGTGAGATGAAATGGAGGACCTACAGTTTAACGTGGGATCCGAACCACGGTGGAGGCCTGACATTCCACACATTCACAAGTTGTGATTAATACATGTCTTGTCAGAGGTGAAGAAGGGTTTGGCAATCAGATAAATCTGTGCCAGAATCGAGGATTGAACCCCGGACCCCCAGCACAGAAGTTTGACACCTTACCCCTAGAATGCCAGGTCACCAACCCTTTAATACCTCAAAACCTTAAGGATATTCGAGATTCGAGAAAATATCAAATTAGAGACTCATATTTTTATTAAAAAAAAATCAATTCTTCAATTGAAGTTTGTTTTAAGAGTTCTAATACAGATTATTGATGGTTCAGAACCAATTATAATCATAGGATGAACTTAACAACTAGGCCCCAGACCAGTAGTTTAACACTTAGCTGAAGGTATGAATGTTATAATGAAAGAATTGTAAAAAAGAAAAAGTTAACATTTAGTTTCTATTTTCTATTATTCTATTATTATTTCTGTATTTCTTTATTTATTCATAATTTTTTCCAAAATTTGGATTTGAAGTAGAGATTTGGGACTCAAAGCTAAATTGGAAATTTGTAAAATAGTGGATTTGGTCCAACTCTAATCAACACCTATAAAATATCACTCGTAATATAAGTTAGTAAAAAATAGGTCTTCATCGCAGAAAAATTATGTTTGTATTTTCCAAAAAGGTGGTAGAAATGTCTATTCGTAATAAAATCGAGATATAGTTGTGGTACAAAGTATTTTTGTTGTTGATTTAGTGGACTTAGTCTATTAATCTTGTACTCTTTACTAGAGATGTCACAATATCTGTTTTTCTCAACACCGATCCTTAAGTTCAACCTCAATTTTTTGTCTCTCGATTTTTATTCTTGAACTTTCCCTATTTTATTATTTTTCCAAACATTCAAACTCAGATAAAAACATATTTGTTCAATTTCATAGCTTAGCAAAAAAAAAAAAAAAAAAAAGTACTTGAAACTGAACAAAGGAAAAATTTCGTTTTGCCAAGTATTAAAGCATATTATTTTACATAATTAATAAAATATTTGAAAAATTTCTATAGTTATATATTTTTTAACTACAAATAAGACCTCACTGATTCAAATATTTATAAATAATTATTTAAAAAAAATGTATAATAAACAATTGTTAATAACACCAGCCCTTTCAATTAAATAAATAGGTCGTTAATTGAACAAAAATAAATGACAAATCAATACGAAAGATAACCGACTACAACTCATTCTGAATTTTGCCGTTTCTTAGTTCTTTCATTGAGATCTAAGAATAGAAGTATTGAGAATCATAATATCATTATCAATTCTCAATTATTTCCCTATCAGCAGAGCCCCGCGTTTGTGGAGATCGCGATAATTCGCGAATGTTAGATATGGCATTTTTTCTTTCAGATGTTCACATTTCAGGTTACCCTGATTGCAAATATATGCTCAGAATTGTCGCGATAATTCGCGAAATCGGCGTTTTAGCGCGATATTCGCGATTTTAAACGATGTCCGCGATAATCGCGATTTAGTCACGATTTTCGGCATTCGGCATGTGGCAGTTTGGTGATGAGTTGTTATTTTGTATTTTTCTAGCCTAAATTGAGATTTTAAAATATAGTCACAATTTTTGTGAAGTAACAAGATGATTTTGTGTAATATTTTGTCTTTGTGACTTGTACATACTTTTCCCGGACAAGCTGCCGCTAAATCTTACTTTTTTTAATAAGTTGACAGCACATTTTTTTGCGGACTAGTGTTTTCTACCGTTTTGTCCAAACAAAATGTAATTTTTTGTTTTCACTTCAATATGTTTAGTTTACCTGTTTCAAACATTGTCCTGGAAGTCTAGTTTTAAGCCAACAAAGTCACCTTAATCACGAAAGTTTGGTAAAAACCACTTTTTTAACGCTTTTGTCTTAATTCGATAATTTCGTCGCAAAAATAGGATTTTTGTAATTCAACTCTTATTCACCGCTTTTGGGAAACTTAAAAACGAAATTGGGCTTTTTTATTCATCATAAAAGCAGGGCTCTGCCTATCAGTAAGAATTGAGGGTATCGAGGTATTGAAGAATCGAGTTTGGCATCCCTACTCTTTACTTTTTCCTCATAATATTTAAAAAATTTTCCCTGTGGTCTCATCTGCGCACCTCATAATACATTAACACTCTGGTAATTACTTGCATTTGTTTTCAGAGGAGACCATACGTGCATGGACATGTACATGGCGGTCGTCCCTCCTAAGACTGAGTGTGTGGTGTTTAGTATCGACGGATCGTTCACAGCCAGCATGTCGGTGACGGGGCGTGACCCCAAGGTGCGAGCAGGAGCTGTGGATATTGTCAGGTGAGCGGTGCCAACCTCACTAGTTTTCATCTGTGATGCGATGTTAGTAGACCTGACCATGATTTAAACCCCAATCTCCCTGTCTTCAGCAGGCCAGTCTAACACGAGAGTGACGCCTTAGACCATTTGGCCACTGAATCGGGTCAAATTTAATTTCTGATGTTTGAAGTATATCATCATTATTATCATCATCATCATCATCACTACTATAATCATGAAATGTTTCTGTGACCTGGTCAGTTTAGTTAAATGACTGCATCTCACTCTCTCTAATGGGCATCTGCACAATACCCTTTATGTTGAGTTTTTCTCACACATAACCTACCTCCTCCCTCTTTAACTGCTCATTATTTCACAAACCCCTCAACCCTCCTCCAACAAGTAGAGAAAAGAGTAAACAACAAGTCATTCATCACCAAACATATAATGTAAGGCAAAGACAAAACGTTTTACTAAAAGTTCTAAATTACAAGCCCATAAATCTGTCAATCCTTTGCCTGAGTAGTTATTCGAGGCTTGGCTTGAAAATCCGAATACTTGCTTATCCCTAGTGATCAGTACATTAATATTCGTACAACCTGAACGAGTAGTAGCGAGTTGAACAAAATGGATCCGACCCGTCTCTTGATAATAACAATAGCGACTAACAATTTGTTTTCAGGCATTGGCAGGAGCTTGGGTACCTCATCATCTACATCACCGGCCGACCGGACATGCAGCAACAGAAGGTCGTCTCGTGGCTTTCCCAACACAATTTCCCCCACGGGCTGGTCTCCTTCGCCGACGGGCTGTCCACTGACCCGCTGGGGCACAAAGCTACATACCTAAAGAATCTCATTCAGGTAACAACCTTGATATTTGTTTGAGGTGGATTATCCTGCCGCCATCTTTGAGGGGTCGGGGAAGACTACTACTTTTCTGGCGGAACATTCTTTAGGCTCGAGAACTGTATAAAAGTAGGGATGGTGCCCATTGAATCATCCAAAATATGATTATTTGAATTTTTAAGAATATTTCAAGAGTTTGAAAAAAAATAATGGAGATCTCTGTATAAATTTGTTCTGTTTTAAAAATTTTTGTCAATTTTTACTTTCTCTCTATCTTACAGGTAGAGAAAGTATTGTGATCGTCAAAAAAATCGAACTCGAGATTTTGATGAATTTTGACGTTTCATGACTTCCTGAATCCGAAAAAGTGGTTTTTGAATTTCCGTCTGTCTGTCTGTCTGTCTGTCTGTCTGTCTGTCTGTCTGTCTGTCTGTACCTCCAACTAGAGCCTAAACTATTTTACCGATTGAGCTGAAACTTGATATCTAGGGTTTTCATAGGGTTGCCCCGAGGGGTTTTTGGAATTGGATATCTACCCCTAAAATTAAGGGTAGTTTACTAAAGGGCAAAAAGAGAAATAGTCGATTTTCTCAAAATCGGCTCTAACGATTTTGATTAAATTTCATTTATGAACATAAATAAATATTCCAAACAAAATGGCTACTCTCAATATTTCGGCAACATCGTTTTAAGGGCTCCGGTCTGATGCGTAAATTAACATTTTTTATAATAGCTCCGAAACTATTTGAGATATGAAATTACTTAGCATTACAAATATGTATATATATTTATAATACAAATATTTTATTCCAAACATATTTTTATAAAATCAATAACTTTCAATATATACGCAATTATATATATATTTTTAACTTTTTGGGCATTAAAGCTTAAGTATTGCGACCGTAAGAAAAACTAACCTGAAATGTTGATGGATGTCGACGTCTCATGACCCCCCGAACCCTTAAAAATAGTCTTTGCAATGCCGTCTGTCTGTGTGTATATTAAAACTTAAAATTAAGGGTAGTTTACTGAAGGGCAAAAAGAGAAAAAGTCGATTTTCTCAAAATCGGCTCTAACGATTTTGATTAAATTTCATTTATGAACATAATTAAATATTCCAAACAAAATGGCTACTCTCAATATTTCGGCAAAATCGTTTTAAGGGCTCCGGTCTGATGAGTAAATTAACATTTTTTTAAATAGCTCCGAAACTATTTGAGATATGAAATTACTTAGCATTACAAATATGTATATATATTTATAATACAGATATTTTATCCGAAACATATTTTTATAAAATCAATAACTTTCAATCTATACGAAATTATATGAATTTTTTTAACTTTTTGGACATTAAAGTTTAAGTATTGCGACCGTAAAAAAAAAAACTAACCTGAAATGTTGATGGATGTCGACGTCTCATGACCCCCCGAACCCTAAAAAATAGTCTTTGCAATGCCGTCTGTCTGTGTGTCTATAAAAACTTAAAATTAAGGGTAGTTTACTGAAGGACGAAAAGAGAAAAAATTTGGTTTTCTCAAAATCTGCTTAAACGATTTTGATTAAAATTCGTATCTAAGCGTTGATTAAGATTATAAATAAACTGGCTATTTTCATTTTCCTATGAAAATGATTTTTAGGGTACATTACAGAAGCGTTAATTTCCGTATCTCCACAACTATTGGAGAAACTAAACAACTTATCATTGCAAAATTGTAGGACTATTAGAAATAAAAAACTTTTATTTGACATATATTTTTATAAAAACAGCAGTTTCTGAGATATTTGCAAATATATTAATACAATTTTGTGATCTTTAGTTGTAAACATATACTACTTAAGTCTTAACGCAATAATACTCCAATGCCATAGAGTAATTAAATATAAGTAAGTATCTAAAAAAAGTATGTTATTTTTCCTTAAATCTCTTAGGAGAAATGTTTGCATAGCAATGATCTATCTCCATTTTAGACTCAATAATCAATATTTACATTTTTTATTGGTCAAAATGTATAAATGAATAATTAAATATCAATGCGATGACTTGAAGATCTGCAGCATCTTTTAAAATGTTAAAATTTTAACCAGAAATCGAAATTTTAATACGAAGTGTTGACTCTTGTGGAAGACATTAAACTGTTTGAAATGTTCTTAGGTGGACAAAGATGCGCCTCTTTTCTCATTGATTCTATATCATTTTATATTATTTTATGCGTGTTCTTATGTGGAGTGGTGATGATACAATGTACATTATTCCGTTCAGAAATCTTACGAGTTTATAGAAAGAGAGAGAAAGTCTGTGCGGTGTGCCGTACCATTTATTTTTAGAGCTATTATGACACCGAATAGGGCCGTAGACCAACATAATTGAGGAAAAAACCCAACACCAAGACCCAGAGCAGCACCGTTTTCAAAGGGTGTGCCGCGAATTCCACTAGGTGTACAGTGAAATTTTCGATGTTATTTTATTGTTTGATAAAAAAACTTAATTAAATATTAATCTATTAAAATAAATAAGAGAATAATATTTTAAAGCTTTAAGATATTTATTCTCCTTCTTTTACAATCAAAGAGTGGAATATATCTCTTTAAGGAAATCCTCTTTTCACTTTTTGAGGTATTTTGTCTCAGAACTCCAGAACTAATCGGGGGTGGGGAGGTAGGGGGGGGGGGGGTGAAACGCACAATGCAACTTCCTAAAAATGTGAAACCAACAATAACAAAGTTAAAAAAAGGAAATTGAGGAAAGATGAATAGATCATTTGGATATGAACATGTAAAAGGAACGAATAGTAATATAAATGAAAAACACGAGTCAAAGAGTTGAGTAATTAATGAGAAATTTAATCTTTAGGGGTGTGCGAAGTCCAAGTTTTCAATTCAAAGTGAATTCGAATCGAATATATTAAATATTCTCGAAGCCGAATTGACGTTCAAATACCTTCTTTTAGTTGTTTTATACTTGAAAAAATATTATATTGTGGGTATTTAAATTACTTTATGCACTAAAATTACTTGGAAAAAGTTTTATTGCACAATTGTTTGTAATATTCCGTGTTACTCTGACAAATCACAACATGCATTACAATTTATTCTGACTTTTCTCAAATAAATATTAATTTGTAATTTAAAAAAAAATCTCAGAATGGCTATAATTGAAAATATATGGAGTGTTTTAGCTATCAATATTTTTATTTGTGTCAAGGCCAAGTCGAAGTTACGAAGCTTCGCACACCCGTATTAATCTTGTCATTTATTACGTGAAAAAAAAAAAGGACAAACACGTATACATTTATTTACGGTTTAACTGAAATAAGTTTCCTCTGTGTATGTGTATGTGTATGTCTAAGACTCCCTCAGTGTTGCCAACTTGCACGTTCAGTGTGCCGCGAGGACTTAGTGTGTCGTGAACAAAAAGAGGTTGAGAACAATTGTTATAGCAGCTAGACCATTAATTTAACACTTAATGTTTAGAAAATCAGAATGTAAGAAAAGAAAAATTATATCAAATGTTGAAAAGTTTCTAATAGGAATGGGACTCTCAAATATTTAAGGTTATTCGAGATTCGAGCATCAGATATTTTTTTTTAATCTCTTCAATCTTTCAATTTAAATTTGTTTTAAACCATTAATTCTTCTTATTGGTGATTCTGAATCAATTATAATTATAGGATGAATTTAACAACCAGGCCCCAGACCAGTAATTTTACACTTAACTGAATGTATGAATGTTATGATTGAATTGTAAGAAAGAAGGTTAAAATTTGGTTACTATTTGTATTTACTATACATTTTTTTATGTAAATATTGATAAGCATATAACTCGAATGAGTAGTAAGACATGGTGCTAAAAAATCTTACTTAAGGGTGTGTCACACTGTGCTACTTCACTAGCCGCTACTAAGAAGCAGCTACTACAATTTTCAGCTACTTCTATGTCACATTGTGTTAAGGTAGCGGCATTTAGTAGCAGCTAGTACAGCAAATCACATGGTTGTGTGGCTTGGATTTCCACACAAAATAAATACAGCACACATGGATACAATCACGTGGTCATGAATAACATCCTCTATTGCACCACAATTCCTCTGTCACACTGGGTGACTATATCACTACTCACTAGCGATGAGTGAGTCACGTGACCCTCAAGGTCGGCCACTGGCTAGTACCTAAGTAGTGCCAAAAGTTGATCTCTCTAGCTACTACTTTTCCACTCGCTGGCTAGTAACTGCTATTTTTATGTCTCACTAAGCTAATAAAGTGGCACAGTGTGACACAGCCTTTAGTATGTGTTCTAATGTTTCTACTTTTAATTAAGATTAAAAAAATAACAGCAATGTGAATCGGCTATAGGCAATAAAATAGTAGGTAGTAAAATCAATTATAAACTTTTTTTTAAAATAAAATGTCTATTCTGGTACCTAAATTATATATTTTAATGCCTTAGTTGCCTGCCTATTTTAAACATTTTTGGTGCCTAAAAATCCGCACCCCAGTCATGACATAGCTATCAACTTCTTGTTGTCCTGATACTTTTTCAAATAAATGAAGAATGCGATGTTGTTAAATTGATGGTATTGGATTGCGTAATGGATGGAGAGTAAAATAACAATTGATTATCTTAGTTTAAGACCTAGGCATATTCTGAATTTTTCTATCCTCTAATGAGCAAGTTTTCATTGTCTTGGCTGATATTTGTTGCAGTTTGCTGTGGGAGTTGTTAATATTGATCAATCTCACTTCGGTGGTCAAATCCTCTAATGTCACTCGCATTATACTGGACCACCAGTGGCCGGGAGATTATGGTTTCATTCTCGGTTGGGTGTACTAAGGGTGGTTTTCCCTAATGATTTTTCATTCTCCTACACACAAATGCTTATACACTTCCTCTAAATTCAACCTTCCTTATCCCTAATACATTATCGTAATGAGTACATACGTGTGTAACCAAAACAGGTAGTAAGACTTGGTATTAAAAAATATCTTGATCAAATAAATATTTTTGTCCTTTTTTTCTCGCACTGTATAGGAGCATGGTGTAATCATTCACGCTTCATACGGCAGCAGTAAGGACATAAGCGTGTACACCTCCATCGGGCTGAAACCCAAACAAATCTTTGTGGTGGGCAAAGTCTCCAAGAAACACCACTCCTTGTCGACGGTCCTTCAGGACGGCTACGCGGCCCACCTTACCCTGCTCCTCTCTCACGGCGGGTCGAGGCCCGCCCAAGGGAACGCCCGCATGGTCATCCCTAGAGGCTATTTTGGCCTTCCCGGACAAAACGCTTCTCTCAGAAGACGAAGGTATACTCAAACCATTTATTTTGGAAATGGATGGCAACAGTAGTTTGGATTGCTTTTAATTTTTTTAATTTTTTTTTATTAATAAATATGAAGATGTTCATTGGTTGATTAATTTTAATCATTGCTTTATTTAGACTTAACTTATAGAGAATGATTTAAATATATGTTTCAAGACTATTAATGAGAAATGTTGGTTGAATGCATCTTACTTCTGCTTTTAGTGATATACATCAAGAGTGTGCAAACCTTTTAAAAGTTTTACCTATATTCCAAAATAAATCCTAATATTCCCCCTTGTAATTTAGTGATATTATTGTGCAGTTTAATTTTCATTGGATAAGCCTGTTATGACCGGTCGCCAGTTCACAGAGGATGGGAGCGCACACACACATTTAATTAATACAAGATATGTTTACTATTCTATAACTAAATAGTTTAATAACATGGAATATAAAATATACAATTATTTACAAACATACACATTTGTTATTACGATACATAGTAGCTGTCGATGGGTAAACTACCCTAACTCTACTATCTTCTTGGACCATGCAGGGGTTTTAAGTTTGACAACATCCTCTGATGAAGTACCAGACACAACTGTCCTGCTAGTCAGTCAGTTTGTCCCTGGAGGAACTCCTGGTCATGAGCCGGCCGTTCATCCTTAGCTGGAATTTACATGGTAGGTGACCTGGTGGTCTAGGGGTAAGGTGTCAGACTTCTGTGCTGAGGGTCCGGGGTTCAATCCTCGGTCCCGGCACAGATTTATCTGATCGCCAAACACCTTCCTTCACCTCTGACAAAACGTGTATTAATCATAACTTGTAAATGTGAGGAATGCCAGGCCTCCACCGTGGTTCGGATTCCACGTTAAACTGTAGGTCCTCCATTTCATCTCACAATCACCCTACCATTACACATTAGCGTAAGTGTGTATAACCCGAACGGGTAGTAAGACGCAGTGCTAATAATAATAATAATAATAATTTACATGGTCAGGACAGAAGACATTGTCTAAAGACTAGGAATGTAAATTGTAAGCTAGGCGGCCGTTCTAAATAGCAACTATTCCTAGTTTTAACTATTTACTTCTGTAGCTGCATATTACTAATTTTAAGTGTACACTCTGTTCTACATGTTGCTGGCTCCCAACAAGCCTTTTAGAGTATACAAACAAATATTTTTACGGTCAACGTTGATAACATTCTATTACATTATTACAAAGTTTGTGTTATTCTAAAGAAATTGATGATACCTATTAAAAGTTACAGCTGAAAATCATATGATTACGTGAAAGTAGATCTAGTAACCCTTATAGCTATTGGATAATACTTTACCTATGACAATTAGACTGTATTTTTGTCATCATCATCATCATCATAAAATCACATTTTGTGTCCATCCTGTGGCCAGGTCAATTTAGTAAAATGCTTTTTCTTCCTCCTTAATTTGTTTCCATTTTTATCCTCTCACTTGCACACCTGTTGTTATCAGCTGCTTCCATCTCTTTCTTTGTAACTCTTGCGGTCTTTTTCATACATACTTCATCTCCATAATTCTTGGGATGCTTTACTTTACCATCCTCACTACATGCCCATACCATCTCAGTCTTGCTTCCTCTACTATCTCATGTTACTCCACATCCTCATTACTGACCATACCATCTCAGTCTTGCTTCCTCTACTTATCTCATGTACTCCTCCTCATTACATGCCCATACCATCTCAGCCTTGCTTCCTCTACTATCTCGGTGTACTCCAACATCCTCATTACATGCCCATACCATCTCAGTCTTGCTTCCTCTACTATCTCATGTACTCCCTTTACCCTAACTCTTTCCACGATAACTTCATTCCTAATCTTGTTTCTCCTTGAGGCAGCTAACATGCTCCTCCTAAAACCACACTTCATCTATTATTGTTTCCAGCCTGTGGCCTGAGTCGTAGCTTCATATGCCTTATAATCTAACTTGAGACTAGGACAGACATAACATACAGTCCCCGGCCGTTAATTCATCAATGTGAAAGGGTAAACCCACAGTCCATCATTGATATGCCGGGAATCAAACCTGAGACCCTTAGTTTAGTAGACAGACACGCTATCGACTTTTCTAAGGTGTCGGATTCCTCTAAAGACTGCTGGTTTTAAATATATCCAGAACATAGAAAACATTCTTTTAGTATAGCCTAATAGGTTTTGTTAGATTTATTGCGTTCAAATAGCCATAGAAGAAATGCGCAATTATTTTAGAGGGAGGATGAGGAAACCATTTATCAAAAGCATCCTTCATGCCTCTCGGCTGGAATTTGAACCATGACTTGCGATTCAGACTATTGCGAGGGTGAAGCCTTAGATCTACTAAGAAATACCCGCGTTAAGTGTTAATAGATTTGCATACTAAGTGTACCAATAAACTATGGTACCTTACATCAGTCACAATAAGTTTACCATATTCAATGACATTAGACTGTAATATAAAAATAGCTCTTTCAAACGTATTTATTTGAAGAGATAATTAATTCTAGGCGGATTATGGTGGTGGTGTTGTTGAAAAGTGTTGGCTTTTATATTTTTGATAAATATTACAAATTACAATTTGAAATTAAACTAACCACTTCCATTTTCTCGCCCCTTAATCCATTCCTTGGCGCATGTTTACCACAGCAATCTACACAGGCCCGGTACAGTGGTTTATTGATGGATGGCATTACAATAACTTATTGCAATGAAACGTCAATTCACGCCAGGGAACGTTCGGGAAAACAAAGACGTTGTTCAGCGCCCACATCGGAGAATGGGCTAATATATACATTTCATTATCAAATAACTATCACTAAAGTTCCTTTGCCCACACATTTTTTCACTTAAAAATTACCCTCTCTTTATATAGTTGTAGTACAACGGTTCGCAGTAGTGTAGCTCACAAACTGTTTATCAAACAAGAATTGTAACATCCTCAATGTTGTATTGGTTCTGATCCCTCATTTCTTGTGCCTTCTTACAAATATAATTTAATGGATTTATTTAACCTGTAAATTTTATCATTTATTTTTCAAAGTTCATGATTAAAAACACAACAAAACACAGGGCTGCTGTGTCCTGACAATTACATAATTATATGTTTTGATGTGTTTTTAATTGTGAATTTTGAGGCCTACAGTTTTCTGGTAAGTTTGTAGGCCTTGCTTTCTATCCTCCCGTTTGGGGCCACTTTTCCTTTGTACTGTAGTTTTTATATTCTAAGATTTCAAATGTAATTTAAATGAACTTAAGTGTTGTATAAAATTATAAGTGTAAACTAGTGATGGTTTGGTTACAACAGTTTTCAAGTTTTGGTTCCATTAAGGGGTCATCCATAAGCCATGTAACTAATTTTTTATTACTTTTTTTTTTTTTCCACTCCTTTCCTCCGACCTGTGTTATGTGACGTTTCACATAAGGAGTGAATGTTATTATTTCATAGGGAGGTTTTTGTCACACTAAAAGAGGGACTCAGATTTAATAAGATCTGTAATTATTTTTTAGATTTTTTTTTAGCTACTGCGTCTTACTACCCGTTCCGGTTATACACACTTACGCTAATGTGTAATTGTAGGGTGATTGTGAGATGAAATGGAGGACCTACAGTTTAACGTGGAATCCGAACCACGGTGGAGACCTGGCATTCCTCACATTCACAAGTTGTGATTAATACACGTCTTGTCAGAGGTGAAGGAAGGGTTTGGCAAACAGATAAATCTGTGCGGGACCGAGGATGAACCCCGGACCCTCAGCACAGAGGTCGACACCTTACCCCTAGACCACCAGGTCACCCGTAACTACACTAATATGTTAGGGATTAGGAAAGTAGAATTTAGAGGTAATCTACCCGCATTTGCGTGTTGGGAGAGTGGGAAACCATTTATAAAAAAAAAATACCTTCACTACACCCGACTGGGATAAAAACCCTGATCTCCTCATCTCCGACATTATGTTATATCGCAAGAGTAGCGGCTTAGAACATGCGGCCACCGAAGTGGGTTAGTATACATGTTACGTGACACTGTGATGTACCTACCACCCCCCTCCCTCCATCCAATCATTTCAACAGCTTTACATGCTTTATGAATGGTCTCTTCTTATCTGTTTTTCTCTTTGAAATCCCATTTAATTTAAAAACCCATTCTTAATCCATTCAGTATTAATTATTTCTACTATCGATAATAAGTTATGGATAGTTTAAAAAACTTATCATCCTGAGAGGCAGGTGTAAAAAATTAACTATTGTAAATAATAAGGATGTGCGAAGTCTGTTTTTTTTAAAAATTTGAAGTGAAGTCAAATCGAATAATAAGAAATATTCAGAGAGCCAAATCAAAGCTTTAATGTTTGAAAAAAAAAAAAGAATGTTGTTGGGGAAAAAAATATATATTGTATATTCTTACCTTAAGTTACAATATCATTTATAAAATGTTATATTGTAAACATAATTTCATCTTAAGCCGTTAAATTAATTACTATTACAACCTGTAATTTGATTAACTTGTATTATTGTCATGTGAATATTAATTTGTGATGTACATAAAGTAGAATTGGTTTGAATCCACTATTTTACAATCCAAATCTTCAATTTACTTTGCCTGAGTCTGAATTTGAATCCGAATCTTGGAAAAAATGATGAACATAAGAGAAATATAAATATAATAAATAATATATGGGGACATGGTTGTTAAGTTCATCCTAAAACTATAATTAATGGTTTTGAACAACCAATAAGCTCTATAACAAATTTCAATTCAAAATTGAAAAAAGTATTTAAGAATTTGAGTCTTGAATCTGAAATTTTCTCGAATCCTTGAATCTAGAATAACCTTAAGAATTTTAGGTACCATTCCTTACATGAACACACATAGTGACAAAAACTAAACAAAAATATGTGTTTTAGTTCCAAACTTTTTTTTTTTTTTTGTTGGCAAAGCTTCTCAATTGTCGATAAGAAGTTTTACTTTTGAATTGAAGTTTAAGGTGGTAAATATTTTAAGCGCATTTGAAGTTTTTGAAGCTTCGCACACTCGTGGTAAATAATACAGTGTGTTCTACTAATTTTATTTTTACTGTAGCTATGTATTCATTAAGAATGGTCTTAAACCTATGTAACTAAAAATCAAGAGCCAAGTATAAGGAACCTAAACCGTTTTCAGTTCTCAAGTAATGAAACAATCTAACCAAAGTACCAAACCAACAAACCATCTCTATTATATTAAAAAATTAACTAATGAACCAAGTTATTGAAAATTTGAGTGTTTGGGAACAAGTCGCAATTTCAAAGCAAAAAATTTGAATTCAAACCAGACTCGGTTTAAAAAAAGAAGTTTCCCTACCTCTTGGCATATGGTGCCTATTCTGTTTCAGCAACGAGACGTCAATCTCTTCGCCGGTCCGTGGCAGCATCTACGTTAAGAGAAAGGTTTACATAAGTCACGTGTAACGTGATCCATGCCTATTGAGCGACTTTTTTTAGTATTGTTGGCAAAAAAAAAATATATGAGAGAGAGAAAGAGACTACTAATTCCCTCATCATGGTAACTATACCGTTATTTTGTTTTTTTGTAGTGTATGGCTTAGTTCACATTACTGCACACTTAAAACAGAAATACATGGTAACTTGACAAAGCTAAATCAATCATTAATGATTTTTCAAACCGTTTAGTTGATTTTATAATTAAAATCGTACATTTAAAATTTAAAAAATATTCATAAAATGCAACTAATAAATTCAATGAAAGATTTAAAATATATGTCTGTATAGACTTTTTTTTAAATATCTAATAACTTCCAAAATAATAAACTCATCTTTCAATTTTATATGACATTTCATAAACTATATATAAATAAATATATTTTAGTAATCTCTTTAGTCAATAAATAATTAAATAAACTTGATACATAAAAACTTTTTTTCTCTAAATTATAAATGGAAAAAAAACCACCATTGCATTAGTAAATGTTATACTGCATGCGTTTTGAATCTATATTAGTTAAAATCGGAGATCTACATTATTTGTTAGAGGAAAAAAAAATCTCTTTTGCAAGTAGTGTGAACTCTGTATCATCACGACAGAGAACTGATCGCAGAGGCAGACGTTCGACTCTCTACATGCGCACTTGCACTCCATAGCAGCTCGTCTTAATTTTTAGTGTTTTAGCCAATTTTACAAATTTGTGATCAACCACTCACTCTGATCCTGTCACATTGCTAATTAGCATCACATTCTTAGGCAAACAAACTTTTGCAATAAAAATCTCTACAAGGAAAGCATAATTTGTTGTAAGGGTATGCAAATGAAACTTTGACTTTGCTTGAAAAAAAAATCCCTCTTTGACAATAATAAAAGTGTTTACAGCTTTACTTTACTTTACATCCATTACTGTTTCCAACCCGTGGTCAGTTTTTTTTATTCAAGCCATATATTTTACACTCTGGCTTGCTATGCCTGTCGTAGCTTCATATGCCTTATAATTTAACTTAAAGACTAAGACAGGCACAACATCCAGTCCCCGGCCGTTATTCATCAATGTGAAAGTAAACCACAGTTCACAATGATACATTTTTCGGCCATACCGGGAATTAAACCCAGGACCCTTAGCTTAGGATTGTTCACAGCTAAAATACTGTGTGTATATTTTTATTTTAATATAAAAATAGTTTTGATTTTTTTTTTTTTTCAAAATTTTTCATTTCCATTGAACCACACTTTTAGAAAATAACTGATTTAAAAAACAATAGTTTGATAGTGTATTTAAAAGTTCAAATGTAAGTGCAAGTGTGCAGAAAAAAAAATCAACTCATTTGGAACACATCCAGAGAATGAACACACCAGCATTTTTTTATTTTATTTTATTTCCACAGTTGTGCTTTGCAGATAAATGAACGTGCTTCGTTGTTTTATTTCTTTTGCAGATGTTGCTCTTTTATTTACCCACAAGTCTCACCGTGGAAAAAAGATCGAGATTACAGTAGCATGCACTTGAAATATTGTCTAATTACATTTCACTTTTCACACTACTGTTTATTTATTTTTAGGGTTGTGCGATTAGGTATTATTCACTTCGAGTCGAATTTGAATGAAACTTTTTTTCTTTAGGTTGAAGTAGTATAGAACAGCAGTTCCCAAACTTTTCGAATGGCATACCAGCCCAAAAATTTCGGTAATTTGAAGTACCGCCAAGATAAAGCTGAATATTTACTATTAAATTAAAGTTTTAATGGTGCCACACACACTGCGCAGCTGTTTGAGCTTGAATAAGTGTTGCCACCCCTATAACCACTGTTTAAATCTGTTTTACTTTGGTTGAACTTAGTTGTAATATATTTATAAGATTTGATGTGGTCCTATCTTTTTCCAACTTTATTTTATTGTTTTGTTTGGCTTCTCATGGCGTACCACTGGGAATAATTGTACATACCAGTGGTGCTATGCTTACCACAGTTTGGGAACTACTGGTATAGAGCATTATTTGTACAATAAATATTTCATGTTGAATTTATGTAATGGATCCATGCATAAACCATAAATAAATACAGCGCAACATAATTTTTACTAGATTTTTTTTTTGGTGAAAAAATTCATAATCATACAAATTTGAATTTGAAAATAAATTTAATATAAATTGTTAAATTATTTTAAATTAGACAAAAGGAAATATTGAGGGAATCTAGTTTACTATGAAATCATATCATAAGATTGAATAAAATTAATCAAACCTATGAAATTATATCTTAAAATTGAATAAAATTAATCAAACTAGGTATTTTCGAGAAAAATATTGAAAATAACAAGTACTAAATTTTTTGAGTTTTATAAAAAAAAAACTTTGAGCCAATTTCGAGAAGCTACTAAATCTCAACTCTAACTCGAATTTTCAAGTACTCGCACACCCCAGTTTATTTTGCAATAAGAGAATGTTTTTTAAATACTTGTCTTTAATTTTATGTGACTGTTAAACATTTGTGTAACTAAACAAAATACAAAAGAAAAAAAGGTCATGCGTGACCTATAAATGACATACAAATACCGTACACTAAAACTTTGATGATACCAAATAAATCGAGGGTGAAGGATGTAGTGGGAGGGAGGAGATGGAGTTTATTACTGGAAATTTGGATTAACTAAAATAACATTTAAAAAAATATATTATATTATTTATACAGGCAGCAGAGAAAAGTGATGTTTTTGTTGGGATAATTTTGGTAGTTTTTGATAAATTTCTAGGAAACTAACCACTACTGCTTCTTGCCTACCATCTTTGCTGGTTATAACACATTAATAAGACTTAAAAAGATTAGAGATGGGTTGAATCCACTATTTTAACGAATCCGAATCTTCAATCTACCTTCGATCTCGAATCAGAATTTTGAAAAGAATTATGAAAACAAGAAGAAAATTTAAAATATAATAGATTAATAGAAAATACAAAGATTAACTAAATGTTAACATTCTTTCTTATAATCCATTCATTATTACATTCATACATTCAGTTAAGAGTTAAATTACTGGTCTGGGGTTTGGTTGTTAGGTTCATCTTATAATTATAATTGGTTCTGAACCACCAAGAAGCAGTATACGAACACTAAAACAAATTACACCTGAAAAATTGAAAACTGTTTTTTAAAGGATTTGAGTCTCAAATCTGAAATTTTCTTGAATCTCGAATCTCATGAAAGATTTAAGGGATTGGAGGGTCAAATCCCAAAAATAAAAGTAATCAAAAGGCTGACTAAACGAGATCCAAATTAATGATGTCCTGATTATCGAGGTTTTACTCTGTGTATATTAAAAAAAGTCACATTCTTAGAAATTTTAATGCCTCAGCCGTGTAAGTTTGCTAATTTATTAATTATTATACATAAACATAGGTTGAATACACTTTTATTACAGTTCAATTTTCATTTTACCTTTTTATCTTAATCTTAGAAAACATGTCAAGCATAAGACTTTGAGTCTCCAATATTAGTATATTATCTAATTTCTTTTTATTTAGATTTTGCTTGGTTGTGAATCTATATTCATTTAATGGTCTGGGGTCTGGTTCTTATGTTTTCCCTATAATTTTGTTGGGGCTGAAGTACCAATAGGCAGTATTAGAGCATGCTAGGCCTGTCATAGCTTCATATGCCTTAAAATCTAATTTAAGACTAGGACAGGCACAACAACCAGTCCCCCGGCCATAAATTCATCACTGTGAAAGGGTAAACCCACATTTCACTTAAAATAACAATAATAAAATAAAATAATAATAATTATTTTTTGGCCATGTTGGAAATCAAACCCTAGACTCTTAGCTCAGTAGAAGAAAGACACGCTACCAACTGGGTTAGGGTGTCAGATCAGTATTAGAGTTCTAAAACAAATTTCATTTCAATCCCCCCACCCCACCCCCACCCCAAATATCTAATATCTTTTAGGATTCAAGGGTTTAAGTGAGGCTCCCATTCGTGATAAAACTTAATAAAAGCGAGAATTGTGTCATCTCTAGTGTATGTATATTTATGAGTGAAGGTTTCGTGTCTATTAAACATTACATTTATAATTTAATGGTCACAAAAACTTAATTTAAAAACAATATATATTACTAAATTCACTTTGCATTTAACAATTTGTGATTTTATAATGACACCAGTTCAGTTTATTGTTTATAAAACTCCCTAGATGTTGTGTTGTTAGGTCAGCCAAGAGGGCCACATCGTATCCCCTCATGGGGGTCGTGGGTTCCGAAGAGTAGGCATTTCCAGAGCTCGATCCCCACGCCGGACTTCATCCCGACCGACCTCGACTTCGTCCGACAAGCTCTGACGCTTGCGCCGGGGCTGGTCCTCGTCACTCTCCCGCCAGTCTTGAGGGAAATCAGGCGTGTCTTTTGCAAAATTAAAAAAAACAATTAACAAGCTACCACCACCAGCATGTCAAAAACAAATAAAGAATAACTGTGCCATATAATTTTTATTTTTTTTGTTTCAACATAGGTTTGAAAAATAAACTCTTTATTGAGGAATTGAGATTATTATATAACATAAAATACTTTATTATATCAACAAAAGACCTTCTTTGTTATTGATTAAACACTAACTCAAAATAAAAACCACGAGATTTGTAGGAGTATAGGTTTCGTTGATCATGTATCTGTATCACTGATAAATAAAAATAAACACAAAACTATCGTTGACGAATCAGTGATGTGATGAAATGAACAATCAACAAAATGTCAAAATAAAAAAAAAAGGTGGTGTTTTCTGTATTATTTTGTGTTTTTTTTTTCCTGTAAGTTCGACTGAATTCTCGAAGAATTTTATTTTTTCCATGAACATATAATATAGCCTAAATGAATTGTTAGTTATTTTTTATTTAGTGAAATGTAAGTTATGGACTGTTCAAATTGTCATAGTTTGGAGTGTAATTTTATTTTTAATCTGTTAGTTCTGTAAATTATATTAATGTATTGTGGCTTTAAAAATGGAACTTCTAAGCGTATGTATAGTACAGCAAATGGCTTTATAAAAGTAGGTACTTGACTAAAGCTAACCTATATGATTTAGCCTGATATAAGCATCGACTTTAATTAATTGTCTCCCATTAATCTCTTTCTTAACGTCAAAGTACAATTCTATCGTAGTTCTGCGTCATTGCCAACTTCAAACTTAGCTATAAACTTTGTTAGCAAGGTATTCAAAATAGCTTTTGAAATTTTAGTACCTTCTTTTTAGATCAAAACCTCTATTATTATATATGTTTGTGTATGAACTTGTCTCTGAAGTGTTATTTTATTAAATAACATTTTGTTAAAATGGTTGTGACTACAGAGCATGGCATACTTGCATATACTCTTTTCTATTGTTGTTTCATATCTTGTGTTAGTTGTATGTGAAAGATGACGCTTATATTTGTAACATGTGAATATATATTAGGGGGTCTGTGAGCTCAAGTATTTTTTTTTAAATTCGAGTTGATCTCGAGTGAGCTTTTCATAAAACTCCCGCATATTGAGTCTATCTCGAGCTTGGGTTGAATAAATATTTAATTTTTAAATATTTTTTTTTTAGATAAAATAAGAGACAAATATTTAAAATAAAATTAAATATGTTTTAAACTTTTTTTTAATAGTTAACAAATCATGCCATAGTAAATTAAAAAATTAATATTTAAATTTACCGTATTTCTTCGATTATAAGACGCCCTTGTATGTAAGATGCACCTTAATTTTTCAATACCACCAACATAAGAAAGGCTTTTGATTCTAAGAAAATAAATAAAAATAAAAGGGTAAAATACCCAATATTGAAGAAACATTTTTATTACAGGTTTCAATTTACTAATTACATTAGTACCTTATTTATTAGTAGGTATGTTATTTATCACTTCCTTCTGAATCAATATCAGTCTGATTCTTTTGAGCTGTCTTCATCTTCACTATCTCATAATATATTGTATTCTGAACCAGTGAGTGTGTTGGCCGAGATAGAGCTGCAATTATAAGACACCATCGATTCTAAGACACACCCCGGTTTTAGGGAAGTTTAAATGGGGCAAAATGTGTGTCTTTGAATAGAAGAAATACGATACTGTAATATTAACAGAAACTTTAATTATTATCTCACAACTAAACATTCTTAAGTAGAGTTTTAAAAATACCTTTGTT
This sequence comes from Timema podura, assembly GCA_033556935.1. Taxonomy (NCBI): domain Eukaryota; kingdom Metazoa; phylum Arthropoda; class Insecta; order Phasmatodea; family Timematidae; genus Timema; species Timema podura. The sequence goes on along the minus strand of JAVRXN010000006.1, from coordinate 17,879,324 downwards.
AACATAGGTTTGGATGTGCAGATTTATCAATGTTTATATGTAAACATCTTCTATCCGCCCCCAATTATCAGTACTTCTGTAGCATAACTGTTCACTTGTTACTGGCCTCCTAACAGAGAAATAAGTTAAAACATTGGGTAATGATTTTTAAGATGTACATGGACCAATTTTACATTAAGTTCTACTTGATACTGTTTTGCACTAAGCTTATTTCTGTTCTGACAGCCTTAGAGAGAGAGATATCTTTCCTATTTCTTCTTTATCTACTCTTCATACTCTACATCATTCAACAACTAGTTTACGCAGATTCTGACCTTGTCAATCTAATGGTCATCCACACAATACCCTGTCGGCATCTTCTCACACTCCACATCCCCCGATCCCCCCTCTAGCTGTGCATTATTTCACAAACCACATTCCTTAACAAGTAGAAATAAGAGTAAACAATCAGTCATTCACTGACACACCATTCGAGGCAAAGGCGACTTGAAATCGCTAACCCATAAATTTGCTGATCCCAATTTTGAGTTTGAGTATTTATTTCAGGCTCGGCTCGAAAATCTGGAAACTTGCAGATCCCTAGTGAATATCCATATTTCTGATGTTTAGGTAATAATAAATATAATTTGTTCCTTATGTAGTCTATCAAAATATCTCTTTAACTGTACATACATAAGTTATGTCCAATAAGTGTGCATTTTACTGGCTGAGTTTGATACCTACGAAATATAATATCCATCCATACAGTATTATTATAATTTTGGTTCCCATCCTATAATTCAAACAAATTCCTTAAAATGAAACTTTATATATATATATAATATTAATTTTTTGTCACTGCATATCACCACCCTTAAGGTTTATACGTATAATATGTACTAATTACACTAATCTATTAGTGATGAGGAAGGTTGAATTTTGAGGTGTACCTACATTTGAGTGAATGGAAAACCATTTAGAAAAAAAAAAATACCCTCAGTAAACCCGACCTAGATTTGAACCCCAAAAACCATGTTATTGGCACTTCAGTCTATCGCAGTCTTTTGCCTTAGATAATTTGACCATAAATGTGACTTGAACCTTAATTAACCCTATTAATAAAGACATTGTTCTTTAAACTAATGTAAACTTGTAAAAGTAACATTTACAGATTATTATTATTATTACCTGCTTCGGTGGTTGCACGGTCTAACGCGCTACTCTCATAGTGGACTAGACTGCCGCTGATGAGGAGATTGAAGTTCGAATCTCGGTCGAGTATACTCAGGGTGGTTTAGTCAAAATTGTTTTCAACTCTCCCTCTATGCAAATGCAGGTACATTTCCTCTGAATATAACCTTCCTAATCCCTAAAACCATTAGCGTAGTTAGTAAATAACCATATAACCAGAAAGGGTAGTAAGACGCAGTGCTAAAAAGAAAAAAAAAATTACGGATTATTTACTCAATCTAGTTTAAAGAAGCCAATTTGTTTTATCAATGAGAATTTGTTGTAAAAAAATTATATAAAAAGCGTTTCCCCCATACTTTGCGTCTAATTACCTGTGTGGGCTACAAGTATATCAGGGGATAGTGATGATTAAAGTAGAATTTAAAGGCAATATACACACATTTCCGTGTATGGAGAGAGGTAAATCATTTAGGAAAAACTTCCATCAGTACACCTAAATGGAATTCAAACCTCGTCATTCCCCGTCAGGGGTAATCCGGTCTATTGCCAAAGTGATGCGAACACAGACACATTGCACACATTTATAAAAATATGGTTTGCGGACTTTTACCAATAACTAGACACATTGAAATATCGATAAACATGTTTACACCAAATTTTACTTAAAAAATTATCAAAAACTATCAAAACATAATATTTAAAGTAAATTTTTTTAAATATTTGAATTCATAATTCATGGGTGAATAAAACGAGATTGAATCTTTTTGTACATTTTAGCGTCATTCCTTACGTTTGATTCTCATAAACAATGTTGTATTTATAGTTTCATTTAATATATATTACATTTTTTAACTGTAACCTTATTTATCGAGGTAGTTCAAATTCACTTTTTCCGAAATTATAATTTTAGAAAACATAATCATTAGAGGTTCCTTAGTTTATAATTAGTAGAGGTGTGCAAGTGCTCGTATTCGACTCAAAAGATTTATACAAAAATCAAAATATGAGTACTCATAGTTTTCGAATTTTATTCAAAAATTCAGAGTTTAATTTTTCTAAGCACTGCGTCTTAATGCTCATTTAGGTTGTACCTATATGTGGTAATTATTCTAAGATGTTGGGTATGAGAAAGTTGAATTTAGAGGAAGTGTACGTGAATTTATGTGGAGGGAGAGAGGAAAACCATTTAGGAAAAAACACCTTCATTACACCCGACCGGGCTCAAACCCCCATTACCCTGTCGTCGGCAGTCTAGTCTATTGCAAGAGTGATGCCTTAGACCTTTCGGCCACCGAAGCAGGTGCAAGTTTGATTAATTTTTATCAAATTTAAGATATTATCTCAAATAGCGTTTCTCAAGATTTAATTTTGTTTAGAAAAAAAAATGTATAATTATATTAAATATATTTAAAAGTCAAAATTGGTGTAGGCCTAGTTATAATTCTTTTCGCAAAAAAAAATTTCAACCTAAAAATATCAATATTTATACTTAAGATTTATAAATATAGCTCTTAAAGAAATTAAACTTGAAATATTTAGTGTATAGATTAAAATAGCTTTATATTACTCGAACTTGAAAAAAAACTTGATATTTTCATTCAAACTCAATTTAAACTCGACTCGAAGTATAAGGAAAATGCCTACTTTCACACCCCTACTAATTTTTAATTTTTTTTTTAAATTTTAGCACCGCGTCTTATTACCCGTTCGGGTTATACGCTTAAGTACTAATTACGCTAATGGATTAGTAATTGGGAAGGTTGAATTTAGAGGAAGTGAACCCGCATTTGCGTGGAGGAGAGTAGAAAACCATTTAGGAAAAACCACCCCCAGTTCACCCGACCGAGATTCGAACCTCGATCTCCCCGTCCTCGGTGGTCTGACTCAACACGACTAGCGCGTTAGCCAACTACGCCACCGAGGCGGTCCCTACTAATTAGTATTATATCCTCCCCCCACTTCACCTTCATTACTTATCTTGTTCACATTAATTTTTAAGTTACCATAGAAAACAGAAATCCAAACTAAATGATAATAATTTTTTTTCATAATATAAACCCACTTTCATTAAGTTAAATGATAAATTAATGTCTTTGGGTGTGTTTCTGGTAGTATTTTTCTTTATAAATATGTGGTGATAAATCCCTAGAAAGCCTCAGTAGAATTGAAAAATATTCTACATATATAATATAATATATGATTCAACTTCGCTTTATGTGCTTTGTTTTGTACACACATACAAACACACACAAACAACAACAAAGTTTAATAACCTTATTTGAGAAACAAAGAAGAACCAGACCGAATCCATTATTTTACGAATCTCAAATCCGATTTTTTATTCTAACAATAAATCTCGAATCTCAAATCCAAATTCTGAATTCAATAAAAATTGGTAATCATATAATATTTACCTTAATACATTTATGCTTAATTCGCTTTAGAAAATATAAATACTAAATAAATGATGCAATGATATATTATTTGTTGGCTACGGATCCAGAGGTCCTGGGTTCGTTCCCCGGCACTTTCAGAATTTATCTGTGAAGCATTGGGTCTGTAATGGGGTCAAACTCAGCCTTGTGAGGACAAGTGAGGAGCTTCTTGGTTAAATAAGTAGCGGCTCTGATCTAGAAAACTGAGATTAATGGTTGGAGGGGTTTTTTTTTGTCCTGATCACGACACCCTCTATTCGCAACATCATCGCTCACGCTATGGAGTTCTTTTTTTGTTTTCATACATCCATTCATTATAGCAATGATACATCCAGTTATGGTGGTAAATTAATGATGTGGGGTCTGGTGTTTCAACATTATAATTTTTCTTTGAAAAATTAAATATTTAAATCTCAATGTTAAAGATAATATTTGGATTAAAAAAAACTATTGTAATCGCAATAAATTTGCTCAGTTTAAAAAAAATTTGTGTATATATATATATATATATATTGTTTGTTTTTAGTTATAAGGGCAGAAAATATTGTCAAAACTTTGAAAATTAAAATATGTTAATTTTATTAATATTAGCCCCTGATCCCCCCTCTCCCCTCCTTTAATCTTGGCATGTGTTTGGTTATTACATTTATAATTATTTTGGGCTAACATAATTTCAATTTTTTTTAAATCTTTATTCTGATCTTTTCTTCACTCCTCGAATATCTCTAAGGATGCAAAGGACACATCCCTAGAAAATAACCATTTCATTAATCCCAATTTCTCTGTTAAGGAAAGAATGCACATAATCGCACTTTGATTAGACTTCTGGTTGGAGTAAAATGGGGTGTTTTAAGATTTTTCGAATATCTCATGATATTAGGACTGAGAATGAGAATTTGACTAAAACGTATTCATTTTAATTTAGTTTGGGGTTGCTGAAAAGGGAATAAATAAGTTGACTAAAGAAGTGTACCAAATGCAGATCAGATGGTATTTAAATTATTCCAAGCTTTGTAATTCCATTTAGAGATTAGAACTGTTGTGCGTGTAAAATTAGTGAATAAGAATTGTACATAATTATATTTGTTAGCATTAGTAAGACTTTGTTAAAAATGAATCAATATTAGTGTATAACGTAAAAATGCAAAAAAAAAAAAATCGGGGAATGTTTGTGAACAAAATTTTAAGAAACTTCTGTTTAGATTTATTTCTGTAAATATAAATATATATAATTCCCTAAGTGATTGTGTTGTTAAAATATTTAATTTGTGGAATTAGATTTTACTTTTGGTAAGGATTCACTTCCAGGACTAAAATAGTAAAAAAATATGGTAATTTATTGTTATTTATTCAGTTATTAAGGTTAATTTGGTAAATTTTGCTTCCCATACTCGTACCACGTTGAGGCATGTGACAATTTGTGGAAAGAGGTATACCTTTGAGAAGGTTTAGCAACAGAGTCTTAAATTTTGAGTTTGAAGCAAACTGTACCGACTCCGACTAAGACTTTGAAATAAAAAATTTGGTAATATAATAAAATATGGTAATTAAATCATTTTAATTTTTTTTTGTCTCTTTAGGAGCTTTATTAGTAATTTTGATTGACAATTTTATTTTTAAAAAGGCATTCACAATGTCAAAGAATCTTCCCATGAAGTCATCTGTATTGGATCATTTTACTGGCGTAAATTTGTTATTGCCAATTAATATACAATAGCTATTTATGAAAGAGTCAAAAGTTTGAGTCCGAGTCTGAAAATAAAAGCTTTCTGAGTGTGAGTGAAGGCGCTTTGTATACAGACTCCACAGCCCTGGTTAGTAATGTTGGTCAAATCTGTGATTTAACTTCGAAGGTTGATTGTAGCATGAGTAAACCCTATATTTTGGTAAAATCATATGTGATAAAAGCCCTCTCTCTATACTGAATATGTATTTGGGGTGTTAATTTCTTGAGGCAGGTCCGACATCTTAGCTCATTCGATTGCGTGTGTGTGTACTGAGCCAAGATTCCCGAATGGCCGAAAATTTGTGAAAATTGGTGAATTAAATGTAGGTTTACCCTTTCACATTGATAAATTAATTGCTGGGGGACTGTGTGTTATGTCTGTCCTAGTTTTAAGTTAGATTATAAAGCATATGAAGCTACGACAGGCCTAGCAAGCCGGTAGTGGAAAATATATGGCTTGAATAAAAAACTGGCTCAGGCCACAGAAACAGTAATGGATATAAAAAAAAAAGTCTTAAGGCAAGTGGATTTATAACCTCCTCTCGCCTCCACTTTCTGCTATTTTCCCACCAACCCTTTTATTTCCCTTCACCCTTCTCAATAACTTTTTCTCATTTCCCCATTGCCTCCCTAATTTCTGCTAGTGACACCCCCCCAGATTCCCACATATATACCTGATATAGACACATACTCTTATTTTCCCTTGCACACTTGCTATCATTGAACAATACCATCACCCGCCTTGGTGGTGTGCTTGTTTCGTGTTGAGCTAGACTGCCAAGGACGGAGAGATCCAGGTTTTAACCTTGTTCGGGTGAATTTGGGGTGGTGTTACTACATGGTTTCCCACTCTCCCTCCATGCAAATGCGGGTTCACTTCCCCTAAATTCAACTTCGCCATTTCCTAAACCATTGGAGTAATTAGTAATTAAGCGAATAATCCAAACGGCTAGAAAGACGCGGTGCTAAATTTAAAAAAAACATCGCTTTGTGACCGGTTCATCTTGGTCTGCTACTTGCTTTTAGCGCTTTTAACTCTCTTATAATTTGCTAAGATTTTCATTCATGGGTTTATGCATTACACATGTGCATAAAAATATTATGTTACCAGTACTTGAAATGTGTCTCAAGAAATGCTATGTATGATTTTTTTTATTGTTTTTCTTAACTCTTCTTATCCATTTTATCTATTTGAAAAACAAATATTTAATATAACCTTTAATATTTTTTTTAATGTGACTTAAATTTTTTCCTGTTATAAATGATTAAAAACCAACTATTAAAATTACTTAATGTTTGACCTCGACTTCTTAATTTTATTTTTCAATTTCCCATATTTTTATAACGTTAAAAAATAGAATTGTAGGAATATTCTAAAATTCTAGTTTGAGTCAAATTTTACTGGCTGCTCAAACTAGGTTTGTAAATTTTTTACAATAATTTGAAAAAAATTTGCTTACTTGGAATTTTCATTCCTTTTGTTGAAAATTCCTAGTTACATTTTATTTTAATCAATTTTAAGATTATTTCATAGCATTTAGCACCACGTCTTACTACCCGTTCGGGCTATACGCTTAAGTACTAATTACGCTAATGGATTAGGAATTGGAAGGGTTGAATTTAGAGGAAGTGAACCTGCATTTCTGGAGAGAGAGAGAGTGGAAAACCATTTAGGAAAACCACCCCCCCTTCACCCAACCGAGATTCGAACTTTGATCTCCCCGTCCTCGGCGGTTGAGCTCAACACGACTAGCGCATTAGCCAACTACGCCACCGAGGCGGGTTATTTCATAGCAAATAGAGTCACCTTTCGTTTTGTCAAAAAAATAAAAATATTTGTATATATATATATATACACACACACACACACACACACACACACACACACACACACACACACTCGAATTTATGTGATCATACATTTTTTTCACAAAAATCGAGATACATAATATCCACACAGAAGAAAGTACAAGAAAAAGATCTGTAAACAACTTTTAGTTGTTCCTATATTTATTTACATTCTCTTCCCTCCATCATGATAATCATGCAATATCTATCCATACTGTATTAGATAGAGTCACAATAATTACATCTTCACTTTCATAGTAAATAATTTTGAATAAGAATCGAGAGACAAGAGGGATTAATAGCTTTGTTCCAAACACTCCTCTGAAGAGTTTAGATAGAACTAGAGGGGAATCGAATCCAAGAGTTTAGATATAACAAGAATAAAGTAGAATCCAAGAGTTTTGATAAAACTAGAGTAGGTTGAATTCAAAGAGTTTTGATAGAATTAGAGGGGGTGAAATTCAAAAGTCTTGATATAACAAGAGAGGGTCAAATTCAAATAGTTTTGATAAAACTAGAAGAAAGATGGATCTAAATCTTTACTTTTCCTACAAATCTCGAATCTAAATCTTTTTATATATATTTTATATATTGATGATATTAATTTGTGTGTTGTTTTGGAATGGTCTCGAATGGAATCAAATTTTTTGAGTCTGGTTGTTCTGTTTGCTATTTAATTTTCTTGGGCTAAGCCACTAATAAATCCTTAGTCGCTAATATCCTTAGGAATCAAAAGAACTATTCCCTTTTTTTTCTTCTTTCAAAATCTGAATTAATACTTAGGCCTCTAGTGTATATAATATTAGGGTTCGTGAAATGGAAGTTGGCTTTAATGTGCGATTAATGAACAAGTGTGTGCTGATGTTGGCAACACTTTCGTTTAGTCTCTAGATCGAGCTAATGGTTTTTGAAAAAGAGTAATATTGTTTATATGAATTGTTATTTTCGGCTAAACTAGAAATAAATAGTTGCACTATTATTAGTTTGTGATGACATGTGTCCTCTATCTCAAATCCAACTTAGACACCATCTGGTGACTACTTATTGTCCCTGTTACTGTGCTTAACCCTCCTATAAATGTTATCATAATAGGTACTTGAAAACCAGGCACCAAGTGTACTACCTATTCTATGCCAAATTCTAAATAGTTTTGTTTGAAAAAAAAAAATTGTTACATTATTGTTAAAATAGATGTTGTTCATATATTGTGGTGTATAGTTACTATTCTTGGAAAATATAAGGTTCAGTATTTAATGTTTACTTAACGTTTAGCAAAAAAAAAAAAACAAAAAAAAAGTGCAATTCAATCGTCACTTATTTTCTTACAAAACCAGAGGTTAATAATGTTAGAAAAAATAAATTAATGGATGTTATAATTATATTGGTTCTTTTATGAAAGGACTAAAACCTCACTGTTGACAGTGTGTAATCTCTTTTTAGGTAATTTGTTTTTGATGGAAATAAATATACATCTCAGGCCATATAAATATAACTTATTATTACTGGTCTGATGTAATCTGTATTTTTATTCATGCTGTGAAAATACATATTAATAATTGAACTACTATATGTTATTTTGTCTTGCCTAGTAAATATGTACCTTGAGGAGTCTGAATTAAATAGAATGACCGTTATTTGGAAACTGGAAACTTGTGTTTCCAAAATGGTGAACAAAATTACAATTGCATTTGCATTCTTACTTCATTTTTTTAATGACATAGAGAGAAATTAAGTTGTAATTCATAAGGAAGTATTATTGGAGGCCATTTTATATCAACCTCATAATTAATATTACTATATTAATTTTAATTTTAGCACCGCGTCTTACTACCCGTTCGGGTTATACGCTTAAGTACTAATTACACTAATGGATTAGGAATTGGGAAGGTTGAATTTAGAGGAAGTGAACCCGCATTTGCGTGGAGGGAGAGTGGAAAACCATTTAGGAAAAACCTCCCCCCAGTTCACCCGACCAAGATTCGAACCTCGGTCTCCCCGTCCTCAGCAGTCGAGCTCAACACGACTAGCGCGTTAGCCAACTACGCCACCGAGGCGGGTAATCTTACTATAAATATTTCAAGAATTCCAAATTTTAGTATTTATTTATTTGAGGTATTTAATGTGCACTTTTTGAACCAACTGATTATATGAGCACACAATAATTTTCTATGATCGAAAGTGAAAGGGCCTACCAGTTTTACCGAGAAAGGTATTTTATCCTACCTTCCAGGGTTCTTTTACACGCCACAATCGACACAGGACCGATGGCTTTACTTCCCCTCTGAAGGAAGTTGTCGTGACATAGATTCTCATCACTCAAGGGAATTCCATCAACCTCGACTGGGTTTGAAACCATGAACATAGGGTTTAGTGCTCCACTCAGGACCCTAAGACCACCGGGGTTGAAACACATTTATTTCACCCGGGGTGTAACAAAGTGGTATCTTATTAACTAAGTAAAACGCTTTCAACACATCCTAATGTAGGCATTGTTACTTCTTCCAAAAGTTAACCACATTCCAAATTTCAACTCCCCACCCCTCTACCACATCTTACTACCTGTATGGGTTGTATGCAGAAGTATACGATGAGAGCATTTTTCTTAGCTTCATTCAGACAGAAAAAAAATCTCTTAGTTTTATTTCTTTTGACCCAGTTTTTAATAGATAAAAAAAATTACAGCTTTGAGGGGTGCACATGGGCTACTAATTTTAAAATCTCAGCCCTCTGCGTGTGGTAGATATCGTGTATGCTCATGACAGACAGACAAACTCTTAATTTAATTAATATAGATTACACTTAAGAATGAGGATTTTTTTTTTGGTATCACGTCTTACCACCCATTCGGGTTATACACTTATGTACTAAATTACGCTTTTGGGTTAGATATGAGGAAGGTTTAATCTATAAGGAGGGGGAAATCCCCCGCCAATTGCTCAGTTGAAGGCCTAAAAAATTAGAGTATAGTTGAAATAAACACATCTGATCAGATCAAAAGAAAAGGCGGCATGAAAAGAGCCAGGTTGAATGGACAAAAATTTAAAAAATTAGGAACATTCAGAATGAAGTATTGCAAAGATTGTTAAGGGTAATTGGCAGTGTCATTACAGTTTGGACTGATCAAGACATGGCTGAGGACAACTATGGGGGAAAGCAGACTTGTTGGCGTGGTTCTTCTGCATGTCTACGATGATACATTAAATTAAATTTAAAAAATATATAGAGAAGCTATAAACATAGGGGTATTTCATATTCCATATCCCAGACCCCCGGGTAAGAGTAAACCTCCCCCCCCCCCCAATATTTTTCCCTGGATCCGCTCCAATTTACATATAGAGTAGTTTCTAAGAAACAGTATAAAAAGGCTATGGAGTAGTTATTCTATGCAATATTGCGACATTTCCGAGTAAGATGAAACTTAATGTTATAGTTTTTTTAACTTTAACTACAGTTTTAATTGTATGTTATCATCAAAATACTAATTAATATCTTAATATTCACCTTCACCTTGCACCTTTTAAAACATTTAATAGTAAAATAAGCTCTTTCAACATTTCAAATGCCTTTATTTCCTTACATTCAATATGGTATTGGAAAATATAGGATGTTTCTTGAAATAAGCCGAGTAAATCGGGTCCAAGAAATGGAGGGAAACTTTTTACTATGACCTGTAAGATCTTGCTAAGCGACTTAACAAAGAAGAAAGAGCAAATTAAATAGAATAACTGGTAGAAGTGGAGTTTTTGTAGCTCATGTAAGTAGGTTTACTACCCTTCCCCCACCAAATTTTTCAACACAACTACTTAATTAAAATATTATTTTGTAACTATGCAAAATTTGAAATTATACACAAAATTTGAACAGGATTGCTAGTTAAAATATTTTTGTGAAAGGTTGTGTTAGTTATCAGGGAATCAGTGGTAAAATAGTGATGTCCTGTGCAAGGCCGTAGCCAGGGGGAGGTTTTGGGGGTTTAAACCCCCCCTGAAATTTTATGAAAAAAATATATACGGCTTTATTTATGGCGCAAACAATATCAAAATTAAGATACAAGTACAATTTAGGCTGCTTTGTTACCATAAAAAGCATTTCAGATAACTTCTAGAGGTGTTTAATATATGGAAATTTTCATATTCTTCGGTAGCTTCTAGAACTCTTTATCATATAGAATTTTGTTCTAGCTTCCGGCAATTGGGGGATGTGCCCACCAAACCCCCCTGAAATTATTGGCTGGCTACGGCCTTGGGCCTGTGCTAATATAGTATTAGTGTTAGTTACATAAAAATACATTGAATCTTAAGATAAAACGTAAATATACCCTTGACACCTGGTTAGTAAAAGAACCACCATCAGAAACTAATGCCTACGAGACGGCAGAAGAGGTGAGATTGAAAAAATAAATTCAATGTCCCGCATTTCACTACCTATTCAGTTGTATGTATAAGCGGGCTACTAATTATGTTATTGTTGTCAGAATGATAAGGGGTCTAATTTAGAGGAAATTTACCTGCAATTGCCTGGGGGAAAGTGGGAAACAATTAAGGAAAAATTACCATATAATATTGTTTTAACCTTTCCGTGTATTCTCATTGGAAATAGACCTTGTTTCCGTGAGATAATTATGTATGTATACCTTTTACGTGTGAGGTTGTTAAGGAATGTTATCACCTTGGATAAAAACAATATTTTGGTTGGAATATATTTGTGAAAAAATGAGGCTCTTCTTTTAAACGTCCATAAAGCGAATACATATCTTGAAGGACACACACATTCCTTTTTTTAAATTTTCTCTTTCTATAAGTATTAATATTTTTAAACTATGTTATTTATTATTTATTGTAATTCTAGCCATATATTATATAAATGAGTGCTCATAGGTCGGATTTTGGTGGAGTTGGAAAACATTAACTATAAATATTAATATAACTTATGTTTTCACAGTAAACATTTTAGAATAAATATTATTTCCCTGAACATACCCAAAGTCTTGTTTATTATTATAATACTAATTAATTTTCCTCAATTTTAATCTTTATTTCAAAGGAACTTTTTCATTATCTATTTAGAAATTATTATTTCTACTTTTTTTTTCTAATGTTTATTGATAAAATGTATTCATCAATATTATCACACATATTCCAAAATTATCTAATCTGTCACATTGTACTGGCACTGATGTCTATTATATTTGGTGTATTTTGCGATTTTTTTTGTTTGTTTTGATTTTGTTTTACTTTTATTTCATGATAAAGTATTCATAGTGTCTTTTAAATCTTTTAAAATTTAAACCCATGTAAAATTCCAATCATTATAAATCCATAGTCTTATAATAGTCCAGGTAAGATAGCGGAAAAACATTTATTTCTTAAAATAAATTAACCATCCACTTTCTCAACGTGATAATTAGGAGGAAAATAATAAAATTGAATGTATATACTTTGAAATAAATCGGGTTGTAGCTTTTACATTAAAAAAATCATAAAAGTGCTACAAACAGGTATTTTCACTTTTAAAATGTGAAATTTTTTTTCGAAAATAAACTAACCCGTGATAGCGCCTAAAAAGACGAAAAAAATGAGCCCTAGTCAATTGAAATTGTTCACAACTTTTTTCAATAAAAAATAAAACCACGAAAAATTGCAATTTTTTGACATTTAATAACAGGGGTTGTAATTTGTCATAGGAACTTGTTTCGGGGCTTAAATTGTATTTCTTGTTGGTGCCTACCCACAATAAAAATTTCGTGCAAAAATAATCATAACATTTTGCGGAAAACGCGAGTATGTAAAAACAGGTGTTCCCGAAAAACTGCTTGGAAGCAGCCAATAATGGTCATAGAGTGATTTTTCAAAGCGCTATTTGTTCGCGAAGAGTTTATCTACAGTCCCCATATAATGAAATGTAAGCGGGGTCCGATTTAATTCCTAAAAAAACGCGTCTGAAAACCGGAGTGTTTGTCGCTTCGGGGGTGCGAGCGGAAGGAGAAGTGGTGACGTGGTGGAGGAAACCTCTCTTGCGGCCGGGCTTCGAGCGTTTTAAAGTGGGGTATCTAGCCGAAATACTAATTGTGGGCATATTATTGACGCATAAGAAGCAAATGGTAAATAGCTATTTTTGACGATTCACATTGTTATGGTATTATTTGCCATTTTTTTATTTGTAATCGAAACATTGATATTGTCTCGGTGATTTGGGAACATAAATAACATCAAAGTTAGTAAAAAAAAAGTTATTAACTTTTTTATTGTTATTGTTTTCATAATTCTTATTTAGTGCTAATGGGCTCCATAAGCATTGCATACAAAGCTATGATGGTAGACGAAGGAGATTGGATAAATGTTTTGAGTGTCTAATTGACTTTTTTTTAAATATATTATTATTAGAGTATAAAATTATTTTAAAAAATAAAATAAAAGTTAAGTAATCAAAATCTCATGTTTTTTATATACATTCATATTTACGCGTGATCCAAAACTATAGCTTAGTATGTAAGGCATATAAAAAAAACTAAATTTTTTTTTGTAAGAAATTTCTGAAATATTTATTTTATTTTCATTCATTGATTGACCCCACTTTTATAGTTCATTTTCCGTTTTAAAGAAATAGAACTAATAACATTCACCAATCCTTTTATTAAAAAATTACCAACCAATTAAAAAAATTAACTTATCGAATCGTAAAAAATTATGTATGATCGAGGTTAAGGGGTGATGTAAAGCCTTATCTCTCCTATGAGGCGGGAGAAGGAGGTTAAAAATCATGAAAAAAGAAGAAGCCTCATGTAATTTAAGAATAGTTATTTTAAGTATTCTTCCTTATTTTACTATGGTACAGAGGAAAAGGGTTTTCCATATATAGTTCATATGATGATTTTCTGTTCTATGAAGAGTGAAGAACACTATTCATAAGTTATTGCTGACAGTAAACTGATTGCGCTAGTGTTAATGCTATATTACAGCTTGGGAAAGTAGCCTACTCCTAAGTTTCTATTCATCTTGGGAGATTCAATTTTCTTGCACATTCCAACACCATTTCACCCATCCAGTGTTTAGTCTGTTGTATGCTGTTGTTCGATCTGGACAATAACCTTATTTGGCTGAAATTGTGAGCGTTTTATCTTTGAAAAAAAAAAAATCGCCAATAGAAAAGATGCACATGAGTTGAGGTAGAGTAGATATATTAACTGGTAGGTGAATTATTAGGCAAGTTTTTTTTCGATTGACTAGATTGCGTCTTGTTATCGAGTGTTTTTGACCAAGTGGTTCTGACCAAAATGGAATGCGAAAACGATTTTGAGAATTTTTTTCTTTAAAAAAAAATGTCAGCTGGGGTAGAGTAGCTCTAACAGCTGGTAATTTAATTTATGTAATCCTACTACTTGTACAGCTAATCGACAGAAAATGAGCATTTTCATTTTATTCTAAGTTAGATTGGTGCTTATTTTGACTAGTCCTAGTATTTAGGCTACACAACATATGTCAAGCTAAACACATCTTTCCAAAAATAACCTTAATTAAACATAAGTACCATATGTATATAATATTAAATAGTCCTAGATAATATAGTACTCTCTTTTATCCATAACTAAAAGTACTTATTGTCATGTTTTTCTAGCTAGTAATCGCAGTCTATTTTAATTTAGAAAAAATAAAATCCAGTATCCATTGACTGCGAAGTTATACTTGTTAAAATCTAACATAAGAAGTGATGCTGTTTTGAAATTGATGCACAAATTCTCCGCTCATTGGTCGTAACCACCCCTATGACACACTACTTAAAACCTATTGTAAAAGTTTATAAGAATTTGAAGCTTTTTAGTTGCACGATTTGCCACTATTTGAGAAAGCGTTGTGATCGTTGCGGATAGATGTGACGTTTTATAACAACAGCTGTTCAGATTTATAAAATTCTATTTCTGCACAATGACTTCACATGTAAAAAAAAAGTAAGTTTCCAGAATAGTTTAGAACTGACGTGTCAACGTTCATACGCCCTCAAATTTCGAGAGACATGATTGATAGAAAAAAATACAAGAAAGATTTCTGGTCAAAAGAATTTTAGAAAAAAAAAATCTAATGATAGATTTAGTGAAAAACATTTTTGGCCAAAATATATTCTGCGAGAGTGGATTGTAGCAGATAGTGATGAAAGAATTTGGCAAAAGGAAAGTGTGTGATTGCTTTTTATAATTTAATATTAGTTTTTCTCTTAATTATATTTACATTGGTTGATCAATGTTTGCAATAATAAAACTTCTGCTAGAAATAAGTTACCACCACTCCTATGTCGTTGGGTACGTGTATGTTTATTTATAATTATTATAACGGTGATTTTTAAAATGCCTTAACTTCAGATATTATTTATATACAAAAGTAAAAAAGTTTATGTTTTAATTGGGGATGGTGCTCTAGAACTGATACAAGTAAAACACTTTATTTTCTTAAAACAGTAAATCATTAAGAAATTTCTATTACCATTTATACTTGCAAGTAAACGTCAAATCAAATAATACCATAATCATTTCTAGGCCTATTTAATATGATTTGATTTTGTAATATTCATACATCTTACTAGAATCAAAATCCAGACGAAGGCCATTTATTTACACATGAAAGGTTAGAAAGATTAAGTAAGAAGGGGACGATACTCAAAAACTCTACCCATAAATATTTCACATAGTTTTGTTAATTATTAAAAAATTGATAGTTTTTTGTATTAATACACTCACAAAGATATGGAGAATCGATAGAAACTAAAAATTATATTATTTGCATTCGAAAGTATTTGACAACATCACATTAAAAAGTAACACTATTTGTTTAGTTTTTTTAACGACACTTGCCACAAAAGTATTAAATTACTCATAGAAGACTGAAACTGCTCACATCCTGACGTCTTAAACTCTCTTAATATGAATTTACTACAGCTTGGTAGTAACAATTCATAAAATACTGCAAGTAATATTATTACAGTAATTTAATTAAATACTATTTAGGAATGATAGGTACTATCAATAGTTGTCTTGGCACTTAAGTCAAATATAGTATTTGAAAAATGTCTACTTGAAGGCGGGAAACAAACCTGGGACCATTATTAAGACAGAAGTACCAAAGTAGGCCTACTATGTTTAAATCTCATTTTTTAAATAATAAAATGATATTGAAACTTTATAGACTGTATGCAGGAACGAAATGAGTAAAAGTGGAAAGTGAGTGATATTGATTTTCCTTGGTATTTAGCCTTCAGCAAGCACGTACCCTCTAAGATAGCTAATTAACACCACTCACACTTTAGAATGAGAATTAATATTTTAAAATGCACTCAAAAATCACAATTCTCATTCACTCTTCAGGTTTGCTTATTTCATTCTTGCATTCTGCCTTGTCCCTTTATTTAAGGAAAGATTATAATTTTCGTATTCAGACAAATTACCCTAAATGCTACTCATCAGGATTAAATCAAAAATCCCCTCAGATGCTATAAGCTAGGTGGTAATATTGATTGATGCCTTACTCCCTTCATACATCAATATAGTTTTTAAATAATAATTTATAGCCATGATTATATGATAGAATTTTACCAAACAAATAACTACCATGTAATTTATAATACAGTATTTCAAATATAAATTAACTTAAATCGATGAGCAAAAAAGGTTTCAGTCTTCTATGAATAATTTAATACTTTTGTGGCAAGTGCCGTTAAATAAACTAAACAAATACGGTAGTGTTACTTTTTTAATGTGATGTTGTCAAATACTTTCGAATACAAATAATATAATTTTTAGTTTCTATCGATTCTCCATATCTTTGTGAGTGTATTAATACAAAAAAATATCAATTTTTTAATAATTAACAAAACTATGTGAAATATTTATGGGTAAAGTTTTTGAGTATCGTCCCCTTCTTACTTAATCTTTCTAACCTTTCATGTGTAAATAAATGGCCTTCGTCTGGATTTTGATTCTAGTAAGATGTATGAATATTAGAAAATCAAATCATATTAAATAGGCCTAGAAATGATTATGGTATCATTTGATTTGACGTTTACTTGCAAGTATAAATGGTAATAGAAATTTCTTAATGATTTACTGTTTTAAGAAAATAAAGTGTTTTACTTGTATCAGTTCCATCCCCAATTAAAACATAAACTTTTTTACTTTTGTATATAAATAATATCTGAAGTTAAGGCATTATAAAAATCACCGTTATAATAATTATAAATAAACATACACGTACCCAATGACATAGGAGTGGTGGTAACTTATTTCTAGCAGAAGTTTTATTATTGCAAACATTGATCAACCAATGTAAATATAATTAAGAGAAAAACTAATATTAAATTATAAAAAGCAATCGCACACTTTCCTTTTGCCAAATTCTTCCATCACTATTTGCTACAATCCACTCTCGCAGAATATATTTTGGCCAAAAATGTTTTTCACTAAATCAATCATTAGTTTTTTTTTTTTCTAAAATTCTTTTGACCAGAAATCTTTCTTGTATTTTTTTCTCACAATCATGTCTCTCGAAATTTGAGGGCGTATGAACGTTGACACGTCAGTTCTAAACTATTCTGGAAACTTACATTTTTTTTACATATGAAGTCATTGTGCAGAAATAGAATTTTATAAATCTGAACAGCTGTTGTTATAAAATGTCACATCTATCCGCTACGATCACAACGCTTTCTCAAATAATGGCAAATCGTGCAACTAAAAAGCTTCAAAGTCAGATCAACTTTTACAATAGGTTTTAAGTAGAGTGTCATAGGGGTGATAGTAGATCAACCGTGAAATCGGTTTAGCCCAGAGTCTAAGGCCGTATCCGAATAGTCAAGTACACTTGACTTGACGCAGACTTCATGCAGACTCGATAAAATTACACTTTACACCCACTTGAGATCGAAAACTGCAACAGACTTTTCGAACGGCAATTACCCTTTACACGCCCTTGAGTCTGCAGTGCTGGTTCCTACCCGTGATCTTAGAAACTATTTTAAACGCCATCTATAATCAGGGAATGAAAACGAATACAACGTTTTAATATCCAAACCCACTTCTTTTTACTAGACATTTCCAACACAACACAAAAAACACTACAACATGAGCAGTACCGGTGTAGTTAAAATACTTTATCATAGATAGCAGATTACACATCACAGATCACATTACTCTAGCAGACGAAAATTTAAACAGTTGCCAGTCAAACTCCGCATCGACGGCGTGTCAAGGGTAACTTGCCGTCACACTTGGTCTCAAGGGCTTGTGCAGGGTGCAGCGGCTCACTTCATGACTATTCGAACGGTTGTTCACTCGATCACGTGATTGCCAATGCAATTATCGAGTGAGCGTCAAGGGTCGACGGCGCGTGAAGTAGACTATTCGGATACAGCCTAAGATATACCTCTGGTCATAAACATCGATACCAGCAGGTCAATTACGAAAACTCGCCGTATGTAAACCTACTACATGTACTGCAAATTAATGAAAACCGAGCAATTTATTCTTTGTTATAAAGGTGCTTATTTTGTGTAGTTCTAATATTTACACAACATATCAAACTAACCATATCTTTCCAATAATAACTTTCTCACATGTTTTATAAACAAAATGTTTCCGAAAAGTAGAATCATAAGAAACGTTTACAAATTATTTGACCCTAATAAGTTTATTTTAAAGGTTTAACGAGTTCATTTGGTTAAAATATTACCCACATAGAGCGCTACTATTTTGTATATATCATTGAAGCTACCAGAAATAAGCTTAAGTTTTTGATAATCCATGACGTAACTTTAAACAATTTACTAAGCATATAATATGTGTGAGGTTACTTAGGTATTTGATCACATAACATAATATTTATTGACATAGTGTATTTATTATATCTTGTGTGTGTAAAGAGTTTGTTTATTATCTTTTGGCTCGAAATTTAAAAGTAAAATAAATTCCTAAGCGTGACTAAATCAGTTTAATGTGTCCAAAGAACTTATTTTATAAAAATATAATTGAACAAAGAAACAAGACTCTTCATGAAAAAATGTAAGATAAGCTCTACAATATCGTTAACTGTATCTAAATATTCCGTCCAAACGTACTTTGAATTTACATTTTAATTGTGCTACCTAATACACACATAATGACAGGGCTATAGTCTGATGGACATTGGGTTATTATAATTATCATACGAATTCTATACAAAGATCACATTCTAAAAATGACGAATAAAGGGAGAGCGGTGATTTAACCAATAATTCATGAAAAATACTTATTTTATTTGTTTTTTAATCACAATATCAATATTTAATGATTAAACTTACGTGAACAAATTAATACAATAAATCACTTTTATCATATTAAAAAAAAGGTATTGTATCCATCTAAATAATGCTTAGGACTAAGGATGTGCAATTCTAATAGATTACTAATTCAAGGGCTCACAATTCATCGATGAATTGATTTTCTTTTCCACGATTATTAAATTATCAAATCCAATAATCGGCTCACAAAGTTGTATTTTAAAATTTCAATTTTTTAAAAACTCACTCTACATTAGATGATTTTCATTGATAAATAAGGTAAATGAATGAAAAAAAAAAATTCTGGCTAAATATTTTTAATGTTGTAATAATGCTGCACTCGAAATATCCCCTAGTAAAGCTGACATCAAAGATTTTTTGTAGAGAAGTAAACACATTATATAATTATATTTTTTCACATATTTTATGTAGCCTCTATGTTGCTTGTGGTCGTAAGCAAATTAATAACAATATTTTGGTGCCAAAGCATTAATAATCATTGTAGTATACATCACTTTTATGTGGTAGAGCTGTCAAGTAAAAACCGTTAAACGTAAGTGTGATTACCAGTGTATTTTGATAATTTGTGGTACTATCTCTGAAAAATATTTCTTGATGAAAAGTTATTTGCTTTTTTTACTACTAGGGCTTACATATTTATATAAAAAAAGATGAGGATATGTACATTCTAAAATCACAAACCATAGACTTAATCCTACTTATACATAATTTATTATTAAAAGAACCTGAACTAATTGATTGAAGAATTTTTTTATATAAAATACAAAATATATAATTATGTACAAATTGATAGTCCGGAAACACTCATTACTAAATAGTTATGGGTGGAATTATGGTAGGTAGAATTTTAGTGGGCTCAGAACATATACAAATCAATTTTCTACAGTCAATATTGAATATATTAGGTGATCATACTTACTTCGCTACTATACAATTAAGCTATTATTTATTACATACATATATATACCTAATCACTCCATTTCCTTCCGGGATAGGCAAGAAATTGTGCTTATAGCTCAAAAAACAACTATGTACTTATTCATCCTCACTAACTTTCTCCACACTTCCCTATCCTTGCATACTTCCTTCGCTTCAATAAAATCCAAATACTGAATCTTACATGCTATTTTATTCTTAAAACTCTTAATCTTTCTCTTTACCACATATTTGTCTACAACATTTAGCCACGTCTTACATGGGCTACACCTTCCTTTAATCCACACACTCTACCTTCACATATTTGTCTTGTCAATCGATCCACACTCATCCTCTCAATATGCCCAAACAACCGTGAGACACATTAACATATTAAATTCCCTTTAAAACCGCACTCCTTCAGCACCCATTCATTACCACTCTGTCCATACGAGTTTTTCCACATACATTTCTAAGATATCCGATTCCAACCACATTCAACTTGCTCTATTGTTTCTCTAATTTATTAATATTATTTTTATTATATTATACCATCATTAATGTGTACACTAAAAAAATGTACAGCTCTAGAATATATGATTTGGCACTAGGATATAATATGAAAATAATTCTTGATAGCTGTCAGATAGCATCAATTGAAAGTATTATGGTGTAATTGGAGAAATATGTTATTTTAGATTTCATAATGGTACATATACACTTAATTTGCATATTATAGACTACATTAATAAAAAATCAATTAGTTGATAATCGATTACCATACTATTGATGCATCGAACAATTGATTCATAATTTTTTAAATGGATTGATTTAAATGAATCAATTACTAGATTTAAAACACCCATCCCTACTTAGGCCTATAGGCACTGTGCATTGATGTATGTGGCTCTGATAGGGGCAGAATCTTGAAACACTTGAATGAAGTTGATTACTGAAACACGTAGCTAATCATATGTTACTAATTCCAAACATGTTTAGACTTTTTTAACTATGTTAATTACAATACAATTTATCTACTAAAAAGCCTCACAATATTATATATGAATTATTATAATGTGGGATGTTATATAAAACAGTTATAAAGACATAATATTTGACATTTTCTTTGATAGGAGTGGAGTGAAGAAAAAATTAAACAAGTGGATTCAAATGGGCAACACAAATAATAGAAGAGGTTATAGTATACCTGGTATTATATATATATATATATCCTGACTCTTTCTCAAATATGGTTAAAGCCAAAAAACCATGTCAAGAAACCAATCAATTTCAATAGTTTTAGGCTATATTTATAAATTAAATTAAACTTGACATACATTAACCTAGTTAGTTAAGGACGAGTCCTAGTCACTATGGTGCTTTGAAATTTCATTGTTATACCTTGTATTTTCTTACAAAACTAATGATTAATATGTCTCAGGTTTTGTTATTTGTCGATTTGTTAATCTTTATTCAGTATGGACAAATGATAAATAATAAAAGTACATCTGTCATTTGACATCAGAATGGTCTGGCCACTTTTAATACATGATATTGCCCTATTTTGTAAAATAATATCTTGGCACTGTTTCTTTTTACACTAAATATAATAATTATAGTTCTATTATTCAATAGTGGCGCAGTAATATAAAATATATAAGCCTAAAATGTAACTATTCCTGAACTAACCTAGATTTTGGTGCCATTTTGAAGATTAAGTTAGAGACTAATTTGGATGAATTAACTTGTAACTATAAAATTATAAAAGAAATACAATGATTTAGTAAAGGATAACACATTTCCTAGTGTTTATTTTGTGTTGGACAAAGATTATACACTTTTAACACTATAGGGTGTTAAACCCACATATGTCTGCCTTAAGGCGGCCTTACACGAGGCAATAAGAGGCAATATGTAGCATGCAATAATGTAGCATGCTACATATTGCCTTCTGTTTCCTCTGCCGCATGCGACCGAACTACAAAAGTTGCTTGTTGCCACGTGTTTCCTCCCTTCTCGCCGGCAGTGGGTTCAGAGGCAAAAAAACCGTGCGAATTAGCATATTGTTCGCTGTATTCCTTACCCCTATTTTGAGTTTTTTTGTTTCTAGTGTCTAGTTTGTGTTTCGATATGGATTGGTAAATGAGAAAATTCTAAAGTTTATTGAAAAGTATTGCAGTCATGACATACTTTGGGATCACCGATTAATTGATTATAAAAACAATAAAAAGGTGGATATTTTCCAAAAAGTGTCGGAGAACTATGAATGTGACGTCCCAAATTTAAAGAAGAAAATAAAAAATCTTCGTACCCAATTTCATCGCGAACACAAAAGCCAGACAAAAACTACTACTGGACAATCACAATTAGTTGTGATATGAAATCTTGTTGGGAAAAATTTTGTCCTACAAACAATTGTCTGTTCCACCACTTTCTTCGTCTCCTTCAATTCTTTACTTCTTCGCCAAGACTAAGATAAGTCGCGACCACAATACTCGTTCTCGATGACATCTTTGTAGTAGACTGGCTATTGGAAACAGAGGCAATTTTGTTGCTTTGGTGTAGATGCTTTGTAGCATGCTACAGAAATCGCAAGGAGCTCTGTTCTCCAACATAAAACATTGAGTCAACATGTCGCATGCTACATGTTGCCTCTTGTTGCTTTGGTGTAAGGTCGCCTTTACAACTTTACACTTTAAATAAGTTGAATTTCAGTTAATTCAGTTATATGAATTGCTTAAAATAACCCTAATTCCTTGCTAAAGGATTGATGTGAATAATGTCCACTATTATTATTTTGTCCATATCTGCGGCCATACTAAACAATTACCATTAACTGTATCATTTAAGAGTTTAAAAATCTTGCAAAATCGGCACCTCATGCATTTCCAGTAGTGCCATCAACTTCTAAACACAGTGCCGATAATATTTTTTTTAATACCAATATTCTATGATTATTTTTACAAACAAAATAATACTTCAAATCAATAAACACCATAAAGTATATTTTATTTTTTAACAAAATAGGTAAAACTAATAAGGGTTAACCCACCTAAAAACAGGATATCTTTGGCCATGTTTTTGAGATGTGTGGCACACCTAAAATTATATACCAGGGCATTACTGTTTTTTTAAACCATGACCACATTTCTTTATTTTTCCTGTAAGCTGTAGCAAATATAACTTATCCAAATGAGACACATTAAGCTTTTTACCTTGTTTGAAGAAATCTTTATCTGCCTAATATTATGGATCAGCTTTACAGTTTAGTTAAAGGACATAAGTTAACACAAAAAGTTTTTATTCGCTTTCTAGTCATGTGTGTTGCCTATTATGGCGAATATAAAGAAAGTACCCAATTTTTTTGGTTTAAAACCAAAAGAAAATATTGTTTCGACTCCAGTAAAAACTTTCCAATAGATGTAATCATATTGAACTGTCAGAGAAACTGCTACAGTGCTCCTCTCTCACTCTTTTATTCTTTAAAGTGTAATATTTGTTTTAAATATTTTTACAAGTTTTTTCAATGAAATAAACAACATTGAACCTTGGCTCCTTGACTGCTCTTTATCACCAAAAACTTGTCAAATGTGACACACTGCTCGTTAACTATAGGATTGGGTGAACTCAAATAGTTTATTGAATGCATTTTTTTTTGGTATTGGCTTCAATATAACTTCTTTAATTCTTATTATATTTTGGTGAGCCCTTAAAGCTACATTAAATGAATTACTACTTATATTTAAGAGAAATAAAGAAAGATCTTTGGTATTGTCATTTTGTACCCGAAATCATCAGTTCATTCTTTTAGTGTAATTTAAAACTTTTTTTAAATTTTTTTCATTTAGTTGAAGTGTTTAACATATACTTTCTGAACCAACTGATTATATCAGTATACGACTTATAAACCAACTTAAATCTAGAACAGACAAAATCTAGCCC
Source organism: Timema podura (assembly GCA_033556935.1). Lineage (NCBI taxonomy): Eukaryota > Metazoa > Arthropoda > Insecta > Phasmatodea > Timematidae > Timema > Timema podura. Next base: position 17,854,970 of record JAVRXN010000006.1, on the reverse strand, counting down.
CTGGCCATTAATTTATCACTGTGAAAGGGTAAACCCACATTTCAACAATGATACTTTTTTTTACCATACCAGGATTTGAATCCGAGATCCTTAGTTTAATAGACAGATACACTACCAACAATTTAAAAGTAAAACTGAATAAATTAGCCTAAGTGTCGTGTTTATAAAACTATTAGCTTAGCAAATATTTCCTGTTAAGTTGAACAAATCATTAACAATCTACACACAATCCCAGTAAGAACAGATTTATTACATTATTTTTTTTTATTTTTTGTCCCAAAACTTAGACAGGAAAACTACAAGATTTTGTTTTTACAAATTACATTATCAACATTTAGTGTTAAGTTGCTACTATATAATTTTTTTCTGGTCTTAGGATGGCCTAGAAACTCACCACTGTGAAGATTAAGATTATAAGCTACAAATAGCACACTATAAAAATGGAATCATCAGATTTAGCTGTAGTTAAAGAAGAACCAAAGGTAAAGGGCATTCAATATTAATTTATGGATGGATTGTTTAATATTTAAGAGAGTTGTAAGAACGTGCTCTATCTTGATTTAGGGTAATTTCATGTTAAATTATCCAATATAAAATTAAATTGTCATCAATTTTATTTCAAAATTCATCATGAATGTTTGTTTTACTCAGCTTTGCGATAGTACCAAGTCAACTCTGTAGATGTCAAAGTTTTTAAGATACAACAGCTAGTAAAAAGGGAGTGGTTTAATATAGATTCTTCTACATCATCTCATTACTTATCACCAGACAATATTTATAATAATGTGGCCTTAGATTGAATACAGCCAGTAGCGTACGCAGGATTGTGAGGTCCCCCCAACCACGGGAGGCTAATTTATTTAACCATTATATACATCTAGAAGCTTTTTTGGAAGGTTTTTTAATTGTTATTTGTTAACTTGATTATTTATATGAGAAAATGGTAAGGGGTTAATTCTACTAACCAAAGGATAATATTTTCAGAGCGTGAAGCTATTCCACTTCCATTTCATGAAAGATAGTCCTCACCTGTTAAATAAATACATTTGGTGGTAGATATTTTCTTTGCTCACAATGTTTAATTGGTTATAACCTCCCCCTCCCCCATTTTATTTTCTCTTCTGATCTGCATAAATCTCGGGGCATTCTCAAACTATGGTAGGGAGCGCTCGATCCCCTAAAGCCCCCCATGGGTACACTACTGAATACACCATATACTAATGAATTTCATCAAGTTCAAATTTTATTTGAGGAAAAAATGTGGTACTTTATTGACATCTGTGTTGGGTAGTATAAAAACTTCAAGACATTTCAACATTTATGTTTCCATCATGATTATTTGGTAAAATAAAACATTCTACATGGCCATTTTTTGTTGTAAGACATGGCATTTTGTATAGCAATGGTATTGGAGGATTTGTGAAGAATGTGGTTAGGGAACCTGGTCTACAACAACCATTTGACAATTGGTTCTCAATACCTAGAGAAATACATTATTATTGCAATGAAAACATTGAAAATATTAATTTGTAATTTATTAAAAAATTTGACTTTACATAACTCATTCAAACCTTCACCTATAGATAAAATTCTTCCGGCTTTAGACCTACACAATTTCCATTATTTCATACTTAATTCTTCAACTAATTTTACAGCTCGATAATGATAATTAGGATGATGTTGATAATAATAATGCAGCTCCTAAATAGAATGTCAGCTTGATTATTGACGTCCTGAGTGACAAGCCTATAATGGAATCAGCTTTTTTTAATTGCCTCACCTATTGAGGTTATAGACAAGAATCAGAGTTGTTCACTAACTGCGATGTAGCACAGTTATTGTGATAATTTGGTTGGTTCGTAGTACGCTGTATCCTCAAAACTTTGACATACAAAACCATACTTTTTGTTATATTAGGACTGGGTCGATCAGCCATTTTACCTACTGGCTAGCCCGATGCTGATGACTTGTTGCTAATCACTGATAACAATCATTTGGTTTAGTTTTATTATAATACTTACAATACCAAAGTTTCCAATCTCCTGATTTTCCAGAATGTATTTTGGTCATTTGTTCCACAGAAGTCACTTTTGATCCCATATTTGTATATTGCAACACAACAAAATAGTTTTTTTTATAAAGAATACTGATGGTTTTTATATCTTAACCCCCCTTTTCCTCACTTTCAATTTACAGGATGAATTAGACTTCCCAGAATTCGTGTTTGTAAATACTGCGGTCAAGATAGAAGGTTGTGAATCTAATGTTTTTAAAGAAGAATCATTGCCATCAACGTCTGGTTTACCTCAGAATAAGGAACAGTTGAAGGTAAAATATTAATATTTATTATTACCGAAGCTGTTTATGTTTGTTGGCTTTGTGTATGTCTTATTGATCAGGTCTTCCTTCCAGCTTGTTGGATTCCTGCTGGCTTAAATTGATAATTTTTATGTACTCACTATTAATTACAATATGGCAATATCGCATGTGTAGGAAATTTATTTTAACTATAAACGCCTTATTTATGTTAAGTATGTGAAATGATGAATGCAGTACATTACATATATCGACAAGTAAAACAAGCTAACTACTTTCTTTAAAACTTTTGTCTGGAACCTAACATGTTTTGATAGTATTACTATACTACAACCCCCACATTATATACAAAGAAAATAATTTGGCACTCATCACTTTAAACTATCTCTATTAATGTAAAATAAATTAGAGTTGATTTAAAAAAAAATTCCACCATTAATACCCATGAGAAAGTAAAAAGGTACATTGTGAAGCTAAAAAACTCTAAACTAAAACTTAAATTATATGGAAGACTTTTTTGGTGTTTTGTACCATCTACTCCATCATAACATCTAATTAGGTTTCGAAATTTCTCCCAAATGTATGGTCATTCCTTTTTAAATGTGTTTTGTCTTATAATTGTTCATGATAATACTAAGAAACAGGGGACACATGTGGGTGGACACCAAGCCAATAAAATCCAATACAACAACTTCTAGAGATAACACATTTCTAAACTGTTTTTGAAGACATGCTTTGTAAATATATTCAGCCTTCTTTATAGGGTCCTCCAACCAGATCTACCAAGCTTTACAGTTACCCTAGTCATAGATTATAGTAACACACTGCCCAACTATCAGTGTGGTGAATTGAGCCGTTACAGAAAAATAATACACCTGAATTATCAAAACTAGAAAAAACATATACTTATTTTATTAGTCTTGAGAATTGTTAATTTTAAATCACTTGCTACACTGCTTTATTTTTAAATTTCACTTTCAACAAAATGTAACTTAGAAATGCATTAATAATAATAATGATAACAACAATAATCTTGAGCTCCCAGAGTTTTCTTCTTTCTTTCAAGTCATCTAATATTCGAATCCTCCTCCTTCCTAAGCTCCTCTTTCCCTCTAACCTTTCCTTCTATGAGGTTTTGCAGAAGACATTTCCTCCTAAGAATGTGTATGATCCAGTTTGTTTTGTACCGAAGAATCACATCCAAAATGGTTCTCTTCTCACCCACCCTTCTAAGGACTTGTTTATTTGTCAGCCTACTCTGTCTGTCCACCTTATCTTCTAAAGTATTCTCCACTATCACATTTCAAAACTCTCCAAGAATTTCTTTTTAGACTGTGTTGTTATACTAAATTTCAGCTCCATACATCAATTACTATACCTTAACTTTGGTATACAAAAAGCATAAAATAGCAAGTTTAACCACTTTTAACTCATGAACTGTGATGATTTGAAATTATTGAAATACTTTTTATAATTTGTTAAAACTGAGAAATATCCTATATATTATTTCTGTTGTCAACATCCCTTTTTCTTAACTAATACAAAGCCTACAGAAATTAATAAGATATCAGTGGATAGGATTTTACCGACTTCTGACATAGCATACTCGGTTTATGTTAAAACACATGGTTTGTTTAAAATTTAAGTTAAAAGAAAAATCTATAATGTTTTAATTTATATTATTTCTGTTGTCAACATTCCTTTTTCTCAACTAATACAAAGCCTACAGTGGTGAATAAGATATCAGTGGACAAGATTTTTTACCGATTTATGACATACCATACTCCGTTTAGGTTAAATCAGCCTGTCAAAGATAGGCTTAAAACTGCTTTTTTTATTTACTTATGAGTAAGTTTAGAAAATTAAAAATATTTTGAAAATAAGTCTAACAATTTTGTTTAAAATGTATAGCTGGGAATCGTTTGACAAAGCAAATAAAATTTGTTTATTTGACTATAATGTATACTGGTTTCTTAAAAATGTAAATAATAAAAAAATGGCTGTAGCTATTTGGTTCAAAATGGGTATTTGCTTAGTATTTTACACTATAAATAATAATAATAATATATTTGCTTTTCTTTTAAAATTAATTTTTTTAGTAGTTTATTGATGACAATTTATTGTAAAATTTGATTTAAAAAAAAAGTTCTAACAATTTGGTTCAAAACTAGTATCAAAGGACTATTTTACATGATCACAGATAATGTATGATGATTTTTAAAAATACATTTATTTAAGATTTGTTATCATATGACGAATCATAGAACATTTGAATTTTTTTAAATTGTTAATTCAAAATGGCTATTTTAGAATTTTTTTCATGATAAATAATTATATTTTTTTATTTTTTACAAATCAAAAATAGTTTTAGAGTAGCTTACAAAAAACATTTTTGACATATTGAAATTTAAAAAAAAAATATTTGAACAGTTTGGTTTAAAAGTTATATAGTATTTATTGTGTTTAGCAAGATGTTTTAATTCTCACGAGGTAAACTTAGTTTACAATACTACAACATTTAAAAAAAATCTTCTTCCAAACTATAATACACAATATGAGAAAGTTATTGTCATTATGTCATAACATTCTTTTTATTTCAGGAAAATATGGATGATTACAATTTTTTACACTTTTATAAAGAAATTAATTCTGAGACAAACCAACAAGACAATTTAAATGTAAAACATAAAGGTGATTGTCTCAGCTATACTATAAACAGAGGATGTTGTAGAATACAGGAAATAACATTCCTGACATGTAAGGAAGATAATTGCTCAAAAAAGTCTCTGAAGGGAGGATTTTGCAGGATCCATGGAGGGACACACCCAAAATGTAAAGAAGTTAATTGCTCCAAGCAGGCTCTGAAAGGAGGATTCTGTAAGGATCATGGTGGAACACACCCCAAATGTAAAGAAGTGAATTGCTCTAAGCGGGCTTTGAAAGGAAGGTTTTGCAGGGATCATGGAGGAACATACCCAAAATGTAAAGAGGAGAATTGCTCTAAGAATGCTCTGATGGGAGGATTTTGCAAGGATCATGGAGGGACATACCCAAAATGTAAAGGAGTAAACTGCTCTAAACATGCTCTTAAAGGAGGATTTTGCAGGGATCATGGAGGGACATATCCAAAATGTAAAGGTGTGAATTGCTCTAAGCTTGCTCTTAAGGGTGGATTTTGCCGGGATCATGGAGGTACATACCCAAAGTGTAAAGAAGTGAATTGCTCTAATAATTCTTTGAAAGGAGGATTTTGCAAGGATCATGGAGGAACGTACCCGAAATGTAAAGAAGTTAACTGCTCTAAGCATGCTCTGAAAGGAGGAATTTGCAGGGATCATGGCGGGACATATCCAAAATGTAAAGAAGTTAGTTGTTCCAAGCAAGTTTTTAAAGGAAGGTTTTGCTGGGATCATGGAGCGACACACCCAAAATGTAAAGAAATAAATTGCTCAAGGAATGCTCGCACACAAGGACTCTGCATAACCCATGGAGGCTCATACCCAAAATGTAAAGAAATTGATTGCTCTAAGAATTCTCTGAAAGGAGGATTTTGCCGAGATCATGGAGGGACTTACCCAAAATGTAAGGAAGTTGATTGCTTTAAGAATGCCCTGAAAGGAGGATTTTGCAGGGATCATGGAGGTACATACCCAAAATGTAAAGAAATTGATTGCTCTAAGCTTGCTCGTAAAGGGGGATTTTGTATGACACATGGAGGAACATACCCAAAATGTAAAGAAATGGATTGCACTAAGCTTGCTCGTAAAGGAGGGTTTTGCAGAACACATGGAGGTCCCTAAGTTGTAATTAATATGTTTATTGCTCTGAAAGGATTTTGCAGGGATCAAGGAGGGAAATACCAAAAAATGTAAATAAATTTAATTATGTCAAGGAGAGTATGAAAAGAGGATTTTGTAGAGAACATAGAAGGATATACTCAAAATGTAACTTATTTAATTGCTTTAAAAATCTCTTAACATAGGATAGTATAAGGACTTTTTATATATGATCCAAAAATGTAAATAATTAATTTGCACTAAATTTTCTTTGAAAGGCCTATTTTGTATAACACTTGAAGTAACATACATTGTAAATAGCTGAATTGCTCTAGGCATGCTGAGAATGGAGGATTTTGCACATCTTATAAAGGTACATACCTAGCATGTAAAGAAAACAAATTTCTATATCTTGTTGCTTAGGAGTGTTTTTTGTAACACATTTAATAACATATACTGCAACTAAATACTCATTTATCTAAAAATATATGTGATATGGATATTAATTTAATTTTTTGATGACTAAATAATCTTGATACTTTTCAAATATTTTTCATGAAAAGACATTATTTTAGTGTTTTAATTCATAAATGTTTTAATAAGATCAAGTTGGCTCTAATCTCTCTATTAGAATATTTTTTTTATATATAATTTAAACAAAGGTTACATGAGCTTGAATATTTTAAGTTTTTAACTATCTTGTCGCATAATTTACCTTTCCTTGTTGTTTCAAGCTATACTAACTATCAACTTACTATAAATAATCTTACATATATACCAGAATAAATGTAATCACTTCATTTGATATAATTCATTAACTTTACCTGTTTATTTTAAAGAAAGCCCAGCTATTTTATATAAGTCAAGTATGTCAAAATATGTTAGCTCACTTTAAAGCTATAACTATATCAAATGTTATATTAAGTGTTTTCCTGCATGTTTACATTGTATTTTAATCATAAATACATAACCAATTACGTTTAATTCGTTCTTCAAGTAATATAGAATGAAGTTACAGTTAAATATGAGTGTATTTGACAGCATTTGTCATTCTGCTATTTCATATAATGGTAAATGATAGCCACACAAATTATGACTTTAAATATTTACTTTTTATTTTCTAAAAAAATTAGGGAATATCGTTTAATATAACCTTCTTAATATGGTATCCTTGTCTACCCCTAAGTGAATAAATACCTTAAACATTAATTTTCACAAATGAAATAATTCATTCATCAAAACTTAGCTGTCTATATGAAATGAAATTATATATTATTCAATTTTTACTGCTATATTGTATCCATAACAATTTACAGAATCTGTGAGTAAAGCATACAAGCGAGCTACTATTACAGCTTTGTCTGGTTTCATCCTTTTGTACTTTCTATCTTTAAATTTCTTGATTTTTTATTTTTATTTTAGTACCAGTTTGGACTGTACATACGAGTACACCTTAATAGCGTTTGTAAATTGAGGGAGAGAATCGTATAATTTTTCAGGAAATATACTCGCCTCTGCGTGGGGGAGTGTTTGAAACCATTTAGGAAATGGCGCCCACAATAAAACCTACAGGGATTAGAATCCTAATCTCCATAGTCAGCAGCAATCCAGTTTAACATGAGCGTGACCTGCTTTTGTGGCCACAAGGTCTAACTAAAGTGTCACACTTGCAAAATAAACTAGATGGTTGATGATAGGAGAGTGGTGTTTGATTCCTGGTCGGGTGTATTGAGAGTGGTTTTACTAAATGTGTTTCCACACTCCCTCCAAACAAATTTTGGATGCACATGCATACATACATGATTGAGAACTATGCATTTAGTGTGCGGATCACTTGACTTGAGTATTAGTTTAGAGCAGTGAATTATTAATAGTTAGCACAGTTTTAAAAAACAAGGCACAATTAAATTAGTTAAATAATGCTACAAGATAATTATAAACACAAGGTGTTTGAACTCATGTGTCGTTTTTCCAAATGAGCCATAAAACAAAAATGAAATATTCTGTAAATTAAAAAAAAAATTATACCTGGAAACACGAATCTAACCCAGGACCTTTGGCTTTGTACGCTAATGCTCTAACCACTGAGATGTCCATGAATCATCCCGTCCCCAGGGTCATTCTTTTTTTTTTTTAAGCACCGCGTCTTACTACCCGTTCGGGTTATACGCTTAAGTACTAATTACACTAATTGATTAGGAACTGGGAAGGTTGAACTTAGAGGAAGTGAACCCGCATTTGCGTGGAGGGAGAGTGGAAAACCATTTAGGAAAAACCACCCCCAGTTCACCCGACCGAGATTCGAACCTCGATCTCCCCGTCCTCGGCGGTCTGGCTCAACACGACTGGCGAGGGTCATTCTTCACTCATATTTTAAGGCAGAGTCTATGATGGACGTGCGGAAATCATTGACTTTAAAATTTGTGATCTATTACGATCACAAGCTATCAGATAACGCAGCCACCTTCGACTCGGTAGTTATAGACACCACATCTTTGAAATGTATTTGAGGAAATACACTTAAAATGTATTCAACCTTATTTATAAGGTTCTTCAACCAGATTCACCAAACTCTGCCTTCATCCAAGTCATATGTAGTAATTCGATGCCTGACACTCGTTTTGGTGAAGTGAGCCATTATAAAAAATGTAATGCACCTGAATGATCATACATAGCTAGAGGAAAACATATACACATTTTAAAAATCTAGAAAATTGTTAGTTTTATATAATTTGCTACATGGCTTTGTGTTTAAATTTCACTTTGATGTAATTTGACCATCAACATTTTTTGTACAATTTTTACAACTGTAAGGCTATAAGCTTTAAATGGTGATTCAGTGATTTCAAATCATTACAGTTCACTAGTTATAAGGTGTCAAACTTGCTGTTTTATGCTTTTCCTGTAGCATTGTTATGGTAAAGTAATTAATGTATGGTGCAGAAATTTAGTATGACTAGACATTCATACAAAGTTTATTTATATGAAATATACATTATATTATATTATAATATAAATATTTCATTGAAGCATGAAGGATTTTCCACAACATATATAAGAACATACCTAACATGTAAATAAGTAAATTTCTTAAAACTGGTTCAGAAATATTTTATAACAATTAATTACATTTACTGCAACTAATGATATGTCAATTAACTAAATACTCTTTCATTTATCTGAAAATAAATATGAAATTGATATAAATTTAAATATTTTTATGACTAAATTTTTTTTCTGTAATTTTTTTATTGCGAAAATATATTATTTTAGTGTTTTCATATGTAGATGTTTTGTTAAGGTTAAATAGTGCTTTACCTATATACTAAACTTTTTTTTTTTTTTTTTTTTGTTCATTTGAACAAAAGGCTCATGAGCTCTAAACAACATATGTTCATACTTACCTTGTAGCATCATTTAACTAATTTATCTGTGCCTTGTTTAAAACTGTGCTAACTATGTACTAATTATTTATAAACTTAGATTCATTTTCTTAACTATGGACTTACATTATTATAAATAAAGAAACTAGCATTCAAAATAATAAATGTCATCAATTCATTTGATAAATTATTAATAGTTTTTATACAATTTTTCAAAAAACCTTATTATGTGCAAGAATAGGTATAGTGTGTCACTATAAATATATATATATATTACCTATAGTGTGTCACTATAAATAAATAAATAAATATATATATATATATATATATATATATATATATATATATATATATATATATATATATATACACCTATACCTATTCTTGCACATAATAAGGTTTTTTGAAAAATTATATAAAAACTATTAATAATTTATCAAATGAATTGATGATATTTATTATTTTGAATGCTATATATAGCATTATATATAATGCTATATATAATGCTATATATAATGCTATATATATATATATTTTATTTATTTATTTATTGAGGGCATCAAATGTAATATCTGTTTTTCTGCACATTAAAATAGCACTTTAATCACAAATTACAACATTACTTTTAATTTTAACTTCAAGTACCTAATATTAATATTTACATCAAATATCATTCTACTATTGCACATACTGGTAAACGATAGCCAAACAAATTAAAGTCATTATGTCATTATGTGCAGTAAAAGAGAAATCAATCAAATGAATAAAGAGCTGGAAAAAACAAAGCTACAGAAAGTAATATAATTATAATACCATAGGCAAAGAAAGATTTTCATAACAAGAAGTTATTACTAATCTCGACTAGCATAAATTTGGATATCAGGAAAAGGTTCCATAAGGTATATATTGGTAGTGTTGCGCTTTATATATGTGAAATATGGTTTCATAGAAGAATGTTGAAAATATTATGAACGGAGGTGGTATCAAATATAGAAGTGCTAAGAATAGCAAATGAAAGGAATCTTTGGGTCGGTATGCAGCAAAGAAGATTTAATATGGTAAGACATATATTGAAACATGAAATTATTGAATATTTAAATAGATAACCAGAATGTTAAATGTGATAATAAATATGGTTTTATTGATTAACAAAATTTAACTTTATTTGTAAAAGAATTCAATTTTAATAAAGTTGTACAAATGGTGTTAATTTAACATGAAAAACATAGATACCGTATATGATGTAATATAATAATAATATGAGCACTATAATTTGATTTATGTATGAAAATATTGGAAATAGAACTACAAGTTATGATATCTTATAATGACAATTATGATACAATCATTGAAGTTATAATAAACATCTACAAAGTTTAGTACACATTAAAATTTGTAGACTTTTTAGTCAAATTGCATTAAACATTGTTATGATAGGATGATGTAATCATGCATACATTAAGTGTCTTGTATTATATTGAGAATTAAACAGAATTAGTTGTGAGAATTTACAACAAACACAAGCAAATAAAATACAAGGTTGCCAACTTAAAAGCCCCTCCTATTCTTGAATGTCCATGTGTGTAACACATTTTTAAAACAAATTATAAAATAAATGACCTAAATCAAAATAAATGAACTTAATAGAAACATTGGTACTAAGTAGTACATTATTATATTTTTAACTAAACTATAAATATTAAATTGTATTATATAAATATTTCCATTTTAAACAAAAATATCTCTACTAAAATTGACCATTTGTTTTTATTATTTACATTTATTTAGGACTGCACATTAAATTAGTTAAAAATAAATGTATTTTGATTTTATTTTACAATTTTGATCCTATTTATTTTGTGCTATGTCTAACTAATGAAAACAAAATATTTCTAAATGAATTTAATACCATAACCTATGAGACTATGTGGTAGATTTTGTGGGAAAACATGTCCTAACGCAATCCTGTTTATTTTGTGCGATGTTTAACTAATGACATATATATTCCAAGTTAATTTAATTCCATAACCCATAAGGCGATATGGTTGATTTTCTGGGAAAATATGTTCTAACATGACAAAGTGACGAAAGTTGTGTGTGATAATTTTAGGTAGCATAAATTATCTTACACCAAGTTGATAGTTGAATAAATCTTTTCTCACACCCAATAATCATGCATGGCCTTAATTTAATCCTAATGATTCTCAAATATGAATGTTGTAGGCCTATGTGGGTCAGAACCGGCCACATTTGATTTTTCCACATGGGGTTAGTCAGAAAGCGAATAATGTTGGTATGAGAAGGTACAAAGATGTAAACAATTTTGCTCTTAATAGACAAAAGTGGAGAGCTGCAGCAAGATTGTTGACCTCATGATGATGATGATGATGATGACTGCTACAAAATACCTTATAAACCTTAGATAGTTTACTATCGAAATTGAAATATCTCTAATCGACTTGTAGTACAATTTAAGCTATAGACAAAGTACTCACTCCAAATACATAGCATACAAATGTGATTGAGAAATATACTTTTGGTGTCCACATCACCTGAGTTGAGTGTCAGTTTAGATGCTTCAACAATTTTTTTAAAATTACTTGACAGTTCTCGAATGTATGCCATGGTTATTGCGGAATTTAGAAATAACTTTTCCTTAATTTAAAATATTTTTGGTTATATAAATTGAAACAATATGAGTGTTAGTTAACTCGCGTTAGTTCTCACCCCACCTTTATGTCTCTAAGTTACAAAAAAATGATTTTAAATCCACTATTCATCGATGTATAAAAATCAAATAAATTTGTATTTTTCAGAGCTACTATTTTTAAAATAAAAAATTATTTTTATTGTTATTTTGAATACAAAATAGTTTTAACATCTAATATCTGATAGCCAATTATTCACTGTCTTACAAATTGTATTGGATTTAATCCAACAAATGCTATGTGAACATTCCCTACAGCGGCTTAAAGAGTCTTTAAATTTCTTAAAATACATTTAAGGAAGGAATCGGAAACTTTCTTTGCCCTTCTGGTAAGGTTCTTCCATCCTTCAAATAGGCCCAACAAGTGCTTCATTTGACCTATTCGTTTCTGGTTACTCGGTAGATTATTCCATTATAAGAAATTCCAGCACTTGAATGATCAAAACAAAAATCCAAAATTTAAACTTTTGAATCTATTTAGTAACTCTTGTAATTTTTTCCCCCATATAACTAGGTTTGTAAACTTCTCCGTAAGTGATTTGTCACGTAACCTTATAACGTACCAGGTTTTAAGCTAGGTTAATTAATACAAAGGGAATTGATGTAAAAGAAGAAGTGAATTAAATACTTACACACTAGGCAAGAAATTAAGAAGATACATAAAGATAAAGTCAACTTATAATTATTTTATTTAAAATAAAGTTTAAATTAACAGTGTAAACTCATATCTTAGTCCTAATACTATTTTCGTCTGTGCATCAAAAAATAGCACAATTATCACGCGTACCCTTAATGAAACTAGTAACAGTCGAAACAAAAATCATTAAATCTTTGAGACAGGCAATACGTTATTAGTAATAATAGACTGCTATTGAAAACTTTCTGGTTTAAATAGATCAATATAAATCATCAATACCCAGTATGGTCCATTAGAAGAATTGTATATTCGACACATGCTATGCACTTTAAAGATTAAGGTGGTCTCCAAACAATTTAGAAAGGCCATACGCAAATGGCATTTATCGGCAATAAAGATTATTATAAATGCTTATTGATATGCATAATTCCAATAACTAGGAAACCCTCTATAAAGTTAAACACATAATGGGCATTAAAGCCCATACAGGGACATACAAAAGCCATAACACAATAAAACACTAGGTGGACAAATCCCCCTTAAATCAAGTCAAGGCAAGGAGGTCGCTAAACAATAGAAAAATGATCTTTGATGTCTGCAATAGCTCTATAGGAGGAGTCCTCACAGTCTAAAGCTATAATGGAGGGTCAGTTTACTAGTAATAATAATGGTAAAACCATTTGGTGATTAAAGTCGTGTTTCAAAGACCTTTACAGCCACTGATAATAAACTTAAACCCTAGAACATTAATGTCCAAACATATGATGCTAACCAAACACACAAAATAGCTATTAAGGACGCCAAGCAGCGATTAACTAGAAATAATATAAATACACATACTTGTGCATATTATAAAGTAGAGTTCTCCACATCATAATGATACACATATACGTGCTGTGACCCAGGGACATGAGACCGTACCCTTAGAATGCAAGCTATTCCTAAACTAATTGTACCTTTAAATTATTAAATACACATAATTAAATAGACAGGTAGAGAGCTTGCTAGATAACGAATCAAAGATCAACTCGTACTTTTAAAAGGTAAAGCTGACGTAAACTACACAAGCAATCTTAGAAGGAGAGCTTATAACATATCCTAAATGATTTCCTTCGCCTTGACGTCGAGACCATTCCTACCATCTTCTCGGTGGAGATTCTAGCAGCACGCAGGCTCGGATCCATGAGTGTGACGGGGAGGGGGAAGGGAGAGGGGGCCGATGAGGGATGAGGGTGATCGCCCAACATAATGTTTTTTTATTGATGGGGCTTTTAGACCCACCACCACCAGTGGTACCCTCTCTGTGTAAATGGTATCTTATATGGGATACTGACTAGATGCTAGTTTAGTCCAACACAAGACTACGACTACGAGGACTGCTTAGTTAGTAAAGTAAATAAAAAACGGGGTTGCGCGTGCAGATGAGACCCCTTCTTGTGGGGCGACGGAAAGTGTGGTGCTGCGCCATCCCATTGGCTTGGTCAAGGTCAAGGAGTTCTCTGAGTGTGACAAGTGGAGTGGACAAGTTACAAGTGGTACTAGTGTTGATTACAGTGCAATAGGATTACAGAAATAGTGTGTTATCAATAACTATCATCTAAAGATAGCAGTTAGCAATTCTTCATCAACCGGAAGCCATGGTAAGTAACCTATACCCGTTTTTTTTAAGGAGGTATTTAAAGCAGCTTGAACGGGTAATTTTTATCTCTTCCTTTTATTTAGCTTCTTTCCGAGCGAGATTATACTTATTCTTATGGAGTTTTGCAATTCAATTTAAGTTATATCCTTGATGTCCCCAACAAATATATCAACTCTATTTTCCTTAAAATAACAATTTGTTTATTATTATTGTTTTAAGGAAATTAAATATTTTGAAATTATGACTATTTCCAATAGAAATTAGAAATTTTGGTATTGTTGAGTGAACCCGAAAGGGTAGTAAGACACGGTGCTAAAAAATCAAACCGTAAATATTGATTCGCAGATAGATTCCATGGTCGGAGCGTAGTTTCAGTACGTTAAAAATAAATAAGTGTTCCTTAGAAACATCATGGGACAAGACCGGTTATATTCTCTTGCTGTTTTGTTCATTGTTCTATACATGAGGAAGAAATTGCTGAATTTCCAAATCCAACAACAGAGCCATTGATTTGTTTGTCAGTCAGAAGAACAAACGTTCCCGACTTTTGTAAAAATAATGAAATAGTGTCATCACTTGGTATGTTTAATTCAAAGCCAAGCTTTGACCTAGTCCTACCAGGAATAAATATCACGCGCCGGCACTGCAGGGCCCCTAATTTTGAAACGTGCGAGTAGCGATTCGCTAGCGTATTTCTCTCATCTCGCACACAATCTCGCAAACCCCTAATTTTGAAACTTTTGCGCTGCGAAAACTGACGTCACACGATCGAATAGCGAGCGGATTGTACTCGCCAGCCTCACACCGTGCGAGACAGGCCTTGTCTGTCGAATAGGCAATAAAATAACAAAATGGATGCTATTTCCCTCTTCGGTTGCAGCTTTCTGATAGTGATTTTGTTGAAATAAACCTACCACTGTATAAAATAGGTTCACACCAGAAAAAAAAATATGATTACTTTGTACACTTTATGCAATCCTTCAATAAAAATATTTGTTTGGGTGAAAACATAATTATATATTTTAAATTTTCCAAATATGTTTATCTGTCGATTTGGCTGAGTCGGTAGAATGAACGTCTCATATTTTAGAGTGTGCGTGTTCAAATCCTGTCATATCCATTTTTTTTAATTTATCAGACGTTAAACTTTAATTTTACATGATTGTGTTAGTAAGCATATAATTTGTTTTAAATATTTTTTATAGAAGTATTCAAGGTATTAGAGCCTACGTAGACTAACATAAAAGTCCTTAAAAATAATTTAAAAAGGTAGTAAATGAAAACCGTAGGCCCACATCAGAGTCTAAGATATACATTAATTTTGAAATGTTGTATGTATGTGATTATTTAAAATTAAATTAATGGGTCTTATGACTTAAAAATGTACACATTAAAAAAAAAAGAGGCTAAGCAAGCTAATAATTATTCGCATAGTAAAAACCTTTAGGGCATATTTATGTTTTAAAAATAGTTGCGAAAATAAAATAATGTATTACTGAATTATAATTATTAAAAAGTGATTTAAATTCAGACAAAAAATCAAAATAATGTAACCGAGGAGGGATCGAGCTCGTGGACATTTGAGTTTACATCAAGCACGCTACCAAATGTGCTAAAGCGGACATTGATTGAAAGACGGTTTTACATATATATATATCATATATCTTGAAAATTTTGAGACAAAAGCTTAGATGCATACAAATAGAAGATGGTTTCCTAATAAAACTAAACAAATCGTTTATACGATGCACTCGATACAATAATAGTGATTTACTTTCAGTTACGTATCTTGTATAATGGCGTGTTGTTCATCTAATCGCCTCAATCCTTTGGCACACGTCATGGTCTTACAGTGTTGTCGGATTGAAAACTCAGTCGCAAGCGAAACAACACTACACCGACTCGCACGACAGTAGAAACCTTTCAAAATTAGCTCTGTTTTAGTACAACCTGTATTTGCGAGCCAGAGTTCGCAAGCGAATATTTTCAAAGTTTCAAAATTAGGGGTCCAGGTCACTTTACCAGTAAACGTTTCTGGGCCCTGATAAGCTAATCTACCCTTTCCCATAGTAAACGACCTCCATTACTTCATTTCTCATTTTAATTATATTGAACATACTTGAAAATTGACATTAAACACTGTAATCGAAACTGGATCACTTAGCTTAGAAATGTCAGTGAGTTCTTCTGAAATATATAATTGTGTCAAGATCATTAGAGCTTGAAAATAATTGTAGCGATTAGGGAATACGTTCTACTACTTAATCAATAATTCATAAAAACCATGTTTCATTTATGCTATACTTTGTACAAGATGTATTTAATCATGCTTGACAAATACCGATTTTATCGAGATTATTGCTGGTAGATGAACATTTTAATCTGAATGAATATACCGGCATTTAAAATTCTAAGTGTTATTTATTTTGCGGAGCTATTGATTTTTTAAAACCAAATGCACAGTTTTTTACCTATCCCATATGGGAACGGCGAGATTAGGTAGGTAGGCCTATGTACAATTTAATTAGAATGAAACCCTCTGAGGGGAAGTTGTTATCTGTACCTTACCAATGATACTTTTCCATCAAACTAATGAAAGTTCATGCATAATTAATATATTGCTTATCAAAACTAATTTTTGTACACTAGACAATAGACGGGACCGTGTATGAATTACAATTTGGAGTTAACTTGTTCTCAAAATTCAGAGAACTTCTAGTTCAACTTTCTTGAACTTTTTACACCCATTCCAGTGATATTATAACATTATATTTGGTCAAAGGTAGTTATTGTTTAGCGTAATGGTAGGTGATAAGTTTAGTGGGCTTTGTGTTTGAAACAGAAGTTAAGACAATGCTATTTATTTTCAACTAACAATGTTAATATAGCACTTCGTTATTATTTCTATTTTTCAAGTAGACTTTTGATGATATATAAATTGTGGGAGCTGTAGATCACATGATATGAAGGATGAAATATGAAAGTAACAACTCTACAACCTATTCAATTGATGGCGATACTTGGGTTCAGTACTGTTGTAAATATATATACTTTGTTCTGATACGAATATGGTATTAGTAGTACTATTTATCTTCCGATACTGAAAGGATTAAGATATTGGCCCCTTAAATTTTATGCTACTTCTCTATCTGTTATTTCATTTTGTAATAGTTTAGGCGAGAAATCGCAACTAAGGGACCAGTTTCATAGTCAAATTTAGTACGCCTCAAGTGCGGCGCAATACTAAATACAAGACGTCACCTACCTGAAATTGAAATAGGCAGTCATATGGCCCCTTTTTCTATATTGCCGAGAAACTTTTGTGCTCCTATTTCATTTTGTGGTCATTAGGTAGGTGTCCTGTATTTAGTATCGACCGCACTTAGGCGTACTAAATCGACTATGAAACTGGCCCTAACTACCGTCTCGTCATTTCGTAGTTTGCTTTGCAAAGGTGTATTAGTTAAACAAGTTCAATAACAATTATTCAATTCGAACTCTACCCATCTCTATAGGCAGAACATAAAAAAACTTACTGTAGAGTTTCATATTTTTCTTTTGTTTACAATTGTTTGAAATGGACCGCTTCTAAAAATTATAGTATTTTGGTATAATCTCAGATTTTGATTCTTCATTTTTATTTTGGAACCACCACCATTATTATTATTATTATTTTATTATTATTAATTATTATTACTACTATAATGGTTGATAGCTCATCCACCTTAAGCGCTAATTCTTCTTTAAACTATCATTGAAGCGTAACCATAAATAATTAGCACCAATTGGTTTTCATGTCTGTGATTTGTCCTTTCTTGTTTGCGTAATTATTGTTTATATATCTTGATTATCGTTTGAGGATTACCTATTTAGTAATATATTTAACATAATTTAATTATCATGATGTGTTCATCATCGTTTATTTGTGATAATGTCTATTCAATATATTTTGGCTTTAATCTTAAAATAAATTCCTAAAGATGAGTAAATGTAATGATTCAAAGACTTTTGGTTTACTGATATATAGGCCTAAATTAAAAAAGAGAAAACTTGATAAAATCAAGTTCGGTAAGTTTTGCAATGTCGATAGCGGTTTCTGAATATTTTGTCCAAAGTTACTTTAAAATTGCATTTTAATTGAGCTGATCCCGAACGGGTAGTAGTAAGACACGGTGCTAAAAAAATGCTGATGCAACCCCAATGGCTTATCTAAAATCTGTTGGACAGATGGGGATGGTATCTTTCCATCATCAAATTAATATTGCTTTTTTTTTTCAAACAAAATATTCTATTTTATAATCTATTTTACTAAGTGAAAAAGACGGATCGATTATGAAAGTAAAGTAGAGTGAAAAAAAAGTTAACCTTAGGCGATATTTATCATTCGCGAAGATGACCACAAACTATATTCCTTAGGGGCTTAACTTGTGGCAAAGGGAAAACCAACACCACTTTTGCTTTAACAATATTCGGTTACCGCTAGCTTCTTGGTAAAAGTAGTCCTGAAGTTATTACAGTTCTACCTCCCATATAGTATATTTAACATCTAAACTTCAAAACATTCCACCACATTGTTTATGGCAATAAATTGTTATTATTTAAGTAAGGTTACATTTGTCTCTTTTGAAATCAATGAACTGTTATTTCTGGATTCATTACATTTTAATTTTGTCCATCTGAAATTAAACATAAACAGTTTTTATAGCTTATAAATTCTAAATTTTATAAAATATCAAAAGTGTCTATTTTGCATACTTGGTATGGCATTGATGCCGGGATCACGATCAACTTAACGTAACGATCACTTAAAGTTAACTTAAAGTATGTGTGATCACGATTCACGTAACTTAATGCAACAACTCAAGCCAAACATCTTCATTCTTGAGTATGATCTGTGATTTGTACTAGTTTTACAGTGATGATCTGTGAAAGTTTACAGTTTTCAATCGATGTAATAAATATATATTACAAAACTTTTTTTGATAAATTTAGCTTTCCTATTATAGTTTAATTATTTTGTTTCAATGTCTGATCACTAGAACTTATGCTAAAGAGTAAACATTGGTCATAATACCAACAAATGAATTACTAAATAGCCCTGTTGACGTCACTCGCATAGTGATTGGCTGGCTAGATCACGTGATACCCTTCAAGTGACGTTCACTTAAAGTAAAAGACCTCCCAGGACATCTCTTACGTTAAGTTAACTGCAAGTCAACGTTAAGTTAACTGCATCGGGATCGGTTCCATTTAAACACACGAGGAGATCCATTATGTTAAGTTACGTTAAGTTAACTTTAAGTTAACGTTAAGTTGATCGTGATCCCGGCATGACCTAGTTCATGCAATCAACCCTGGTTTGATTTCATTCACAAAGGCCTACTCATTTCATTTTTACTATTTTTTTTTAAAGAATTAACGGCCAATTTTCTTCCAAAACTATGCCATGTCAATTTTATTCCTTTTATTTCATAGGGCTGTTTAATATATTCAAGAGCTGGTATACCAACCTTTCATTTAGTTCAGTTATAGGGTGGTTTATAAGGCTATAACACATTCCCAATTTTGCTTTACTACCTGGTTCTCCAATTCCTAGAAATTTCCAATTTTAAGACTTAACCTCTATGGTTATCTGAAGTTTTCTCTCTACTTGTGTGCAAAATTTTATTTTCTATCTCTTCTAAAAAGTTTTTTTTTTCTAATTATAGACCCCTCATTTCCCGCGGCTCCTTTTTTAAACTTCCCTATTTTAGATTTTTTTTTGTTTGATGAGGAAATCTTCTTACCTTCCTGTCAAGTAAAATTTCAAATTTCCTGGTCCAGGATTTGGGGAAATACCGTGATGAGCAAGTTAGTCCCAAACCTTTCTGCCCCTTTCCACCCTCTTAAAGAATGCCATTTTGAACACCCTGAAACATGTCTGACCCAATTCAAGAATGGAACCTTCATTTTAAATTTTAAGGGTCCGAGTCGGCTGATTCAAAAGATACATAAGTGAACAGTATTTTTTTTACCTCGGACAGTAATGAAAATTATGGAAAATAACAATAGAAAAATAAAGGGAACTTAAACTAAAGCATTTTTTTAATCACAGGTGCTATATTAAATTTAATTATTATAACATAAAAATCATGCGATCTCTTAAAATAAATGCACCTCGATTCTGGTAGGAAGACAAGTTTATAAAAATATTAAATTAATTTTTTGAGGTTTACATTTATAGCATTTTTACCTGATTATTAATGTTATTTTTTGTCTGTTTATAATATATATGTAAAGTTAAAGATATGCAAATCACAGAAGTTAAGGTTTAAGTTTAAGTTTATGAAAGTAGTTTACTAATGTTTGTGAATGTCATTTACTGTTATTCCTACCATAATCCTCTAAGTCAACCACTAGAAGCAAATTAGAAAAATTTAGACAAAATACTAACTGACAAGTTAGGCCTAGTTTTAAATTTACCAATTTTTAATCTAGATTTAGAGTATGCTATTAGAGTAATTTAAGAGATTAGGGAAGGATTGAAACTAAACGGAACAATGCAGCAATTCTACTGGTTCTCTATGTTATTATTTAGCACCGCGTCTTACTACCCGTTCGGGTTATACGCTTAAGCACTAATTACGCTAATGGCTTAGGAATGGAGAAGGTTGAATTTAGAGGAAGCGAACCGGCATTTGCGTGGAGGGAGAGTGGAAAACCATTTAGGAAAAACCACCCCCAGTTCACCCGACCGAGATTCGAACCTCAATCTCCCCGTCCTCGGCAGTCGAGCTCAATACGACTAGCGTGTTAGCCAATTACGCCACCGAGGCGGGTGGTTCTCTATGGGTGTCAAACTTGGTCACTTACCTTACATGGCGAAAACAAATTTAGGGTGTTCTTCCCTAACATGTGAAATTTGGTTACACTGTACCAGCAACATTTTATATAGGTTAAGTTCACACGACTTTATCAACACAAATTTGACAAATGTGCTAACACTGCTTACTCCAGGCTGAGGCAAACTCAACAGTCCAAATAGTACAGTGAACACACATTTCTTGGGAGTGACATTGATATCATTTATATTTTATGAGGTACTTCATCCACTTATTACAACCTTATTTTTAGAATATGTCCATAGCCCTGCGTTTGTGGAGATCGCGATAATTCGCGAATGTTAGATATGGCATTTTTTCTTTCAGATGTTCACATTTCAGGTTACCCTGATTGCAAATATATGCTCAGAATTGTCGCGATAATTCACGAAATCGGCGTTTTAGCGCGATATTCGCGATTTTAAACGATGTCCGCGATAATCGTGATTTAGTCGCGATTTTCGGCATTCGGCATGTTGCAGTTTGGTGATGTTGAGTAGTTATTTTGTATTTTTCTAGCCTAAATTGAGATTTAAAAATATAGTCACAATTTTTGTGAAGTAACAAGATGATTTTTGTGTAATATTTAGTCTTTGTGACTTGTACTTACTTTTCCCGGACCAGCTGCCGCTAAATCTTACTTTTTTAATAAGTTGACAGCACATTTTTTTGCGGACTAGTGTTTTTTTTACCGTTTTGTCCAAACAAAATGTAATTTTTGGTTTTCACTTCAATATGTTTAGTTTACCTGTTTCAAACATTGTCCTGGAAGTCTAGTTTTAACCCAACAAAGTCACCTTAATCACGAAAGTTTGGTAAAAACCACTTTTTTAACGCTTTTGTCTTAATTCGATAATTTCGTCGCAAAAATAGGATTTTTGTAATTCACCGCTTATTCACCGCTTTTGGGAAACTTAAAAACGAAATTGGGATTTTTTATTCACCATGAAAGCAGGGCTATGAATATGTCTATTCATTTTAATATGTTGTAATCTTTGGTGAGACCTTAACACTACATTAAGCAAATTACATATATTTAAGAGATGGAAAGAAAGATCTCAGGGAACCGTAATTTTGTAACCGAAAAGATGAGTTCATTCATGTAGTGTGATTTGATAGTAAAACTGAACAAAGTAAACTGTTATCATTATACAACTGATTTAAATCAGTTGAAAAATGACACCTGGATACCATAATTAAACTCAGGACATTTGCCTAACATGCCAAAGCTCTACTACTGGGCTATCTCTAATTCGTTCTGTGTTCAAGGACATTCTTCACACATAGTTTAAGGCTGAGTCGTCAGATACATATGAGCTGCCAATAGTATCGTGAGCTATCAGATACCACAACCATCTGTGACTCAGGAGGGCGGTCAGTGCTGTAATTACAATGATTTGCTACTAGTGTGTTGATTTTCATTGGATAACTAGTAATGAGTAGCTTACCTGTTAAGTTGAAAGAATTATAAACAATTTTCATGTAATCCCAGTAAGATATAATTTATTACAGCTTTTAATTTATTTATTTTTCTCTCAAAATTAGTAAGCCACATGAAAATATAAGATTTTTTTAACAAACTGGAAATCAATATTAAGTGTTGCAATATAATTTTTACCTGTTTTTTTTAGGATGGTCTAGAAAGTCAAAACTACCGGGGCTAAGATAGAGATTTACAAATACCACACTGCAAAAATGGCCTCTTCATCAGATTTAGCTCTGGTTAAAGTAGAGCCCAAGGTAATATTAAGCTATTTATGTATTAATATTAGAGAAGACTTGGATAAGAAATTTAATCTTAAGAATTTTCAATTGACAATAGGTATAGATTATTGAAATATGTTATAAAAAATATTGACAAGTCAAATGGACACAGTAAAGTGATATAGAATGAATTAAAATTGATAAGACATAAAGACAATGACATTTTAAAAAACCCTATAAGAAGCCTGATAAAATACATGTAAAAAAACCAGCCTCGGTGGCGTAGTTAGCTAACGCGCTAGTTTAGTGTTGAGCTAGACTGCCGAGGACGGGGAGATCGAGGTTTGAATCTTGGTCGGGTGAACTTGGGGTAGTTTTCCTAAATAGTTTTACACTATCCCTCCCCAGTAATGGTGGTGTATATATATATATATATATATTAAAGTAATATATTTATAAATCAAGAAAACGTTAATAGAAATAATACCACAACTTGAAGCTGATAGGGAGAAATATTGTTAGATAAATATTTAACCAGGAGTTTATACGACAGTACTACTTGTAGCTGCTTGATATTTATTTTGCAAATAAAGATTTAGTCAGGATATGATATGAAACTTCTACCTGTAGCTGCTTGGAAATGTTTTGGTTAATTGTTGATATTACAATATTACTTGTAGAGAGTGTCTTCTGGGTCACAAAAGTCCCGAAATTCCTTGAAAAGTCATGAATTTTCAATATTTTGGTCATAATGTCACAAAAAATATTTTTGTTTGAATTTCCTGTACATTGTAACACGTTGAATGTCGAGCCACCCACTACCCATGATGCCATGTACTAGCCACAAGTTGCCTGATTGTTTTTACCGTGAGACCAAGAACAATGTTAAATGTTCACCATCTAGTTAAAAGTTTAATGTTGTGTGTGTGAGAATGCATTATGCCTATATATGCATTATATAAGGTTCATCCATTTACCGAAGAAATTTTGTTGTCAATAAAGGTCACCAAAAACTCAATAATTTTTGTTTCTCCAACTCAATAGACACCCGGTTGTAGTTGCTTGTGAAATATATTGCTAAATAAAGATTTATTTTAGCCAAAAGATGGTATGACATTGTTACTTGTGAGGTACTGTATATTTAATCAGTAGATGATATAATATTACTTTTAGCTGGCTGTGTTTGTAATTGTGAAAGGACTATTTAGTCATATGACATTGTTGTAGGTGCTTGTGAGGGATGTTGATAGAGGAATATTTAATCAGTAGATGATAATTTATGACATTACTACTTGAGGCGGCTTGTGAGGTATATTGCCAAATAAAGATTTATAAAAATCAATTTTTGGCTTATTTCTTGGAAATGTATGATAAGATGTGTAGAAACATTGTACAATAATATTAAGTGATAGTGAAGGAAACCTACCTGAAAGGATAGTTAGGCTAGGCCACAGACAAATAATATATCCAGACACTCAACCTCCAGGTTAAAATGGTTGCTCTTCTTTTGGCAGCTTGAGTAATTCAACACTAGGATCGCTGCGGCTAGTCCTATCATCAGCCAGCAGGGACACTAGCGAAGCCCAGTGTTGAAGTACTCAAGCTGGCCAAAAGAGTGCAGCCTTAAGGCTAAGAGTCTGTGGGATAGGCCTATATAGGAACAAACACACTTCTCTCTTCATGTTGTCTTACACTTTTCACACTCCCCACTTCTTCACACTTCCACATTTACACAAGGTTTGAATTTTCAGAAATGTTCATTTTTCATATCAAAAGACACACAAAACACAAAGAAAAATATATCGAACTACATGCTAGAATAATTTGATATATAGCTGAAAACTTGCAGTGTTGCCTAATTTATGCGACATAATGGAGGTTTAAATAGATTGATAGCTTGCTGGAAAATTAATAATTAAAAATGTATATAAGGCTAACAAAGAGTATAATTGAAATAATAAATAAGTACTTTTTTTTTCCTCAGATCTAAACCAAGGGGTAGTAGTGGATTTGGTTACCCATTTATGTGAAAGTTTCCATTGCCTAAGCGGAGAGTTGTTACAGGAGGCTATAGGGAATGTTCTGAGTTCTCTGATGATGTAGCAGGAGTCAAAGTCCTTATTGTGGGTGTTAGCATGGGAAGAAGTGGTTTTTCTAGATTTTTAGGGTTGGCATTTATACAGTGATTATTAATCTGTATTCTCAGAGGTCCTCTTATATGTCCATTGTATTTAAGCTCACTAAATTCACATTGAATTTGGTAGATTAAGTTGGATGTGTTGTAGTCAAAGTGGCCTTGGATGGAATATTGCTTCTTCGTGTTCTTCTATTGAAGGTCTTGCTGGGTGTGTGGATCTTGCAGGTGCTGCAGTAAAAGTGGCCTTGGATGGAATATTGCTTCTTCGTGTTCTTCTATTGAAGGTATTGCTGGGTGTGTGGATCTTGCAGGTGCTGCAGTCAAAGTGGCCTTGGATGGAATATTGCTTCTTCGTGTTCTTCTATTGAAGGTATTGCTGGGTGTGTGGATCTTGCAGGTGCTGCAGTCAAAGTGGCCTTGGATGGGGTATTGTTTCTTCGTGTTCTTACTATTGAAGGTCTTGCTGGGTGTGTGGATCTTGCAGGTAATGCAGCGTTGTTTCATACAGGGATGTGAACCTTTTTCTGGGCTTATTGAGGTGAAAGTTTTTTGGGGTTTGGCAATTTTGGGTGTACTAGAAGGTTGCAAAGGCTAGGTGGCCTTTTGAAAGATATTTTTGTGGTAGAGCCGAGAAGGTTTTGTGTCGTGAGTGGAAGAAATTAGAAAGTTGTAGCCATTATTAAGGATAGTGTTGTATCTTTGCATTCCCATGTGGTATTTGGTTCTGCAAGGGATGTCTTCAGAAATTTGTCTGTGAAAGGGATGTCTTCAGAAATTTGTCTGTGATTTGTTAAGTCATTTTAAAGGGCTCTGGAGATTTGAGTATCAACGAAAAGTTGAAGGGTACCTTCTCTCCTTAAAAGCTGAGGAAAGCTTAATGCAATAGATGAGGGGTATCCTCTCTCTTTAAAAGCTGAGGAAAGTTTAGTACAATATTGAGTGAGGTCAACGAGGTCTGAACATGCGTTTGGCCCTAACGGCCAGGCTGTAGGAGAGTTACTTTTTAGTGTAAGAAGGGTGACGGCTGCACTAGTGGCTCAGCTATTGTTGGTGGTTTGTGGGTTTTTAAAGATTTAATAAGGAGATGATATGACATTGCTACTCGTAGCTACTTGTGAGGGATATTGCTAAATCAAGATTTAATTGGGAGATGATATTGTTACTGTAGCTGTTTGTGTTTTATATTGTGAACAGACTATTTAGTCATAAGATATGATGTTGTTGTAAGTTCTTGTGAGGGATATTGATAGAGGAATGTGTCTATATCTGCTGATTATTTTGTTTTAATAAAAATAATAACTTTTATATATTTATACATCTATTGTGTTTTATTCATAAAAACATACCTTTTCAGATTTCATTTAACCATATTTTGGTTTTAAATCTCTGCTGCATATTATGAATATTGTAATCACATGGCCTAAATTAAGAGGCGTGCTTGTTTAATATTGTTGTGACTCTGGATTGTGAATGACAAAACATAGTATTCTAAGGTGTTTTGAATAACTTGTAAACATATAGAACATATTCGCTGACAACATAAATGGAGTGTCAGCATTCCTTTAGGTAAACCAGGCCAGAAGGAAGGATAAAACGTAGCTATCATGGCTGACCAATCACCATCAAGTCTAAGGGGGGGGCACTTTGCTCGTTTTGGGGCTACGTGGGTTAGGACGACAGCACATCAGTACCAGTATTGGAGGGCTACCACTCGAGCCCCGGGGTAGCGAGGTTCATCAACCGCGTAGGATCACTCATAGGTCAGTAGGCCATTGTTTACCCCTTGTAATATTTCGTTCTGCCAAAACTTCTAAATAGTCTTTTAAATTCTTTCATATATTTTAATATCTCTTATCAACATCACGTTTAATAATAGACATAGTAGTACAAATAAAAACCACAAAAACCCAAGTCAAATATCAATTACAAACTCACACAATCATATATCCACTCAGCCCCCTATACTCGGCCACAACACATCCTGACAGCCACAGGCCCACATTGGGTGGTTACTATATCATTGATTGGTTTACCAACAACTAATTATTTGTAGGTGACCTGGTGGTCTAGGGGTAAGGTGTCAGACTTCTGTGCTGGGGGTCCGGGGTTCAATCCTCGGTCCCGGCACAGATTTATCTGATTGCCAAATCCTTCCTTCACCTCTGACAAGACGTGTATTAATCACAACTTGTGAATGTGAGGAATGCCGGGCCTCCACCGTGGTTCGGATCCCACGTTAAACTGTAGGTCCTCCATTTCATCTCACAATCACCTACCATTATACATTAGCGTAAGTGCGTATAACCCGAACGGGTAGTAAGACGCGGTGATAATAATAATAATAATAATAATAATAATAATAATAATAATAATAATAATAATAATAATAATAATAATAATGATAATGATGATGATGATGATGATGATGATGATGATGATGATGATGATGATGATTATGATTATGATTATGATTATGATTATGATTATAATTATAATTATAATTATAATTATAATTATAATTATAATTATAATAATAATAATTATTATAATTATAATTATTATTATTATTATTTCTAATTGTACACTAAACAAAGGGTTAATATTTATCTAATCTTAAGAAGAATATAAAATAGAAATGTTTAGGGCATTAAGGAATAGTGGACAAAAATTTGCCTGGAAAGAGAAGGAAATAAAAATGACATAAGGGTCAGTCCATATGAAGTGGTCCAGAAAATAAATAAATGGTTGCTCGACCATTTTTAAAAAATCTAATTTTTTTTTCTAAATTACCCTTACATGTTGGTAGTTCAAAATGACTATTATTTTATTTTTATTGTTTTTGGTTTTCGCATAGTGGCCATATTTGTTTTACAAGACGCTACATTTTTTGCAATTTTAAGGGTTTACAGAAACAAAAATATCTCGGCCTCTGTTTGATCAATCTACATGAGTGAAAAATTATTTTGTTTGGAAAGTAAAGGGCTACAAGTTTGTACATGTAGCATTTTGACCTAAACTCAATTATAAAGGGTGAAATTTTTGCCTAAAATTCTAGCTTTTTTTAAAAGAAAATCCAGTTTTCAGGGGGAAATATTTCCACTAAGGGAAAGAGTCAACAAGCTACAATTTTTTATACGGGCAGACATAAATTACTTGTTCTCACACACCAAGTTTAAAACCTGAGAATTGACCCGATTTAAAAAAAAAAATAATCAAATTTTTGGAAATTTGAAAAAATTGCAATTTTCAGAGCTTAATATCTCTGGTGGGGGATGAGTTAAAAATCTGAAACTTCGGTCCATAATAGTAATATATAATAGTATAAAACACAAAAAAAATTGAGTTTGAGAATTGACTACAAGCTGAGATATTGAAAAGACAAAATTAGAAGAAAAAACCTGCACATATTAATAGGTTTGTGTACAGTATCTCTACTAGATTAAATTTTAATTGTATTAAACATGTTTTTTTTTGTGTAAAATATATTTCAAGCATATAAATCCATAGGTGCTTATTATTCTACCTAAAATAAAAATTAAAAACTATTACCTTATTAACAAACTAAGATTGGTGTTTGGCAGAGAGCTGAGATGTTTCTTCACACAATTTAGAGCTGATGTTGTGCGTACGACCAGTCACAGTTGAAAGTTCCATTGCCATGATCTTAATTAAAAATTCTCTGCACAGATACACAGGTTTTGGCATCTCTTGAAATCTTAAAAGAAATTCTTGGTCCTGCTGGCTCGTATTAATGAATTTTGAAGTAATTATATCCGATGCTCACTTCCTCAATAACCCTAAGATATCATTACCCATCATTTACTTACGCAACTATGTCTATTTTTTTGGGAGTAAGAACGAAGAAACTTTTGATAATTTTATTTCCTCAAAGTATTCAGAAATTGAAGTGTGGTAACATCTTACGGTGGTGTCATTTATAGGAATATATCTGTGGTATGATCGAGTTTTAGGAATTGGCAAGCAGTTTTCAAATCGCTTTTCCAATTCAATTCCATTTTTAGCCACTTCTTCACTTGTAACATAGATATACTTAATGCCAAGAAGGTTTTTATCACAAAATTGAAACATATCCTTTGGAGTTAATATTTGATTATTGGTTGTCATCTGAAGGCCCCTCTTGGTCACTTCTCTTTTTGTAGTCCCTCCTACCCCATCACAAGCATTTTTCCCATGGCTGGTAGCAAAAAAGTGCCACTCTGCTTGAAGGCCAAAGTCTTTATCGTGGTGACATAGATTGAGAAAGTTCTTCTTATTTTTGTACTGACTAGAAGATCCGTCACTGAAATATAATATCTTCTTCACTGATGGGGCAGTAGTCTTGATATCACTAATCAAATGCTTTTGGAAAGCATGAACTGTGATGGTATTGTGCATGAGGTGGTTACTGATGACACAAAAACTTCTGCTCTTCAATTCACTTTGATTACTTTCTTTATGATAGTAAACAAAGGGGTGAACAGTGGCTTATTTTTTCACCCAATGAAAACTTTGTATTTCTTCTTGGATTACAAAAGAAAAGTTTTCAGAAAAATCAGCTAAAACAATGCATTCTGTATACAGCAGACTCTTTTTCTTGTCCTTGAGAAAACTTGACTGTACTTTGGATACATAGTGGTGTTTCTTTAGAGAGCTGAGTTTTTCTGCTAAGGATTCAAAAAATTCTTCTCTTGGTTTTGTGACTGAAACCATCTCGGCTCGGTCAGTTGTGACCCACTGTTTGTAACTTATGTTGTCAGGGTTTTCTTTTGTCTCTTGTTCTTGGAACAGCCATTCCAGTAGGAAATCTTCACCTGGGCAGTCGGTACATTGGCTTAGCATGCACTCAGAACGGTTTAGGTCACAGACAAGCATCATAAGAAGATCTTTGTAGTCCACATTTAATTTTGCACCATCTATCATTAATTTAATATTTTGGTGGTATAAACATACACAAACAAAATGTGTCCCTGATGCACCAGCAATTACACACCATTTAGGCCTAAACTCACAAAATTTTGAGCGTCCAATTTTACATTCTGGGTGGGCTTCCCTAAATTGTACATACAGTTCATTTAGGTTAAAAAGTAATAATTGTTTCTGTTCATGTACTTTAACCCCATCAATTCGAACAGATACACAATCTTTTTTACCAGAAAGAATCCTGGTGTTTTCTCCACTGATATAAAAATCTACAACCTTCCTGACTGTGTCTTCATTAATATTTTTAACACAATGTCTCTTTCCTAGGTCTGGTAGTATTCCGTGTGCCTTAGAAAGATCCCTAGTAACTTTTACTAAACGTTCAGAAACTTCGAATTCAGTACTAACTTTTTTTCTTGACCAAGATTCTGGAAATAGACTTAATATTTTTACCTTTTCTTCTTTATCTGCTGTCTTACATTTTTGTTTCAGCTTTTCAATTAGTGCTTCATATTCTTCAGCGAACGATAGCGAGTGAAGATTTTGTGCTAAGGGCTCATCATGAAGTAGGTCTACTCCCTCTTCAAAAGAGGCTTCAAGTTCTCGCTTCAACCTTTGGGATAACTTCCCCAACTTTGCTTGAATTGCCATTGGTCTTTTTTCAGAATTTAGTTTTATGATTTTAGAAACAGGAGATACACCTAAATTTGAACAGGTTGTATTCAAAATGTCCATATGTTCAGATCGAGGCATGAAAACATCATCTTTTTCACCTTTACTTTCTTCCTTTATTACAAACAGCCTGCTGTAGCAAGTGGCACACAAAGATTTCCCAGGAATAAGATCTACTGAGTAATTTTTTTCTTTTGATAAATATTCCACTTTGATTTCTCTAAGTCTTTTGGTAATCACTTTTTTATGGATTTTAAGTGGGTCAGAACATGAGTTACCATAAAGATGGTGGTACTTTAAAAATAATTTAATCTCGTGGTACTTGCATATATTTGCAACACCAATATTTGTTCTTAAAACAATAAGATTTCGATCCTCTTCACAGAATTCAGTAATCACTTTGATATCATTAGATGTTGGTCCATACACACACTTATGACACTCTTCTCCAAAAAATTCACCCACACTACATTCCATTTTTTTAAGATGCAAGATATATTTTAATGATGACTAAAATATTTGAATAAAATCTTGTTGTAGATATTCCACTATGACACAATGAATTAGAATGAATCAAATAATTAATTAAATAGATACACTACACTTCTATTTCAAAATTAGTAAATTAAAATTACACTCATTAATATATTAATACATTATAATATCTACAAAAAAAACATGTATCACACAAAAATAACCTTTATTCCTTTATCTCTGCTCTGATACTCTCACTCAGAACTTCTGAACAATTGTGTCAGCGCTGACTCATGGGCCAGTATCTATTTAAAACAAACAACCTCTGACTCATGCTCCTCTTTATTCTATTAGTAAAACAAAAACCTCTGACTCATACTCTTAGTTCTGTCTTTGTTCTGTGATATACACATTAGAATTTTCTATATATTGCTTTAATACTTTAGTTTTAATATAGAATAGTTCTGTAATCTTAGAGTAGTAGTTATTTTTTACATGAGCATACAATGAAATAACATATTAATTGATTTAAATACTATACATACACCCATTGAAACATGAGTTTTTCTCCTCATGTTGTTCTTTAAATATCTCGGCTTGTAGTCAATTCTCAAACTTCAAATTTTTTTCATATAATACTATTATATATTACTATTATGGTACAAAGTTTCAGATTTTTATCTCGTCCCCCACCTGAGATATTTAGCTCTGAAAATTGCAATTTTTTCAAATTTCCAAAGATTTGAAATTTTTTTTAAAAAAGAGGACAATTTCTCAGGTTTGAAACTTGGTATGTGAGGACAAATAGTTTATGTCTGACTGTATAAAAAATTGTAGCTTATTGACTCTTTCCCTTAATCAAAATAACTCCCCCTGAAAACCGGAGGTTTTTTATAAAAAAAGCTAGAACTTATTTAGAAATTTCACCCTTTAGAATTGAGTTTAGGTTAAAATGATCCATAAACAAACTTGTAGCCCTTTACTTTCCAAACAAAATGATTTTTCTTTCATGTCGATTGAACAAACAGAGGCTGAGATATTTGCGTTTCCGTAAACCCTTAAAATTGCAAAAAATGTAGCACCTTGTAAAACAAATATGGTCACTATGTGAAAACAAAAAATAATAAAAATAAAATAATAGTCATTTTGAACTACCAACATGTTAGGGTAATTGAGAAGAAAAAATCAATTTTTTTAAAAATAGTCAAGCAACCAGTGTTGGACCACTTGATATGGAATGACCCATAATGTATAAACATCAATTCTACCATGAAATTTTGTGAACTTTACAATTTCTAAACACTTGGTTCCAAGTCAAATACCATTAGTGCAAATGGGTGCAGGCAAATTCATCGACTATAAACTGGTCAACTTGGGAGTACATCCTAATTGCCAGACAAATTATCGTCGATTGACAGACAAATGAATGACATGCAGGAGCAACATGGACCAAGGGGTTGACACAAGTAAGACCTATATGATAAACAGCCGATTGGGTGACAAAATTTAAACCTATTTGGAAGGCTAGGCAGGTCAAGTGGCTGACACGACTTGAACCAACTGGTCGACAAGCTCATTCATATGAGTATAAAGTGATAGCCAACTGGTCAACAAATGTCAAGATGGCTCCATTTAAAGTATGGCCAAATGACCGATAAAATAATACATTAAGAACAAAGTCCTCGCTAGGTCAAAGGTACAGTGGTTTGGGCATGATCAAACAACAAACGGACACACATAATTTTAATTTTTATTTATTAATATAATTTTTCTTTCCATCTCAAAGTATTCATTGCCAAGGAGACTTATGATTGATTTGTTGATCTTTTTAAACCCTCGTTCCTAAGGAGACTTACAAAGAATATTTATACATTAAAAAATAAATTAAATATTTTTGAATAGTTAAAAATTTAAGATCACAAGATAACCATATTAAATGTCAGGTTTTTCAATATTGCTTCGCTTGCTGATGGGCTTGTGTGATTGTATATAGGTAACTATAATTCCATAGTGAAAAAATATGGTATGAGCAAAATGTCAATTTTATGATTTATATATACATTTTTCTGCGGAGCTTTTAATGCATGGTATCAAAACATGTAATTGTATCTGAAGACATAATTTTTGAATTTTTTATTCTATAGGCCTACTAAAGTTTCCAGACACTCCTGATTTTACAGAAAGTTCCCGTATTTTGGGCATTTGATACACAAATGTTCCTTTTGTTACCATATTTTTTTAGTGCAACACTTTGAAATAGAGCTTGCTAAAGATTACTGACAACTTTTGTATATTATTGCACTTTTCTTTACTCTCAATTAACAGGCAGAATTAGACTTCTCAGAATACATGGATGTGACTAGCAAAGTCAAGATGGAAAGCTATGAATCTAATACTGTTCAAGAAGAATTGCTGCCATCAACATTTGGTTTCCCTCTGATTAAAGAAAATTTGAAGGTATTACAATTAGATATACTACTATAACTATACTATCAAAACATGTAATTGTATCTGAAGACATAATTTTTGAATTTTGTATTCTATAGGCCTACTAAAGTTTCCAGACACACCTGATTTTACAGAAAGTTCCCGTATTTTGGGCATTTGATACACAAATGTTCCTTTTGTTACCATATTTACTTTCTCTCTATCTTACAGGTAGAGAAAGTATGGGGATCGTCAAAAAAATCGAACTCGAGATTTTGATGAATCTTGACGTTTCATGACTCCCTGAATCCGAAAAAGTGGTTTTTGAATTTCCCTCTGTCTGTCTGTCTGTCTATACCTCCAACTAGAGCCTAAACTATTTTACCGATTGAGCTTAAACTTGATATCTAGGGTTTTCATAGGGTTACCCCGAGGGGTTTTGGGAATTGGATATCTACCCCTAAAATTAAGGTTAGTTTACTGAAGGGGAAAAAAGAGAAAAAGTCGATTTTCTCAAAATTGGCTCTAACGATTTTGATTAAATTTCATTTATGAACATTAATAAATATTCCAAACAAAATGGCTACTCTCAATATTTCAGCAAAATGGCTTTAAGGGCTCCGGTCTGATGCGTAAATTAACATTTTTTATAATAGCTCCGAAACTATTTGAGATATGAAATTACTTAGCTTTCCAAATATGTATATATATATTTATGATACAAATATTTTATTCGAAACATATTTTTATAAAATCAATAACTTTCAATCTATACGCAATTATATGAATTTTTTTTAACTTTTTGGACATTAAAGTTAAAGTATTGCGACCGTAAAAAATAACTAACCTGAAATGTTGATGGATGTCGACGTCTCATAACCCCCACAACCCTAAAAAATAGTCTTTGCAATGCCGTCTGTCTGTGTGTCTATAAAAACTTAAAATTAATGGTAGTTTACTGAAGGGCAAAAAAAGAAAAATTTTGTTTTTTCAAAATCTGCTCAAACGATTTTGATTAAAATTCGTATCTAGGCGTTGATTAAGATTATAAATAAACTGGCTATTTTCATTTTCCTATGAAAATTATTTTTAGGGTACTTTACAGAAGCGTTAATTTCTGTATCTCCACAACTATTTGAGAAACTAAACAACTTATCATTGCAAAATTGTAGTACTATTAGAAATAAAAAACTTTTATTTGACATATATTTTTATAAAAGCAACAGTTTCTCAGATATTTGCAAATATATTAATACAATTTTGTGAGCTTTAGTTGTAAACATATACTACTTAAGTCTTAACGCAATAATTCTCCAATGCCATAGAGTAATTAAATATAAGTAAGTATCTAAAAAAAGTATGTGATTTTTCCTTAAAGCTCTTAGGAGAAATGTTTGCACAGCAATGATCTATCTCCATTTTAGACTCAATAGTCAATATTTACATTTTTTATTGGTCAAAATGTATAAATGAATAATTAAATATCAATGCGATGACTTGAAGATCTGCAACACTTATAAAATGTAAAAATTTTAACCAGAAATCGAAATTTTAATATGAAGTGTTGACCCTTGTGGAATACATTAAACTGTTTGAAATGCTCTTAGGTGACAAAGATGCGCCTCTTTTCTCATTGATTATATATCATTGTATATTATTTTATGCGTGTTCTTATGTGGAGTGGTGATGATACAATGTATATTATTCCGTTCAGAAATCTTACGAGTTTATAGAAAGAGAGAGAAAGTCTGTGCGGTGCGCCGTACTATTTATTTTTTAGTGCAACACTTTGAAATAGAGCTTGCTAAAGATTACTGACAACTTTTGTATATTATTGCCCTTTTCTTTACTCCCAATTTACAGGCAGAATTAGACTTCTCAGAATACATGGATGTGACTAGCAAGGTCAAGATGGAAAGCTATGAATCTAATACTGTTCAAGAAGAATTGCTGCCATCAACATTTGGTTTCCCTCTGATTAAAGAAAATTTGAAGGTATTACAATTAAATATACTATCATGGAAGATGTTTTATGTTGTTTGGCTTTGTGTATGTCTAATTGATTAGTTTGGTTTATAACAAACTTTTTTTTTATCTTAGACCTAGTTATAAAATAATGTATTATTTGTTAACATCATCATACATATTCTATACGTCCCACATGATCTACATTGAAAAGGATGAACACTCAATTAAAAGTCATAAATTTTATGAGTCATCAGACAAAATTCATCAACGATTCTCAAAGTGGATTTCTTTTTTCTAATATTTTGTGTTGTTGGCCATATGTAGATTTATGAGGAAAAATAAATTTAACTATAAAGTCCCTAGCTACAACTTATAAGCTACCACTGCTATGAAATATGATTTAGTCTAATGTTTTATTTAATTTTGACTATAATTTACTACAAATTATAATTAATTTGGTTTAGTAATAATTTTTTAAACTATCTTAAAATAACCTCTATACACACCACATTTCTAAAATGTGTATAAAGAAATGCTCTGAAAATGTATTCACCCTTCAATCAGGTCCACCAAACCATGCATTTAATCTAGTGATATATAGTAAGTAGTTGCTCAATATTTTGTTAGATGTATTGAGCCAGTAAAAAAAAAAAAAAATTACTGAACCTAAATGATAAAAACAATAAGCAGACTAAATAAATATTATAATAATGTCAAAAATGGTTAGTTTTAAATCATATGGTACACTGCTTTATATTAAAATTTTTCTTTAAGTAAAACATCACTTTTTAAAAGTTTCTCTATATATATTTATACCTATATTTACTAGGATGAGTTTGACAGTCAAAATAACATCGATGGGACTATCGAGGTCAAAGTAGAAGGTCATGAGTCTCATATTGAAAAAAAAGAATTGTCATCATCAACATCTGATTTCCCTCCGATTAAAGAAGAGCTGAAGGTAATACAATTTAATTTATTATCTAAAAATAGGTTTTACTTTGATCATTTGTTTTCATGGCTTATTGGTTGGATAGGCAGCATATTTTATTTATAGTACAAATTCTAAAATAATTAATATTACACAAATACTTTAATTCTTGCTGTTGAGAATTTTGTTATAAATACCCATTTTAAAAATAAAGCTAATAAGCATAATTTCCTAATCTTTCCCAATTACAATACAATCCAGACATCTTAGAATATAGATGGAAACTGTAATCCTTTCTCAGTAACTTATCACTTCTCTCACAATTAAAAGTTGACATAGACTGTTAAAGCTGTCAATATTTACAAGGAAAATAAAAGATGTAGCATAAAAAGTCTGGGTCTATATTCATACATAAAGCATAACTAATTTAGTGAATAGTGCATAACATAGTTTTCAATTCATAAAAAAAAATACAATGGTTGACAATGAAACTTAGTTATTAAAGTCTTATTTACATCAATTGGTTTTTCATTTACAAAATTTCTAGATAAATTCTAAAAAAAAAAATTCATTTACGTGTTAACTTGTGTATACACATGCTGTATAAAGCATACTTCATACCCATAGTAACGTATGCAGCGAAAACTTGGACTTTAGGTAAAAAAGAAACAAGGAAAGTGGAGGCCATGGGAATGAGGTTTTTTTTAGGAGCATGCTAGCTGTCACTAGAAGAGATAGGATTAGGAGGTACATGAGATAGTAGAAGAAGCTAGGATGAGATGGTATGAACACGTAATGAGGATGGAAGGAGATAGGATCCCAAGAAGATTAATGGATATGAAGTATGTAGGGAAGAGCCCGCAAGGAAGACTGAGGAAGAGCTGGGAGGAACAGATAGCAGCAAATGTGCAAGTGAGAGGAGCAGAGTGAAAGAGAGTGCAGGAGGAAGAATGGGGAGGACGGAATAAAATGGAGGCATTTTACTAAACAGACCTGGCCACAGGCTGGAAACAGTTTGTGATGATAATAATTTATAAGAAGGAACTTAACTAATGAAAATATTGATAAAATATATCTTACAAACTAATATATCAGAAAACTCTTCACAAATCAACCAGTCTCACAATTATTATTATATTATAAATTAGTTTAAATTTTATCTCATTCATAAATCATTGATAAACTTAATAAATCATTCATTCTATAAAATTTAGCAAAATGTATATTTTAACCAACAATTAATATTAGTAAAACCTTACACACACCTGTGTATCAATTTTGGCTTCATAATTAATCAAGAGAAACTCTCAAAAGCTAAATTATTATTTTATAAAGTTAATGAAGATAGTTCTGTTTTGAATTCATTTAGCAAAGTAAAGTTTCTGGTGTTAGCATGTGGCAAATTAAATGCCCGGGATGTCGCTACAGTGAAGGACCAAGGGCCGTATGCAAAACTTGACTAAGTGGATGCTGAATGGACACTAGCCTGGGTTTGCTTGTGTTATCATAGGTCAA
Organism: Timema podura; assembly: GCA_033556935.1. Classification (NCBI taxonomy): domain Eukaryota; kingdom Metazoa; phylum Arthropoda; class Insecta; order Phasmatodea; family Timematidae; genus Timema; species Timema podura. The sequence goes on along the minus strand of JAVRXN010000006.1, from coordinate 17,816,904 downwards.
AAGTGGAGCAATATTGTACTTGGGACCACACTATCGGTCCACTATGCATTCACTATTCGTTCTTGCATACCGACCTGAGGGTTGGACAGGGATTTGTATAAAGATAGAGAGAATGGAAGAATTATTAGCACTTGTATTAGTCCAATGTTTTTTCAACAGCTGAAACCTGGATGAGCGTTAATCAGGGGAAGAAGAGTTAAGAATTTAGAGGACTAAAGAATGAAATCAAAATGAACGTCGTTCTTTTAGTCATAAACATTCATGCTTTTTAAAGTATGGGGACATTTGGTCAAAGTATCTTAGATTGTAAATGAATATAAACGTTTGAGTCGATTAGACAAAGAGCCTCATTCAGGGCATTGCATATAATGTCACAACAGTCAAACTTAGGTAGTATCAAATTTTATATAAGCATAGATTTAAGTTAAGGTGGCAAAAAATGGTTTTAAGTCTTTAAAGATATTCTATAGAGTAGTAGTTTTTTTTTTTGTTGCAATTATTGATCACACAATCCAAAATTTGACAAAATAAGTTAAAGGGTTATATACTCCATTCACGGTAGAATTTTCTCTGAAAGGTCTTTTTTCCTACCAATATCCTACTATATAATAGCTTTCTGTTAGGGAAAAAGGCCTTTCAGAGAACAATTCCTACCGTGAACAGACTTTAGTTTCATTTAGCAATATCTCTAATATATACTTTGATTTATGTTTGACAAAAATCTATGGGTCACAATAATCATTGAGTGTGATTTTATGGGGCTAATCAGTATTCCGTTATTAACTTACCATTCACAAATAGATTTAAAATCAACATTTATTTTATCTTCAGCTGACAATACCGCTGTCACATAAATATATTTGTAGAACATCTGCATATAATTGATACGTTAATGTGTTAAAGTAGCAGATAGAGCGATGATAAATTGTAAAAATAATTGTGGTACCAGACTCGACCCCTGCAGTATGCTTTTTCATACAAATTGCCATGCAGAGGTAATCTCATTAATGACCATACACTTCTTGTGACTATACACAGTTAAAGCAGCTTGGAGAGATATGACTATAATTAATAAGTTGATTTAAAAGCAAGTCAAAATCTACACCTTTAAAGGCTTTAATAAAATCCATAAATATTAAAAGTGCTAATTTATGATTAGCCATATGGAGGATAATATCCTCAGAAACATTGATTAAAGCTGTGCATCTGTACACAGAGAGGAAGTATATAGGATAAAGACCGCAAGGGTGACCAAGAAAGAGATGGGATTAGCAGATAAAATAAAATGTGCAATTTGGAAGAGAAGAATGGAAGTGATTGAAGGATGAATAGTGTGAGAAGGCTAAATGAATATGGAAGCATTTACTAAATTGAGCTGGGCACAGTCTGGGAAAAATTGATGATGATGATGATGCTGATGACTGGTGTGACCAGCATGAAATTCTGATTGATATATAGATGATAGACCATATTCATTGATAAATTCATTAATCTTACAATTGACCAAGACTTCAATCCTTTCAACACAGAGGGAAGAATACCTAAAGGTCGAAAGCCATCAACACTGCTAAGCAGAAACTTTTTCGGTACGGAGTAAAATTCCAGCCCACTTTCAAATAGTCGAAAAGTGATTATTTATCAAAAATTATATTTTTTAAATTAAATATGACACCTGGACACGGGAATTGAACCCGGGACCTTGGCTCATTACGCATTTGCTTTAACCACCAAGCTATCCAGGGATTGTCCGGTGCCCAGAGTCATTCTTCACTCATATTTTAAGTCAGTCTGTGATGGCCTTGCAGAAACTTTCTGTATATATGTGATCAATTAAGATCACAGGCTATCAGATAACAAAGATATTTATACTCGAGAGGGCTTTATGTTGCTAATAGTACAATAAATAATTTACAAATACTATATCATGAAAGAGCCAAGCTATTACGATAGGATCTGGCTACTTCACCGTGGTTTAGTTTGAAAAATTGAATAGTTTAAACTCATTATGATTTCCCATAAAATTCCTATTTAAATCAATGTTAAAAAATAGTACTTGATTCAGAATTTAGAAGGAAAAAACTGAATGATTTGATACCTATCCATTTTTAATTTTTTCAAGTTTTTATTCATTTCACACCTAACTTATTTATACTGTATATTTGTTAATTAGTCACTTTTTAGAAAGAAAGCTATCTATTATATTTTATATTAATATAGTAGAGATTTGATCTTAACCCTGGGTTTTAGATTTTATGTAGATTATACAATTGATGGATTGGAGTAATTAAAGTATACTCTAAAATTATTGGGTGATATATCCATTGAACAGAAATATTTAGTTTATGGTTTACTCCTATTTCATGCAAATTTTTCCAAATAAATTTCAATGATGTGCGATAGATAAGAATGTTTATTGAATAATTAAGTTTAATGATGGATTAAATAGCCAATCTATTCTATTTGTTAATTACGTTTATAGCCACATTTAAATAATATATTCTTTAAATTGAAAAATAACACCTGGAAACAAGAACTGAACCACTGAGCTAGCCAGGAGTCGTCCCCATGCTCAGGGTCATTCTTCCCTCATATTTTAAGGCAGATTCTGTGAGGGGCTTGCAAAAATCTTGAGCAACATGAGGGATAAATTAAGATCATGAGCTATCATATAATGCAGCCACATTCAACTCGTTAGAGCATTTGTAATTGTAATATCAATTGTAAATGTACTGTTGGAGGCATAAAGCCTTATTGAGTCGAAGGTGGTTGAGTTATCTGATAGCACATAATCTTATGGATCACTCATATGTAGCTGACGATTTCTGCAAAGGTCCTGGATCTTGTGTTCGATTCCCATGTTCAGGTGTTATTTCTCAATTTAAAGAATATTATATTTAAAGGTGGCTGTAGTCGTTAATAAGAAATACAATAGCTTAACTATTTATTCCATCATTATACTATTGGCAGCATAAAGCCTCCCTACTCAAAGATGGCTGTGTTATATGATAGCTTGTCATCTTAATTGATTATTTATATTTAGCTGACGATTTCTTCACTTTCATTGCAGACTCCCTTATAATATGAGTGAATAAACTAGTTCATAATTATCAATGTATTATGATTGCATTTAATAATAAATAATATACATTTTATAATCTTTGTATCTTACACTCAAAATTGATCAAATTAAAACTAAACTATATTTATAAATAGAATGAAATGAAAAGTGAAACTTAGAATGGGAATCAAGGCCTGAAATGTTGGCTTAGCCTGTTGGATTTGATATCTGGTCCAGGTGTTATTTTTCAATTTCATTAGATTTTAATCGAGATATGGCTCATGTCCATAATTATAATCATTCTCCCACAAGGTTCCCCCTTTTCACTTATACACAGCTGTAAAGCTATGCTTTCTTCCATGTATTTAAAAAATATTAAGTAACAAAAAGATTTATAATTTTCCATAATAATTCATATTAACTTTTTGTTTATTTCAGGAAGAAATGGATGGCTACAACGTTTTATGCCTTCATAAAGAAACTATATCAGAGTTAAAGAAACAAGACATTTCAAATTTAAAACAGAAATATGATTGTCTATGTCATGATCTAAACAGAGAATATTGCAGGATACATGAATTAATATACCTGACACATAAAGAACAAAATTGCTCTATGAAGGCTTTGAAAGGAGGATTTTGTCAGGTACATAAACGATTCTACTCAGTTTGTAAAAAATTGAATTGCTCTAAGCGTGCTCGGAGAGGGGGATTTTGCAGGAAACATGGAGGGACATACCCAAAATGTAATGAAGTGAATTGCTTTAAGCGTGCTCTGATAGGTGGATTTTGCAGGGAACATGGAGGAACATATCCAATATGTAAAGAAGTAAATTGCTTTAAGCGTGCTTTCCTGAAAGGAAGATTTTGCAGGGAACATGGAAGGACATACCCTAAATGTAATGAAGTTTATTGTCCTAAGCGTGCTTTAAAAGGGGGATTTTGCAAATATCACGGAGGAACATACCCAAAATGTAATGAAGTGAATTGCTCTAAGCGTTCTCTGAAAGGTGGATATTGCAATGATCATGGAGGGACATATTCAAAATGTAAAGAAGTTAATTGCTCTAAGAATTCTCTGAAAGGAGGATTTTGCAGGGATCATGGAGGAACATACTCAAAATGTAAAGAATTGAATTGCTCTAAGCGTGCTCTGAAAGGTGGGTTTTGCAAGGAGCATGGAGGGACATACCCAATATGTAACAAAGTCGATTGCTTAAGTGTGCTCGGAAAGGGGGATTTTGCATGAAACATGGAGGACATACCCAAAATGTAAAGAAGTGAATTGCTCTAAGCGTGCTCTGAAAGGTGGATTTTGCAGGGATCATGGAGGTACATACTATATTTGTAAAGAAGTGAAGTGCTCTAAGCGAGCTCTGAAAGGGGGATTTTGTAGAGATCATGGAGGGACATACCCAAAATGTAACGAAGTTGATTGCGCTAAGCTTGCTCTGAAAGGGGGATTTTGCGGGGGTCATGGAGGTACATACCCAAAATGTAAAGAAGTGAAGTGCTCTAAGCGTGCTCTGAAAGGTGGATTTTGCAGGAATCATGGAGGGACATACTCAAAATGTAAAAAGGATTGAATTGCTCTCTACATCGATGTGCTGCCCGAGAGATGGAGTTTGCAGAGGTCATGGAGGTACATACCCAAAATGTAAAGAAGTGAATTGATCTAAGAATTCTCTTAAACAGGTTTTTTCAGGATCACTAGGGGTACACCAAAAATGTAAAGAAGTTAATTGCTCTAAGCGAGCTCTGAAAGGTGGAAGTGAATTGCATTAAGCTTGTTTGTAAAGAGGCATTATACAAGGATCATGGAGGGATGGATATACCCAACACGATGTTAAAAAAAGAAAATTGCTCTAAGTATAAGGTGAAAGTTGATTTTGCAGGAATCAGGAGGGAAATATCCAAAACATAAGGAGATTAATTGCTGTAAACCTTTTCTTTAAAGGCGGTTTTGAAAACAAGTAAAGGGTCATGCCCGAAATAATGGTTTGTTAATGGCTTAAAGGAGGTGTTTCTTGAGTGCATAGAGAAACATACCTAAAATTAATTAAATAAATTAAAATTAAATTATTTGCTCCAATGGAGATATGGGAGTAAATTAATGGCACATTAAGGGACATACTCATAAGATTAAAGGCATATTCAAAAGTGTAATGTTTGCAATTGTTTTTTAAAAGCTCTGAAGAGAAGATTTTAACAAATACTATCCAGGGACAACTCATAAAAAAAAAAAGTTAGTTTCTCTATACTTCCTCTGATGGGATATTTTGTGTAGTACATAGAGGCGCATATTTAGAGTGTAAAGAAGCTAATTTTTCCAAGCGTGCTATGAGTGGAGGACTTTAAATAATACATAGAACAGTGTTTCTCAATATTTACCCTATAGTGAACCACTTTATAACTATTTGATCCATATATGGACCACCAACCTTAATATATTGCCTGTCTACCTATTGTTTGAAACAGTAAATTTTCCATTTAAAATGTTAATCAAACCGTAAACAGAACATTCTGATATAACTTGACTTTATATACACATTTTAAGGTCCAATTTTAATTGTAATCGGACACTTATGAACAATACTAAATTCTACTTTAAATCTTATGAACGGTCACTTTTGATATGTATAATTAATAAAATTACACTAATAATTATTTAGAATATTTATGAATGTCGGTTCTTCCTGTAAAATTGTTCTTTACACGTGGAGCAACGTACTTTATAACTATAAAATAATCAATGACATAAGACATATTTTATATATCCCAAATTTTAGTGAATTTTAATCAACGTTGGTGGTAGAAAGTGAGCTTCCTATAAACCTTAGGGCTCAGCTGACCTACATCTGTGTAGTGCAAATAATGTTCAACATTTTAAAACTTTCATATAAAATCTTACTTGAGTTATTTTGTGAACTAAATAGTATTAAATACTACACCACCTTAACTTCGCATATATCATCAGGATTGTAAATTGCATTCAATTTGTTCTTAAATTTTATAGCATTAAATATGGAATAAGATGTACCAGTTTTGTTAAAGACATTTGAGGAAAAGATTTTTGATAGTTTTATAAAAAAAATTGAATTGAATAATTTTGCTGCACTTAGATTACTTTTAAATAAAATCTATCCTTAATTTGTGGTAAAATAGTGTCACAAAATTCTTTTGTAACAGTATTTATACTATCTTCATCAGTTAATGCCATTTAATTTTTTCTTTTTTTTGCAGTTTCAACTTCATCTCAAATAATATCAATACAGTTTCTTCTAATTTTTCTATTTTGTATCTCAAATTGTTCTCTCGGTTTCTCCAAATATAAGCTATCAATACCACCCATTAGAGTTTGATTTTTAAAAATGTCCACATGTGGCTTAATTAAATGAAAATCTTTCACCTAAAATAGATTAATTCTGAACTATTTCAGTTTATTTAACTTGATTCATATAATGTAATTTAATCTACTTCATCAGAATTTTTTTAAACATTCTTTAAATGAGTCATTGTGTCATATAAAGTATTGACTGTTCTACTTTTAAAATTCGTGTAAGTTAGAACAGTTTATGGTAACTTTTTGAAGGAACGCTTTTTTTTAGTGAACGAGAAAAAAATTATTAGGAAGCTTTAAATGTGCATAGAAATGTACAAAATAGCCATTTGGATATATTTTTCTTATTAATGCTTGGGCACTTTTTTTTCCCCGCTTATTTTGGCTGCATCATTGTAACTTTATACAATTAATTTGTGTGATGGAATATTTAATTTAGTTTGAAGCTCTTCTAATATGACAAAAGATAAAATCCACGTTGTTTAGGTAAAGACCAAACTTATTCACAAATTTGCCCACCAAACACCTCTCTAACTATAATTACCATTTGTTGTTGATTGAAAAAATCAGTACTCTCATCAGTTTTGAAGGAAATAAAATTTTCTGAATTTATTTGTGTCTTTATGTCAGTTTTATAAATCTGAAACATTGAACCCAAAAGTTCATTTTGGATGGTTTTGGAGCTACCTTAAAATATAGTCGCTTCTTTCAAATACAATGCAAGAGTGGAGTCTAATTTGGCTGCAAAATCATTTAAGTCTAAGTAAACACCACGATTATAAAAAAGTAGCCCTTTCATATTGACCACATAAAGTTAATTCAGAAGCCCACAAAATTTAAACTACAAAATTAAGCAACATAATATGTATATTTTGCTAATGTTTTAGTTGTGATTTTGTTTTTGTTGCAAATATGTACTACTAATTTGCTCTCGACTATCTATATTATTGTCCAACAGATTGTATTTCACTGATTCATTTATATGATTTAATGATATTCTCATGTTTATACTCTCTCTATGATATATGTTCTAAATCAATAAAACCACCTTTAATCAATGTAGGCGATACTTTCTTTGAAAGCAAACAAAAGAAACAAAATAATTTGTTAATCACTTCACAACTGAACATCCAATGATAATTATCATAGTTGTTTTAGTTAAAATGCCTATGATAATTATGTAATTTATTCAAAGAAGAACGTCTATATTTTAAACTAGAAATCCCGCACGGCGTTACCCGTGACCCCTTCAAGAGTTTGTCAAAAATAGCCTAATTAAAAAGCTAATTAAAAATTTAAAAATCCAGCTTCGAGGTGAATTTGGTCCTTCTTCCACCCACCCATGTTAAAAATTTCAGATCTCTGCGTGCCGTAGATTTGGCTGGGCATCGTACACAAACAAACACACACAAACACTTATTTTTATTATTATATATGGGCACCTTTTATTATCATAGATAGGCACCTTTTTTATATATTATATAGATAGGCATTTGCCTGCCTTTATTCTTAATTAAAATCTTTTCCTCAAAACTAAGTCTATTGTTATTAATGTACTGCACAGAATTAATTTTACGATTTATTTTAAAAAACTTGCACCTTTGAGTGAAGACAAAGTCAATAAGCAAATATAAATAAATGCACTATTATAATTATAATAGCATGCAAACCACTATGTCTTCCATTTGAGAGCTATTCGATAATACACACTCGTTTATACTATAATGAAAGAAACATCTAGGCATATGCTCACTTTAACCTTGCATACAGCGTTCTGCGCATAAGAGCTTCCCTTCTCCTCCTTCACTCTTGCCGTGAACTTGGGTAACTCTCGCTGTTAACTTGGGTGACATTCAATATTATGCTCCTATCGGGAACATAGCTTTGTTTAACGGTTTTTGTTCAGCAATTTCAAAAGTTGTAGTTAAAAATACAATTTAATATTAATAATTCCCTTATTTATATAACTTGTATAATATTATTATAAATTATAATGGTTTGTATAACTAATATAGTGTTTGGATAGAAGGGCATGTGCCCTTGTGCACTTTAGGACAAGTGGTTATTGACAAAGGTGGTTTGGCGATTCTTCTCATTTTAATGGGTGCATATTTATCATAAAGAACGTCTATCATTTTGTTAAACTTTTGTACTACTTTGGCATCGAAATTTTTAAATATTTATATAAAATTTCAATATATCGAATCAACCTAATTATTTAAATATTCCTTTTCGTTATGGTTGAAAGGACGCCATATGCAAAAAAATTATTCTTAGTTTTAGGCATCCATATGAAATATGAAAGTTGAATGAGGTAATAGAAAGTAAGTCCAGTTGAAGAAAGGAAATAACTATTTGATCAATCTGTGAACATGAAATCTTTTGGATTTTAAGACCAAGAGGACAGACAATCTTGCTAAAAGCTTAGAACATTTCCAAAAATTTCTTGAGCTATTAAATTTAACTATGATATTTATGTTAAAATTTACCATCACTATCATGATTTTATAATTTGAACCATGCTCAGCCATTACTGACTAAAACTCACTCTGGTCTCTTATTTAAGGTGTTTTGTAAACCATTGAAATCAAAGTTTTAATTGAGAGAATCACAACTTTAAAATAATATATTCTGGTGCTGGTGAATAAACACTAGAATATATTGAAAGAATTTTAGATTTTTTTTTGTAGTATTATTTTCAAATATTACCAGGTCGCCCCATACTGTTTCACATCAATCGTTTCTCATCAAATCATAGCCAGGTAAACTTACTAAATTTGACAAAGAGGATTGGTTTTAAACAGCTCTCCCCTTAGGAATAACATGAAAGAAAATGAAAGAAAATGAAAGAGAAAATGGATGTTCAAGAAATACCCGTAAAGCCACTGGAAATATAAAATGCTCAGTGGTTTGGTGCTAAATTGGCTCTAAGTAGAGAGGATTTAGTAGGTTGAGAAGTCAATGACATAAGCAAGCAATATATAATGATCGAAAATACTTTGTGCTTGAACTGGATAACACTAACTGATAATCTTTGCCAGGCATAAGCTCATAAATGATTATTTAACATAGATTATTAACTTATATTCTGCATTGGACGTCTCAAAAAATATGAAATCACCTATATGCACACGCATTATAAAAAGTAAAATTAATGTAATTAGTATTCTAAAATATCAAAAATGTAATATTTCCCCTTTATTTTCAATAATATTTACAATCGTATTCATTAACTTAACGTTAGAAAAATATAAAAAAATACACTAATAACAAACAAGTATAGCTACCACAAAACATTTAAAATATGAGCCTAGGTTATTTACTGTCCCATCATTGTCGTAACATTTTTCGGTTAGAGCCTCTTTGCATTCTCATTAATTATGTTGAAACATCATGAATAGATGTATAAGAAGTTAAAATTAATTCAACTTCATGCATTCGAGGTTTACAATGGATTATAGACACTTATATAAACATATTGTTTTACAACTTCTTCCACACTATGATATATTAATCACTATTTCACTATTAACTTTTGAGTTATTAATGAAATGAATCCAACCTAGAAATTGAACTATTTGTTTTAAGGAAACTTGTTATAAATTTAAATATTTCCAAAATATTTTTTAATTTACATGACAACTAAGATATTAATTTGACAATAGTAATAAACTTGTTGTAACGTTATTTGCCACCATACCATTTATTTCCCTATATTTTTTCCAATCTTTGTAAATAGTTTCAAATTTATTTTCGTTTGAAACACGCTGTGTCGCCGGCGTGACAAATAATACTATTTACATCCATTTAAATAAATTAAAAGGACAGAATATAGAACATCTAACACTGTTTTAAATAATTTAAACAATTAATTTTGACCTAAGGAAGAACACTTACCTTTTATTAAACATATTAATTTCCTTCCAAGAGGTCTGTTGACTCTTCTTCTATTTATTTTGAATGTCAGCCATGATTTATTTCAACGCATGCGCAGATATGATGAACAAGTGAGTGGCGAGTCTCGTGCTTGTAAAAGTAGTAAGAAAAAAAAGAGAAAACAAAGACGTTCCAAACTAGCGCGCATTTCAATTCTGACAGATTAAAATAAACATTTAATTCTTTTAAGAAACACTGACATATATTTAAATCTTGATATTAAATTTGTATTTTATTTTATATTCAGTTCATAGCCAACACTTTATCTTTTATTTTAATGTATTAGTTTTCTCTTTGGACTTAGTAGAGAATAGAACGTTTTTAAATTTTAAACCTAGAACATTATTTGAAGAGGATGAGGGTTCTTTCTTCCGGAGTGTCATTTAACATGGAGCAAAATCTATATAGCTCCTAATTAAATTTAGTTTTCAAGTGGAACAATGGTTCGAAAATAAAAGTGCAAGTACTCAAATGGAAAGTTAAGTGTCTGGAGACCAACTAGAGTGTTATTTTCTTCAAATTGTGGACGAGTTTGAATAAATAAAAGGAAACAGACTTCAGACATTCTGTTTCAGCATGGACAAATTCATTGGTGAGGTCCAGCAAATCTTCAATTTTAAAATATATTTTATTTCTCATTTTTTTATCAAGCTATCAGGATATATGCAAAAACTTTCAGAAAGGACTAAAATACATTCAGACTCTATCTATTCCAGGGAATTGATTAATATTTTATTTTTATGTAAAAATATTAATTCTATTGATTTCTTTTTTCTTGTTCCTCAACAATACCATTTTTTTTTGTCTTACTCAAAACTATATATTATATAAAAGTTTAGCCTATATTTATATTATTTTCTTTCACTCTATTATTATTATTATTATATATATATATATATATATATATATATATATAATATATATTAAAACTCCTAAATTTAATCCTGTTCAGAGATTGTTCATTTAATTGTTTAACTTTGTTTAAGAATTTATGTAATACCATATATTTTATTTTGTCATATTAGCATTATATTTATTCAGATATCCTTAGGTAAGTTTGGGATGTAGTAAAAGGGAAACAATAATGATAATAATAATAACCCACAAAAGTTTCAACAATTGGTTTTTTTATTGTAATCTCAATTAGTACATTTTGTTTTAATGATCCATTGTATTTAAATTGGTAATTTTTATTTTTTTATTTTAAGTACTCTCAACTCTGGTGGAAACTTACAGCACACCATTGTAACATTGACATTGTAATATCTAGGTAAACGTTCTCCAACCACACCCAGTGGTCCTGAGTTTTAGTCATCGTGCATTTGTTCAAATTAGTCGAGCTAAAGTTTATTTGTATTTATTATTTTTTTTTTTTATTATTTTTATTATTCTTTCTCCTAGTTTCCAGGAGTGGCACCCAACACATAAATTTTTAATAATCTCGACGTTACCTTTTTGTTGATAAGACAACAATAGTACATTACATTTTTTTTATCACATTGTGTTTGTTGCCAAACAATTGATCTAATAAAAAACAATATAGTCCATAATCATTAAAATATTATTGTATTATGATAAATAAAATACATTTTAAAATACTCATAATACACTCATAATTGCTTAAAATTTATGTTAAATATAAAAAAAATTGAAAAATGACATCATGACACATCATTCAAACCAAGGACGTTTGACTTAGCATTGAGGCTTCGATTTCTGTGTTCAGATTTCATTTTTCTCTTTACTCGATTATAATCGAGGATAAGGCTCATGTCCATAACTATAATCATTCATCCCGGCTTATGTCCATAACTATAATCATTCATCCTGCAAGCTTCACCTTTCATATATACTCGATTTAATAGCGTTGCTTTCTTCCATTGATTTAAAAAGAATAAACAGAAAAAAATTCCATAATTGTGTTAAATTTTTGTTTGTTTATGATAACTAAATATATTTATTTTAACTCTATTTTTTATTTCAGGAAGAAATTTATGATTACAATTTTTTGTATGCTTTTATAAAGAAAGTATATCAGAGATAATCAAACATGATATTTACAATGTAAAACATAAAGATAAATGTCACTGTCATGATCTAAACAAAGAATATTGCAAGATACATGAATTAACATACCGGTACTTGAAATGTAAAGAAGAAAATTGCTCTAATCTTGCAGCATGTTTATATAACTTGATTTCACATACACATTTTAAAGTCCAATTTTCATTGGATTCTGACAATTAGGAACATTACTAACTCTACCTTAAGTCATATGAGCTCTCACTTTTGATATGCATTGTTAATAAAATTTCACTAATAATTAAGTAAAGTATTTATGAATGTTGCTTCTTCCTGTAAAATTGAACTTACCTTATAATTATTAATAAATCAATAACTGAAGACATATTTCATGAATCCCAAATTTTAGTGACATTTAATTAATATTGGTGGTAGAATGTGTGCTTCCTATAAACCTATGAGGTCAGTTGACTTAACAGAGTTAACCTGTTAATATTGGAACTAGGTAATTATCCGACCTCAAGATTATAATGACTATATTAAATGTTCCTAATGACTATATTAAATGTTCCTAATGACTAAAAAAACCATGTCATATTCCATATTTAACCATAGTCTATTACCATTGAAGAATGGAAGGAAAACATAATATACTGCTTTTCAAAAATGACTATAATACACATTGTGCTAAATAAGTATCTCACTAGTACTATAATGCTTCAAAATTTTATTTACATAAGATATAATGAATATTACACCAAATGCAGTGGAAATAATTTTGGATTGTGTTAAATTTGATGAAATAGATTAATGAAATATTAGATTTTGAAGAGTTAACAAATATTCGAAAAAATAGTAATACAACATGATAGTACATCAATTATACATAGATTTATTAATAGCTATGTTTCAGTTAATTGGGGGATACCCAGAAAACTTATCAGAATAAATGAGGTACCTATGTCTTACACGGAGTCTCCCAGGACCAGATCCTCATATAATTAAAAAGTTTTAACACACTTTTCCTCCGGTCAAAGGATCATTACAAGTCTCAATGGGTGGTGAACGCCAAAGTCGTCAGTCTGTGTATGGTTCCAGCTATCTGAAGCATCACAAATAGCAGAGTAGCAGGTGCAAATGGTAGCAGACAAAACACATGTTCAGTAAAAGCGTCCCAATATCACTTAGCAGCTAATTTATTATCACCACATATTGGATTGAAACAAGAAAATATACATTCCTCATTTGGTTTTTAAGTTAGCCTTATAACTATTAAGGTATTGAAAGAAAGTAGGGAAGGCTTGACTCGGTACAATGTAGCTATTAAGAAAAACGGATGATTTAGCTTTGTTAGGAAGTTGTAAGAAATGCAGACTTTCATAGAATCTAGTAGGGAAATAGATTTAGAAATCAATGCTCAAAGGCAAGGCCGTAGCTAGTCAATAATTTCAGGGGGGGTTTGGTGGGCACATCCCCCAATTGCCGGAGGCTAGAAAAAATTCTAGATGATAAACAGTTCTAGAAGCTGTCTGAAGTGGTTTTTTATAACAACAAAGCCCCCTAAATTGTACTTGTATCTTAATTTTGGTATTGTTTGAACCATAAATAAAACCATATATATTTTGTTCATAAAATTTCAGGGGGGGGGGGTTTGAACCCCCAAGACCTCCCCCTGGCTACGGCCTTGCTCAAAGGACCAAGTATATGATCACAGAGCGAATGCATACTAGGGCTGATGATTTTTAAATTACTGCCAACTAGAATTTATTCTACATGGTCAATGAGTATGAATATTTAGTAACAATTTTACTTAACAATAAGTATATTATTGTGAAAATTAGTAAAATAATACATTCGGGAAATGCATACTATTAATTGGTCAATAAGTTTTAAAAGGTGACCTGGTGGTCTAGGGGTAAGGTGTCAGACTTCTGTGCTACGGGTCCGGGTTCAATCCTCGGTCCCGGCACAGATTTATCTGATTGCCAAACCCTTCCTTCACCTCTGACAAGACGTGTATTAATCACAACTTGTGAATGTGAGGAATGCCAGGCCTCCACCGTGGTTCGGATTCCACGTTAAACTGTAGGTCCTCCATTTCATCTCACAATCACCCTACCATTACACATTAGCGTAAGTGCGAATAACCCGAACGGGTAGTAAGACGTGGTGCTAATAATAATAATAATAATAATAAGTTTTAAACATCTTGTCTGCTCTAAAGGACTGGTATCAGAATGAACAAAAAATAATTCTACTGGTTCTTCTCTTTGATGGTTAAACATGGTCTTTTACTTTACATGAGCTTAGTCAAAATTAAGGTTATTAGGAAGATATTTGGTCCAAAAAGGGAGAAAAGTACTGGGAGGGGAGTAGGTTACATTAAGACTAGTTAAATAATTTGTACTCATACCAAAATATTCAACAACCCCACAACAAAGGACAGTCAAAATCTCAAAGAATATGGTGGGCAGGACATGCAGAATGTATCTAGGAATCTAGATTTATGTTATAGGTAAAAGAAAATATTGGGAAAACCCAGATAGAGAGGAGGATAAAATTAGAATGCACCTGAAAGAGATAGACAGTAATAAGGTGAACAGGATTGCACTATCTAAAAATAGGGAGAAATGGCATAATTTTATAAGTGCAGCAATGAACTAGAGTGACTTTTTTAAGTTTGGTTGAAGCTTTGATCAAAAAATACTTTAATTTCAGGTCATTTCCAAAAAATTACATTGTAACAATATTGCTAAAAATCAAACTTTGGGAAGTATTTATATTATATTAAGATCATTTGAGGTTAGATTAATGATTAATAATTTTTGAAAACTCGTCTCAAAAGATAAAAGAATATTTGAGAAAGCAAATGGGGTTGTGTCATACCATTCATATTCCTGTGGTAGCACTTGCCACTGGCCTTTAGTGTTTGTTGTGTGGCCATAGTTAGAGAACCACTGACAAAGTGGCATATCTAAATTTTAAATATGTCAATTATATAAAACTGATTTAGAAGTATTTTGTATAGAACTTTTAATAACATATAAGACAACTATTATTATTAGCACCGCGTCTTACTACCCGTTCAGGTTATACGCACTTACACTAATGTGCAATGGTAGGGTGATTGTGAGATGAAATGGAGGACCTACAGTTTAACGTGGAATCCGAACCACGGTGGAGGCCTGACATTCCACACATTCACAAGTTGTGATTAATAAACGTCTTGTCAGAGGTGAAGGAAGGGTTTGGCAATCAGATAAATCTGTGCCGGGACCGAGGATTATAAGACAACTAATGTGGCGACTAACTAAATACTCTATAATCTATATAATTTTTTACTATGCCTCGAATACTTTAATTTACATTTTTCTGTTTTATTATTTTCTTATTTTTACATACTTTTTCTTTGACTACTCTCATGTTTGTTATGTATTATTTTTGTCATTTATCATTAGTATGTCCTATTTTTTGGTAATTATTCATCAGTATTTATCATTATTTAGCTACTATCGATTATTTAATTGTGTTATTATATGTGCTTTTATGGTACTTGTGTACTTTTCAGTGCTGGCTTGTCATATGTCTCACGACTGTTGGCCAGCACTATAATAAAGGAAATTAAAATTGAATTGAAATTATTATTATTTATCATTGTGGTTTACTACCTGTTCGGGTTAGACGCCTAATTACTAATTACGCTAATGGACTAGGAATTAGTAAGGTAAAATTTAGAGGAAGTGAACCCGCATTTGCGTAGAGGGAGAGAGGAAAACCATTTAGGAAAAAATAAACCCAAGTTCACCTGAGTAAGATTCAAACCTCGATTTTCCTGTCTTCAGCAATATAGCTCAACATGAAACTAGCATGTTAGCCAACTATGCCACAGAGGCAGGTTATATAAAACAAATGTGAAATGGATATTAATTTAACTGTTGATACTTTTCAAGTATTTTAATAAGGATATATACTGTTTTCATTTTCTGTTTTAATAAGGATAGATTGCCATTAATTTACATATAAAATATTTTATTATCATTCAATATATATTTCGCACAAGAGGAACAAGAAATTTAATGTTCACATTTTTTTTTCACTGTTCACCTTATGTAACTGTGCTTTGTTAGTTATTTAAAACTGGGCTAGCTAGAAACTTATTATAAATAAACTTACATTTATACCAGAATTAATGACATTGTTCCATTTGATGATTTATTTAATTGTATATTTTAAACAAAAAACTTTGGTATTTACACTGTGTCACAATATATAAGAGCTAATATGGTGGGGCATTAGTAAATCCTAGGTTATACTGTTTTCCTTTCAGTAACATGGTATTTTTAACACTAATTAATTTAAATTTGGAATTCAAGTAACATTTAATGAAATCATATTCAAATTTATCTCTTTTTGACATCACTCTGAATGTTGTTCTTTAACTTAGTACCAGTAAATGACAGCTACACAAAACATGACTTTAAATATTTACTTTTGAGTTTCTAGTAGAATTAGTGAATAACTTTTAATACAATATTTTTAATATGGTATCCATGTGAATAAAATAAATAGATTACAAAGTATATTTTCATAAATAGAATAATTCAGTCATCAAAATTGTTTAGCAGTGTATATGCAAGTAAGATGCGTTTCAGTACATGATGATATTAATGTGCCCCCATCTGATTCTTGACGCTAGGGGAAGACATAGTTCTTAATATTGAGCACTTTTTTTTATAGTCAAATTATCATCATATAGAGAGCTATTTAAACAAATTCTAAGCATATAATTTTACTTTAATTAACTTATCAATACCTAGACTCATGTTTTGTTCCAAAATTAATCCTGGATCCTGGCTTCACTCTCGAAAAAGACTATATGGCCAATGAAACGTAGACCAGGGCTTGAATACCCGTTGGGTGTATTCAGAATGGCTTTTCCTAAATAGTTATATACTCTCTTTCCCCACGTTAATGATGGTAGATTACCTATACAATTCTACCTTCTTCATTTCTACTCCATTAGATAAAAATAATAAAGAACAAACAGAATAACAACAATTTGACAATATCACCCTACAAAATATATACTAAAAAGGTAGAATTTTAAAGAAAATCTACCTGCATTTTCATGGAGGGAGAGTGAGAAACTATTTAGGAAAAGCAACGATTATTAGACCTGACTGGTTGTCGAACCCCATCTCCCTAACATTGGCCGTCTAGTCTAATGAGAAAATGACAACTTAGACAATATGGCCGCTATAGCGGGTGTATAATAGTTGCATTTGTCTACATACAGACTCAGATTTCTAAGAAGGAAGAAGTTATAAGCTTAAATACACCGACCTTTTGAAAACTATTTAATTTATTTGGATTTTTTTTTTTTGTATTCTCTACCTACATGATATATTATCCATTCATTAGAATACCTAACTTTCACCAATCTTATGGACTTTTTTTCTCTTAAAATGTTTAGGATATCTCTAGGAAAAAGAGGTAACGTTTAATCGTTTACGATATCTCTAGAAAACAGGTGTAACTTTTAATTGTTTATAATATTTCTAGGAAACAGGGGAGACTTATGGGTTGACACCAAACCATGCACTTAACCTAGTTGTATCCGGTAACTAGCCACTCAACATTCTTATAAAGGTATTGAGCCACTATACAATATTGCTGAACTTAAATGATAAAAACATTAAACAGAAAAAAAAAAATATTAATAATGTAAAAAGTGGTTAGTTATAAACCATATGGCACATCGCTTTCTATAAAAACTCACTCTGTGATCGTTGGGGCTACGCCCCAAACGCCCAGTGGATTTTCTTTTCCCTGGATGTAAGCTAATGTAATACCAAAGCCGTTTTTTGGTAGGTTTACCGTTTAGCCACAAGAGACCTCCAAAGAATGATCCACACCGACTTTAAGTTGCTCCGACATTTTTAATTTTTTTTCGGGGGTTTACTTTTTTATTTTTACTTTTTGGAATTTTCCGGCGGTTACAGGCTAAAAGCTATAAGTTTGCCAAATCTCAAGTTACTAGCTCATCTGGAAATGGGTAAACATTAATGTCGGTGAGTGGGTGAGTCAGCCATATGGCTTTATAGTATTATAATTTCAATTAGAGAGAAACGTCACTTAAAATTTTCTATTTATATTTCTACCTCTATTTACTAGGATGAGTTCGACATTGAAAATAACATGGCTGAGACTAGCAAGTTCTAGATAGACTGTTATGAGTCTCATATTGCTAAAGAATAATGGTTGTCATCAACATATGATTTCCCTCCGATTAAAGAGCAGCTAAAGGAATAAATTTTATTTATTACCTTAAAATATATTTTGAGTTAATTGTTTCTCTTTTCCGAGCTTATTGGTTGGATAGTCAACAAGTTTGATTCATAATAAATATTATAACATAATTAATATCACACAAATACTTTTATTTCACCTTTTGAGAATTTTCTTTGAAATACTCGTTTTTAAAATAAATTTATCAAACTTAATTTCTCACTCTTTCCCAATTAAAATACAATTTATACATTTAGAATATACATGGAACCGTAATCCATTCACGGTAAATTATTACTTTTCTCACAGTTTAAAATGTGCTAAAACATTTAGTATGCTAAAATAATCAGTATGTTCAGAAACACTCTGCTAAGTAGAAGCTGTCACTATTTTCAAAGAAAATGAAGGATGTAGCTTAAAGGCTGGGGATATAATCATGCATATAGCATACCTAATAATGAGTAGTGCATAACATACAGTTTTCAATCCTTAACAAACTTACAACAGTTGATAATTAAATATGCTAATTAAAGTCATATTTTAATTGATTGTCTTTTATTTATGAAATTTTGACTATCTTTATTATTTAACTAATTAAGTTCTCTAAAAGTTTTTCACTTGTAGAACTATGTTAATAAAGTTTATAATTTGAAAACGAAGTCTAAAGTATCTAATAGTGCTTGTATTGTTAAATCAATTTTGAATTTTTTTTTGTTCTGATCTTATTATTTTTAATTTTTATTTATTTCAGTTAAGTCATGGTGTAACACCATCATATCTTACTATTAAACAGGTTTCAAATGATTAATAATTAATTAATATTTTTATTTATAATAACTAACTTAATGAACGATAATATTAATAAAATAAATCTAGCAAACTAAAAAATTCCATGCAAATCAACCATACTCACAAATAATATTATAATATAATTTAATATAAATTGTATCTTATTCATACAGATAAAACTAGTAAATCATTCATTATATAAAATTCAGATAAGTGTATAATTTATCAATTAATTAATATTTTTAAAACCACACATCCATGTGCACAAACACCCACACACACACACACACACACTGGATATCAATTTTATTTTCATAACTAATCGAGAGGAACTCTCAAAGCTAAGTTCTTATTTCATAAAGTTATGCAGAGGGTTCTTTTTTGAATTTACAACGTAAGAATTACTGGCACTTGTATTAATTCAATGTTTTTTCATGAGCTGAAACCAGGCTGAGCGCTACGCAGGGGATGAAGAGTTAAGAATTTTGAAGACTAAAGTTTGAGATCTAAATGAACGTCATTCTTTTAGTCATAACCATTCAAGCTTTTTTAAGTATGGGGACGATTGGTAAAAATATCTTGGATTGTAAATGAAGCAAACACACTGGCTCATTAATAGTTTGAGTCAATTAGTCATAGATTCTTTCAAGGCATTGTAGATAATGTCGTTATAGTTAAACTGAGGTAGTATAAAACTTTATACAATCATAGCTTTAAGTTCAAGTGACAAGACATTTTTTTAAGTCGTTTGAAAGTGTCTATGGAGCATTTTTTTTATTTCTTTTATTTGCAATTGCTAATCATATGGTCCAACCAAGTCAAATTTTAATTCATTATTACACATAATTTGACATGTAAAGTTAAGGGAACATAGTTAAATTTAGTCAAATGCCTGGAATAGACAGTGATTTATATTTGACAAAAATAGATATAAAATCTTATTTGTTCTATCATCAGCTGACATTGAGTTAATGCTACAGACATATATATTTGTATAACTTCTAAATATTTCGGTGATACTTTGAATGAGGCAAAGTAGAAGGTAGAGCAATAATAAATGGGGAAAATAATAGTGGTACCAGACTCGACCCCTGCAGTATGCGTTTTCCTACAAATCACCATGTAGATGCAATGTCATTTATGACCACACTTTGCTTGTGACCATATACAATTAATACAGTTTGGGGGAGTTTAATATAATTAATAAGGTAATTTAAAGGGCAAGTTATATATTTAACGATTAGCCATACAAGGATAATATCATCAGAAACATTGATTAAAGATGTGCATTGTACACAAAGAGGAAGTATATTGGATAAAGATCAAAAGAGATACCAAAAAGAGATGATTGGTGCAGATAACAGAAACTCTTCAAGCGAAAGGAAAAATCTGGAAGCGATTGAAGGATGAATAATGGGAAAGGCTAGATGAACATGGAAGCATTTTACTAAGATGACCTGTCCACATGTTGGAAATAATAATTGATGATTTTGTGGATAATGATGATGATGATGCTGGTGAGATATGGTATGAAATTCAGATTGAAATATATATTGATAATACTATTAATTTAATGATTTACTAAGGACTTAAAAGTCTTTTGACATGGAGGGAAGAATACTTATAAGTTGATAGTCCTCAACATTGTTAGACTGAAACATTTTGGCTATGGGCGAAATTTCTGCCCACTTTCAAATAGTTCTAAATTGTTTTTTCATTAAAAATAATATTCTTTAAATTAATAACTACACCTGAACACAGGAACCAAACCCAAGCCAATTTACTTTGTACACAGATGCTTTAACCATTCAGCCATCAAGGAGTCTTCCCATGCTCAGGTTAATTCCTCTCATTTTCAATGCAAAGTCTGTGATGGACGGGAAGAAATAACTACATATGGGTGATCAATTAAGATCACGAGATATCATATAACGCAACCACCTTCGACTCTGTAGGACTTTATGCTTCCACTGGTACAATTGTGAATATTCTATTGGCTGCATGGAGCCATATCTAGTCGAAGGTGTCTTTGTTACCTGATAGCTCGTGATCTGAAGGTGCGGCCGAAGGGAGCGCGAATAGTTTTACAGTTTTTATAGCAATACACTTTTTTGGACAAAATAACTCAGACATTTCTCCAGTGGCAACATGGAGTTTAGTTTTCTGCACGTGCTAATATCAACAGATTTTTAATATCTGCCAAGGGTGTCCTGGAATTTTGTCAAAACTTTTTCTCTTTATTTAAAAGGTTTTGACAAATTTCCAGGACACCCTTGACAGATATTCAAGATCTGTTGATATTAGCACGTGCAGAAAATTAAACTCCATGTTGCTACTTGAGAAATATTTAATTTATTTTTGGCCAAAAATTAAAATATTATAAAAACTGTAAAAATACTTTCGCTCCCTTCTGCCGCACCTTAATGGATCACTTATATGTAACTGACTATTTCTCCACATCCATCACAGACTATGCCTTAAAATATGAGTGAAGAATGTGCCTGAGCACGGGACCTTTTCCTTAATAGCACATTGACTAGAGTATTGGTGTACTAAGACAAAGGTCCCAGGTTTGATTCCCGTGTCCAAGTGCTAGTTTTCAATTTAAAGATCATTTAATATTAGCTTTTTGTGCTTGTTGCATTTGTATGTAAATGTTTGTACAATTCAGAACCACAAGATACATTACTTAAACCAGTCTTTGAGCGTGTCTAATTTTGTATAAGCTACACTATGTCTTGCCAGTAGTGAAAACTTATCTTTTGTCATCCAGGGAATTGGACAGTGGCGGCTCGCGAATTATACAATGTAAGTGCACAAAAAAAAAAAAAAAAATATAAGGTATATTTTACAAAATATGTTGTGAAATAAACATTAATAAAGAAAATTCACCCTCAACTTTGCACATATCATCACAAATTGTAAATAACATAAAATTCGACCTTAAATTTTATAGCGTTTAACATATAATAAGATCCAAAGTTTTGTTAAAGACATTTCGAGGAAAAGCTTTTTGATAGTTCTTAAAATTATTTGAATTTAATAAACTTGCTGCACTTAGGTGACTTTAAAATCAAACCTCTTATCCTTAAAATGGTTTAAATAGCATCAAAAACTTCTTTTGTATATCCATTATCTCGATCAGTGAATGCAATTTTATTTATTTTTTTATCTCAGGACCTTCAACTTCAACTCAAATAATATAACTACAGTTTCTAATATTTTTAATTTATATCCCAAATGGTTCAATAGCGTTCTCTAAATATTAACTATCAATACCACACACTTGAATTTGATTTAAAAAAATGTCTATATGCAATTAATTTATGTGGTGGAATATTTAATTTCGTTTAAAGTTCTTCTAATATTTCAATGAATTAAATCCATGTGTAACTCCAGATGATTTATTAAACAACCAAAATCGTTCATAAAACAGGCCATCAAAAAGTATCTAGTTATAATTACCATCACTACTATGTGTTTATAATTCATTACATGGTCAGCCAATGCTGACTCATTATCACTCTTGTTTCTTCTTCTTTTATTATTATTTAGCACCGCGTCTTACTACCCGTTCGGGTTATACTGCTTAAGTACTAATTACGCTAATGGATTAGGAATTGGGAAGGTTGAATTTTGAGGAAGTGAACCCGCATTTGCCTGGAGGGAGAGTGGAAAACCATTTAGGAACCCCCCCCCCAGTTCACCCGACCGAGATTCGAACCTGATCTCCCCATCCTCGGCAGTCGGGATCAACACAACTAGCGCGTTAGCCAACTACGCCACCGAGGCGGGTATCTTGTTTCTTAATTTAGGTGGTTTGTAAACCACTGAAATGAGAAGTTTTTAGTTGGGAAACTCACAACTTTAAAATAATATATTCTGGTGCTGTTGCGTAAACACTAGGTGTTGAACGAATTATGGATTTAACAATATTATTTACAAATATATCAGGGCAACCCCATACCATTTCACACCCATAATTTCTCACCAGATCTTAGCCAGGTAATCTTATTATATTTGACAAAGAGGATAGGGTTTAACCACCTCTCACATATAAAAATGACATGAAAGTTAACATAAGAGAAAATGGAAGTTTGGAGAAATACCTCAGAGCGAGACTGTAAATATGAAATTCTCAGAGGTTCGGTGCTAAATCGGCTTCAAAAAAAGAAGATATAGTAATTTAGTGGTGAATGACATAAGCAGGAAAGCAACATAATGATTGAAAATACTTAGTGATTGGACTGGATAACTCTAACAAATAACTTTTTTTCATCTGTTGGACTCGACAATACAATCTGGTGATATTTTCCAAATATAGACATACAAACAAAGATTTAAGATTAATACTAACTTACCTTATGCCTTGGAAGTGACAAAATATGAAATCACTCACTCACACGCGTTATGAAAAGTAAAATTAATGTAATTAATATTCTAAACAATAGAATAATAAATGTAATATTCCCACTTTATTTCTGATATTATTTACAATTGTACTTATTCACAAAAAAAAAAAAAAAAATTTCACTAACACCAAACAAGTATAGCTACCACAAAACATTTCAAATATGATCCAAAGTTATTTACCGTCCCTTAAATATAGTGACACTTTAATCGGCTAGACTCTTTTATCATTCTCATTAATTATATTGAAATAACATGAATAACATATAATAAGTAAAAGATAAATCAATTCCATGTATTTAAAGTGTACAATGTATTATACAATGGATTATAAACGCTATTGTAAAACAATGATTTACAAGTTCTTCCACAGTATTATGTTATTCACTATTTCACTATTAGCTTAAATTAATAATGAAAATGAACCCAACGTAGTAATTGATATTTTTAAAGTTAATATCAATTTAATTTTTCCAAAATATTTTTAATTTACCCCAGTAACACTAGTAAAAACATTATGTTTGTTACCAAACAAATGATCTAATAAGAAAACCAAATAGTCCATAATGATTTTTTTTAATAATAAATAATACACATTTTGAAATACTTTATATTACACTCATGATTGCTTAAAATGTATGTTAAAGTATATTTTAAAATCTTATAGTTTGAAAATTATATCCAGGCATGGAGATAGAACTTGGGGCTTTTTTCTTAGTGTGCAAACCGATTCCCAGGTCCAACGTTCAATTTTCACTCAATTCAATTATAATTGAGGTATGGCTCATAAGTCATGCCCTAAATTATAATCCCACAAGCCTCATCTTTCATATATACTCAATTTTATAACATTGCTTTCGTCTCTATATATTAAAAGAGATCAAATATTTAAAAAAAGACAATTTTATTTCATTGTCGTTTGTTTATAATAAATACAATTTTTAACACTTTTTTTGTTTGTTTCAGGAACAAATGGAAGATTACAATTTATTATGCTTTTATAAAGAAGGTATATCATATAAAAACAAACAACACATTTCAAATGTAAAACATAAAGAAGTTTGTTTATGTCCTGATCTAAACAGAGAAAATTGCATGATACATTCATTAACGTACCTAAAGTGTAAAGAAGAGAATTGCTCTAAGCTTGCTATGAAAAAAGGATTTTGTAGGTGTCATGGAGGGACACCCCCAAAATGTAAAGAAGGGAATTGCACTAAGCTTTGTCTGAAAGGTGGATTTTGTAGGGATCATGGAGGAACATACCGAAAATGTAAAGAAGTGAACTGCTCTAAGCATTCTCAAAATGGCGGATTTTGCATGGCCCATGGAGGAACAAAAACAAAATGTAAATATGTGAATTGCTTTAAGCATGCTCTGAAAAAAGGATTTTGTAGGGACCATGGAGGAACATACCGTAATTGTAAAGAAGTGAATTGCTTTAAGAGTGCTTTGAAAAAAGGATTTTGCAGGGATCATGGAGGAACACACCGTAATTGTAAAGAAGTGAATTGCTTAAGCGGTGCTCTGAAAGTGGATTTTGCAAGGATCATGGAGGAACATACCTAAATTGTAAAGAAGTGAATTGCTCTAAGAATTCTCTGAAAGGAGGATTTTGCAGGGATCATGGAGGAACATACCGTAATTGTAAAGAAGTGAATTGCTTAAAGCGTGCTTTGAAAAAAGGATTTTGCAGGGATCATGGAGGAATATACCTAAATTGTAAAGAATTTAATTGCTCTAAGAATCCTCTGAAAGGAGGATTTTGCAGGGATCATGGAGGAACATACCCAAAATGTAAAGAAGAAAATTGCTCTAAGTCTGCTCTAAAGGGTGGATTTTGCAGGGATCATGGAGGAACATACCGAATATGTAAAGAAGTGAATTGCTCTAAGAATCCTCTGAAAGGAGGATTTTGCAGGGGTCATGGAGGGACATACCCAAAATGTAAAGAAGTGAATTGCTCTAAGAGAGCTTTGAAAGGAGGATTTTGCAGGAATCATGGAGGAACATACCCAAAATGTAAAGAAGAAAATTGCTCTAAGTTTGCTCTAAAGGGTGGATTTTGCAGGGATCATGGAGGAACATACCCAAAATGTAAAGAAGTGAATTGCTCCAAACAATCACAAATTGGCGGATTTTGCATGATCCATGGAAGAACAAAAACAAAATGTAAATATGTGAATTGCTCTAAGCGAGCTCTGAACAAAGGATTTTGTAGGGATCATGGAGGAACATACCATAATTGTAAAGAAGTGAGTTGCTCTAAGTTTGCTTTAAAGGGTGGATTTTGTAGATATTGATACGAAATGTAAAGAATGAATTGCTCTAAGAGAGCTTTGATAGGAGGATTTTGCAGGGATCATGGAGGATCATACCCAAAATGTAAAGAAGAAAATTGCTCTAAGTTTGCTCTAAAGGGTGGATTTTGCAGGGATCATGGAGGAACATACCGAAAATGTAAAGAAGTGAGTTGCTCTAAGTTTGCTTTAAAGGGTGGATTTTGCATGGGTCATCGAGGAAAATACCGAAAATGTAAAGAAGTGAATTGCTCAAAGCTCGCTCTGAAAGGAGGATTTTGCAGGGAGCATGGAAGGAAATAACTAAACCATAAAGACATTAATTCTTCTAAATATGCTTCTTAAGGGGGATTTTGAAAGATAATATAACTTACGTGCCAAAAGTAATAATAATAAGTTAATGACTCTATGAATGTCCTTAAAGGAATAATTTCTTGAATACACAGAGCAACATAGCTAACATATAAATAAATTAAGCAGCGGCACTTTAGTTGGCACTAAATACGCTGACTTAATGAACATGGGAAATATACATGATAGGTTAGCGCTTGAAATCATAAGATTCAAATGCATGTTGACAAGAGTTTAATAGAGCAAACAAAGAAAGCAATTACAAGGTAGACATCAGAGCACAATCCATCATTTTCAATGTTGACCTATCGAGTAAGCCAAAATACCTAACATAACAAGAAGATAATTATTGACACACTCATAGAGTGAACTCGGCGTGAAGCGCCATTGGATTAATACTACAATTAAACTCCGCTTGTTTTATTAACCATCACCTCACTTTTAAAAAAGGTGTAATACAAACAACTCTATTTTAAGAGGTGGGAACGATATATGCCATTGAAGCTAGCATGAGCTAATTGAACTAGTTACATAAGTTACAGTGAATTGTCTATCTGTCCCGGTCATAGAAACACCGGGCAAATATCTTAGGGGGAGTTGTCATTCTGGATTCTAGGCCTCCATACAGTAAAGCCTGGCTAAGTACCCATTAGTATAGCCAGGTATCATGAGTTAAACCACATTCCAGACATAGGTTATTATCTATCAACAAGGTATCATGCCGCCCCTGAAGGAAGTCTGACATGCACATCCAATAGAATGCGGGCCACGCCAGAAGGGCAGGAACAAACCCATAAGTTGCACACCGCAATCAGGTGAACAACAAAGCGTGCGACGCCAAGGTTCCACAAGAATAACTAACCATTACCTAACTAAGTCTTGACATCGGAACAACATAAATTCCCCCTTTTCCCGCTTGATGGCACAGCAGAACACAACACGGTCGTAAAGGCCAAGGAGTGAGACACATTCCATTGAAACCACTGGTCTTAAAGGATCAAGTAGAAAATCAAGAGATATGTATGAGCTCTCATGACATGCTCAACATGAATTTGCCTATGAAAACCTAACCTAATTATACATTTAAATAGTTAATAAACTCAAAGAGTGACAGACACGTTCGATTATAAGATGATAGAACTTAGGCCTCCTACTCTCTTCTAAAGAAAAGTTTATAATTTACGACAAGTTATTTCAGTCTGTCCGGCGAGTCTGACGGCACCATCATCGTGGCCACAATGTCTTGTTATACTCTAGATCGGAGAGACTTCGGTCGTCGAATATTAGATTGGAACTGTGTTTTGTTCCCAGTGGACAGAGGCATTTTTATACTGGTTGAACAGACAAACCACCGGCAAAGGTTAGACGGGTGGAGGGGCTAGAAGCACCGCTCGACGTTGAGAACAGCACGCAGACACCTGGCCATGAAGTACAAACCCTCACGAACCACTCAGTTCAAGTTCGTTTGATGGTCTAGTTGTTTCAAGTCTTAAGAGTTGAATGGAGGCATGTGTGTGCAACTCTTCTGACGGAGCGTTCTACCCAGAAATGTTCCCGAGGCGAGGTATGTAACAATTTATGTTATAACATTAATATCTCATATTACCTTGGTTGTGAGTATAAACTATGTTTGGTTTCCATCCAGGGTTTATTATCGTTAATTAGGGCAGGCCCGCAGCCTGGGGGGAGGGGGGGGGTGCCCATGGGGTCCGGACACACCCTGGAATGAAATGAAAGTTAAAGAATATAGTATTATCTCTTGCTTGTAACTTTTACACAATCAGTGGCCTAACTAATCATTCTAATGGCTCAACAACAAAAATAGCCCAATACGGCATTGGCAAGCTAGAAGCGCGCAGCTGACCGAGTGGCGAGTTTACCTTATCTTGCCACATGACCTTGAGATACCCCGCCGTAGGGCAGCGCGCTTTATCATCAATCCAAAATAAGGATTTTCTTTCAGATATAAGGTTTAATTACCCAAAAATACACATGAAAGTGATGTGAACCAGCTCAAAAAACTAAACCTCTACTATGATGAGACAACTTCTCAGGCTTCTGTTGAGACAGAATACCTCTTGTGGTGTGAGAAGTGGAAAGGCAAGAAACAATCTGACATACCAAATGAGATTATTTCTACTATGGATGCATGCAATAAGCACTTCTATCCGACTTTGTGACATCTGATGTATGTTGTACTTTACAGGTGTCAACGGCTAAGTTTAAGAGGTCATTTTCCTCATTAAAAAGGATTAAGATCTACTTAAGAAACTTGGTGTGCAGTCAACGATTGACTGGCCTGGCAATGATGTCGAGTCACTACTACCCAATACCCTTCACACCTGCGGACTTTTTGAATGTCATGGCCAAGAAAGCTAACAGAAGACTACTATTGTAAAAGTGATAGATAGTGATTCATGAACATTTTTATATACACATAATAATTTCAATATTTTAACTTGGTTAGTTACCTTTAATAATCATACTAATTTAATATAATAAATTCATTTAGCAAATTTGTTGCTTTCTGCTTTTCTAACTTACCCAAAAACGATATGAATTTATTGACAACCGCAAAAACGTTTCATTTAAAATTCCTAAGTAACTTTAACTAAAGTCAGATAATGAATGGGGTTTGCAAAAAAGTCAGGGTGGGCATAGCATAGCATGGGATAACACCCACCTAAATGAAGTCCTGGCTAGGTGCTGATTAGGAGACAACTAATTAACTTCAATTGTTTGATTTTACATTTAACAACACTGTTATTCACTCAGGATAGTGTTTGAGGGTAATCTCTTATTACCTTGGTTGGTTTTTATCCAGGGTTTATAATCGTTAATTAGGGAACACCTAATTAACTTTAATTGTTTGATTTTACATTTAGTAACTCTGTTAATCACGGACCGAAGGTTCGCTCCGGTGGTACTACATAGCTTGTATCCTAATTTAATCCTAGGAGGTGTTTGGAGTTAAGGTGTCTTGACGTTGCATGAAACAGGCCATGATCTTATGTTTTGTATTTTATAAAATTAAATTCTTTGTACAGTAATTGGGTTTCAGTTGTAATGTTAACACTTATGAAAAGACTAGAATATAGTTCCTAAGAGCATAAACTTATTTTTTGTAGGAATTTGGATTGTGATAAGGATATTAGATTATTATGATTTGGTTCATGTATCAGGACAATTAGTTATATAAACAACGACCTGCTGGTTTTTGCCCTATCAGCTAAGAACATAGTTCATGGTTATTTGCACTTAGTTGTTCATTGATGTAAATCAACTTACTTATTAAATATTCTACTTTGTAATATGGAATTGTTTTAGTTGAAAGATGCATTATATTTACTATAATAATCTATGACCAGAGTTTGGACTTTCTGTTTACCCTATTGGCTTAAAGAGCATTCCTATCTGATAATTAAATCTGTTTAGACTGTATCTAGTGGCCATATAGGCCTATAGGAAGAGTGGTAAATGATATCTGGGGAGTTTTAAGAAACATTGAAGGTTTACAAACTCAGCGTTTACTCGGGTCATGCTGCCTAAAATATATTCTAATTAAAGATGTAGCTAGTTATTTATTAATCATTTATACCCGAGATTTAGCTATTAAGAGTTTTCTTTGAGACTAAGCTGTGGCACCCAGGTATGGTTGAAATGTATTACCACAAGAATTAAAGGAAATCATAATAATACCCCATTTCAAAAAGTAAAATAATACACATTGCACTATGTAGGTATTTCGCTAGTACTTTTACGTTTTAATTTATTATCTAATATAATTTCTTATCAGATCGACATTTAATGCACAGTAAATAGTTGGGGATCATCAGTGTTAAGTTCGACAAAATAGATCAACAATATAAAAAAAATTTGACTAGTTATTAAATATTAGAAAAACCTATCAGAATAAATGAGGCACTCATGTCTTAAGCAAAGTCTCCCATGACCCGATCCTCATATAAATAAAAAGTTTAACACACTTTTTCTCCTCTCAAATGTGCATTAAAAGTCTAAATGGGCGATGAACGCCAGCGTGGTCAGTCCACTTATGGTTCCAGGTAGCTCAAACATCACAAATAGAAGAGTTTCAGGTACAAATGGTAGCAGACCAAACACATGTTGAGTAAAAGTGTCACATTGTCATTTACCAGTTTCTAATCACCACATATTGGATTGAAACAAGAAACTACACACTCCTCATTTATTTTTTAAATTATAATTATTAGGGTATTGAAATAAAGTAGGGAAGGCTTCACATCACTCGGTACAATGCAGCTATTAAGAAACACGGATGATTTATTTTTGTTAGGAAGTTGCTGCAAAAA
Source organism: Timema podura (assembly GCA_033556935.1). NCBI lineage: Eukaryota > Metazoa > Arthropoda > Insecta > Phasmatodea > Timematidae > Timema > Timema podura. The sequence goes on along the minus strand of JAVRXN010000006.1, from coordinate 17,786,080 downwards.
AATGCATAAACTTAATTATAATTTAAATGGAAATAGGTTAAGAAATGAATACTGAAAAAACCAAGTACATGATCACATAGCGAGCCCATATTAGGGAAGATAATTTAGAAATCATTGTGGACTATTTTTTTATTTGACATGGTTAATGAATTTAATTACTTAGGAACAATTTTAGACAAAAATAAGTATATTAGTGTGAAATTTAGTAAAATAATAGAAAGATGTATGGTCCAAAAAGTGATAAAAATTATTATTATTATTATTATTATATATCACAGCGTCTTACTATCCATTTGGGCTATATGCACTTACGCTAATGTGTAATGGTAGGGTGATTATGAGATGAAATGGAGGACCTACAGTTTAACGTATCCGAACCACGGTGGAGGCCTGGCATTCCACACATTCACAAGTTGTTGCAACAACCTTAACCTACCATACCAGGAACCGTGAAAAAAGTCAAGGCGTTACAAGAGAATAACAGTATTTATTTTATTCGATATAAGAGTAATGGGTGATACATGATAGAAGATACAAATGTAGCAATATTACTTAAAGTTTGTTAAGTCGAAGTTTCAAGTTAAAGTATTTTATTAGAGACCAAAATGACTAGAAAGTCCCAAGCCTGAAACTTCAATATAAACATGTCAACAAATATTAAAACTGACTAGAGTTTAAAGTTGAAGAGTTCAATGTACATATATTTTCCCATTCATCTAGGTATAAAGTCGAAGACTTTAATACTGACATATTTCACCTCTAATGTGAAAATAGACTAAGCTTTAACGTGAGAAATTTTAAAGTAAACACATTATTCCAAGAAATTGACATGACTTTAAAGGAAAGACATTAATATAAAAAAAAATGGCGTTCTTATAAATATACATCAGTCAGCCAATTGCCTATGGCCATTATAAATGACGAGACGTCGCAAATATACCAAGTTTACTCAACAACCCAAAGATTGGTAAATTAACATTGCACCCAAATTTTACAATACTAAAAATATGTATATACATTTCCCAGAGCACACTAACGTAAAAACCATAATATCAACAGAGCCCACCAACAATGGCGTAAATACCCCGGGCACAATAATGACTTGGATCCCAAGATTATGTAATAAATATATAATACGGTTTGCCAGCCTCCTGAGCTAATGATCTGACCAACGACGCCAAACAGTAGTGAGTAACAATACAACATCAGAAGGATGTCTTACAACCTAAAATTAGTTAGCACGTATCCTACAATAAACACAGTTAAAGTCAAATTCAGTACCCCATACCCAATGCAAATAAACATAAAATATGCAGCCAAAGCTAGCATCCCTAAAATATGTTCATTTTCTAAAGATGCAAATGATTTAACAGAGGAGGTAAGAGCACGACCAAGTTCGCCGACTGGCGGCGAGAAAAGAAAGTTTACCCATTAACAAGGTTTGGTTTCCCCAAACAATTAAATAGAAATGAAACTTGGCTAAAAAATTATCCACGTCGAAACACCGAAGAAGCTCATTTGAAAAATTAGCAATTATATTTAATACGTCGGAAAGAATAATTTAGAAAGGATCTCCACATTTTATGCCAAAATAGACTTTTGGATAATACAATTAAATCTAATCCTAATCCGGCGCTCTCACCTAAGAAGTCAGTGATACAATGAGAAACCATGTAAAAGATACATCGAAATATATAGTCGACACGAGGGGAGACAAGCAGCGCTTGGTAGGGATGGCGGTGACTCTAGGAACTGCTAGAAACTCGGAGAATCGTTGAGGTGGCAGAATCGGACACTCCACTGGTCAAGTTGCATCCTTCGTTTGTTTCTGGGCCGGGTTTCCATCACGAGTGGACAGTTGTGTGGTATCTCTATTTAGGCAGTGGGATTGAGTTCTAGTGAGAGGATGTCGCGGCACGTGTGCTCCAGTCCAGTGATAACGCTCAACAAGGACGAGGGTGAGTGTACTCCCATTTGATTGAGTTAGTTGTCCTTCTTTTTGTAACATCGTTACATTGTGATTAATAAACGTCTTGTCAGAGGTGAAGGAAGGGTTTGGCAATCAGATAAATACGTGCCGGGACCGAGGATTGAACACGGGATCTCCAGCACAGAAGTCTGACACCTTACCCCTAGATTGCCAGGTCACCCAAAAAAAAAAGATATTTTTTAAATTAACTCGCATAAGAGTTTTGGTGGGTCTGAAATATCGTTTTTCACTGTCGATTAATTCAAAATTTGGCACTAATTGGGAGTACCCACTTAAACATGGATTTAGTATAGAGTCTCTAGATCAGCGTTTCCCAAAAGGTGTTCCGCGGAACCCTGGGATTCCGTGGAAGGGTCAAAGGGGTTCCGAGTTCTGTCTGAGTATTAACTAAAACGTTCGTAGAAAACAGTCATAACATAGCCGCGCCGCTGTAAGTATATCTAGTATCAAACAGCGCGGGCGGAGCGGGGTGGCGGGGCGGTGCACCTATCGAGACAGCGCTATTAGTGCTATTATAAGTAAATATGTGAAAAAATTTCATTCTTCACATTAAATAGTTACTTTTTTTTTGTACGATAAATGTTTTATAATACTTATAATAATAATTTTTTATTTAATTCTTTCTTTTCATGTCAATCATGAAAATATTCAAACTACACTACAAGGTACAATCACTTTTGTTATTATCAAAATGGGGTTCCGCCAAAAAAAGTATGATCAATTAGGGTTCCGTGGCCAAAAAAAAATTGGGAACCTCTGCTCTAGATCAACTTGTCATGTGTGTTATATCAGCACAAGTGAAATTTTCAAAAAATAATAGTTTTTGAAATAGGCTTGTATAGGAGTTTTTGCGGGTCGGAAATAGCATTTTCAGTGTCAATTAATTAAAAATATGGCCCTAATTTGGAGTTTCAACCTAAACAGGGATTTAGTATAGAGTATCTAGATCAACGCGTCGTATGTGTTGTATAAGCACAAGTTAAAGTTCGAGAATTAATAATTTTGAAATTAGCTTGTATAGGAGTTTTGATGGGTCGGAAATAGCGTTTTTCAGGGTCGATTGATTCAAAATTCAGCCCTAATTGGGAGTACCCATTTAAACATGGATTTAGTAGAGAGGCTCTAGATCAACTTGTTACATGTGTTCTCAACACAAGTGAAATTTCGAAAAATAAACTTGTTTGAAATTTGCTTTTATAGGATTTTTGGCGGATCGGAACTAGCGTTTTTTCAGGGTCAATTAATTCAAAATCTTGCTCTAATTGGGATTACCTACCTAAACAGGGAATTAGTATAGAGTCTCTAGAACAACTTGTCATATGTGTTATATCAGCACAAATGAAATTTTGAAAAATAATAATGTTTGAAATTATCTTTTATAAGCGTTTTGGGGGATCGAAAATAGCTTTTTTCACGCTTTGTAAATTCAAAAACCTGGGCCTAATTAGGAGTACCCATCTAAACAGGGATTTAGTACAGCGTCTCTAGATCAACTTGTCATAAGTGTTATATCAGTACTAGCAAATTTTCAATTTTTTTTTATATAACGCCTCTATAGGAGTGCAGGTGGATCAGAAATAATGTTTTTCAGGGTCGAACTATTCAAAATTAGGCCTTAATGGGGTGTACCCACCTAAACAGAGATTTAGTATGCAGTCTCTAGATCAACTTGTCATATATGGTATATCAGCACAAGTGAAATAAAGAGAAACTAATGTTTGTATTAATTTTCCATTTTACTTTATTTTTATTCCTACTATAACACCACTTTTACCTGTGTGTTTATTTGTTTCATATGGTAATTTTTCGTTTTTAATCGTTGGCTACAAAGAGTTCACTTTGTACATTGTCTCGAGCATTGATCTCTATAATATAACTGGATGGACATACACATGCACATTCCAAGGACAAAAGAGTGACGCTCAAGTGTATCGTCTGCTACACTGGGGGGAGGGGGGGGGACAGATTTAACGGTTTCTCTAAATGTTCTTATGCGAAAACATGTATTTGATGAATAAAAGTGTTATTGTTTGAAAATAGTGAAGTATTATACCACACTTTCCTGAAGAAACATTTATATTAAAGGATATACAATCCAGTTTTACAGGTAATACTGTACAAATACGAAAAAAACCTTTGATATTTCAATTTGTATGTAGTTATCATCAATGTTGTTTACAGTCTGCCACGACTACACTTATATTTAAAGTTGGTTATTGGCTTGTATATTGGTTTCAAAAACCATATTATATTGAAAGTTCTATAAATATAATGAACAAGGTATCTTAAAACTTGATTACATTTGTTTGAATGACAAACTTTGAATAGTTGCCATGCATTCAAACTATCACTTAGGTTATAGGCTTGTGGAAAGTAATAATAATAATAATAATAATAATAATAATAATAATAATAATAATAATAATAATAATAATAATACCTTTTTTAAGTTGGCTCATATCTCGATAACTATAATGAAACAAGTTAGCTAAAAACTGTATTACATTTGTTTGAATAACACACTTTGTGTGGAAGTCTTAAGTTCAAATGATAATTTATGTTATTGGCTTGTAGGAAGTACAGTATCTACTAAGCCCTAATTTTAGTAATAATTCCAATCTGTAAGGCTTTATTTCGTACCAGAATATTATCATATATATATATATAATATTTTGGTAGGATGAACGGCAATTTAGAACAGAAGTAGAAATTTCCTTCTGGAAGGTCTTTTATCCTAACTAAACACAACTATAGGGTAGGATTCTGGTACGAGATAAAGCCTTACGCTTCCTTCAAAAATCATCGTACATATTAGGCTACATCAACTTATTTAAAGAAAAAACTACTAACCTTTTTGAACTTTTATATGCTCTTCAAAGCTTTAACTAACATATTTATTTAATTTAACCACTCACACATTGATATATCTCATATATTCAATCAAATTAATGAACTATGTCAAAATGCCACATTGCCTTATATAGGTGAAAGAGAGAAAGAGATACCCGAAAGTTTCTTTCTCTCTTTCACAATGGTATGCAGACGACAGCTTGAAAATTTCAGCCACAGATGTCCATCCAGTTATTTTATAGAGATCAATAGTCTCGAGCTCTTGATATTCGTTAATTTTAATATATTTGCACTTTTTTGGGCTGAACTATTCCACATCCACAATAAACTACACGACTTACCAACACAAGAGAATCAAATCTAACCAATAGAAAGGGCGCTCTCGGAAATATAGTTTCGTAAGAAAAGGAAAAACGCAAAGATAAAAAACTTTATTAAAAATTAGCAAACATTATGTTTGAATGAGGCTATTACATACGAATCAGACTAATCAGACCTAAACGGTGTGAAGTAATATTTTATAAAATAATATATTTTTCTAAATAAGGAACAAAGGAGCAAACCATAATTTGTGTAAAAAAAAAAAAGCGGGGCCCTGATAGTAGATTCAATTCTATATCCAACCATATAAGTGTGCATAAGCCTAGACCCTACAGATCTGAGTAATTTGACCAAAACCTGGGGAAGACCGGGATTTTTAAAATGAAAATCCTCCATTACATACTTCTTTAAGGCGCTTCGTCGATCAAACCAGAATTTGTGTCAAGAGCACAAAGCGGGGCCCTGATAGTAAATTTAATTTTCTATCCAACCGTATAAATGTGCATAAGCCTAGACCCTACAGATTTGAGGAATTTGACCAAAACTTGGGGAAGAATAGGATTTTTTAAGTTTGCACACATATTTAAGGCGTTCCAGGGCCCAAACCTGAATTTTTATCAAGGGCACAAAGCGGTACCCTGATAGTAAATTAATTCTCTATCCAACCATATAAGTGTGCATAGGCCTAGACCCTTTAGATCTGAACAATTTGACCAAAACTTGAGGAAGAACGGGATTTTTTAAGTTTAAACAATTTTTAAGGCGCTCCAAGGCCAAAACCATAATTTGTGTCAAGAGCACAAAGCAGGGCCATGATAGTAAATTTAATTCTCTATACAACCGTATAAGTGTGTATAGGCTTAGACCCTACATATCTGAGCAATTTGACCGAAACCTAGGCAAGAATAGGATTTTTTAAATTTCACACACATATTTAAGTCGTTACAGGGCCCAAACCAGAATTTTGGTCAAGAGCAAAAACCGGGCCTTGATAGTAAATTTAATTCACTATCCAAGTATATATAGATGCATAGGCCTAGACCCTACAGATCTGAGCAATTTGAACAAAACTTGAGAAAGAACGGGATTTTTTAAAGAAATATCCTCCATTACACACTTATTTAAGGCGCTCCAGCGATCAAACTATAATTTGTGTGAAGAGCACAAAGTGGGTCCCCGATAGTAAATGTAATTCTTTATCCAACCATAGAAGTGTGCATAGGCCTAGACCCTACAGATCTGAGCAATTTGACCAGAACCTGGGGAAGACCGGGATTTTTTTTAATGAAAATCCTGCATTACACACTTCTTCAAGGCGCTCCAGCGATCAAACCAGAACTTTTGTCAAGATCACAAAGCGGGGCCCTGATAGTAAATTTAATTTCTATCCAACCGTATAAGTGTTTATAGGCCTAGACCATACAGATATGAGCAATTTGACCAAAACCTGCGAAAGAATAGGATTTTTTAAGTTTCACATACATATTTAAGGTGCTACAGGACCCAAACCAGAATTTGTGTCAAGAGCACAAAGTGGGGCCCTGATAGTAAATTTAATATTCTATTCAACTATATAAGGAGGCCCCCGATATGATTTTTTCTCATAGCCTTCAGCTTTGAGTTCTTCGTGTCGTGAAATGGGGTCCTAAGAATAAGTTAATAGTTTGACATCGTAGATCAATAAGTAAAATGTCGGCTTTATGAGATAGAGTCCTTTGTTTGATTCATAACATGGCCGTAAAATTAATGATTATTTGAATATGTGTTTCCCCTTTCAGAGTGATGAAATTGACTGGCAGGGTCTATAAGTCAGTTGATAAGCCGTGTGACCTGCCTCGGTGGTCGCACGGTCTAACACTCTTGTCACGTGCTAGACTAAACTGCTGAGGACATGGAGATCGGGGCGCAATTATTGCCGATTTCACAGAGGGTGCTTTTTACTACATGGTTCACCATTTTACCCACGCAAATGTGGGTGCACTTATTGTAAATTACACATACCACATCACAAAACCCATCAGCGTAATTTGTAGATATTCGTATAACCCGAACTGTTAGTAAGTAGAGTAACCTCGATGCGTTTCTGCGTTCCTTAGGTTATTCTAGTAGTAAGCCGCAGTGCTAAAGAAAAGTCTTGCAATGACAATTAGGCGGGTCAGAAATAATAATAATAATATTAATAAAAATAAGACTTAAGACTTTGTCTTCTATTATATTATATTTAAAATTAAACCCCCTTTATTATTGTTGAGAATCTTACTTGAGGAGCACTATGGAAGCTCACAAAGTTGACCATTACCTTTATTTAATATTGACATGACGATGCAATAAAAAATCTTAGAAACAAAAAAAATCTCTCAAAATATTTTAAAGGTAGGTTTAACACTTTGGATTATTTTTATTGAACTATCATGTTTATTTTAATATGTTTTAAAAATTGTACACATTTTAAATTTTGGGGCTTAGGTTATGATTGACTATTTTTCCTTTTTTATTTCTTTAATGTATTGCAATACAAGTATTATGTTATTTGTGTGATATTTCTCAAAACCTTAAGTAAATAGTAATATTGTTCCCACCTCGTATTACTATCCATTTTGGTTATACGCTTATGTATTAGTTAGGCTAACGGGTTAGGGATGAGGTATGTGTAACTTAGAGGCAACGCACCAGCATTAGCGTAGAGAGAGAGAGAGTAGAAAACCATTTAGGAAAAACCACCCTCAGTATACCCGACCTGGATCAAACCCTGATTTCCCCGTCCTCGGCAGTTAAATCGAACCCAGATTAGCGCGTTAGACTATGCGGGCACCGAGGCGGGTAAAAAATTATTATTATTATTATAAAATAATGATTATTAAGATGAATATAAAAGACTCGTTTTAAGTCAAAATGGCCTTAAAAACCATAATTGGTACCGAGGGCCGGTGGAATCCTAGTTTTCCCTGGATGACATAACTCTTAGCTGCACCCACGGTTTAATCCAATAATGAAGGCATTTTTAAAATATATTTTTGACGTTTGGAAATAACGACTTTGTTTAAAATGGTTTTCTGGAAAGTGTTTGACTTGACAAAGAACAATGTTTGTATTTTGTTTTTCTTAAAAGTTTTTTTACCACCGCGTCTTACTACCCGTTCAGATTATACGCCTATGTACTATTATTATTATTAGCACCGCGTCTTACTACCCGTACGGGTTATACGCACTTACGCTAATGTGCAATGGTAGGGTGATTGTGATATGAAATGGAGGACCTACAGTTTAACGTGGAATCCGAACCACGGTGGAGGCCTGGCATTCCTCACATTCACAAGTTGTGATTAATATACATCTTGTCAGAGGTGAAGGAAGGGTTTGACATTCAGATAAATCTGTGCCGGGACCGAGGATTGAACCCCGGACCCCCAGCACAGAAGTCTGACACCTTACCCCTAGACCACCAGGTCACCAGTGCCTAAGTACTAATTACACTATTAGTTTAGGGATGAGTTAGGTATGATTTAGAGAAAGTGCACCCACATTGGCGTGGAAGGAGATGTGAAACCATTTAGGAGAAACCCCCTAACCCAGCCTAGCTATGATACCTGATCTGACAAGCCAACAAGACTATTACCAGATTGACAATTAGATTGCGTGTCTGCCTATGACTGCTTGGGAAAGCAACCAAGAACAAATAATAGAAATAGTTTTTGAAATTAATATAATTAGTTTACCCTGATATTTAAGTAAGTTTGTTATAAAGTTCACCAACCACTAGCAAGATTTGTATAATAGGGTGTCGAACACAAAACCATTTGGGATATTATTTAAATAGATAGCATGAAATGTACTAAAACTGAAATGAAAATCTTTCAAAATAAATAAAAAGTAATTTGATGTTATGGGTTTTAAAAGTGAAAAGTGTTAAATTGTAATTGTGATGGACAAGGCCGTAGCCAGCCACTAATTTCAGGGGGGTTTGGTGGGCCCATCCCCCAATTGACGGAGGCTAGAAAAAATTATAAATTAAAAACTGTTCTAGAAGCTATCTGAAGTGTTTTTTTTATTACAACCCTACCCCCTAACTATCGGAGGCTAGGACAAATTCTAATTATTAAATGGCTCTAGAAGCTCTCTAAAGTGTTTTTTTATGGTAACATAACCCATTAACCGCCGAAAAATAGAAACAATTCTAAATATTAAACACCTCTAAAAGCTATCTGAATTTTTTTTTTATGACAACATACCACCATAACTGCCAAAGGCTAGAAATTTTTAACCTTTAACTAGTGAGGTGAAGTTTACAATCACAAGTGGTGAGGTGGGGTCTAGGGGACCCCAGACTTAATTCCTTTGTTATATACGCCCAAATTTTTTTATAGGTCATTAACCTTTTAATACGTGTTCTTGCAACCCAATACCATAAGAAACTGGTTAAATTTAAAATAATATAAAATTAATAATAAATAATTGACACTAATAAATTTACTTTATATTTAATCTTTCTTCTACAATTTATTTAGTAACAATTGCCAAAACATGAATTATAAAATAATAAATGAATTTTGTGTCAGCTTACTGTACCCATGAAAAAGGAAATTATGAATAAAATAGATTAGATTAATATTTTATGAAATATGCTCAATGACATCCAAGCAATAAATTTTTACGAAAGGCAAATTGAGGTTCCTCACAATTTTCTTTTTTTTAATATATACTGGTGTAAAAATGACATAAATTGAATTAAAAAGAGAGAGCCTACAATATAGAAGAAATAGACATGTAAAGAAAGACAAATGATAAATACAACATATAAATACAATATAAAGAAAGAGAGGGAGAGAGAGAAAAAAAAGCACTCGATGCCTACACACAGTTTTTGCATATGGCATGCGAACATTCTCCACAAATATTTTGGTTGCACTTAACACAAAAATTTGCTGTCTTCCTGTCTTTGTTTCTGGGACAAGTGTAGCATCTCTTCTTCTTCGGTGGGCCCCCGTGTTGAACAGGATCTTCCGGTTTTATTCCTGATATTGCTTGGATTTTTTGACGAAGCTCACGGGGAAGTCTGAGATTTACTGCTCTTCTCTCCAAATGTTCCTTTATCAAAAAACAGCCGAGTTTTTTAATAAAACAAAAACGATTCATTTGACTCCGTTCCCGACTGTCAGAGTACAAAACATAGGCATTATTTGCGCTAATATCTAATAAAGCAAAGAATAATGCCAAAGTCCACCGCCGTGTTCTTCTATTGCAAGAATATATTGCACATTTTTTATCGAGGTTATCAACTCCTCCTTTGAAGGAATTGTAATCAATTATCATTTCCGGTTTACCTGAAACTTCGTCACACTTATCATCGTGATGGCAGGAGCTTAGAAGAATCACAGCCTTATTTTTCTTGGGGACGTAGGACACTAAAGTGGCTGCGTTAGTGAATCCGAATAAGCTGCTTCCAGGTGCTCTCCCCCAATTGGGTAAAAATTCTTTCGGAATTTCGGGTTTATTTTTCCTTAGAGTTCCAAGAACTGTTAGGCCTCTATTTTTTAGTTCATTTAGGAGTTCCATAGACATAAACCAATTGTCACATGTAACATTTCTGTTCGATTTTTCTATGGGTTTTACAAGACGGACAACTGACTGTGTGGGGATAGATAATTTTTTTTCTTCATGTGTTAGGCCAATGCTATCTGAATTTTTTCCTCCATATAAATACGCATTGAAAAGATATGAGTTCCGAGCATCTGTAAGGCATAAAACTTTCAAGCCATACTTTGCCGGCTTATTAGGCATGTACACGCGAAATTTGCATCTTCCGCGAAAGGGGACGAGCATTTCATCAACGCAGGCATTTTGGCTTATGCAATACATCCGCTGGGAATTGAGAAGAAATTCAGCCCACACTTCATTTACAGCTGCAGTTGGATCCTCTTGTTTCCGTGCTTCTCGAGTATTTTTATCATCGAATCTAATACACACCGTCAATATAAAAAATCTTTTCATTGACATGGTGCATCTAAAAATGTCCCTTCCGTGCCCGTCGTCCGAAAAAAGGGAACTCATGCTTTCTCTTCCGGATTTAGATATACTAGAAAGCAAAAGTAGACCTAGATAAGCCCGCATCTCAACCAGGTCTACATTGCGTAAGTCAGTACGGTTCGGGTCTTGGAAATTTCTTCTATATGCTTCTAATTGAGTATTTGTGAAATTCACAATTTTTTCTAACATAGTATTGGGCATTAGAAGTTCCCACATCACTAGAGGATTTATATCTCCTGGAGATAGTGCTCTGGCTTCGTTCCGCAATCCTGGTAAATGACTCACTATATTATGGGCAGGTGCCCTACCTCTGTGTCTTGGTTTTTGTTTTCCCCAAACATACGGAATTCTGTTTTTACCTTTCCCTCTGTAAACATCACGAGGCACACTCTCACCATCCTCATCGGTAGATTCACTATCACTCACCTCACTCTGTTCCGAATCAGATTGATGATCACTCAGAACAAAATCTGCATCTCCACCATCATTGTCACTGTCTTCCAAATCAGAAATAGGCAACTCATCACCCAGTGGTCTGTTGAGCTCCTCCAAAATTAATCTAGCAAACTGTGGATCATCACTTCGAAAGATTACCCGTTCGCGCGACATTTATACCAGAATATTAGAAAAAACTATATTTGAAAAAATCCGAACACTAGCAGTGAGGTGGGGTCTGTGGGACCCCAAGACGTCTTTCCTGACCAAACACACGAAGGAAACTGACTGGAAAAGTGAGTTACAGTGAGAGCATGTTGAGACAGGAAATGTCAGGTGGGGACAAGATGTTAGCATGAGGGGAAGGGGATTCACAGAAATTTAAAGGGCTGCTGGGGTCTCCTAGACCCCACCTCACCATTTAAAGGTTAAAAATAATAAACACCTGTGGAAGCTCTCTGAAGTGCTTTTTATGGTAACACAGCCCCATAATTTGTACTTGTACCTTAATTTTGAAATTGTTTGAACAATAAATAAAGCCATATATAATCGTGCTCGTGCCGCAATTTCAAATATAGAAACTGTGACACCTTAAACTTGGCGATTTTGGGAGGGCTATTTCAAGTCAGAGGTAAGCTCAAAGTCAAATATCTCAAAATTTCCAGAGGATCCAGGTTCCACGACTATGTAGGGTTGTTGTAGGTACCTAGTACTACCTATACCACCAAGTGTGCTCGAGCCGAAATTTCAAATATAGAAATTGTGGCACCTTAAATTTGACGATTTTTTGTGGAATCTTAATTTGAGGTTATGTTTTGAATATTTTTTTTACTTCCTTCAAGTTTTAATTAGGAACCTCTTTTTCGTGTCGCATATTAAAATATTGTTCCAATTTAAATGGTAATTTGTACTAATCATGAGTTTTATGCGCATTTATTAATTATTTAATTATTTTTAATATGGTTATATCTGGTTATTATTACTTATGTTGTCACCCTGCGCATATCCTTTTTTCCATCAGAATTAACGTTTATGAGGTTGTGGAAAAGTTCAGTCCGCTTATTTTCTGTTGTTTATTCTCTGGAGTTTAACCCGTTACCGTATTGCATAAATATAATATGCTGCTATCTAAATAGTGGAAACCTTTTTTGGAAAATTATCGAATTAATATATTTTTTTTAAATGACAAAAAAAATCTACAGGTAACCATTAAATTATTTTGAACAATACTAACTTTTATAGGGGAATGGGCAACTATGTAAATAAATCTCTTTAAATGGAAATTTGATTAGTCTATACTTTATTTGAACATCCTGCACAGAGGGCGAGATTCTTTATCATAGAGTATAGGCTAATGACTTTCTTTATATAGAATTAACTATCTTAACATAACAATGAAATCAAATTTCTAATAAAATATATATTGTAAAGTAGGCTAATTATGTATTGATTAGAAAATTTAAGAAAATACACATCATTCATAGAAGAGGACTGTAGAATTATAGAACTTAAGGAATGTCACAACATGGTATCCAAAAGTATTTTAATATCCAATAGGGTTCATCCATGAACCACTTGACAGTTTGCGCAGGTATGGAGGTAAGAGGATCTCTAATGTCTACATTTAAGTGTTACATAGCACTCATATTTACTTATATTATAATCATATTCATAAAATTGAAAAATAACACAGATATCAAACCCAAACCATTGGCTTAGTAAGTCAATGCTCTAACCACTAGACTATCCAGGGATGGTCCAGGGTCATTCTCCACTTATATTTTAAGGCAGAGTCTGTGATGAACGTGCAAAACTCATTAGCTACAAATGTGGAACCAATCAAGATCACGAACTATCAGATAGCGCATCCACTATCGACTTGGTAGTTGACTTCATGCTGCCAAGAGTAGGCTACAATTACAACTGTGGACTATGAGTCTACATATCATGAGGGCATAAATAGCTAAGCTATTATATTTGTAAATTATATCTTGTGAACTTTGATCCCATATTTGTGACAGTCGATTTTCGCTCATGCATCACAAACTCTATCTTAAAATATGAGTGGATAGTAAATAATCCTGGGCACAGGATGATTCCTCGATAGCTCGGTGGTTAATAGGATTGGTTTACTGAGCCAAAGTTCCTTTGTTCGATTCCCTTGTCCAGGTGTCATTTTTCAAATTAAAGAATATGATAATTAGATGCAGCTATAACTATAATTAATGAATATAATTGGTTCTGTATAAAATTATTTTATTAACTTTAATAATAACCAGCAGATGCTGTCCATCCTACCATATTCCTACTGACATAGGCTTAGCTATTACACATTAGGCCCTATTATTATTAAAGATTGGTGGCTATTGCTTTGATAGCTATGTTTTTTTTTTTTACAGTTCTATAATTGTTTTGTTTCAGCTGCATGAAGGCTGCTAAACTGCAGCAGAGCTGATCTAGATGGCAAAGATCTTCTTTGCACTTACGCAAGAACTGGAACATTCGTACTGATCACTCTGAGGGTGTTATGCAACCTATTGATCTCCGGAATAGCCTACACACTGATGCTGTGTCTTCAATGTTTCGAATCCCCTTGCGCATGTTGATAGGAAACCTGAGAGATTTAAATCCTGAGACGCTTCATTACCAACAACGAGTTAGTAATTGTTTGCATGTATCAAATAAAATATTATTTGTAAGTTGACTATTTCATAATATATAATCATCCCTTTTAACTATCTACATATTTACCGTTTACTAGTTAAATTTTATAAAACCTTACTCTCTTGTGGTTAAGTCGTAATTACTTATTCATCCATGGAATCCTCACTATTAATGTGTGCTATCGTTGACCTGCACTTAAATTCACTGCAGATTCCTTACAAGGGTAGAGGTTTGATTTGCTGGCAAAAGTTTGTATGGCTTTCTCTTTATTCGGGTACAGTAAACCAATGCAAGATAATTGAAAATGTACTATTTTGAGAAGAGAAAACAGCTTTAACAAGAACTTGAACACTCCGTTGTTGAGTGATTAAATTAACTTATTTTTAATGTCCATAGGTATAGATTTGAAACTGCATGATCTTGGAAACTGTCAATATGGAGGACAGCTCACACTTCTCGGAAAGTGAGAGCGATGAAAAACATCTAAGCCGTGATGTTTTGATCAAAGAAGAGATTGAAATAAAACCAGAGGTAAGAAAGTTAAATATTTCATGTCTCTGTTATCTGAGTGGAATATTATTTTTATTTAATTTAAATGTGTTTTTAATGTGTCTCACCATACATTTAGTTACAATAGTAGGCTGAGGGATTATACACATAAGATTGGGAGGAAATTTAGCCACATTCTTGTGAAGTGGAGGATATTTAGCCACAATCTTGTGAAGTGACTAATAGCCGTTTCACATGAGGCAACTATCGCCCGGAAACAATTACCACTAAACTTTTGCTCTGTAATATAAAAATCAGTAATAACTATACACACAAAAAAATAGGCAAGTTTTTAGGGATTCGGAGGACGAAATTCTTTTTGTGTGGCTCCTTAAATCTGGAACATACACATTGCCCAGCCACAAATTAATCACTGTGAAAGGGAATATCCACATGGCACCAATGATATATTTTCTGACCATGCCGGGAATCAAACCCGATGGAAATGTCCTTTATAAGGTTCAAAAGCTATGGATGAAAATCCCGAATCACTTAACATTACTTATGTTTAGCTTAAATAAATTTCCAATGAAGTATGTAATAATTATAAATATTTATTAAAGACAATGTAGTCAAAAACAACTCCAATCCTTTGGCTTACTACACCATTGCTCTTAACAATGATCTATCCAGAAGTCGTCCACTGCCCATGAATTACAATAGTACAGAGTCTGTGATGGATATGCAGTTATTGTCAACTACATATGAACGGTCAATTAAGATCGCGAGCTATCAGGTAACGAAACCATTTTTGTCTCGAAAGGACTAAATGCTGCCAATAGTAGATTGACATCTATACAAATTTGCATATCATAATGTATTAAATAGACAAGCTATTATATTTTTTAATTCAGAAAATTTATTCTCATGTGGCAATAAACATAATTAGAAACCATAATAGCTTGGTTATTTAATTGATCATGACATGCGAATTTGTGTAGTTGTAATTAGTACTATTGGCAGCACAAATTCCTCCCAAGTCAAGGGTTGCTGCAATGTCTGATAGCTCTTGATTTTAATTGATCGCTCATGTGTAGCTGACAATAACTGCATTTCCATCACAGACTCTGTCTTATAATAATTTGTGAAGAATGACCCTGGGAAGGGGAAAACTCCCGGGTAGCTCAGTGGTCAGAGCATCTAGCAGACTAAGCTAAAGGTCCTGGCTCCTGTGTTCGATTATCATGTCCATGTGTCATGTTTCAATCCAAATAATATATAATGTTAATGTTTCCAATTCTCAGATGGGGCTGAATCTACAAGAATATGCAAACTTGACGGTCAATTCAGAAATCCCAGACAACTACGATCCAGTCTCTTCTTCTGGAATACCTCTTATCAAACAAGAAATTGAGGTGATTATTGAATCCTAACAAGGGTGGGGAAAAAAAACCCATTTAAAATGTTCACTCGCTTCGGTGGCCACATGGCCGAAGCCCCAATGTTCCATTCTCGCTATATATTAGCCATTCGATGATAGGAGATTGTTGTTCAAAACTTGGTCGGATATACCGATGCTTGTTCTCTCCTAAATTGACAAAACTTTACTATTTTATAAGATGTTATTTCAAGATATTGATACTTTACATAAAACTTGAGAGCTGCAGACCACATTATTTAGCGTTTTCATACGTGAAAGTAGATCCTAGTAGCTTTTATAGCTGTTCCTATGAAAATTGGACTGTACGTGACTTTGTATGTTTTGACCATCTTCTGAGATGAACATTTAGAAATGCTCAACATTATAACAGGAGAAAAATAAGTCCTTATAGCCCATGGAGACCGAATTAGATGCAGGACAATCACAAATGACAGCAGTAAAGGAACTGTTTGGGGAGCGACTCCAGTGGGTCGGTGATAATCACCCCATTTTGATTTCCACTCTACCTTCAACTTTCTCCAAACCCGCCTCTGTGGCGTAAGTTGGCTAACGCGCTAGTCGTGTTGAGCTTGACCGCCGAGGATGGGGAGATCGAGGTTCCAATCTCGGTCGGGTGAACTGGGGGTGGTTTTTCCTAAATTATTTTCACTCTTCCTCCACGCAAATGCGGGTTCACTTCCTCTAAATCCAACCCTCCCAATTCCTAACCCATTAGCGTAATTAGTACTTAAGCGTATAACCCGAACGGGTAGTAAGATGCGGTGCTAAGTATAAATAAATAAAAAAAAACTTTCTCCAAGTTCAACCTTCCTCATCCCTAACCCATTATTGTAATTAGTTCATTTACTTTTGACCCAATTGGGAAATAAGATGCTACACTGAAAAAACAACTTTAACAATTCTTGGATTTTTTATGAACACTTCACCAAGCTGCTACGGAACGATTCACCATTATTGACTTTGAGTCTTGTCAAAAACTATTTTGAAGTTTAAGGGGGACAAATACTGCTTCCGTTTGGGAGTCAGTTTAGTAAAATGCATCTTTCCATCTACCTCTTTCATTTCAATAAATTACAACTAACTAAAATTATAAAAATGAATTTTTCTTTTTTTAATTTTTTTTACTGTCCTGTAGAACCAATAATAATTAACTAGTATGATAAAATTGAGTTAATTTTTCTTTTATTCTAACATTTGGTGACTAATTTTCACCAAAATCTCTGCGTACATGTTAACTTGGCAGCGAATCAAGGCAAGCCTGATCTTTTTACATTGGTTTATCGGGCTGGGCCGATTGTTAATCATCTGTCGATAACAGTACTATGGATAAGCCTATGATCAGCATTTTTCTTATCGATTCTTATAACCTATCTGCTTATTAACAATCTGTGCATATCAGTTATTTGTGACTCATCATTGTTAAACTCTTGACACAGAGCCTTACTGGTGACTCATCATTGTTAAATTCGTGACACAGAGCTTACGCCCCATTTCTGCATGTGTTTTGTATTGTCCGGGTTTTTATGTCTATTTATGCACTTCGGTTGTATCGGCAGTCGTTGAAAAGAGTTGCAGTACTACCTACCTCAGCAATTCGCTTGTTGTACCACAATGGATCCAGTTGTGTTTTAGTTAACTTATAAGGCGACTAAGAACAGACGGTGAAGGAAATTGTCTCTTCACCCAATAAATAGTTAATAGAATACAATTGTTAGCTGTATGACACTTTCACTAAATAAACAAACCACCAAACACATGGCTGATAAGTCATACCTGACGATTTTTCATAAATAGACCCATTGTATTAAAGGGATTAGAGAACGGACGATAAATTGTCTTTGACAACTGAACAAACAAAACTAGGAACCTTTAAGAACCTTTATGAACATTGAATTATTTAAAGGTTCCAATTCCGGTTCTTTAGAATAGTGTTTTAAGGGTTCCGATTTCGATTCTGGCTCTTCAAAAATAAATGTTAATTTCAGTGTTCGGTTTCGGTTCCTGTTCGACTCCCTGCTTACTAGTGATTCATCATTGTTAAACTCTACAACAGCCTTGTCCTTTATTCTCTTGCTAAAATAGGTGTGGCTACTACGTTATTCTAAGTACACATCTACTTCTTTTCTCAATAGTGTGGAGAAGGGAAAAAGGCCCGAGGTGGGGATCGGGGCTACGTAAGTTTTCTAAGATCTTGTTTTTAGAGCTATATCACTTAAACACATGCCCACAAATAGATACATACAAACAAATACACAACTTTTAATATTTTTTTGATGATTGATAATTGGTTTCCACTGTCATAACTTCCCATAGTTAGGAACATGCAAAATTCATATTTGTTATAATGCAAATTTATATACGTTTTTATTATTTATTCGAGAATAAAATTTTTTTTTCTCCCAAATAAACATTATTTTTTAATTTGGCAACTGCCATGCCATGCAATTTAGTTTTCAACGTGGTATCACTTGTGAGTGGTGCTATGAAAATGATGCTGTTTTTACATGTAGTATTCATTATTGCTAGATCATAATTCCTACTTTTACTTGCTATGGATCTTAAACTTTGATTTTAATAGATCAATAATTCTTTATTTTCAGCCTTTAAAGTTTCTTTGGTAGTTAGGACATATATAAAAGAGGGATATATATATATATATAGTTGATAAATATACCTTATGACAATGTTAGGTTCGAACATACATTGGAAATCAACTATTTTGATGTTGGTATTAATAAAATTCAAGATTAATGATATTAAAGTATCGCCTTTGATATTCCAATTGTGAAATGATTTTTTAAAATATTTATATCTGAATTTTTTCCGGATTTGCTAATAAATAGCTAAATTCACAATATGAACAAAAAATGTAGTGTTATGCAATTTCTGTAACTTAACTGAATTATTGAACTGCAAGGATTCCTGCATAAATCACATCAAATAATAAATGCATGTATAGAGCAGAATGTCTGAAATTTCAGGAGTTATCATGCATAGGCATAGATAGTCACTTTGTTGAATATGGCGAAGATCGAGGAGGACTTGTGATATGAATTGGCAAATACATTTGAGGAAGGGAATTTGGTTATCATTTGCAAACAATTCATCACAGAACTATCCCTACACAATAAACGCTAATTTGACAATCATATAAAGTCTCGATTTTGAATCTTAGCTTCTTTTAAGGTTTGGGAGCATGCAACCCGAACTGGTAGTATAAGACGCAGTGCTATAATTCTTAAGGTTTGTGGCTCGAAATTAGAATATTTCTAAAATCTTATTTTAAAAAAAGTCTTGAAAATGTGTAAATTATATTGTGTTTTGCAGGATGGTTCTTCTTTCCATTGGAACTATGGTATTGAAGATTGTTTGGAGCCACTTGAGAAAAAGGAATCATTCATTGCAAAAGGATTTAAATCCTACGAAAGGAAATGCAATGAAAAACATTGTTTCAAACACATTTATAAATATGGATTATGTGTAGACCATCATCATCAGCTAAAGTGTAGCATAAAAGAGTGCTCTAAACAAGCTCAGAAAGGAGGATTATGTACTCAACATGGGATAATTAGGCATAAGTGCTCTAGAAAAGAGTGTACTAAACTTGCTTTCAAAGGTGGATTATGTACAAAGCATGACGGTGGTTATCAACACTTGTGCACTGTGGCAGATTGCACTAAACAAATTAAAAAGGGTGGAATATGTGTAGCAATGGAGATGTCTATTATAAAAAAAAGTGCAGTATAGTAGATTGTTCTAAACTTGCTGTAAGAGGTGGATTATGTACAAATCATGGGGGTGGTCGTCGTCAACATAAGTGCAATATAGAAGAGTGTACTAAGCTCGCTATCAAAGGTGGATTATGTACAAAACATGGAGGTGGTCATCGAAGAAATTGCTCTATTAAAGATTGCACTAAACAAATTAAAAGTGGTGGACTATGTGTAGCACATGGGGCTGTGTACTATCCTGGAATGTGCTGTGTGTTAGATTGTTCTAAATTTTCTGTAAGAGGTGGATTGTGTACTAAACATGGGGGCTGTGGTCGAAATAAGTGCTCTAGAGAGGAGTGTACTAAATTCGCTATCAAAGGTGGATTATGTACAAAACACGGCGGTGGCTATCGATATAAGTGCACAGTGGCAGATTGCATTAGTCAAACTAGAAGTGGTGGATTATGTGTAGCACATGGAGCTGTCTATTATAAAAAAAATGCAGTATAGTAGATTGTTCTAAACTTGCTGTAAGAGGTGGATTATGTACAAATCATGGGGGTGGTCGTCGTCAACATAAGTGCAATATAGAAGAGTGTACTAAGCTCGCTATCAAAGGTGGA
Organism: Timema podura; assembly: GCA_033556935.1. Taxonomy (NCBI): domain Eukaryota; kingdom Metazoa; phylum Arthropoda; class Insecta; order Phasmatodea; family Timematidae; genus Timema; species Timema podura. The sequence goes on along the minus strand of JAVRXN010000006.1, from coordinate 17,765,530 downwards.
TTATGTACAAAACATGGTGATGGCTATCGATATAAGTGCACAGTGGCAGATTGCATTAGTCAAACTAGAAGTGGTGGATTATGTGTAGCACATGGGGCAGTGCATTATCATAAAGTGTGCAGTGTGGTAGATTGTTCTAAATTCGCTCTGAAAGGAGGGTTATGTACTAAACATGGGGTGGTGTTCAACATAGGTGCTCAAGAGAAGAGTGTACTAAACTTGCTATCAAAGGTGGATTATGTACAAAACATGGGGGTGGTTATCGACGAAAGTGCTCAGTAAAAGATTGCTCTAATCAAACTAAGAGTGGTGGGTTATGTGTAAAACATGGGGCTGTGTATTATCGTGGAATGTGCAGTGTAGTAGATTGTTCTAAATTCTCTGTAAGAGGTGGATTGTGTATTGAACATGGGGGCTTTGGTCGACATAAGTGCTCTAGAGAAGAGTGTACTAAACTTGCTATCAGAGGTGGATTATGTACAAATCATGGTGGTGGCTATCAATATAAGTGCACTATGGCAGATTGCACTAAACAAATTAAAAGGGGTGGATTATGTGTAGCACATGGAGCTGTCAATTATAAAAAAAAAGTTGCAGTGAAGTAGATTGTTTTAAACTTTCTCAAAGAGGTGGATTATGTACAAAACATGGGAGTGATCGTCGCCAACATAATTGCAATATAGAGGAGTGTACTAAACTCGCTATCAGAAGTAGATTATGTACTAAACATGGGGATGGTTATCTAAATAATTAGAGTGTAGAAAATTGTAGTACTATTCAAGCTAGAAGGGATAGATTATGTGGGTCACATGGAGGGGGTAATCGAAAGAAGAGCACAATAGAAGATTGCTTTAAATATGATAAAAGTGCTGGATTATGATCAGCATATGAGAGTGGTTATCTTAATAAGTTCACAATAGAAGCTCTTTATACAATCTCAGAAAATTCAATTATCTACAAAACATAATAGTGTTGATCGAAATAAATGCTCTAGAGAAGTGTAACATTTTTTTTACAATACATGGGGATGATTATCAACAAAAGTGCTCTATAAAAGATTGCTCTAATCAAATTAAAAGTGGTGAGTTATATGTAGCACATAGGCCTGTGTATTATTGTGGAATGTACAGTGTGTTAAATTGTTCAAAATTCTCTGTAATAGGTGGATTATGTGGAGTTGCGGTCGACTAAAGTGCTCTGAAGAAGAGTGTACTAAACTCGCTATAGGTGGTGGATTTTGTACAGAACATGGGGTCGTTAAAGATATAAGTGCACTATAGAAATGTGTATTAATCAAGTTAGTAGTAGTGGATTATTTAAGGCACATTGGGGAGGTAATAATAAAAAGTACATCATAGAAGATTGTTCTATACAATCAGAGTGTTAGATAATTTAGCAAATCGGCGTGGTAATCGAAAGACATGTGCTATTAAAGAGTGTATTGCACGCTATAAAAGAGGTGGATTATTTACAAAACATTGATGTATCTAGAAATAATTTTACTACAAAAGACTGTACTAAACAAGGTTTGAAATGTGGATTATGTGCAATACACAGAGATGATGAAAGAACATTGTGTATTACCAAAGGATGTATTAAACAAACTGAAATAGGAGGATTAGCCTGATCGCATTATCCGATCGCATTGTAGTGGTTATCTACAAAAGAACACAGAGCCATGCTCTAATAATGTCTCAGATGTAAATCATAAAGAGCACTTGTGGTTAGTTAATATAAAGATAAAAATGAAAATAAAGAAGATATAATTTTATCATAATATAAAAAGATTTGTATTGTTAAAGTTTGTTTATAAACAAGCAAAAATGTGGACTTTATGTAAGATGCATAGGAATTGTTATTTAACTAATTGTGGCATGGATCTAAAACAAGTCAGTAAAGTTGGATTGAGTTGGTTGAATAGTGGTATTTCTCAATCTAAGAATAATTATATTTTAATAGACTGCTCTATGTTTCCTGGTAAAATTTAAACTTTCTCTAAATATGTTAAGAATAAGAAAAATAGTTGAACATTGGAAATACTAAGTAATAGGTGTAGGGGTAAGCTGATTCAGTGAATCTTGCTGTACTTGGTTTATTTGGTTTTTGGTTTTTAACAACATTAATTTAATGTTTGAGCCACAAGATAAATTTGAAAATTTGTAATCATTTTTCAAACTTTAATTAGCTAGAATTCAGTTAGGGAGAGTAGAGAATAAATTATAATGATTTTAACAAATGTACATTCTAAAAAAAAGACCCAATCATAGAAAGTAATTCAGAAAAAATAATGCACAAAACACCTGATTGAGATTTGAACTTCATTCTCTCCATCATCGATGGTTCAATATGTTGCGAGAGTCACGGCTTAGAGCTTATACCATACAACCACCAGTGCGGGCTGCTAAAAATTAAAGTTGCTTTTAAAAAATAAAATAGAAAACACATTTCAGGTAGGTCATTACACTAAATGATATTCAAACTTTGGTAAAATATCTTCATACTTTTTATGTAATTATGTTTCAAAGAGATGGGCACGCTTGACTTTCAAACTTTGGAACGGGGGGGGGGGGATTTGTTTATGTGATACAACCAGTTGATTGTTTTTGAGACACTGTTCCTCAAGTATGTTGTATGTTTCAAGGAGAGACAAATAAATACAAAATAATTCTACCTCACAGGATGAGATTTCACTTCAGTGATACTCTTCACATAAATGACAGGTCAATCTCTTTAATAAGGGTATAAAATACATTGTAAAATAATTGAACCTTGTTAGTAAGTAATATATTTAAATAAATTAGTCAATTTAATTCTATATTGAAGAGGACTTTCCCTATAAACCACAAATATTAGGTGGGGAGGAGGAAGCGGACCCGTTCATTTCCCTCTCCTGAAACTTAGTCGCAAACTTTGATGGGTAGACTCTTTCAAGTTTTGCAATTATGTTTCAGAAAGTTCAGAAAGATTGTAATCCCATAAATACATTATTAACATCTAAATATATTATGTATACCTAGTTAATTTATAAAATGTACCAAATAAGAAATTTATATATATATATATATATATATTTTTCCTTTTTATTGTTTCATTTAATATCTGAATGTAAAAGAAATGTTTCTCATTTACTTGTGACAATTATTGCCCAGGTTTAATATTATATATATATTTACCATTTTAATGATACATAAAATAAAATTTTGTAGAAATAAGGTTGAGGGAGGGAAGGGTAATATAAGTCAACATAGTGGTAAAAGTATCTGCAGGTACAAAATATTTTGAGACTATAGTCTAAATAAGTACCATAAGGGAAGAATTGGAAATAAAGGTAAAGTCGTGAATTATATTGATTTAAGCTGGTGTTCTAATCCCGACCGAATATAATGTATTGTGTTTTAAAATATTATTTCTTGAACAAAAAGTAATTTGTCTGACATTATGCAGGAAGCTGTTCACTTTTCAATCTTGAATATTAAATCATTAATCGTTATTATAATAATCTACCATATCATATAACTATAGAATGATTTATTTACATTACACTATTCTGGCTTTCATTTATATTACCGGTAGTGTTCATTACATTTGTTGTAAAACAATCCTTACCCATGAATCGCCAAAATTTAGGCTTTTTATGCCCAACAAATATAAACAGATGTTTATAAAAACCCTCCACACATTTATTTGTTCTTAGAGGATGCTGGAATACCGATAACCTTTCTGCTCTAACAACTCCCAGCCATTAGCGTCTGAGATATCTCAACATGATTTCAAATTTACTTTTCATTTCAAAATCCATGTCTTGGATGTTTCTCTGAAATAAACAATGAAATATAGTGTAGTACTCAAGCCTAATATTTTGAGTAATTTTGAAAAATACCTATTTTTTGATTTGAGTCTACTGTTAAAGAGGCTGATTAAAAAAAGGAAAGGTAGATTTCTAAAACTTGTTCAACCAGTTAAATGTGAGAATTAAGATATTTTTGAAAAGAAAAAAAAATGTAATTTAGTATTTCCAGATAAATTCCAAACAATAAGTAAAAATTTAGCTTTGATTTTAGTAGGCTATAATATACTAAATATGAATGGTTGTGGACAAGCAAGTTCCGGAACTTTACTTATTTATTCCTAACTATTTGAATTGTATATGTTAATAATAATTATGGATCAAGACGATCATTCTTAAATATATATAATTCAAAGAACTAGAAATATAGGCTCTGTCAAACACTTTTAAACACACTTTTCTACGGTTGATATTTATGATAAGGTTTGATTTGGTACAGTACGTACTGAAATATCTTCAATTCCTGCTTCAATCTCCCGAGTGGGCAAAAGTGCCAGAGCTATTATAATTTTGGCCTTCCTTGCTGTGGTGTCGACTTGAATTAGTGGAGCTAATCCTTCCCTTTGATAATTCCTCCACCCTGCTTGAAACACAACACGAAACAAATTCATACTCGCATCTAATTTCATTACTAGTGAGAAAAGCTATACATGCATGATTATGCATTTACATCTATAATAAAGAAATTGTAACATGACTGATTTCTTAATTTAATAGAAACTTTAGCAAATGTTAATTTTTGCAAGTTCTAAACTGCATAATTTATTTTAAGGTTAAGCATTCAAATCATCATAATAAGAACATAAACCTCTTGGAAGACTAATTAGGTTTTCTAAAGCCTACAAATTTTATTATTAAACAATCAAAACGATTAATTTTTAAACAATGTGATCACACATTATTTAGTGACACAGTACAGTACAGCACAGTACAGGAAACACCTATCTAAAAAACATACAATAATAATATAGCAAATAGGAGGTCTGTATGATTAAATCCATAGCACAACTTACTTTTGTGATGGAGTGGGATGGAGTGGGATGGAGTAAAGGTATCGGTCCCGTATCGATTGTGGCATGTAAAAGAATCCTGGAAGGTATGTGAAAATAACTTTCCGGAAAAATTGGTAGGCCATTTCACGCTCGCTCATATAAAATCGGTGTGGAAGACAACAAGGAACCACCACACTTCCTGAACTCCCCTTTTGCATGTTGCTTTAACCAGATGGCTCGGTAGCACTAACCAGCTGAAAAGCTAAGTGCATACCTTTGTTATCCATCCCTTCAACTTCGGGGGTAACTGGTTGATGTCACGACGACGGTTACGTCGTGGTCAGACACGTGTGGGTAGGGGTAGGAAAAAGGTCGGCGAGTGTGTTCCGGCAACGTTAGTCGTGGTGGAACGGAAGGATGTTCCGGCAACGTTAGCCGCGGTGGAACGGAAGGGTGTTCCAGCAACGTTAGTCGCGGTGGAACGGAAGGGTGTTCCAGCAACGTTAGTCGCGGTGGAACATGAGGAAGTCCCGACAACGTGAGTTGCGGTGGGAGGTATGGTTATGGTGGAGAAAGAGAGGGTTAAACAAATTGCTCTTTCGTAACATAAGACAATTTAATAAGCTCTTTTGTATGGGTGGTGCACCCAGATGGGTCACCGCTGATTGGCCGAGGCTGACTGACCGAGGCTGACTGGCCTGACTGACGCAGACGCAAAATAGCATGCTCTAATGCACCCTGAAGGGGAGCATGAGAGCAAATTCCAACACGTACCGACCAATTAGTCACACTGTGTGTTTTTCGGATATTTAACTGATGGGTTGTCGCATTTCACGAAGTTACTGAAACAAAAAAAAGCATATTATTAATATTGGTAGGGCAAAACAAAATTGTGGGGAACCGACTAGGGTTTTTTTTAGAGTTATGTGCGGAGACGACTCTCTGGGGGTCTGGGTGAGAGCCTCCAAAACCACTGTTGACACATCTCGCTTATCCGAGCAGGGCTTTGGGACGTCGGTGGCACCCTCCAGGGGCGATGACGTAATTCCCAAGCCCCTGGATAAGAGGATTGGTGGCACCGGGAAGTCTGTCGTAGAAGGACTGCGCCAGCTTCCGGAAGTGGTCCTTGATTGTAGGCATATCCAGGTCTCGGTGCAGAGTCACATTCTGAACATACCAAGGTGCGTTCACAATGATCCTCAGACACAAGCTCTGGAATTCCTGCATCCTCCTCATATACGTGTTCGCCAGGTGGCCCCAAGCGGAACACGCATAGTCGAGGATAGGTCTGAGTAACTGCTTGTACAGTGTCAGACCGTTCCTAGTAGACAGGGCGCTACGCCTGTTAAGCAGTGGGCCTAGGACTACCAGCCTTTGCCTCGCCTTGTTTAACCGCTCGGTACAGTGCAGTCGCCAGGTCAGCTTGGCGTCCAGCGTAAGTCCCAAGTACTTGACACTGTCCACCCATCTGATCTGCTCTCCGAACAGCCAGTATGGGGCCGGCCTGTAGAACTTTCTTTTCCATGTAAAGAGCACTGCTGTACTCTTCTCTACGTTAATACTTGTTCTCCAGGTAGCCAGCCACCCCTCCAACTGCGTCAGGTGCGTCTGGAGTCGCCTCTTCACCAGCTGCCCTCGCCACGACTCTGCTACTAGAGCCGTGTCGTCCGCATACAGTGCCAACTTGGTGTCTGGGGATTTTGGAATGTCGTTCACATACAGACTGAAGAGCACCGGGCCCACAAGGGAACCCTGCGGCACTCCAGCCCGGATGCTTCTGACTTGGGATGTGGCGTTCCCAAAGGTAGTGGAGAAGGTGCGGTTGGAAAGATAAGATTGAACAACCTTAACTAGGTAGATGGGCAGGTTCAGGGAGAGGAGTTTGAAAAGGAGACCTTCGTGCCAAACACGGTCGAAGGCCTTTGCCACGTCGAGAAAGACAGCACCAGTCAGCCTGTTGATGTTGAAGCTCCTCGTGACCTGCTCCACGAGCCGGACGAGTTGGTGAGGCGTAGCGTGTCCCGCCCGAAAGCCGAACTCCTCGTCCACCAAGATGCCCGCCTCGCGAACATGTCGGGTCAGTCTCGTCAGTAGAAGTTTCTCAAACAACTTGCCCAAACAGTCGAGCAAGCTGATTGGTCGGTAAGACGAAGTTAGGGCCGGGTCCTTAGCCGGTTTATGGAAACAGAGGTCGTTGGCGTGCTTCCAGAGCTCAGGGAAGTGACTTAGGAGCAGGACGGCGTTGAATTACTCCACGAAGAAGTTAATCGCCTCCAAGGGCAGCTTTCTGAGGACCGCGTTATTGATACCGTCACGTCCGGGGGCCTTGTTTAGTATTAGAGCGGCTAACGCCCGCGACATTTCTGTCGCCTCCGTGGGTTCAGGTTCATCCAAGGGTCTGTACGAGACCGCATCGATGACCTGAGCCACGTGCGCAATGTGCACCGGGTCTAACTGGTCGTCAGTCGGTACAAATTGTGCCTCTAAGTGCTCAGCGAGGGCATCGGCCTTCTCCTGGTTGGTGTTGGCCACCCCGTTACCACCCACAATAGGCGGCCTTGGTTCGGGGACTCGCATCAAGTTCCTCGCCATGCGCCACAGGGACCTGTCTTCTACGCACAGGCTCTCAATCTTGTCCTCCCAGACACTGTTCCGGTATTCTTGGACCATCTCGCGAACCGCATGGACTTTGCGGCTCCAGTAGGCCTTGTCTACCGGGTCCCTCGAGATTTCCCAAGCCTTTCTCAGCCGATTTTTCTCCCGTAGGCATGTAAAAGATACATCGCAATGTATAGTCGTCACACAGAGAGAGGGAAAGTGGGAGGTTGAAAATGGAGTGGAAGAGGTGAGACAAGCAGCGCTTGCGAAGGATGGCAGTGACTCTAGGAACTGCTAGAAACTCGGAGAATCATTGAGGTGGCAGAACCGGAAACTCCACTGGTCATGTTGCATCCTTGATTTGTTTCTGGGCGGGGCTTCCATCACGAGTGGACAGTTGTGTGGTATCTCCATTTAGGCAGTGGGATTGAGTTCTAGTGAGAGGATGTCGCGGCACGTGATTACGCTCAACAAGGACGAGGGTGAGTGTACTCCCATTTGATTGAGTTGTCCTTCTTTTTGTAACATCGTTACATTGTGATTAATAAACGTCTTGTCAGAGGTGAAGGAAGGGTGTGGCAATCAGATGAATACGTGCCGGGACCGAGGATTGAACCCGGGATTTCCAGCATTGAATTCTGACACCTTACTCCTAGATTGCTAAGTCACCCAAAAAATTTTTTTTTTAAATTAACTTACATAGGAGTTTTGTTGGGTCGGATATAGCATTTTCGAGGGTCAATTAATTCAAAATTTGGCTTTAATTGAGAATTCCACCTAAACAGAGATTTAGTATAGAGTCTCTAGATCAACTCTTTATATGTGTTATATCAGCACAAGTGAAACTTTCAAAAAAATAATAATTTTGGAAATTGGCTTGTTTAGGAGTTTTGGTGGATCGGAAATATCGTTTTTCTCGGTCGATTAATTCAAAATTTGGCTCTAATTGGGAGTACCCACTTAAACATGGATTAAGTATAGAGTCTCTAGATGAACTTGTCATATGTGTTATATCAGCACAAGTGAAATTTCAAAAAATTATTATTTTGAAAGTGCCTATATAGGAGTTTTGGCTGTTCGGAAATAACGTTTTTCAGGGTCGATTAATTCTAAATCTGGCCTTAATTGAGAGTACCCACCTAAACAAGGATTTAGTATAGAGTCTCTAGATCAACTTGTCTTATGTGTTATATCAGCACAAGTGAAATTTTCAAAAAATGATAGTTTTTTGAAATAGGCTTGTATAGGTGTATTTAAAGGTCAGAAATAGCGTTTTTCAGGGTCAATTAATTAAAAATCTGGTGCTAATTGGGAGTTCCCACCTAAACAGGGATTTAGTATAGAATATTTATATCAACTTGCCGTATGTGTTGTATCAGCACAAGCTAAATTTCGAAAATTAATGATTTTTTAAATTAGCTTCTATAGGAGTTTTGGTGAGTTGGAAATAGCGTTTTTCAGGGTCGCTTAATTCAAAATTCAGCCCTAATTGGGAGTACACACTTAAACATAGATTTAGTAGAGAGGCTTTAGTTCAACTTGTCATATGTGTTATCAACACAAGTGAAATTTCTAAAAATAATGATTTTTATAAATACCTCTTTAGGAGTATTTGTGCATCAGAAATAGCGTTTTTCATGATCGAAGAATTCAAAATCTGGCTTTATTTGCTAGTCCTCACCTAAACATAAATTAAGTAGTCGGTCTCTAGAACAACTTATCATGTGTTTTGTCAGGTCAAGTGAAATTTCGAAAAATAGTCTTTTTTGAAATTCTCTTTTATAGGATTTTTGGCGGATCGGTCAATTAATTCAAGATCTAGCCCTGATTGGGATTACCCACCTAAACAGGGAATTAGCATAGAGTCTCTAAAACAATTTGTCATATGTGTTATATCAGCACAAATGAAATTTTGAAAAATAATAGACTAATGTTTGAAATTAGCTTATATAGGAGTTTTGGCGGATCGGAAATAGCGTTTTTCACGGGTCGTGTTTTAAGTCAAAATAGTCTTAAGTAGTCTTAAAAAACATAATTGGTACCGAGGGTTGGTGGGATCCTAGTTTTCCCTGGATGACAGAACTCTTAGCTGCACCCACGGTTTAATCCAATAATGAAGGCATTTTTAAAATATATTTTTAGACGTTTGGAAATAACGACTTTGTTTAAAATGGTTATCTGGGAAGTGTTTGACTTGACAAAGAACAATGTTTGTATTTTGTTTTTCTGAAAAGTTTTTTTACCACCGCGTCTTACTACCCGTTCGAATTATACGCCTATGTACTAATTACACTATTAGTTTAGGGATGAGGTAGGTAATATTTAGAGAAAGTGCACCCACATTGGCGTGGAAGGAGAGTGTGAAATCATTAAGAAGAAACCCCTTAAGTAGACCTACACCCAGCCTGGATATGATGCCTGATCTGACAAGCCAACAAGACTATTACCAGATTGACAATTAGATTGCGTGTCTGCCTATGACTGCTTGGGAAAGCAACCAAGAACAAATAATAGAAATAGTTTTTGAAATTAATATAATTAGTTTACCCTGATATTTAAGTAAGTTTTTATAAAGTTCACCAACCATTAGCAAGATTTGTATATAGGGTGTCGAACACAAAACAATTTTTGATATATTATTTAAATAGATATCATGAAATGTATTAAAAAAGTAGTGAAAATCTTTCTAAACAAATAAAAAGTAATTTGATGTTATTGGTTTTAAAAGTGAAAAGTGTTAAATTGTAATTGTGATGGATATAATTCAACTTGTCATTATGGCTGGCAATAGTTTACGAGAATTTTTTCAATGGCTTTAGTTACGAAAGTGAGTTAGATTCATGAGTCAGTCAGAGTGTCCAGGAAATGTGATTCCCGCAAGCACAACAGCAGATTTTTCAGAAATATTGGCACGGTCTGGCTTTTGGAGGGTGGAAAAGGTTCTACACTTAGTCTAGGCCAGAAGTATGAGTCATAATACCAAATGCATTATGTATCTATTTTTAGTGTAGGTGGATTGATTTGGGCAGGGATGGGGAAAGGAGAGGCTCGTGGGATGAAAAGGTCTATTGAAAGTAGAATGAGAAGAAAAATATTGTTGGAAGAATTTGCCAGGGTCAAGCATCTATAGTTTGATGTTGATTACTGTAGAAGAAGAATAAACGGTGGGAAAGGAAGGTAGAATCAGGTGTGCAACAAATGAGGGAGAGATTACAAGAAGTTTAAAAAATGCACAAGCATACACCCTTACACTTTCGACAATTAAATAGACATAAAATATGATTTTGACGAAAGAGCTATTTAAACAGAATTTTAATTAAAAATAAAGTTGTATATTTATTCCTTCTTAGATCAAATTAGGAGTTGTATTTGATCTAGGCCCGCGAATATATATTGTTGAATAGAGGATGATTGGGACCATCATGGCACCACTTATTTTCTTGACACAAATTAAGGTTTTGGCGGTGGAGCACCTTAAAAAATTGTGTAATGGAGAATGTTTCTAAAAAAAATCCCGTTCTTTCATAGGTTTTGGTCAAATTGCTTAGATCTGTAGGGTCTAGGCCTATGCACACTTATACGGTTGGATATATAATTAGATTTAATATCAAGGCCCCGCTTTGTGCTCTTGACACAAATTCTGGTTTGGGCCATGTAACACCTTAAATATGTGTGTAAGCTTAAAAAATCCTATTCTTCCCCAGGGTTTGGTCAAATTGCTCAGATCTTTAGGGTCTAGACCTATGCACACTTTTACGGTTGGATATAGAATTATATTTAATATTAGGGCCCCACTTTGTGCTCTTTACACAAATTCTGGTTTAGGCCCTGGAGCTCTAAAGAAGTGTGTAGTTGAAGATTTTCTTTAAAAAAAATCCCGTTCCTCCCCAAGTTTCTAAACTCCACAAAACAAACGTAAAAATCTTATGTTTTAATATTCATGTAGCTATATTGTAATATTCATTTAGCTATAGCAGCACACTTTTTAAAATCCAAGTTAAAATTCATGTAATTATAAATGTTTCAACATTTTAATCTAGTAACATATTTAGTTGATTACAAGCCTGCGCTTTACCCTAAACTCCACCAAAATAAACGTTTATGTGGGTGTGGAATAGTTCAATCCTGTTTGAACTTTGTGTTAGTAGCGCTTGTTTACAAAAAGTGTTTAAAATTGATTGTATCTTAAAATGTTTGTATGTACAAATTATGGTTTATTGGTTCCATGAAACATTTAATAATAATAATTTTAAGCATAAGTATATTTATTTTAAAAATTTTGGCTAGGATTTAAATTTACTACCCCATCCACGTAAAGATATTTACGTACATCAACCTATACTTATTAAGTGCCCACGGGTTTGTATGTCTGTGATTACTTTTTGGTATTTTTATATTGTCCTTATAATTAGTTTTATACAATAAATTTTGGCTCGAAGCATACAATTTTGCTTCTAGATAAATCCCTAATAGTGAGTAAATATAATGGGACCAATTATTTTAAAATATACAAAATTGAGCTAAGATCCTAACTTGAATATAAATTTGTTCTTAAAAAATTTATTTGTATGAATTATGAATGCGCTAGAAAACGATTTAAGAAAGAAAAATATTGCTCTAGAGAGAACAGTGTCTGATTTTTTTTAAAAGAAACAAAATCTTTGTATTCTAATAAATACATCATTGTTTATTTAAAAAATCAATTAGGCCTACATACAAAATAAAATGCATGATTGTAGTAAACACTATCCCTTCAATATTAGGCTATTTTTATCATGGTAAACTCTTTAAATATTTAATTCCCTTTATTACATAGGCCTATACAAGAATACGGAGGATCAAAGATATTACATCCAAACAAAACTTGCCAAAAACTTATTTCATCCACTTTTGAAATATAAATATTGTCACTGAAATATTGACACTGATAAGATGTTCCTTACCAATGATTCTGTGCGCTATAATACAACTGATATGACTTTAACACAGATTTATTATTTTACAAAAACCCTGTAGACTAGTATATTTTATCTATAATAAAACGATTTTTTCAATTTCTAAACAAATTAAAGGCTAGTTAGAGCCAAATATAAATATAAACTTTGTCAACTTGTCATTTATATGATGTCATCAATATATTTCTTTATGACTTTCTTTTGGTCAATATTGATGTTTTGACATTTCGGTTGTGATTTAAGTGTGCTCTAATTGTATAACTAATCAAAATTATCAAGCTTTATAAATCCTGTCATAAAGTACCATATTTGATTGTTCGTGGTCATAGTTCCGTAGTAAAATTATGAAAATAGACGTGTAGCCTATTTTAATAAAATAAAGTTTCAATACGACATGTAAAATATATGATTTAACTCCACTTCCCCCACTACCGCCCTTCTCCGGAACTTAATGTAAAGTCAAAAACATACCTGGACCTTGCTGAGCTAAAAATATTTTATGAGCTTTTAATCTACTAAATAATACATAGATTAATCTATTTTTAAAACAATACTTTTATTTACTTACTCATACCTTTTTCATATGCTTAACAGATACACATGATAGGGAGTTTATTGGATGTCACTTATGTGATTACCTTAGAGATACAATCTAGAAACCTTTTAGGTGATTTTTTCTTCTTTCAAAAATCACTAAATTAGCTAAATTTATAAACGCATACATTTTTTAAAATGTGGTGAATTCACTGATACTAAATCTGTTTAATTAAATTACCTTTTTATAGTAAACAATCCAAAACCAAACTCAACCAAACAATGCAGAAACAAATTTTGTAAAATCTATAAACTTGCACAACTAAAGCTCTACTCATATTATAGAGCTGATTAGTATGAAGTAATTTTCTGCATCAACCACACTTCACTCTCTTTAGCAACTGACAATTTTTTTTAAATGAATAAATAATTTTTTTTATGCAAATGAAAACGGCCACTAATGATTTTATTTTAAGAAAATTCACACAATGCTGGACTAAAAATTAAAACGAAGTAAGATTTGATCTGACATACCTACCGGAATTCATCCAACCGAAAGTCAAAATTTAAAATAAAGTAATAAAAAAATTTAAGATTAAATAATTTAATTTATAAATATATTATAAAGTTTCCTTTCCAACCAAGCCTAACTCAAAATTAACTATAATAATAGCTCAGCTGACTTTAGTTGAATTGCACGGAAGAACTTTAGCTAGTGACTTTAAAAGTAAGAATTATTAGAAGTGTATATTAACACTTTTAAATAATAAAATAATACTACCAGGAAATAATTATTATTTCACGATATTTTAAAATTATGGACGTTCAACCGAACTTTTCAAAAAAATCTGTTGTCTATTAGTTACTACTATTCCATTGGTAAATATAATGCTAGTTATCATTAAAATACTTATTAGTTTTGCAAATCTTTCTGTTAAGTTGAACAAATCATAAAGAATTTACATGTAATCTTAATATTATGATAAGATTTCTTTTTTTTTATTATTTAATTTCAAATTTTTTTCTCAAAACTTATTAAAATAAATGAAAAAAATATAATAATATTTTTGATCAAATACAAGTCAAGATTAATTGTTATTATATATATTTTTTCCCTGGTTTTTTAGAATAGTCTGGAAATTCAAAACTTCAGAGGTTAAGCTAAAGATTTAAGAAGAGAACTCTGTTAGAATGGAGTCATCTTCTGATTTAACTCCGGTTAAAGTTGAACCCAAGGTAATTACATTAAGTATTGAGTTATGTGTTGTTTGATATTTAAGAGGCTCGTGAGAACCCACTATCTTATTGTTAATTCAATGTGAAATAATCCAATATAAAATAAACAATTTGATATGTATTGCAATTATGGCATTAAGGAACTGTGAAGTGAATGGTTAGGAAACTCATTCTTTAATAACCTAATCACTTCATTAAATAAATTACAAAGCAAACATTGAAAATAATGATTATAAATCTATTAAAAAATTGAAGGTATTTTAATCTCATACAAATCTTCATGATAAGTTTATCATCAATAAAACTCTTTCTTCTATACACAATTTCAATTATTTCACATTTTATTCAACTAAAATTACAGTTCCTTAAGAGAGTGTCAGCTCAATTGCTTACATCCTTAGTGATAGATTTATATAGTATAACCAAAGTTGTTCACTATCTGTTATATTGTAAAATTAAGGTGAGGTTATCTTTGTAGTATGTTTTATGCTGGGAGTTTTAACATATACGAAAATACTTTTTAATGTCTTATATCAGAGTAAACTGAATATTTAAAGGTGACTCTCTTAAAACATGGTAATTTTGGCAGTGCTAGATTGAAACAACATGGAATAACCCTATTTAAAATTTGGTGATTTTTATGTATATTTTTACTGCAACGTTTTAAATCGAGAATATAATATTTAATATTGTCATAAGCCATATTTTTTGAATTTTATATCTAATAGCAAAGTTTCGAGACTTGATTTATTTTACAAAAGATTCCATATTTTGTCCATTTTTAGGGCCTACATATAGATTTATTTGGTCCTATATTTGTTTGTTGTAACACTATGGAAGCGAGCTTGCTTTAAGACTACTAATTTTTTTTTTCCTCACTCCCCTTTTCATTACTCTAAATTTACAGGATGAATTGGACTTAACAGAATACACAGATGAGACTAGCAAAGTCAAGTTAGAAGACAATGAATCTAATATTGCAAGAGAAGAATTATCACTCTCACTTACATCTAGTTTCCCTCTGATTAAAGAACAGTTGAAGGTAATAATACTAGTAAACCTATAATCTTAGGAGCTATTTTTATGTAATAGGGGTGCATTCAAGTCTGGTTGATTAATATACTATGGCTTCTCACAGCCTTTTTTTTTAAAAAAAAATTACTACTATGTTGTAAAATAATGTTAGTATTTGTATTTTTTATTAACATTATCATACATACACAAAGTTCTTACTGTTTACAGTCAAATATGAACTTTTAAATTAAAATCCTAATATTTATGAGTCAGTCGTCTCGGTTAATCACCTGTTCTCAAGGTGTATTTATCTGTTTGAAAATGACACTTGTGAATCTAAAGCCACTATCACATGACACTTGCTTGTACTAGAAATCAAATGTGCTAGCTAGCGCCTAGATGTCTGTATACTAGCTAGTACAATAGAAACGGGACTAGAATATTCACACGCTGCTAGTTTGGTTCTAGGCTCTAGTGCAAATATTTATGGAACGTCAGAAATTAATTTTGGGGGCAGCAGCTGCATTAATTATTAATAATGATATTGAAAATTATTAGAGGGAGCGTATGAAAAGAATTTGGACACGGGACTGGCTGGATAGACGAAATAATGGTCACGGGATGCTAAAAATGATACCATCGGAGGTTATGTGAGATATATTCGAGGTGACACTAACGTTTAGTATCTCCATTAATTTTTATTAATTTATTTACGATGTGGTCAGAGGCCCCTAAGCCAATGGGTGTGCAAGTACAGTATATTTTTCCATCCTTAACTAAAGTATACAAACATTGCTGATTTTACAGAACAGTCTTGTAATAAGGGCATTTTTTCCAGATATTTTACTTTTATCACCATATTTGCTTTTAGCAACAATATGAAAGCAGCCTTTCTTAAAACTACTGACAGTTTTTATATCTTACAGCCCTTTTCTTCATTCTCAATTTACAGGATGAATTAGACTTCTCAGAATACATGGATGTGACTAGCAAGGTCGAGATCAAAGGCTATGGATCTAATTTTGTAAAAAAAGAATTGTTGCCATCAACATCTGCTTTCCCTGTGATTGAAGAACAGCTGAAGGTAAAACAATTAAATGCATTATCATGAAAGTGATTTTATATTTTCTGGTTGTGTGCATGGATAATTGAATAAGTTGCATGATAAAAGCCTTTCTTTTTAAATTCAGACTATATTTTAAAATAGTTTAGTTTGTATATTTTTTAACATTATCGTAAAAATACTTATTCTCAACATTAGGGCCTATTACCAGTGAAAATGACAAACAATAAAATGTATGAGTGTTTGTATTAGTAAATCAATGATTCTCAAAGTGGAACTCTTTTTAATTCAACAGACACTTTCCAATTTAAACTATGTAATAATTAATGGAACTTAAATATAAGAGTTAATTTTTCAAATAAAATATATTATCATTTACTTTAAAAAGATTTTGTTTAAACATCCTGTTAAATTCAAAGAGAAAGAGCACATGCATCCAATAGTGAAAAAAAAAAAAAAAATTAAATCCCAAGGTACTTGATATTAATTTCTTTTTTCCTTTACATGTCTATCATATCTCTAGGAAAAAGGGGTAACGTTTAGTTGTTTATGATATCGCTAGGAAACAGGGTTAACTTTTAATTGTTTATGATATCGCTATGAAACAGGGGTAACCTTTAACTGTTTGTGATATTTTTAGGGAAACAGGGGTGACTTATGGGTTGACACCAAACTATTAGAATGTTCTAGTAAATTATCTCCTTCCATTCAGTATTTATCTCGCTTTTTATAGCCTATAAACATTATATCAGCTCACTTAGTTATGTTGTTTGCTGTTGGTCATATGGAAAGTTGTGAATAAAAATAAATTTACCTTGGCTACCACTGCTATGAAATATTTCTTACTCAAGTTTGATTTAATTTTACTTAAAATATATAACAAATTGTAATTTATTAAATTTAGCAATAATTTTTAAAAGTATTTTACAATAAATTTTATAAACACTACTTTTCTAAAATGCATATTAAGAAATTCTCTGAAATGTATTCACCCATCTTTATAGAATCCTCCAACCAGGTCCACCAAACCACATACTTAACCTAATTATATCTAGTAACCTAGTTGTATCCAGTATATCGCCACTCAATATTTTGATGAAGGTATTAAGCCACCAGGCGCGGATACAGATCATTTTCATAGAGGCGGTCATAATTATAAAAAACATACTTACTTCCAATGTTAGATTTCTGTTTAAACCCATTTAATTTTCTCATTCATATTTGATCTTATGTATGTTTTAAACCGTGGTCATCCTCCCCAAATTTTTAAAATGAGATAGTTTTTATATAGTGACCCTCCTTCAACAAATTTTTGAAAAAATTGTTTACTCTAGAAGCTATGAGAAGTCTTCACCTTTTTTTCTTTTTCAAATTAGACTATTTTATAAGCCATTTAAAGTGTTACTCACCTAGAAATTTTCGAAATTTGGATGCCCTCAAATTTATTTAGAGTGATCCTCACCTTAATTTTTATTTTTACATTGATTAGATACCTCTAAAAGATAATCTTTGAAGTGGTATTCCACCGACAAGATTTTTTAAATTAAATTATTTCAGAAACTAGACTACTTGGTGTGATCCTCGCCTGAAAATTCTTCAAAATGACATGCATCTATATGCTATTTGGAGTTGTCCTCCCCTAGACATTTTTGAAATTTGATGACCTAAGAAGCTGTAGAGCTTTCTTCTCCTGACATTTTCTGCCAGTTAGATGATGCCGTTGACCTGGCATTCTAGGGGTAAGGTGTCGGACCTCTGTGCTGGGAGTCTGGGGTTCAATCCTCAGTCCCGGCACAGATTTATCTGATTGGCAATCCCTTTCATTCACCACTAACAAGACGTGTATTTGGCAATCCCTCTCCTTCACCACTGACAAGACGTGTATTTGGCAATCCCTCTCCTTCACCACTGACAAGACGTGTATTTGGCAATCCCTCTCCTTCGCCACTGACAAGACGTGTATTTGGCAATCCCTCTCCTTCACCACTGACAAGACGTGTATTTGGCAATCCCTCTCCTTCACCACTGACAAGACGTGTATTTGGCAATCCCTCTCCTTCACCACTGACAAGACGTGTATTTGGCAATCCCTCTCCTTCACCACTGACAAGACGTGTATTTGGCAATCCCTTTCCTTCACCACTGACAAGACGTGTATTTGGCAATCCCTCTCCTTCACCACTGACAAGACGTGTATTTGGCAATCCCTCTCCTTCACCACTGACAAGACGTGTATTTGGCAATCCCTTTCCTTCACCTCTGACAAGACGTGTATTTGGCAATCCCTTTCCTTCACCTCTGACAAGACGTGTATTAATCACAACTTGTGAATGTGTGAATGCCAGGCTTCCACGGGTTTCAGATTCCACGTTAAGCTGTAGGTCCTCCATTTCATCTCACAATCACCCTACCATTACACATTAGCGTAAGTGCGTATAAACCGAAGGGTAGTAAGACAAAGTAATAATAATAATAATAATAATAATATAATAATAATAGATTATGCCTTAGTCTAGAAGTTATTAGAAACGGTCTTCTCAGACAAATTTTGGAAAATAGAATGCATCTAAAAGTCATTTGGAGTTTGATTTAAGGCCATATTTTAGCTTAATATTCGATAATATCAGAGGATTTGAAATATATCCATGGGGGGAATTTATTCCAAAGAGGGGCCAATTATTTTCATTCGCACATGAAAACAAATATTTTTTCCACACTTTCGTGCACATTGAATAAACGTGAATGAATAACGCACGTGTGAACCTGGCTTGAGAAGTGTCTGCTTGTAGAACGATAAAAAAAATCTTGACAATTTATCTTTGTTTTATTTTCTTTCAGAAATTTGAACATTCATCTTGTTTTGTATTAATTTTCTAACTTTCACATGGGGGGGTTGACTGACCCTTTGACGTTCCCTACCCCAATTCGCGCCTGTGAGCCACTATACAAAATTGCTTAACCTAAATGATTAAAACAATAACCAGAACAAATAAATATTTTAATGTCAAAAGTGGTTAGTTATGAACCATATGGGTCACCGCTTTATGTATAAACTTGCCTTGCTCCCCAGAGTTGGTTTTCTTTTAAAGTGGATGTAAAATAATTTAATTTCATAGCCGTTTTTAGATAGGTCTTACGTTTAGCCACGAGAGACCTCCAAGGAATGGTCTGCACCGACGTTAAATCTTCTCTACCATTTTAGATTTTTCAGGGGTTAAAAATTAAAATTATTAACTTTTTGTAATTTTTCCGTTGGTTACAGGCTAAAAGCTATGAGTTTGCTAAATATCAAGTTTCTAGCTCATCTGGAAGTGGATAAACATTAATGTCAGTGAGTGAGTCAGCAATGTGGTTTTATAGTATTATAATTTAACTTCAAGCAAAACATCACTTAAAATTTTCTATTTATATTTCTACCTCTTATTATTAGGATGAGTTCGACATTGAAAATAACATGGTTTTGACCAGCGAGATCTAGATAGACTGTTATGAGTCTCATAATGCTAAAGAATAATGGTTGTCATCAACATATGATTTTTCTCCGATTTTAGAGCAGCTAAAGGAATTCAATTAAATTTATTATCTTGAGAAACATATAACTCAAAATATTTTTTTTTCCCGAGCTTATTGGTTGGATAGTCAACAAGTTTGATTCATAGTAAATATTATAAATAAATTAATACTACACAAATACTTTTGTTTCAACTGTCGAGAATTTTCTTTGAAATACTCGCTTTTAAAATATATCTATCAAACTTAATTTCCCAATCTTTCCAAAATTAAATACAATTAATACATTTAGAATAAACATGGAACCGTAATCCATTCACGGTAAATTATTACTTTTCTCACAGTTTAAAATTTACTAAAACATTTATTATCTATGAATTAATAATGAAAATGAACGCATTTTTTTTAAAAGTTGATATCATTGTAAATTTTTCCAAAATAATTTTTAATTTACAACACAACAATCATATTAATTTGACACTAGTAAAAATATTGTGTTTGTTACCAAACAAATGATACAATAAAAAAAACCAAATAGTCCATAATGATTTTTTTAATAATAAATAATATTCATTTTAAAATACTTTATATGAAACTCATAATGCTTAAAATGTATGTTAAAGTATATTTAAAGATATTATTGTTTGCAAAAAATATCCAACATGGAGATCGAACTTGGAGCCTTTTTCTTAGTGTACAAACCGATTCCCAAGTCTAAGGCTCAGTTTTCACTCAATTCAGTTATAATTGAGATATGGCTCATAAGTCATGCCCTAAATTATAATCCCACAAGCCTCATCTTTCATATATCCCAATTTTATAATATTGCTTTCATCTCTATATATTAAAAGAGATCAAATATTTAAAAAAAGACAATTTTATATTATTTTCGTTTGTTTATATTAAATACATTTTTAACACTTTTTTTTATTTCAGGAACAAATGGAAGATTACAATTTGTTATGCTTTTATAAAGAAGGTATAACAGGAAAAGACAAACAACACATTTCAGATGTAAAACATAAAGAAGTTTCTCTATGTCCTGATCTAAACAAAGAAAATTGCAGGAAACATTCTTTAACATACCTAAAGTGTAAAGAAGTGAATTGCTCTAATTTTGCTCTAGTGGGTGGATTTTGTAGATATCATGGAGGAATATACCTAAAATGTAAAGAAGTGAGTTGCTCTAAGTTTGCTCTAAAGGGTGGATTTTGTAGATATCATGGAGGAACCTACCCAAAATGCAAAGAAATGAATTGCTCTAAGTTTTGTCTGAAAGTTGGATTTTGCAGGGTCATGGAGGAACATACCGAAAATGTAAAGAAGGCAATTGCTATAAGCTTTGTCTGAAAGGTGGATTTTGCAGGGATCATGGAGGAACATACCGAATATGTAAAGAAGTGAATTGCTTTAAGCGTGCTCTGAAGAAAGGATTTTGCAGGTATCATGGAGGAACATACCGAAAATGTAAAGATGTGAATTGCTCTAAGCATTCTCAAAAAGGTGGATATTGCATAGCCCATGGAGGAACAAAAACAAAATGTAAATATGTGAATTGCTCTAAGCGTGCTCTGAAAAAAGGATTTTGTAGGGATCATGGAGGAACATACCAAAGATGTAAAGAAGCGAATTGCGCTAAGAAAGCTCTGATAGGAGGATTTTGTATTGCCCATGGAGGAACAAAAACAAAATGTAAATATGTGAATTGCTCTAAGCACCCTCTGATAGGAGGATATTGCAGGGGTCATGGAGGAACATATCGAATATGTAAAGAAGTGAATTGCGCTAAGAAAGCTCTGATAGGAGGATTTTGCATTGCCCATGGAGGAACAAAAACAAAATGTAAATATGTGAATTGCTTTAAGCAGCCTCTGAAAGGAGGATATTGCAGGGGTCATGGAGGAACATACCGAATATGTAAAGAAGTGAATTGCTCTAAAAAAGCTCTGGTGGGAGGATTTTGCAGGGGTCATGGAGGAACAAAAACAAAATGTAAAGATTTGAATTGCTCTAGGCATCCATTGAAAGGTGGATTTTGCAGGATTCATGGAGGGAAATACCCAAAATGTAAAGACGTTAATTGCTCTAAGCTTACACAAAAAGGCGGATATTGCATAGCCCATGGAGGAACATATACAAAATGTAAATATGAGAATTGCCTTAAGCGTGCTCTTAAAAAAGGATTTTGCAGGGATCATGGAGGGGCATCCCCAAAATGTAAAGAAGGGAATTGCTCGAGGCGTGCTTTGAAAGGTGGATTTTGCAGGATTCATGGAGGGAAATACCCAAAATGTAAAGAAGTGAATTGCTCTAAGCATTCTAAAAAAGGCGGATATTGCATAGCCCATGGAGGAACACAAACAAAATGTAAATATGTGAATTGCTTTAAGCGTGCTCTGAAGAAAGGATTTTGCAGGTATCATGGAGAAATATACCAAAAATGTAAAGAGGTTAATTGCTCTAAGAATTCTCTAAAAGGAGGATTCTGCAGGGATCATGAAGGGACGTATTCCAAATGTAATGAAGTAATTTGCTCTTAGACTACTCTGAAAGGAGAATTCTGCAGGGGTCATGAAGAGAAATACCTTAACCATAAAGAGATGAATCCTTCTAAATATGTTCCTTAAGGGAATTTTGAATGACAATGTAAGTTACATGCCCAAAATATGATAATAATAAGCTAATGGCTCTAAGAATGTTCTTAAAGTAAGCATCATACCTAGATATTAAATAAATTATTTGCTTCATTTTTAATATATAAGGAGAAATTTTATAATACTTTGAGTGACATACTCAAAAGTGTAATGTATCAATTGTTTTTAAAATGATCTGGAAAGAGGTGTTTACTAGGACCATCCAGGGACAATTCAAAAATATAATTTAATTATTTGCTCCAAATTTCCTCTAGTGGGGGATTTGGTATAGCACATAAAGGAGCATATTTAGAGTGAAGAAAGTTAATTCCTCTTAGTATTTGCAGAGTGAAGAACTTTACACAATACAAAGAATAATGTTTTATATTTATTCTCTCTAGAGTGAATCACTTTATAATGATTTTAATGTACATGTGGACCACCAATCTTAATCTATTGCCTAGCTACCGCTTGTTAAATCAGTACAATTTCCCAATAGAAATTTCGATCAAACAATAAACAGAGCATAATTATTTAACTTGATTTTATATACAAGTTTTAAGGTTTGATTTTCATTGCAATCTGACAATTAGAAACTTTACTTAATCCATTTTAAGTTGTATGCGTTGTCACTTTTGATATTTATTATCATTTTTAAAATTACACCAATAATTTAATATTTTTGGTTTTTCCTGTAAAATTTGACCCTACTTTTGGAGCAACTTAATCTATAATCATTAATAAATCAATAACATAAGAAATATTTCTTTTAATATCATCATGATATAAAACCTTTATATGCCAGTTGGATAACTGAAAGAAAAAAAATCAGCCATTTGGATATGTATGGTTTAGATGTTAAGGTCTGAATATAGAAGGTCTTACTGTACTTCTTTTTCACTTTTTGTACTTCTTTTTTGCAATTGTTATCCAACTGTCATACAACTAAAACTATTACATTAGCTAAACCAGGATTTGAGTCACATATACATTTTCTATAAGATATTTTCAAAATATATTTGGTTATACAGGATGATGGGGGTCTAATAATGCATCTAGCAATGGATCCATGTTTATCATAAATAATAGATACTATTTCATTGAATAGTTGTGATTTGTCATGAAAATTCTACACTATGTATATCAAATTTCAGCTGTCAAATCAGCGACTTTATTTAAATATGCATTATCAAACCTTAGTTGGGAAATTCACAACTCTAAAATAATATATTCTGCTTAAGAAACACTATGAGATTTTGCAATTTTTTTTTATTTAAAATTATTATTCACAAATATTGCAATGCTGCCCCTCGCTTATCAAACCATTAGTTTCTCACTAGATCATAGCCAGGTAAATTTATTAAAGTAGATGAAAGACTTGGCTATTTAAAATGCTCAGGGTCTTGGCGCTAAAGGGGTTTGTAAGGAGAGAAATTGTAGTAGGGGAATAGAGGAGGTACACAGGTGATCCACGTGGTAAAGGGTAAAACAAATAGGCAAGCAACATAATTAGATAAAATAGTTGGTGTTTCGACTAGAAAATTTTTAACTGGTAATTTTTGTCGGACCTATACATCACACAAAAAAAAATGTTAAAAATTTAATTTCAGCTTTTAAAAAAAAGATTCATACACACACATTATAAAAAAAAATACTCTCATGAATATCCTCAATAACAGAACTAAAAATCTTATATTTCCTATTCATTTTTAATTATATTTACAAACGTATTCACATACATTTGAACAAAGAATATTTGTAACTAACAAAACAAGTGGGGCTGCCATAAAACATTTCAAGCATGGGCAAAAGATATTTACCATCCTCTGAAAATTGTGGCTTTTTAATTGGCTTATTCTCTGAACATGTGATCTGATTTTTTTTACTATATAAGCCAATGTTTAGAACATATTGTTACTCATTGTTCCACAGTCTTCGGACGAAGTAAGCAACGCCTTTCAGTTAGGGTTCAAAGATATTTCTTGTTCTATATTCTTTTTTGGATTCATTAATTCAATATCTTCATGATTTTTGATCGAAATTATTAAAACTTATATTGTTAGAATGAATTAAATTTTTGGTTTGCTGACTTGGGTAAATCCATTTATTCTCCTTTGGTATTTTTGTCTCTTGAGGTGTTTTTTTAACCCGAGCATTAATTTAGTTCCTGTTTCAATTTTTGATGATCTAGTTTTTTAGAGCAGTCATATGGGTTACGGCCTAGTTGCCACTAGATGGCGGGATACTTTGTATTCAAATTTTGTAAACTCTCGTGAGTTTAAACTTATTTCCATGGTAATAAATATTGCTGCCGTTTGATGGTACGTCCCTAAATGTTAGTAGCTATGTTAATTGACATAGCAATTATTTCATGACAGTGCAGGTAGGGTCGCCACAAGTTGGCGGGACACTATAAATTAGTCCTAAGGTTTTTGTGAATCCTGTTTTCTTTTTAGATACTACTATTATTCCGGATATAGGGTTATTCGATTTGCTACACCCCGCCCCCCCTAATATCTATAGGGCTAGGAAGGCTGAAAATCAGGCAAGAATGTCACCTGGTTGAACATAATATATTTTATTATGAAATTAACAATTATATTACCAAAATAATAGAATAAACAATCTGTGCATGAAGCGCGCCTCTCCATCAAACAACAAAACATGTTAGGGATCATAAATAAATAACCCTAGCGTCCCCCATGGAATAGTTACACTAGATAACACAATATTTGTTGAGAACTACAATAAATATTATTTCACAGTCCGGGATCTCTAGAATTGAACATTATGGCACTTTGCCCCCTTGGTTCCCTAATCTACGAGTATGTGTTCTATAACAATACCTAACTGCAATTCCCCCCGTGACGGACTAACAACCAGCGCGTATAGATAAACATCAGTAGTGCGCTTAACTAACATAACGTTACTCAAATGTGACAACCCTAAAATGTAAGAGTAGACCAAGTCTCACTATAACATACCAAAACCTAGTCTCCTAACCTGACGTACTAGGCTACCCCTAAATGAAACTAAATTAATCAATGTTTACAAGACGGGCAGCAACCCCGAGACACGCAGGCCGACTCTGCGCGCTCAAAATAAAAATGTGTTTAAAAAGTTATTAGACAATTAAGTTGGGCTAGAATCCCAAAACCTAAGCGGAGATCGAAGGGCGACGACATCTATAACTGCCGTGGTAAGCGCATGGCATAGCAAAGCATTAATAAACAACCATCAAGAGTTTAAGTGTCAAGACAGTAATTTTGATTAGTGTGCCCCTCATGACGCCAAAACAGAAAATTTGGTATAATTAGTAATAATCCCTAAGCCCTAAGTGATTTTAGATCACCGGCATTGCCGTATATATACAATAATCAATTCTCAGAGAAGGGGAGGGAAGAAAGGAAAGGAATGCGGGAGAAACAACAATAGAAAGAGCAAGAAGGTCCGAGTAGATAGTAGAACAGTCCAGACGCGACGCGAGGCCGGAGATGGAACTCTTTTCTTATTGGCCGGCTGGACACGGGTTTGATTCTCGTAGCCAGTTATCTCGGGCGCACCGCTCAGTCTGTCGGGTCTTATGTTGGAGAGCGGAGGTCGAAGTATGTGTTCCTGCCGTGAGCTGGCCCCCGGTTTGGTGAGTGTTGTCTCAATCATTATAAATGTAACTTGTTACAGATTGAATATTCAATTTTTTTCAATAATGATCTATAATGGATGACTGTTACCTAAATATTTAATGTAAATGGTTTATTGTGGCATACCATTAGTTTAAAGGAAACTGGTTGGCGTAAGTTAGTTCTTTATGTATATATAGATTGTTAATTTCTGCGTATACTTTTATTCCCTGTGTCATTAGATTAATAGGACACATAATGGCGTGTCAATAGGCGAGCTAGGAATATTATATTTATATATAGTTGCATCGGTCTCTATAATATAACTGGATGGACATCTGTGGATGAAATCTTCAAGCTGTCATCTTCTTACCAATGTGTAAGAGAAAAGAAAACCTTCGGGTATCTCCTTCTCTTACAACCATACAAGCCAATTTGGCATTTTGACATCTTTCATTATTTTGATTGAATATATGAGATAAATCAATATGTGATTAGTTAAATTAAACAAATATGTTAGTAAGAGCTTTGAAGAAAATAACAAATTTCGAAACTGGTTAGTTTTTTTTAAATAATATTGATGTAGCCTAATATATACGATGATTTTTGAAGGAAGCTCGCTTGTAAGGCTTTATCTCGTACCGGAATCCTATCCTATAGTTGTGTTTAGTTAGGATAAAAGACCTTCCAGAAGGAAATTTCTTCATCCCTTATAAATGGTCATTCAACCTACCAAAATATTATATATTTGATAGTATTCTGGTACAAAATAAAGCCTCACAGATTGGGATTATTACTAAAACCAGGATTTGTAAGTATGGCAACCACACAAAGTTTGTCATTCAAACAAATATAATGAAGTTTTAAGATACTTTATTTATTATATAGTAACTTATTAATAAAACCTTTAAGGAACACATTTACTTCTTTGTATAGAAAAATTCCGATATAATATATAAATTCACATAAAACAGTAATAAAGTAATATAAATTGACTTTTGTGTATAAGAGACAAAGTTATAACTTATCTAAAAGTTTCTTTCTCTTTCTTTAAAATTGTTGCTCAGGAATTGGCCTGAAATTTTTGGTTCATCAATCTAACACTTTTATACAAGTTACTGTTCTGACCACCTATCGAGAAATCTTGGTAGTATTAGTTGGCTAACTGGTAGATTGTGATTGTTAACTTTTTTACAATTGAAGGGTGGCAGTCGCTTACTGCAATTTTCTTTTAAGATATTTTCTTTTGTTTATTCTCTGGAGTTTAACCCGTTACCGTATTGCATAAATACAATATGCTGCTATCTAAATAGTGGAAACCTTTTTGGAAAATTATCGAATTAATATATTTTTCCAAAATGACAAAAAAATCTACAGGTAATCATTAAATTATTTTGAACAATACTAACTTTTATAGGGGAATGGGCAACTATGTAAATAAATCTCTTTAAATGGAAATTTGATTAGTCTATACTTTATTGGAACATCCTGCACAGAGGGCGAGATTCTTTATCATAGGGTATAGGCTAATGATTTTCTTTATATAGATTTAACCATCTTAACACAACAATAAAATCAAATTTCTAATAAAATATATATTGTAAAGTAGGCTAATTATGTATTGATTAGAAAATTTAAGAAAATACACATCATTCATAGAAGAGGACTGTTGAAACATAGAACTTAAGGAATGTCACAACAAGGTATCCAAAAGTATTTTAATATCCAATAGGGGTCATCCATGAACCACTTGACAGTTTGTGGAGGTATGGAGGTAAGAGGATCTCTAATGTCTACATGTTAGTGTTACGTAGCACAGATATAATACTTATATTATAATCATATTCATAAAATTGAAAAATAACACAGGTATCGAACCCAAACCACTTAGTAAGCTTAGTAAGTCAATGCTCTAACCACTAGACTATCCAGGGTCATTCTCCGCTTATATTTTAAGGCAGAGTCTGTTATGGACGTGCAGAAATCATCAGCTACAAATGTGGGATCAATCAAAATCACGAGATATCACTTCCACTATTGACTTGGTAGTTGACTTCATGCTGCCAAGAGTAGGGTACAATTATAACTGTGGACTATGAGTCTACATATCATGAGGGCTTAAATAGCTAAGCTATTATATTTTTAAATTATATCTCGTGAGCTTTGATCACATATTTGTGACCGTCGATTTTCGCTCATCCATCACAAACTCTATCTTAAAATATGAGTGGAGGGTAAATAATCCTGGGCACAGGATGATTCCTCGATAGCTCGGTGGTTAATAGGATTGGCATACTGAGCCAAAGGTCCCTGGTTCGATTCTCGTGTCCAGGTGTAATTTTTCAATTTAAATAATATGATAATTAGAGGCAGCTATAAACGTAATTAATGAATATAATTGGTTCTGTATAAAATTATTTTATTCACTTTAATAATAACCCGTGGATGCTGTCCATCCTACCATATTCCTACTGACATAGGCTTACCTATTACACATTAGGCCCTATTATTCTTAAAGATTGGTGGTTATTGCTTTGATAGCTATGTATATATTTTTTTACAGTTCTATAATTGTTTTGTTTCAGATGCATGAAGGCTGTTAAACTGGTGCAGAGCTGATCTAGATGGCAAAGATCTTCTTTGCGCTTACGCAAGAACTGTAACATTCATACTAATCACTCTGAGGGTGTTATGAAACCTATTGATCTCCAGAATAGCCTATGCTGATGCTGTGCACACTGTCTTCAATGTTTCGAATCCCCTTGCACATGTTGATAGGAATCCTGAGATATTTAAATCCTGAGACGCTTCATTACCAACAACAAGTTAGTAATGGTTTGCATGTATCAAATAAAATATTATTTGTAAGTTGACTATTACATAATAATATATAATCATCCCTTTTAACTATCTACATATTTACCGTTTACTAGTTAACTTTTATAAAACCTTACTTTCTTGTGGTTAAGTCGTAATTACTTATTCATCCATGGAATCCTCAATATTAATGTGTGCTATCGTTGACCTGCACTTAAATCCACTGCGGATTCCTTGCAAGGGTAGAGGTTGGATCTGCTGGCAAAAGTTTGTATGGCTTTCTCTTTATTCGGGTACAGTAAACAAATGCAAGACAATTGAAAATGTACTATTTTGAGAAGAGAAAACAGCTTTAACATGAACTTGAACACACCATTGTTGAGTGAAGGCTCTATGATGGTATAATTGTGTAATCTATTTTTCTTTTCTATTTTATTTTTCTCGCCCTTTTTTCTGTCCTTGTCTCTCTCATATAAATCATATTTTATTCTTTGCTTAAAGATGTACAATGTTGATGTACCAATTCTGAATGATATTTATTTCACTGGTCATATCTGATGCCGCAATCTATTAGATGTGGGTACACTTTGTAGATAAACTAATATCTAAGCACTAGCACACTTAAATGTTCCATGACATAAGTAGTGTTTAAGTATGTTCCTTGACTGTATCTATGTAAAATCACATTTCAGCTCCATCATCTAAAAGTAAGTTATGTACAATAAATAAACAGTCTCTTTTTTCAAACAACGATGTTTATTTATTCAACTCTGGAATTCAACATAAATGTCACACCTAAAAATTAGAAACAAAAAACTTAAATATGTACCTGTAATTAAATTAACTTATTTTGAATGTTCATAGGTATAGATTTGAAGCCGCGTGATCTTGGAAACCATAAATATGGAGAACAGCTCACACTTCTCGGAAAATGAGAGCGATGAAAAACATCTAAGCCGCGATGTTTTGATCAAAGAAGAGATTGAAATAAAATCAGAGGTAAGAAAGTTAAATATTACATGTCTCTGTTATCTGAATGGAATATTATTTTTATTTATTTTAAATGTGTTTTTAATGTGTCTCACCAAACATTTAGTTACAATAGTAGGCTGAGGAATTATACACATAAGATTGGGAGGAAATTTAGCCACATTCTTGTGAAGTGGAGGAAATTTAGCCACAATCTTGTGAAGTGACTAATAGCCATTTCACACGAGGCAACTATCGCTCGAAAACAATTACCATTAAACTTTTGCTCTGTAATATAAAAATCAGTAAAAACTTTACTCACAAAAAAATAGGCAAGTTATTAGGGATTCGGAGGACGAAATTCTTTTTGTGTGGCTCCTTAAATCTGGAACATACACATCGCCCAGCCACAAATTAATCACTGTGAAAGGGGACATCCACATGGCACCAATGATATGTTTTCTGACCATGCCGGGAATCAAACCCGGGACTCCCTGGCTCAGGGGCAGACACAGTACTGACTGAGTTATGGCGTCGAATGATATCATTTTAATCATACTTAAATTATCAGAATGTTCTTTCATTGGAATTGCTGGCACTTTCAAGCTTCAATATAAAACAATTTAATATAGATTTTTAATAATAATAGTAAAAAAAGATTGAAACATCCTTGAGAAGGTTCAAGAGCTATGGATGAAAATCCCGAATCACTTTACATTGCTTATGATTAGTTTAGATAAATTTCCAGTGAAGAATGTAATAATTAAAAATATTTATTAAAGACAATGTAGTCAAAAACAAATATTAATACCCACTGATTCAGATATCCTTTATATTATAATTTTATTTTTTATCACTGGGTAAAATAAAGTGTTAATTTTAAGGCAAAAAGAAACCAAAAAACACGATGCAAAATAAAACCCTAACAAAATGCATGTCTGGGCTACATACAGTGGCTCCACGACTTATTTGGTGCTGACTGACAGCTCACAGCTGACTTCTGACACTCAATATTTAGGTATATACCTAAATTTTGACTTTCAGAAGTTACAGGTGTTAAACACATGTTTTTGAAGATCATATGGTTCAGCGTAGGGATACATAATTTGGTCTGGTAACTTTTCAAAGCCGTCAGCTGTCAGCTGTGAACTGTCAGTCAGCACCAAAGAAGTCATGGAGCTACTGTAAATCTTTAGCTCAGTCTGAGGAGAGATTAGCCCGTACTAATGCACCGTTCTCCAGAGGACGCCCGAATGTACTAAATTGTAGTTACATCGTTTCCGTGGAGGCTCTCTGCATGTCCCGATGAGATGAGGAGATGACAGTGAATATGAGGGATCGGAGACAATGAAGACCTTAAACCTTCTTAAGCCTAATAAACCAAACTCAGCCTACCATGAGGGATTATAGCGCCTTTTGAGAAACATTGAATATAATATCATATGTCAAAAATGACTATTTATATATAAAACTACTTCTTATGTTACCTGTAATTACAATTAAAAGTTAAAACTAGGAGGGAACACATAGTGCAATATTTAAGAGAAAATTGACGAGATAAAGCTTAATGAATATTTGAGGCTCAGTCAATTTTAATAAATATAGAATAAACATAGTAATCCTTTGAAACAATTCAACTACATCAAATAAATTAAATAGTCATTTTTGACTTATGATATTATCTTCAATGTTTCTAACATTCTTTGAGTAAATTTCTCTTCTAACATTTTTCTTGTTCAATCTTGTACATTATTAATATCTTACTTCAATTAGGTTCTATTAACTTAATATCAACCTCTGATATAAATCTTAAAAAGCACGTTCCTTGCATAAATACTCTATAATAGCTTGGTTATTTAATCGATCATGACATGCGAATTTGTTTAGTTGTCATTAGTACTATTGGCAGCATAAATTCTTCCCGAGTCAAGGATTGCTGCTATGTTTGATAGCTCGTGATTTTAATTGATTGCTCATGTGTAGCTGACAATAACTGCATTTCCATCACAGACTCTGTCTTATAATAATTTGTGAAGAATGACCCTGGGAACGGGACAACTCATGGATAGCCCAATGGTTAGAGCATTAGCAGACTAAGCTAAAGGTCCTGGCTTTTGGGTTCGATTATCATGTCCATGTGTCATGTTTCAATCTAAATAATATAATGTTAATGTTTCCAATTCTCAGGTGGGGATAAATCTACAAGAATATGCAAACTTGACAGTCAATTCAGAAATCCCAGACAACTACGATCCAGTCTCTTCTTCTGGAATACCTTATATCAAACAAGAAATTGAGGTGATTATTGAATCCTAACAAGGGTGGGGAAAAAAAAACATTTAAAATGTTCACTCGCCAAGATTCCATTCTCGCTATATATTAGCCAGTCGATGATAAGAGATTGGTGTTTGAAACTTGGTCGGATGTACCGATGCTTGTTCTCTCTTAAATTGACAAAACTTTACTACTTTATAAGTGTTATTTCAAGATATTGATACTTTACATAAAACTTTAGAGCTGCAGACCACATTATTTAGCGTTTGAATACGTGAAAGTAGATCCTAGTAGCTTCTATAGCTGTTCCTATGAAAATTGGACTGTACATGACTTTGTATGTTTAGACCATTTTCTGAGACAAACATTTAGAAATGCTCAACATTATAACAGGAGAAAAATAAGTCCTTATAGCCCATGGAGACCGCGTTAGATGCAGGACGATCACTAATGACAGCAGTAAAGGAACTGTTTGGGGAGCGACTCCAGTGGGTCGGTGATAATCACCCCATTTTGATTTCCACTCTCCCTTCAACTTTCTCCAAGTTCAACCTTCCTCATCCCTAACCCATTATTGTAATTAGTTCATTTACTTATGACCCAATTGGGAAATAAGATGATACACTGAAAAAAAACTTGAACAGTTCTTGGCTTTTTTATGAACACTTCACCGAGCTGCTACGGAACGATTCACCATTATTGACTTTGAGTCTTGTCAAAAACTATTTTGAAGTGTAAGGGGTACAGCTACTTTTTCCGTTTGGGAGTCAGTTTAGTAAAATGCATCTCTTCATCTACATCTTTTATTCCAATAAATTACAACCAAAGAAAATTATAAAAGTGATTTTTTACATTCTGGTAGAACCAATAATAATTAACTTGTGTGATAAAAATTGGGCTAATTTTTCTTTTATTATAACATTTGGCTACTAATTTTTTTACCAAAATCCCAAAATCTCTTTGTACATGTTAACTTGGCAGCGAATCAAGGCAAGTCTCGATCTTTTTACATTGGTTTATAGGGCTGTACTATGGATAAGCCAATGATCAGCATTTATCTTATAGATTCTTATAACCTCTGTTTATTAACAATCTTTGCTTGTCGGTTACTGGTGACTCATCATTGTTACTTATGACACAGAGCCTTACTGGTGATTCATCATTGTTAGACTCTTGAAACAGAGCCTTACTGGTGACTCATCATTGTTAGACTCTTGAAACAGAGCCTTACTGGTGACTCATCATTGTTAGACTCGTGTCACAGAGCCTTACTAGTGATTCATAATTGTTAAACTCTACAACAGCCTTGTCCTTTATTCTCTAGCTAAAATAGGTGTGGCTGCTAGTTTATGCTAAGTACACATCTACTTCTTTTCTCAATAGTGTGGGGATGGAAAAAAGGCCCGAGTTAGGGCTGGGGGTTACGTAAGGGATGTTTAGAATATAAATCGGGTGACCTGGTGGTCTAGGGGTAAGGTGTCAGACTTCTGTGCTAGGGGTCCGGGGTTCAATCCTCGGTCCTGGCACAGATTTATCTGAATGCCAAACCCTTCCTTCACCTCTGACAAGACGTGTATTAATCACAACTTGTGAATGTGAGGAATGCCAGGCCTCCACCGTGGTTCGGATTCCACGTTAAACTGTAGGTCCTCCATTTCATCTCACAATCACCCTACCATTACACATTAGCGTAAGTGCGTATAACCCGAACGGGTAGTAAGACGCGGTGCTAATAATAATAATAATAATTTAGAATATAAATGAATGAATTTTACAAGGTCAAGTAGCAAACAAGACGTCTGGACCAAGATAGGAATATTGAATGGAAGATTCAAGGAAGCTAAAACTGTGGAAGATTCAGGAGAAGATTCAAGAGAAACTAAAACTGGGGAAGATTCAAGGGTAGCTAAAACTGGGGAAGATTCAAGGGAAGCTAAAACTGGGGAAGAATCAAGGGTAACTAAAACTGGGGAAGAATCAAGGGTAACTAAAACTGGGGAAGAATCAAGGGTAACTAAAACTGGGGAAGAATCAAGGGTAACTAAAACTCGGGAAGAATCAAGGGTAACTAAAACTGGGGAAGAATCAAGGGTAACTAAAACTGGGGAAGAATCAAGGGTAACTAAAACTGAGGAAGAATCAAGGGTAACTAAAACTGGGGAAGATTCAAGGGAAGCTAAAACTGGGGAAGATTCAAGGGTAGCTAAAACTGGGGAATATTCAAGGGAAGCTAAAACTGAGGTAGATTCAGGGAAGATTCAATGGAAACTTAAACTGAGGGATATTCAAGGGAAGCTTAAACTGTGGACGATTCAAAGGTAGCTAAAATTGAGGAAGATTCAGGGTAAGATTCAATGGAAACTTAAACCGAGGGATATTCATGGGAAGCTAAAACTGGGGAAGATTCAAGGGAAGTTACAACTAAGGAATTATCGGAGGTTTCAAAATTACATTATGGATTCAGAACTAATGTTTATTTCAAAACTTAAGTTCATTCATTATTTCATACTTAAGTTCATTTAAATGAACAACATATTTTATTCTGTTTTTATTCTAAAACTAATAGGTTGGCCTTCAAAGGCTGGCTAGTCACTGCTTCAAATTAAAATTCTATGGACTTTGAAACAAATGTCAGCTTTAACCTAGAATTCTGACCTCAACAATATTACGAAGCCTCCTGAATAAAAATATAGAGAGTTAAAATACTTGAGTCATGGTCAATTAATCTCATTCTGACTGTTGCATACTAATCCTACATTACAAATTAATATTCATATTGAATAAACCCTGAAATTATAGACTTGTAAGTTTTTATAATAACTTAATTTATCAGATTAAAATGGAATATCGTAAATAATTGATCGATTTAAAAATTCCATGAAATGTTAATGCATATATATGAATAACAACAATTTTAGTTATTTTATATCATAATAAAACTAACAAAATATAATTTAACTTTGATTTGGATTTGAGACAAATTAATATCTTCAATTCATGTTTGTTTCAAATTAAAAAAAAGTAATTTGTACTCTCTTAAAAAGGCCTTTATAAAACTATAACAAACTTAATATGAGCAAAAGAAACTCCATTGTATCAACCTGCAATAAAGCTGTACTGACCAAGCTGTTGCCGCCTCTTAGTAAAGATAATGCTTACATTTGCGGATAGAGAGTGTCATGTGGTTGCCACAACAAACTTTCTGGTCACCAAAATCAGTTTTCTAGACTTTAGCCACTACTTTTTTCATTCAAGTAACCCCTCATTTTTCACTACAAGGCTGATTTGACCATGCTCAAAACTCACTGCTTCACATAAAAATATGGAAGCGCTGGTAATTTAACCCGGAACATCTAGATCTTTATCCAGGAACTCTTATCGCATTTAGGCAGTCAACTGTAAGAAAAGTTTAGTCAATTAAACTGAAACCGTCTTTAAAATGTGATAGGACCAATGATGAAGTTAATAATTTCCAAACAAGCTCTATAAAGTTTTCATTTAAACTTGAATAAGCAAACCTACTATACTAAAATAAATTTAAATAGTCCATATGGACACTTGATTTTTTAATTCTGTTTAGCGCCGTGTCTTACTCCCATATTATCTTGGAATTATTTAAAATTAAATAACTTAATGATCAGCATCGGTGAATGGCCAGTTCTCTAACAAATAACCGGCATCAGAAAATTAGTTGGCCAACGGAGCCCTAATATATTATCACAGAGATGCCAACATAAACACATCTTTTTTTTTACATATATTAAATATGAATTGAACAGAAGAATTGATGAAACTTTTTTTTTCTTCTACAGATTTTTAAAATATTGTAATGGATTTATTTTGAAAATATATCAAACTAAATGAATGGAAATACAAGTACTATATCATATTTTTGTTAATAATTAGTCATTATGTGTCAAATGTTAACATTTCTAAATTATAAAAAGCTTTCAGATAGGGGTGTGCGATGCTTTGAAACTTCGACTTGGCTTTGAAACAAACATCATCTTCGACTTCACGTTCTGGCCTCGAAGCTACATAAGTAATAATATTGCCAGATAAAATACTAAATTTATGTTAAATTACTTTCATTCTGAGCTGTTTTGTAAATTATAAACTAATATTCATATTAAAAATTCTGAAGTAATTGAATTGCATGCAGTGATAATGGCTTGATTTATCAGATAAAAACAATATTACAAACATTTGTACAATAAAACATTTTCCAAGTAATTTCAGTGGATAAAGTATATTAAATAATCACAATATAATATTTTTTCAAGCATAAAAAACTAACAATAAAAAATTTGAATTTCGATTTGGCTTTAAGAATATTTATATATTCAATTCAAGTTCGGTTCTAATTGAAAAAATGGACTTGACACACCCCAACTTCCAGCCAAAGGGTAAGACTCTTATTTGTTAATGTAAACTCCATTCACGGTAGGAATTACTTTCTGAAAGGTCTTTTTTCCTACCAATATCCTACTATATAGTAGAGTTCAGGTAGGGAAAAAGGCCTTTCAGAAAACCATTCCTACGGTGAATAGACTTTAGTCTTTAGCCTTCTATTATTTTACTGTCATGTTCCTTTCTCAAATTCCCGCCGGTCAGGGTTACATTATTTTGATTATAAATTTTATAGACCTATTTATTTTGGAAGAAATCTAGGTCTAAATGTGATTTTCACATAAAAGTATTAATGTTGATTTTTAAAGTTTTGTAATATACTTTATATCCACTTTTTGTATGTCTTTACAAATATGCAAAATATATCGCCACACATAAAAAAATATGAAAGCATAGATTTAAAAAAAGTTTTTAGTTTTCAATGTCAGACTACTGATGAGTCTTTTTATAAGTTTACATCCCTGTGATCATAAAAATATCTACTCACAAGTAGAGATAGGTGCAACCCCTTGACATATTATTTTGATGTAGAGTGCTCATCCTTACTATGACTCACAGATACAATGGTGAGTAGGTCATGCTGAAATTGATGCATAATGGTCCAGTAGAGTATCAATAATTAGGACATCAAAAATCCGAATTGCCTAGAAAAAAAAATTGTTTGTAAAAATAACCATAGTGGTATTAATATCAGAAACATGGCCGCCAAAATACGCACCTCAACCCTTGTTCATAAAAACAAACCCAGGAGAATCTTTTTGTTGTTAGATATTGTCCTCATTATATTCCTTAAGAATTTGCGATATTTAGCAACAAAAAAACAAAAGGTAAGTCTTTAAATAAAGTGAAAATGTTTCTACCTTAACACT
The DNA here is from genome assembly GCA_033556935.1 of Timema podura. NCBI lineage: Eukaryota > Metazoa > Arthropoda > Insecta > Phasmatodea > Timematidae > Timema > Timema podura. The sequence goes on along the minus strand of JAVRXN010000006.1, from coordinate 17,728,189 downwards.
GAGTTTTCATAAGTATCCCATGTATGATTATTATTTTACTTTTGGTACAGGCACTGTATTTTTGAAAATTCAGACAAATCGATAATCCATACTGTGTCGACCTCCACCCAATTAGTACGAATTTTTGATGCTCTACCTTATTGTGAGATGATATTAAATAGCGATATTAAAAAGTGATCCTGGTTGATAATGATAATAACAATAATAACAACAACAATAATAATAACCTTACTTCACACACACATTCTTACTGTAGCTCTACATTTCCCCTCACATCGATGGTCGAGACTCTTCTCGCAGACCTTGAGCAAGCTTATGCTGAAATGATTTTACAGTGGCGGCAGTTTTAATATTTGTATCAAAAACATTCCCTGGAACGAGCTACAGCAACAGTAAAAGAGAAAAAATAGAAGCTAGATTTTTGAAGAAGGATGGAAAGTGTGTATGTGTGTGTCAATCCTCATATTATTCTTTGTTTCTTTATGTCTCATTTGAAACTAACTTCTAGAATCTTTTGAATTTGAAATTGAGTTCTTCGTGTTTGTAAAAAGGAAAGTTTGTTTTATTTCCTCAAGAAAAGAAAATGGGTTAATCTGCCCATTGACGAGTTTGAAGTACAGCAATAAAAAGCCACAGGATCGATTCCCGGCCCAGGCAAATTGGTTGTACGTCTTTTATCTCAAATTTCAAGATATCTACGAATTAATAAACAGGTATGTACATGTTCAGCATCATTCTCGGCCAAATCGCGCAACAAATCAAGTAATTTCTACTTTTACTCTAACATCATCTGTCACATTCTACATCATCAGACCTCCTAAATATGTTTTTCTGTTAAAGCCATGATATTTTTCGACTTGAATTTTGACTTTAATGATTTATAATGAATCATTCTCCATTCTCTATTGGACTAATAATAAGTGAGACATTCCCAGAGATCTATAATTTTTTTATATATTCATAATGTCGTTAGTCTAAATTTAAATAATAATATTGTTTCATTTTCTTTACTTTTACTTACCTAGTCACAAAATGTATATATTTCTGGAAGAAGGAGGCATTGTTAGAATGGATTATTTAAATAAAACCATCCTGAGTGCCAGGTGACCATATTTGTTTTATATCAAAATATAATTATAAATAATAGAATTGAATTTTAATTATTAGTTAGGGAGGACATTTTATTTTAAAGAGAAATAATATGCACATCAATAATCATCAACCATCAATTTTTTTTTTGGCAATACATTTATTATTTGCTTTCTCACTATTCTCATTGTTGTATGAATTTTTATATTTCATAACGTCATAAGTATTACAACAATGCTAGATGTCATCGGGGCAAACAATTGGTCATGAACTCTCTACCCGTCGAGGAGGTGTATGCAGGTTAAGACCAATATCTATCGAGCAACCCGCAATTCCCAATTTGTTAAGAGTCTCGTCATTTTAATTAGAGTCCAACACACCACACTTATTATTATTTTTATTTTTTATCACAACATTTTAATGCTCGCTGCTTTACTAGTGTAGCCTTTAGCGAAGTATTTTTTTAACCTTATATTGTATTGAAAAGAGGCTAGGACATTTTCTATTAATAAAATACTATCAAATTAAGTAAGACTTTGATCACTAAGTTTTATTATGAGCTGATGTGTATTCATGTGAATTGTACACTGTCTATTAGGCGCTATTAACCATTGGTTAAGAATAAATATAAATTTACTTAAGGGTTATTATAATAAACTCTATGTCTTAGCTGGACCTAACGTGCAAATGCTGAATACATGCAAAATGTTAGCAATGTCTGACTCAATTTCTCAATATGTTAAACCAAACATGGCTTCCTTTAGCACAATTTATACATACTGTCCTTGGTTGGACCGAACGTACAGAATTGAAATTTAAGTATCATAATGGGTAAAAGTAGCAATTGTATTTTTTAGTGTTAATATCCAAACTAAAGCCGGAATAGCCATTGAAATACCCAAATATCTTGTGATCCATTTTATACCTAGATATAACAAGAAGATACATAATAAGGAATTAAATATTTAGAAATGGTTTAAAATTTATATCATTTGAAGAGACATTGAAAAGAAAAATGTTGATGTAGCTAGGTCATGTGATGAGAATGAAGAACAGAATGCCTAAGAAAGCCTTACAGAACAAAGAGAAGGGTAGAAGACCTATTGGAAGACAACGAAGAAGATGGATGGACCAAGCACAGAAGGACATGGAAGCTAAAAGAGCAAACTGAAAACATGTGGCTGAGGGAGAAGTTTGGAGAATAACAGGAATGGGAGAGAATGTGCCAGACAACCCGCTTAACCGGAAACCTCGAAGGATGATGGTGATTGAATGGTCACATAGATTAGGCTGCCGACGACGATGGTTTATAATATTGACAGGAATGGGAGAGGACCCGCTTAGGCGGAAACGTCGAACGATGATGATGGTTATCAAATGGTCACAATAGACTGGGCTGCCGACGATGGTTTATAATAATTCAATTTTCCATTCTTTCTTCACACAAATTCGTGGACATATTCGTCTAAATTCAACCTTCCCTATTCCTAGTGTGCTAGTTTAATTTTAAAATGTGTGTCATATCCAAACGGGTATTGAGATGCGGTGATAAAATTATGGTCAAAGTTCTGCAAAAAAAAAAAGTCATGCTTGGCAACCTTGGTAAATTGTGTTGCGTTAATTAAAAAAACAAATTTTTAATGCGAGTGTAAATGCACGAAAAAAGAATGAAATTTTTTATGTCAAGAAACTCTAAATAGATAAAAAGGCTCAAAATTTAGGAGTTGGAAAACATTATAATTCCAACTGTGGTATGTATATACAAGCCCAGATCTTAAATTTAGTCGTACATTGAGCATATATTTTAGAGAGTCAATTCAGACACATCTACTACATGGTGAGTGGGCAGGCCAAGGTTTTTTTACTTGTATTTTTAATTTTAAAAAGATTTGCAATGAAAAAGTTTGCCATAAGCAAGCAGAAATATATGGATTTAATGTGAAGCATATGTGAATTGTTATCCGAAGAAGTATGTTATGAATATCAAACAAGCGATTGAAGGTGAATTGGTCTGGTTGCCTGGTGGTAGTTATCAATTCAAGAATACTTACTTTGTACTAGACTCCTCTAACTTTCCTGGTAAAATACAAATACTTTTAAATATTTAAGGAACGAGAGAAAGGTTTGAACTCTAGAGACACATTAATTGTAAATATCATGTATTAAAAGTAACCTCATGAACCATCTATTGTATTGATACAGACTTGAAATGAAATTTGAGAAAATTTTAAAAATGCATTAGAATTTAATGCTATTTAGGCAAGGATTTGTAAAATATTAAGAAGAAGAACATAATGCATGAAATAAAAATTCTTTTTTTATTTCTCTTATTAATGCTTTTCCTCATATAACATCTGAATATTTATCTTTTTCTATTATATTCAATTGTCCATGAATGTGGCATCAGCCAATATAAAAGTTTTTGCAAAGCTTTATAAATTATGCTCATTTTGTTGGAGTGGCATTGTCTAGAGCCTTATATTCATTTTCAAAACTTGCAAAGTATATTACACAAGATATATAAAAGTTATCTACTAAGATATAAATATATTTTCCTCTATAAAAGAAAATCTAGTCCTCGGCGGTATCCTTAAAATCGAGTGGGAAATTATATTTCCCTAGATTTGTTGAGAAAAAATTAATGAAGAAAAAGGGGTTAGCAAAAAGACCATTTATCAATTTCAAGTGTGTGTTTAATTTTCATTAAAAATACTGTTTATTCATTAAAAGTTAAACTAACCTTATCTTTTATTGATAAGACGGATACCAAAAATTGAAAATATCCCTTCATCACACTTATTTGCATAAATACACTAAAGTGAGGATTCAAGGAACATGAAAATAGGTCAATGTGTTTAGATTTTATGTATCAAAATATTTTTTTTTGTCAAAATATATATAATATAGCTCATAAAATTTAATCTTTTTAACATGATGATATCAACAGTTGTTAAATATCGGTCAGGGATGTCCTGGAATATAATTAAAGCTTTGCATCTTCATTTAAAAAGTTTGTAATCTAATACCACTATGCTTGTGAGAAGGCTAGATTTTTAGGCACTAAAATCTATTAAAATATGCATGCAAATATACACTTTAAACTGAAGAAGTATTCACGAAAAACGAGAAAATATGCACAGTAATAAAAATGAGGAGTGCAATTAACATTTTCAAATAAAATTAGTAACAAATCATTACAATTAATTTAATGTACACATAATCTCTCCTTGGTATATTTACTTGATTTTGTCGACCATGTTAATTCAGCAGCTAAAAATTGACTTATTCACATTGTATTTAGATCCGCGGGAAATGTAACCTCGGAAAAAGTTTGATCATAGACGTCCCACGAGTAAATACATTTAGAGTCTTTATGAAATAAAACTGAGCTGTTTTGAACAAACGTGGCAAATAATTTCTACCGTCAATTGTGAGTCTAAGTTCCTCATGAATCCACTGATTAAACATTACACTTAGATCTGCATTTGCTATAACTCAAATTTTTATACATTTCTTGCTGCTTTTACATGAATAACACTTTTTTTTTCTCAAATAAACACTTTTTATTTGGTAATTTGGCAACTATCATGCCTTGCAATATAATTTTCAACGTGGTAATACTGGTGAGTAGTGCTATGCTAAGAATGTCACTTCCAAATAGTATTAATTTTTCTAGAAATTACGATTTTTACTTTTTTTTACTCTCTCTAAACCTAAAATTTTGATTTCAATATATCATTAATTCGTTATTTTCATCCTTTAAACATTTTTGTGTTAGCTCAAAGCGAGGGCATTAATATATGTATATAAACTTGTTACAGGTGGCCATGCTAGGTTCAAACATATATTGGTAATCGATTTTTTCGATGTTGATATTCATAAAATTTTAGGGTAAAAATATTGAGATGTCGGTTTTGATATCTCTAAAAGTGAAACGTATTGCACGTATATATATCAAATTTTTTCTGTATATTTAAATAAATAGCTAAATACACTATATAAAATGAAAAACATAAACAGTGTTATGCGAGTTCATGCAGGTGACCGTGGAGATTCCTGCATGACACATCAAATTTAAAAATCATATAAAGAGCAGAATGTCTGTAATTACAGAAGTTACCATACTTAGGCATAGGCAATCACTTTGTTGAATATGGCAAAGATTGAGAAGGACTTGTGATATGGATTAGCAAATACATTTCAGGAGGGAATTTGGTTATCATAAGCAAAAATTGGCTCGAAGATTTCTAGCCTATACAACATTGTTTAGAACAACAAATAAAGATAAATGAAAAAATCTGGCTAAAATGGCAATGTTTTCAATTGAAAGTTAGTGTAGTAAATAATCTATAAATAGTTAATTTTACAATTAACTATGCATGTAGAAATAAAAAATAAAAACTCATTTTGAAACTAGTTCAGATTAGATTAGCACGGTTTTGATCCATAATTTAGCCAATAATGAATATACATAAATATAACTAAACATTATCACTGTATGCTCACGATATGCTAGTAACCCATTGTCGGTGTATAAAGTGTTGTGTGTCCAAAAGTGGTGATACTTTTTTCTGGATTCAACCTTAATTTGAGATCATATTGACATAAATATTATCATTATCACTCGCGAGTATCAATTTAAGAAATCAAGGTTGAATTTAAACAAAAAATACTTTAAATCAACTTTGTGAAATAAAATCTAATTATTGTCAAAATAAAAAAATAAAAAAGATTAATGAATATTAGTTTAGTATTTGTTAATTAAACTATTATCATTTATATTAAAATAGTACTATTATTGTCACCTTCTTATGTACATCATAAAACCAATATCCAGACAAGTATGGTGAAGAGTAAACCACGAGTCTCTTATTACCAGAAAAACAATACATCACAAAACTATCCCGACACAATAAATTCTAATTTGACAATCATATAAATGTCTTGACTTTGAATCTTAGCTTCTTTTATGGTTTGGGAGTGTATAATCCGAACGCGTAGTAAGGCGTAGTGCTAGATTTTTAGGGATTGGGGCATTAAAATTAGGGTATTCGTAAAACCTTATTACAAATAAGTCTTGAAAATTTGTGAATTATATTGTGTGTTGCAGGATGGACATTCTTTCCATTGGAACCATGGTATTGATGAAAGTTTGGAGTCATTTGAGAAAGATGATTCATTTATTGCACAAGGATGTAAATCCAATGAAAGGAACTGCATAGAAAAACATTGTTTTAAACACATTTATAAATATGGACTATGTGTAGACCATGTGGGTATTTATCATCTGCCAGAGTGTAACATAGAAGATTGCTCCAAACAAGCTCAAAAAAAGGATTATTTATTAAAAATGGTTGTTGTGATCGGCATAAGTGCTCTAGAGAAGAATGTACTAAACTTGCTATCAGAGGTGGATTATGTACAAAACATGGAGGTGGCTATCAACGTAAGTGCACTGTGGCAGATTGCACTAAAGTGATTAAAAGCGGTGGATTATGTGTAGCACATGGAGCTGTCTATTCTAAAAGGAGGTGCAGTGAAGTAGATTGTTCTAAATTTGCTGTAAGAGGTGGATTATGTACAAAACATGGCGGTGGTGGCCGGCATAAGTGCACTATAGAAGAGTGTACTAAGCTCGCTATAAAAGGTGGATTATGTACTAAACATGGTGGTGGCTATCAATATAAGTGCACTGTGACAGATTGTACTAAACAAATTAAAAATGGGGGTTTATGTGTAGCACATGGGGCTGTGTGTTATCGTGTGATGTGCAATGTGTTAGATTGTTCGAATCGTAGAATAAGAGGTGGATTATGTACTAAACATGGCGGTGGTGGCCGGCATAAGTGCACTATAGAAGAGTGTACTAAGCTCGCTATAAAAGGTGGATTATGTACTAAACATGGTGAGGGTTATCGATATAAGTGCACAATAGAAAATTGTACCAATCAAGTTAAGAGAGATGGATTATGTAGGTCACATGAAGTTGTTTATCGAAAGAAGTGCACAATAGAAAGAAACTCTAAACAAATTGAGAGTGGTGTATTTTGTGCTGCACATAAGAGTTGTAATCAAAAGAAGTGCACTATAAAAGATTCCTCTAAACATGCAAGGAGTGCCAGATTATGTTCAGCATATGGAGGTGGTAATCTAAGGAAGTTCACAGTAGAGAATTCTTCTAAAAAATCTCAGAAAATTGATTTATATATTAAAGATAAAAGTGGTGGTCGAAATACGTGCTCTAGAAAAGAGTGTACTAAACTCGCTATAAGAGGTGAATTTTGTAAAAAACATGGGGGTGGTTATCGCAGAAATTGCTCTATAAAAGATTGCTCTAAACAAATTAAGAGTGGTGGCCTATGTGTAGCACATGGGGCTGTGTACTATCCTGGAATGTGCTGTGTAGTAGATTGTTCTAAATTCTCTGTAAGAGGTGGATTGTGTACTAAACATGGGGGCCGTGGTCGGAATAAGTGCTCTAGAGAAGAGTGTACTAAACTTGCTATCAAAGGTGGATTATGTACAAAACATGGTGGTGGCTATCAATATAAGTGCACTGTGGCAGATTGCACTAAACAAATTAAAAAAGGTGGATTATGTGTAGCACATGGAGCTGTCAATTATAAAAAAAAAGTTGCAGTGAAGTAGATTGTTTTAACTTGCTGTAAGAGGTGGAATATGTGTAAAACATGGGAGTGGTCGCCAACATAAGTGCAATATAGAAGAAGTAAACTCGCTATCAGAAGTGGATTATTTACTAAACATGGTAGTGGCTATCAAAATAAGTGCACTGTGGCAGATTGCATTAATCAAATTAAAAGTGGTGGATTATGTAAGGCACATGGGGGAGGTAATCGTAAAAAAAGTGCATTATTTAAGACTATTCTAAATAATTAAAGTGTGTTGGACCATGTATAGCACATGGGGTTGACAATCAAAAGAAAACTGCTATAAAAAATTTATTTCATGATAGAAAAGAGATGAACTATTTACAAAACATTGGGATATATATCGACATAAGTGCATTACAAAGGACTGCACTAAACAAGGTTTGAAATGTGGATTATGTTTTAGAAACTGAGGATATATTAACCCTTTGAGTGCCAAGAGAAATGACCAAAAAATGTGCTAAAAGTGCCAAGCTATTTTCCTGAAAAATGCAGGAGTTTGTTTAAATTTTAATAACTCATTAGTCTATGAACTTCTTGGATTCAAATTTTTACATAAACTAGCTAACATGCTTGCCAATCCGATGATATAATTATACATATACTTTTTTAATTTTTAAATATAATAAAAAAATCACTAGCCAAGATATTTTAAAAAAATTTTTTATTGTTTTATTTAACATTAATTTTTAAGCATTGAAAATTTAAATAGCTTGAAATAGAATAAATCACTGAAAAGAACATAAAAAACTGAGTAAATAACAAAGTTTACAAAAAAAAATAACTTTAGATTTTTCGCTAAAATTGGGTTATGCATAGCAGCTGTTTCAGTGACCATCAACTTTAGCAGGGCTATAGTAAAACAAAGTCTAGAATAAATAATTGGGTTGGAATCAGAAGGGGACGGTGAGAGGACTTCAAACTTGGCACTTTTGCATAAATATGAAGAGGTTGGGGTGGATTATCCTGATCTTCAAAATTTATTTCATCCCTTTAGGAATAACTAGTATTCACACTCGTGTCATCAATGTCATCTGCCACTCCTACTTGATCCGATCTTTCAATTTCACTAGAATAAAATTCCTGTTCAGTTTCATTATTTACAAATTCAGAATCAGTGCTTTCAGAATGACAAACAAATTGATCACTCTGGGTTGAGCTGTCAATAAATATTGCAAGTATTTCTGTGTCTTGAATCACAGCTTTCCTCTTAGTAGCCATGTTTACAAACAAGGCCAAAGATAAAACTCATAAAGTAAAAAGTTATACAATAATTTTCAGGTTCGATATATCGCAAAGACAAATAAAAGTAGCTTGAACATACGAGAATGCAATGGAAATAAAATCTACTCTATCTGTTGACTTAATACTGAACTAAGAGCTCGAAAACGAGGGATCGCTGTGAGCGACGCTGGCAAGTTTAGCAGATATTTTGTGCATCGCTCTGAGTGACGTGGGCACTCAAAGGGTTAAACAAGCTGAAAGAGGAGAATTGTCTAGATCCCATTGTAGTGGTTATCTACAAAAGAGCAGAGTAGAGTAATACTCTAAAAATCTCCGAGATGTGGATTATAAAGAACACATGTGGCTAGTTAATATAAAGATAAAATAAAATTAAAGAAGATATAATTTTATCATAATATACAAAGATTTGCATTCTTAAAGTTTTGTCTATAAACAAGCAAAGATATATGGACTATATGGAAGGCGCATAGGAATTGATATTTAACTGATTGTGGTATAGATCTAAAAGTTGTAAAGTTGGATTGAGTTGGTTGAATGGTGGTATTTCTCAATTCAACAATAAATACATTTTAATAGACTGCTCTAAGTTTCCTGGTATAGTTAAAAAAAAATTCTAAATATGTTAAGAACAAGAAAAATAGTTGGAATATTGAAAATAATCCATATTATTTATATATATCATGTCTTAAAAGTAACCTTATGAACCACATATGTGAATTGATACAGACTTTAAAATCTTACAGAACTAAGGAATTTTGAAGTGAAAGTTGATAAAATTTTAATAAGACAATAGAATATTAGGCTGTTTTGTCGAAGATTTAGTAAAATAATAAGTAGAAAAGCATAGCTCATTTAAGACCATTAGTAGTTTTCTCTTATAAACGCTTCTTCTCAAATAACAGTTACATATATATATATATATATATATGTATATATACTTTTATATATATATATATATATATGTATATATACTTAAATTTCATTGTTCATGAATCAGGCAACAAGTTAAAAGAAAGTTTTTCTCCATGAATTATGAATAATATGCATTTTAGAATAGTGGACACTTTTGTCTGTAAATTTAATAGGATTTAAAAACGTGGAAAGTGTGCTAGCTAAGATATATAAACCTTCTTTAATGTCATATTTATTTTCCTTAATAAAAGATAAACCAGTCTTGGGTGGAATCCCAAACTACTAATAAAAATTTGAAAGATTGGACGTTCCCGAAATTCGTGTAGGAAAAATGATTTCCTGTAATTTTTTGAGAAAATGTCATTGATATACGAATATCAAAAACTGAAAGACCACCTCAATCACCATTATTTCGGTAAAGACACATCTACTAAATTCTACTAAGAGTAGAAAATCACTTTTAATTTTTTTTCTGTGCTTTCCCGCAGGAAATATCCATTTCCCAGCCAACAATTTTCAAAATTCAAAATTTCATTCCCACACATGCCTGAGAAATACATAGCTACATTCTATCCAGAGTAGTTATTTAGTGAGATTATGTGTCGTTTTGTATTAAATTAATATCCCGACTTACGTAAGGGCTCTGTTTTTGGGTTTGTTACGTAACTCTCATTTTGCATAAGTCAAACTTGTAGTAACCTTGTAACCACCTTATAGAAAAATGATACTCATAGAGTTACAAGAAAACAATTGTTTTATTGAAAAACAATGAATTAAATATTTATACAATATTTATACATAGTGACTAGAGATCTGCCACCTTGTGGCTTCCAGGAGGGATAAGAATAATTTTGATTTTGAAATTAAACAACAATGTACTTTTCACAAGTCAAGATTCAAAGTAACCTAAGCCTAAACTGTCCTCTAAAGTTTTTCAAGGTAACATAATAAACTATTAAACTTTAACGGCTGTTCCATATTGTGACAACAATGTTTGTACTATACTATACACTAACAAGGCATAATCTATTCATACAAGCCCTGCCCTCTTGTAGCATTAATATACACTATGGCAAGATAGTAGTTAGGAGACTTAATGACATAATTTGGGAGAAGTTTCATGACAACAAAATATATTTGAATGCATTCAAGTTAGATAATACAATACTGATTATTTAATTGCTCTGCTTCCTCATAACTACAAAATGCTACACAGAAGTAATTAAAGCACAATATTGATTATTTAAGGATGTGCCTTCATAACAACAAAAATGTCAATTTAAAGTAATAAAAGTTATAAAGAACCATACTTATAGTTTAAGAGTTATGCTTTCTCATAACAACCAAATGAAAATTTTAAAGTTATAAAGTTAAAAAGAACCATCCTAATAATTTAAGTGTTTTGCTTTCTCATAACAATAAAATATAAACCTTAGAGTTACAAAGTTATAATGCGCCATACTAATAGTTCAAGCGCTTGCCCTACTTATAACAACAAATTGTAAATTTAAACTTAAGAAGTTGAATATCACCCAAACAATAATTACATGGCAAACTATGTTAACTACATATCAGTAAGATGGCCATAGCCAAAAGCGAGATCTCAATCAAACGCTAGCTGCCAAGTGACGCAACAGAAGTTATGTTAACATCGAGGATAAACTTAGAATCCCTAATAGATAAAGTTCTAATTAAAATGGTGCTACCCATTAGCCACGCTAATACCAAATATAAATCCTGGTCCCATAATAGAGTCCATTATTTTTAATTTTTTGTGTTTGGGGGTAGCTCTAATAACTTCTTGACAAATTTAAATCTTCCGACACAGTCAGATGTTTCTTACATAAGTGAACATTTCTAAATCTACTTTTCACCAAGAATTTAAATAGTTAAGATTTATTGCTTAATTAGGAGTAATCCCACTACATTCTTGATATTTTTGATTTCCATATCTTTTAAAAGTATAAAGAGGCCTGGGGTGTGAATGAGCAACAAACAAATAGACAACAATTTAATTTTATTTATAAGTATGTTTTAAGCTTTCTAAGTATCTTGGTTTTAGCGCTATATCACCTACACACATACCCACAAACATAGAGACACAAATACACAACTTTTAATATTTTTATGTATATTGATAATTGGTTTCCACTGTCTTAACTTCCCATAGTCAGGAACATGCAAAATTCATATTTGCTATAATGCAAATTTGTATACATTTTTATTGTTTCTACGAGAATAACTTTTTCTTTCTCCCTAATAAACTTTATTTTTTTAACTTGACAACTGACACGCCATGCAATTTAGTTTTCAACGTGGTATCACTTGTGAGTGCTGCTATGCAAATGATGCTGTTTTTACACGTAGTATTCATTATTGCTAGATCATTTCTCCTTTTACTTGCTATGAATCTTAAACTTCGATTTTGATACATCAAAAATTCTTTGTTTTCAGCCTTTAAAGTTTTTCGTGTTTGAGCTAAGTAAGGTCATATATAAATATATTGTTAAAAAGGGATATATATATATATATATATATATATATATATAGTTAAGAGGGGGATATTCCAATTGTGTAATGATTTTTAAAATATTTATATCAGATTTTTTTCCGGATAAGCTAATAAATATCTAAATTCACAATATGAATGAAAAATGTAAATAGTGTTATGAAACTTTACTCTATTATTGAACCGCAAGGATTCCTGCATGAATCACATCAAATAATAAACATAAAAAAAATGCATGTATAGAGCAGAATGTCTGAATTTTCAGGAGTTACCATGCATAGGCATAGGCAATCACTTTGTTGAATATAGCGAAAATGTAGGAGGACATGTGATATGAATTGGCAAATACATTTGAGGAAGGGAATTTGGTTATCATTTGCAAACAATCCATCACAGAACTATCACTTCACAATCCATCACAGAACTATCCCTTCACAATAAACACTAATTTGACAATCATATAAATGTCTCGATTTTGAATACTAGCTTCTTTTAAGGTTTGGGAGCAAGTAACCTGAACTGGAAGTATGAGACGCAGTGCTATAATTCTTAAGGTTTGTGGTTCGAAATTAGATTATTTATAAAACCTTATTTTAAAAAAGTCTTGAAAATGTGTAAATTATATTGTGTTTTGCAGGATGGTTCTTCTTTACATTGGAACTATGGTATTGAAGATTGTTTGGAGCCACTTGAGAAAGAAGAATCATTGATTTCAAAAGGATGTAAATCCTACGAAAGGAAATGCAATGAAAAACATTGTTCCAAACACATTTATAAATATGGGTTATGCTTAGACCATGTGGGTATTTATCATCAGCTAAAGTGTAGCATAAAAGATTGCTCTAAACAAGCTCAGAAAGGAGGATTATGTACTCAACATGGGAGTGTTATTTGGCATAAGTGCTCTAGAAAAGAGTGTACTAAACTTGCTTTCAAAGGTGGATTATGTACAAAACATGGCGGTGATTATCAACACAAGTGCACTGTGGCAGATTGCACTAAACAAATTAAAAATTGTGAATATTGTGTAGCACATGCAGCTGTCAATTATAAAAAAAAATGCATTGATGTAGATTGTTCTAGACTTGCTCTAAGAGGTGGATTATGTACAAGACAGGGGGGTGGTCTTCGTCAACATAAGTGCAAGATAGAAGAGTGTACTAAACTCGCTATCAAAGGTGGATTATGTACAAAACATGGGGGTGGTTATCGACGAAAGTGCTCAATAAAAGATTGCACTAAACAAATTAAAAGTGGTGGACTATGTATAGCACATGGGGCTGTGTATTATCGTGGAATGTGCAGTGTGGTAGATTGTTCTAAATTCTCTGTAAGAGGTGGATTGTGTACTAAACATGGGGGTGGTTTTCAGTATAGGTGCTCAAGAGAAGAGTGTACTAAACTTGCTATCAAAGGTGGATTATGTACAAAACATGGTGGTTATCGACGAAAGTGCTCAATAAAAGATTGCTCTAAACAAATTAAGAATGGCGGCCTATGTGTAGCACATGGGGCTGTGTACTATCCTGGTAGATGCTGTGTAGTAGATTGTTCTAAATTCTCTGTAAGAGGTGGATTGTGTACTAAACATGGTGGCCGTGGTCGGAATAAGTGCTCTAGAGAAGAGTGTACTAAACTTGCTATCAAAGGTGGATTATGTACAAAACATGGTGGTGGATATCAATATAAGTGCACTGTGGCAGATTGCACTAAACAAATTAAAAATGGTGGATTATGTGTAGCACATGGAGCTGCCAATTATAAAAAAAAGTTGCAGTGAAGTAGATTGTTTTGAACTTGCTGTAAGAGGTGGATTATGTATAAAACATGAGAGGTGTCGCCAACATGAGTGAAATATAGAAGAGTGTACTAAACTCGCTATCAGAAGTGGATTATTTACTAAACATGGTAGTGGCTATCAAAATAAGTGCACTGTGGCAGATTGCATTAACCAAATTAAAAGTGGTGGATTATGTGTAGCACATGAGGGAGGTAATAATAAAAAGTACATCATAGAAGATTGTTCTTTACAATCAGAGTGTTAGATAATTTAGCAAAAGGGGTGTGGTAATCGAAAGACATGTGCTATTAAAGAGTGTATTGCACATTATAAAAGAGGTGGATTATTTACAAAACATTGATGTATCTAGACATAATTTTACTACAAAAGACTGCACTAAACCAGGCTTGAAATGTGGATTATGTGCAATACACAGATATGATGAAAGAATATTGTGTATTACTAAAGGATGTACTAAAAAAACTGAAGTAGGAGGATTATCCTGATCACATAGTAGTGGTTATCTACAAAAGAGCACAGAGCCACACTCTAATAATATCTCAGATGTTAATCATAAATAGCACTTGTGGTTAGATAATATAAAGATAAAATGAAATTAAAGAAGAGATAATTTTATCATTATATGAAAATATTCGTATTGTTAAAGTTTGTTTATAAACAGGCAAAGATATGGACTTTATGTAAGGTGCATAGGAATTGTTATTTAACTAATTGTGGCATAGATCTAAAACAAGTCAGTAAAGTTAGAATGAGTTGGTTGAATGGTGGTATTTCTCAATCCAAGAATAATTATATTTTATTAGACTGCTCTAAGTTTCCTTGTAAAATTTAAACTTTTTCTAAATATGTTAAGAATAAGAAAAATAGTGAACATTGGAAATACTAAATAATAGATGTAGGGGTAAGCTGATTCAACGAATCTTGCTGTACTTTGTTTATTTTGTTTCTAGTTATTAACAACATTAATTTAATTTTTGAGTCACCAGATAAATTTGAAAATTTGTAATAATTTTTTAAACTTAATTAGTGAGAATTCACTTAGGGAGAGTATAGAATAAATTTTAATGATTTTAACAAATGTACATTCTAAAAAAAGATCCTATCATTAACCTACACAGAGGACAAATCCTGGGCTGTCGAATTTATGAAAAATCAATTCAACAACTATTTTCATTTATCAAAACTTTCATGCAATATCCACAAATAACATTACCACGTGTTGTTATTACTCTGCTACTTTAGTACAGGGGGTAGGTGGGGGGATTTGTGTATGTGCAACAACCAGTTGATGGTTTTTGAGACACTGTTCCTCAAGTATGTTTCAAGGAGAGACAAATAAATACAAAATTATTCTACCTCACAGGATGAGATTGCACTTCAGTGATACTGTCCACATAAATGACAGGTCAATCTCTTTAATAAGGGCATAAAATACATTTTTAATTGAAACTTGTTAGTAAGTAAAATATTTAAATAAATAAGTTAATTTAATTCTATATTGAAGAGGACTTTCCACATAAAGCATAAATATTAGGTGGGGAGGAGGGAGCGGACCCGTTCATTTCCCTCTCCTGAAACTTAGTCGCAAACTTTGATGGGGGGACTCTTTCATGGTTTGCAATTATGTTTCAGAAATATTGTTCATCCATAAAAACATTATTAACATCTAAATCTATTATGTATACCTAGTTAATTTATAAAATTTACTAAATAAGAAATTTATATATATATATATATATATATATATATATATATATATATATATATATAAAACGGTTTCATTTAATATTTGTATGTAAAAGAAATGTTTCTCTTTTACTTGTGACAATCATTGCCCAAGATTAATATTATATATATTTACCATTTTAATGATACATAAAATAAAATTTTGTAGAAATAAGGATGAGAGAGCTGAAAGAGTCATATAAGTCAACATAGTGGTAAAAGCGTCTGCAGGTACAAACTATTTCGAGACTAATATAAATAAGTACCATAAGGGCAGAATTGGAAATAAAGGTAAAGTTGTGAATTATATTGATTCAAGCAGGTGTTCTAATCCCGACCGAATATAATGTATTGGTTTTAAAATATTATTTCTTGAACAAAAAGTAATTTGTCTGACATTCTGAAGGAAGCTGTTCACTGTTCAGTCTTGAATATTAAATTGTTTAGCGTTATTATAATAATCTACCACATTATATAACTATAGAATGATTTATTTACATTACACTATTCTGGCTTTCTTTTATATTACCGGTATTGTTAATTACATTTGTTGTGGTAAAACGATCCGAATCGCCAACATTCAGGCTTTTTATTCCCAAAAAATATAAACAGATGTTTATAAAAACCCTCCACAAATTTATTTGTTCTTCGAGGATGCTGGAATACCGACAACCTTTCTGCTCCAACAACTCCCAGCCAGTAGCGTCTGAGATATCTCAACACGATTTCAAATTTTCTTTTCAATTCAAAATCCATGTCTTGGATGTTTCTCTGAAATAAACAATTAAATATAGTGTATTACTCAAGCCTAAAGCCTTGGTGGCGTAGTTGGCTAACGCGCCAGTCGTGTTGAGTCAGACCACCAAGGACGGGGAGATCGAGGTGCGAATCTCGGTCGGGTGAACTGGGGGTGGTTTTTCCTAAATGGTTTTCCACTCTCCCTCCACGCAAATGCGGGTTCACCTCCTCTAAATTCAACCTTCCCAATTCCTAATCCATTAGTGTAATTAGTACTTAAGCGTATAACCCGAACGGGTAGTAAGATGCGGTGCTAAAAAAAAAAAATTCGAAAAATACATATTTTAAGAGTTGAGTATACTATTAAGGTGGCTGATTTAAAAAAGGAAAGGTAGATTTCTAAAACTTGTTCTACCAATTAAATGTGAGAATTAATATATTTTCGAAAAGAAAAAAAAAAGTTAGGTTAGTATTTCCAGATAAATTACAAACAATAAGTAAAAATTTAGCTTTGATTTTTAGTAGGCTATAATATACTAAATATAAATGATTATGGACAAGTTAGTTCCAAATCTTTACTTATTTATTACTAATTATTTGAATTGTATATGTTAATAATAATTATAGATCAAGACAATCATTCTTAAATATATATAATTCAAAGAGCTAGAAATATAGGCTATGCCTAACACTTTGAAATACACTTTTCTACGGTTGATAATGATGATAAGGTTTAATTTGGTACAGTACGTACTGAAATATCTTCAATTCCTGCTTCAATCTCCTGAGTGGGCAAAAGTGCCAGAGCTATTATAATTTTGGCCCTCCTTGCTATGGTGTCGACTTGAATTAGTGTAACTAATCCTTCCCTTTGATAATTCCTACACCCTGCTTGCAACACAACATGAAATAAATTCATACTCGCATCTAATTTCATTACTAGTGAGAAAAGCTATACATGCATGAATGATTATGCATTTACATCTATAATAAAAAAATTGTAACATGACTGATTGCTAAAGTTTCTATTAAATTAAGATAGTGTTAAATTTTTTAAGTTCTAAATTGCAAAATTTATTTTAAGGTTAAGCGTTCAAATCGTCATAATAAGAACATAAACCTCTTGGAAGACTAATGAGTTTTCTAAAGCTTAGAAATTTTATTACTAAACAATCCAAATTATTAATTTTTAAACAATGGGATCACACATTCTTTAGTGACACTATTTTAGTGGCATACTAAAAAAAATTCTTAGGGGGATGTTATTCTTTTGAAACCAATCTTCAGTAATCGATAGCTATAAAATTATTCCTCATATATTCTTAATTTATATTATATTAGCCTATTATATTTATATTATTTATAATTAGTGTTCTTGTGGAGGTGGTAAAGGGGAAGTCAAAATCCCCCAAACCCCTACTTGGTGTGCGTCAACATAACCGTTAATTTTGTAGTAAGAAGGCTATTTTCAATTGTTTGGTTAATATGGTTTGATACTATTTATTCACAAAAGTAAAGTGAATTAAGATACATTGATTACTTATAAATTGTCTGAGCTAAACTCATTTTTCCACTTTTATTTTGATTAAAGTAAGGTAAAGTAGGATTGAGATGTTGTGTGATCATGCATTTGCGCTGAGGGAGAGTGCCATTTTGGATTTAATAGTTCTGTATTTTCATTTTATAATTTTGTTTCATTTATTTTGACCAATTTTTAAAATGGGCACAGCACAATGTATTCCTGTAGGTACTTAGCCTAATATTTAAACCAACTTGTTTGAAGAGAGAGAAAAACACTCCTTGTTAATGCACATTTTATCAAAAACATTAAAGTTTGAATTGTGTTTGACTTGTTAATAATTTAAGCTAGTGATAATAAGGATATAACTAATACAACATTGATTAACAATGGGATATGTTTTGAAATACACCACTGCTTGACATACATAAGCAGGATATATCGGATACTGTTAACTTCGGTAGGAATATATAACAAATGACTGAATAACAGTGACAAAAACTGCTGATTTACAAAGTATTTGAATTCTGAAATTCCAAGAAAATTAATATGATAAATGTATTTGCTATATTATTTGTAAATACATAAATATTTGTTCATAAGTAGCTCTCCTTGGCACCCTTTAAAGTGGTTTAATGTCAATGCATAAAATGGATAACTTTCATCAGCCATTATTTCATGAAAACGGCTTAAAGTTGGAGGAATTTCTGGGAAGGATTTTTCCATCTCCCTGTTGCATCTTCTTTTAATTACTCTGAAAATTGAAAAATGACACTTGGACACGGGAATCGAACCCGGGACCTTTGGCTTAGTACGCCAATGCTCTAACCACTGAGCTATCCAGGATTCGTCCCGTGCCCAGGGTCATTCTTCACTCATATTTTAAGGTGGTTAGAGCATTGGCGTACTAAGCCAAAGGTCCCGGGTTCGATTCCTGTGTCCAGGTGTCATTTTTCAATTTTCAGAATATGATATATAGATGGTGTAGTTCCCACTAAAAGCATAAATAATAGCTATGGCTATTTAATTCTTAATTATGCAATCCCGTACAATTTAATAATTGTACATATGGTAGCAAAAAGCTAACTACCGAGTCGCAGATGGCTGCGTTATCTGATAGCTCGTGATATTAATATAATAACATATTTGTAGCCAACGATTTCCGCTAAGTCCATCATAGACTCTGCCTTAAAATATGAGTGAAGAATGACCCTTGGCACGGGACGAATCTTGGATAGCTCAGTGGTTAGAGCATTGGCGTACTAAGTCAAAGGTCCCGGGTTCGATTCCCGTGTCCAGGTGTCATTTTTCAATTTTTAGAATATGATATCTAGATGGAGTAATTCCCACTAAAAGCATAAATAATAGCTATGGCAATTTAATTCTTTTAATTAGCTGGAAGTTGACAATATTTCTCCCTCCTGGAAATCTGCAATAAAGTATTCACTAATTGGAAATTTCAAAATGTTGGTTCTGGAGCTTATATATTTTTTAACAATAAAAAAAATAACATTTAGAAACTAAAATAGGGATAGGTGGCGTACCTTTGTAAGTGCAAAAATGAAATTTCGAGTTCCAAATATCATAGAGTAAGTAAGTAGGAACTATACAAATATATATATAAATATATCCATTAAAATAATTATTCATATAAAAAAATTCAAAGTGATATTAGGGTGAAATAATTTACATTTTAATGTTGATTACTCAAGTACAATTTTTGTAAATCAAATCCACAAAACATTTTCGTTGAATTTAGGTATCTCATTTTTTTATCATATTTTTTCCAATTGTGATCAGTGTGTCTTGAACTCATGGTGCTTCTTAAAAATGTCATAATCCGTTTACCTTTTTGAAATCTTTATTTTTAGTTTTTGTCATCTGGCTAAGGTTAAGCCTAGGTGTTGGGCTGAGCAATTTAATTTCAATTTTTCTTCCCAGAGACACCATCAAAAAATGTAATTGCTTTAGCTCCAAAACACTGATTTTACTAAGTGCCATAACTGTTTACACTATTTCTCACACACAATAATAAAACTAGCTATTAAAACTAATAAACGATTAAATTTATCATATGTAACAAAAACGGGAGAATTCGGACGGAAAAGACAATACCTACTTGTTAGCTACCGCACAGTATATGTTGTGTGACTGGAAAGCTATGAGATGCCCCTCACTACCCTCCCTCATATTCCGCCCACACCAACTGTTTTTAAGGTCAGTTTTTCCACTCGCACGTGCGATCGAGTAAACACCGGCAGCTCTGTGCTTATAACTTTCGAATTTCATACTATAGTCGCGTATTTAAAGGGGGGGAGGTTCGTCCCGAAATTGTTGGCAAAATCTGGAAATGTGTTAAGTATTTTACTCTATATAACTTGTTATATTTTAATTTCTCTTCATTTTCTTTTTGTGGGTTCACATGCTCGTTTGCAACAATAGACGAGCCACTGGCCAAAGAGGGGGAAAAACTACAAAACTTCTTATCTCAAGGTAAAGAGGAAATCTCGCTGTTAGTTCTCAAATATCTTAAAATGTTCTGTTGTGAGCCTATCAAATAATTACTGTATTTGTTAGAGGAAAGCTAAATCTAGAATCCTTTTCCATCAAGCCTGGTCTCATAGCTCCGTGAATATGACTAAACAATCGTTGAAAATGGGATAGAGTTAAATTTTCACACTTTTTTTTTTTTTGCTATTAATGAAACTTAAGATATAGAATTGTTAAGGAAAAAAAGCCGTGTCGGAATCTTTTTGACTTTTATTATGGCGTGAACCATATTTTGAAATAACACATCGTAGAGGATAGAATTAGAATGTACCTGAAAGAAATAGGGTGTAATGAGGTGGACTGGATACAACTAACTCAAGATAGGGCTATGTGGCGTACTTATGTGAGTGTGGTAATGAACTGTAGAGTTCCTAATGCCGTAGACTAAGTAAGTAATAATTAAATATTGTGTTAGAGCTGAATGTCTGCATGGTAATTTCTCGCTTACCGCACTGGGTGATAGTTATATCCTGATTTTGGTTGGAATAACAGTAAAGAAAATTCCAACATATATCTTTGCGGCCGACATTGATAACGTTTCTTTATACTACTTGTGTTATTTTATATGTATTAATAATATCTATCAAAAGTGACAGCTGCAGATAACATTACTTTATATATGAATATATTAAAATGGTTTTAGTAACTTTAATAACTAACTTCTACCGTTATTCCTACTAAAATCTTACTATAGTTGTATAACAGGCGTGTCAAACTCATTTGATCAAAAAGGCTACATTTAATATTGAAAATGCTAAGGGTGCCGCATTTCAGAAAATTCTCTATTTTTACCATCTTAAGAGAAAAATGTATTTAAAATACTAATTATTACAAAATGAATTTAAGATTATATAATTTTTAAGATTTTTATTATTTTTTTTTTCTTTCAGGTGTGTGCATTACAAAATCTTGTGTTTAAGTCACTTTAATTGTTTACAAATGTGTGTTCAGTAAGCCGTGAACTTTCGGGTGTTTGTTCCTTATCATAAAATAAAACAATCCTACGCACAATTGGCGCGCAAATTTTACAATTTTTGTAAATCGATATCTGGGGAGTAAAAAGTAAAAATTAGGTATACTAACCTCAAGTGCAATATTTCTCCAAATAATGTCAATATAAAATGGTGTACTTCTACCATGATTATAATAATATGGATCTGGCCACATTTGTATATGGTTCTTAAAAAGGTCCGTGGGCCGCACAGAATCATGGATTGGGCCACATCCGGTCCGACGCGAGCTGCAACTTTGACATGCCTGATGTAGAGCATTGGTGTGATAGGTAAAAGGTTTCGATAGAGACAGAAAGTCTTGCTGTAGTATCATCTTGATCCTAAATATAAAGCCACGAGTACAGTACCTGCACGCATTAATAAGAGCGGCATCTCTTTGAAACCTACCAGCAAGTCCGTTTTTATCTGAATGTGTGCAAGTGTCAGTGTCAGGCAATTTTAACCCCAAACAAACGTCGCAAGGAATAAATTATAATATGGCTTTGAACCCAGCAGTTAACAAATGTATTATATTTTCACATTATTATTTCACCTTGTACAATTCTTTGTTGGAATCGTTAGTAACAGAAGTTCCAAGTTAATATTTTTACTATCTCAAGTCATAACTCAATAATTAGGGATGTAGTTGATGGGTTCGATTTTATTACATGTATTTAGAAGCATTATTGTAAAATACAGTCTATTTATGCCTTGTGAAGAACATTTGACAAATAAGTGTTGGTCGATTTTAACAAATATATTTCATTGTTTATTACAAGATGTGTATTTAAAACAACTTTTTTTCTGGTTAACTAAGCAGGCACATATATGTGTGTATATATTTACATATTTGTGCCTTTTATCGTGTATATATATATATATATATATATACACACACACATACATACACATACATATATATACACACACATACATACACATACCAAATTGGACACCAACTGATACATTTTGAAATCGACGTGGCCTACATTTTAACACAATGTGTCCCCTTGATCCGGTACACTTCCTTTTCAAACCTCAACTGATCAGAGTCTCAAGGTCTATTTCCTATCAGACATTCATTCGTAACCCTGTTTGAATTGTAACCAATAGAAGACAGGTAATTTAAACAATGATAGGCCTAAATGTTCAAGGAGCTTCTATCACTATGAATAAAAATGTATCTCTCGATATGTATACTATGGAAATAAAACAAAATTTAAAAAGTATAAATTTAAAAATATATATATATGCTTATACAAACTATGTATAAAAATAATTGTGTTGCTTGAAAATATTTGTAATCATGATTGTTATTGTAAAATGTTATGATACAAATGTTCAAATTAAATTAAAAGAATGGGTTTGTATACGGAAAGGAGGTTGATCATAATTCATTTTAAATTATACAAATACGTGAAAAGTTATTTAACAAAACTACAAAGTACTTTTCAATATATATATTTTTTTTTTTGCGTTTTTCTATTCTTATTTTTCTAGAGCATTTTATGATTTTTTCGTGTTTTAATGTTTGGCTACCCCTTTAATTCTTGTTAAACAGTGAAAACATGTCCAAAAATCCATAGTTTTGGCAGTTGCCACAAGCAAGGGAGTAGAGTAACGTTCATGAATGTTCATGTATAAAAGATGATGTAATGAGACAAATTATTAGCTATTATAAATATAGTCCGACACCTTAAATAAGTAGTTAGCAGTAAAAGTAAAAAGTATCATTTTTACCCCCCCCCCAAATAATATAATAAAACTTTTAGATAATGTAACCATCTTATTGAGGCAAGATGTAAAGTTCACACTAAAGTAACATAATAAAAATAAAATGTGCTTGGAGCACACACTGAAGAGATTTTGAAAACTCTGATAATGATACCAGCTACGTCAGCTACTGCAGAAAGAAGTTTGTCAATGCTTGGATGCATTAAAAACTATATTCGCTCCACGATGAGGTAATGTAGACTAAATCACCTGAGAGGCTCAACAAAATTGAAATTGCAAAACTGGTTAGAGGTTTTATAGCTAGTAACAAATATAGGGCAAAGGTGTATGGAAATCTACTTTAATTTTGAGTGTTTCATAATTTTTAGTAGAGCTGCATCATATAACACTTCTCTTAATATGTTTTGTATGTATTAATTCTATTGTTTGGAATAACTAAAATAAGTGATAAAAATGCACAGTGGGACCATTAAATACTGGTATCCCTAATTATACGCGATCTCACTTTACGCGTTTTCGCTATAACGCGATTCAAAGAAATAAAAAAATAATGCATAGTCAGCTGGAATTTCGCAGTCATCCTGTGCAGTGGTGGTGTGACCTTGTGTACACACATTCCAGTGAAAGCATTGAACTTTACTGTACAGTGTTAAGGGGGTGGTATTTACAACATAGGATATGCATGTGCAGAAGTTAAACAGTCCTGTATGAACAAAGTTTGGAAAAATGTTTGGCCTGAAGTTTCTGATTCTCATGATTTTGATCCTGATCACGAGCTTTCCAATTCAAGACATGGCATCGTTGCCATAGCATTTGGGGACTTAGACCAGGAAAATGTGGGTGAATTGCTCCAATCCAACTCAACAGAACTCACCAATGAAGATCTTCTAGAAATGGAGAATGGCATAAATAATGAAGAGGAAGAGCCTTATGTTGTTTAGCCTATCAAACAACTTTCAACAAAAAATTTGTTTATTTATTTAAGCACATTGACAGTGCATTTAGAATCATTGAAGAGAATGACCCTAACATGGATAGAAGCACCAAAGTTGCCAGAGATATCCAGAGTTCTTTGGCTTGCTACAAATAACTAAATAGAGAGAGGGAAAATGCTGCCCGTCAGTTTAGTCTTGACCATTTCATCAAAGAAATTGAAAATCGTTAGTCTAAAGACCTATGGCCTTCACAACAGCAAAAGCTTACCATTCCAGGGACTTTAAGAAAGCAGGAGCGTATCGTCCAAGGGTCTTTCGAAAAACTAAAGCCTACCATCCAAGGGTCTTCACGAGAGCAAGAGCCTACCATCCCAGGGCCTTCATGCCAGCAAGATTTTACCGTCCTATGGCCTTCATTCCAGCAAGAGCTTACCATCCAAGGGCCTTTAAGAGAGCAAGAGCTTACCGTCCAAAGGCCTTCAAGAGATCAAAAGTCTACCGTCCCAGGGCCTTCAAGAGAGCAAGAGCTTACCATCCAAGGGCCGTCAAGAGAGCAAGAGCTTACCGTCCAAGGGCCGTCAAGACAACAAGAGCTTACCGTCCAAGGGCCTTCAAGAGAGCAAGAGTCTACCGTCCCAGGGCCTTCAAGAGATCAAGAGTCTACCGTTCCAGGACCTTCAAGAGAGCAAGAGCTTACCGTCCAAAGGTCTTCCGAAGAGATAAAAGCCTACCATCCAAGGGCCTTCAAGAAAGCAAGAGCCTACCATCCTAGGGCCTTCATGCCAGCAAGAGCTTACCATCCCAGGGCCTTCAAAAATGCAAGAACCTACCATCTCAAGGCCTTCAAGAGAGCAAGAGCTTACCGTCCCAGGACCTTCAAGCGATCAAAAACTTACCGTCCCAAGACCTTCAAGCGATCAAGAGCTTACCATCCCAGGGCCGTCAAGAGAGCAAGAGCCTACCGTCAAAAGCAAGATAGTGATAATCCAGATTTGCCAAATACACTTATTTTATCATGTGATTGAATATTAACATTAAGTGTACCTGTAGCGTTGTATTAATTAAATACATTGATTAAAAATGGTGTTTGTTTACAAATTTCAGGGGATTGTACTAGTTATATAAATTTAAAATGGCGTTCATTTGCAAGTTTTAAGTTTTTATTTTCTTTGGAGTAATCCCTATATCACTCATGTTAAAATAATTTCACTTGTATTTTCGTGCTACGCAATTATTTATCAGAACCAATCACTCGCGCAGTGTGAGGGACAGCTGTATTACATTTTCCTGTTCTTTTTTTTTAATCTAAAAAATGTTACCCCCTATAAGAGCACAGGATTAATTTTACCCCCCCCCCCCCCAAATAAAAACGTTCCTGCACCACTGGTAGTTAGCATGTCTGTCTACTGAGCTAAGGGTCTCGGGTTACATTCCTGGCATGGCAAAAAAAAAAAAAAAAATTGACGAAATGTTGACTTCTTTTGGTAAAGTAATGAATTGATGGCCTGGGGGGCTAGGTGTTGTGTCTGTTCTAGATAGGCCCTACAAGTTAGTTTATAGGTCGTGTGCTGATATGATCAGTCTATTCATAAAATGCACTCTAAATTCCTTAGTTAAATAAAATATTATTAATCTAAACATAGGTTTTAAACGGTTAGGAATACTTTTAAATTTAAATTATAGGCCTATTTATTTGAAGAGCAAACATTAATATTTGATATCCGAATTTTCAACAACTAAAACCAACGCTATAGATTAATACTTTATTTTACTTTTAAACTCCCAAGGAAAATATATATATTTTATAACATTAAGAATGTTGGTTCAGATAGTGTGAATCTCTCAAAAACAAATAGATATGTATAAATATGTTATAAGATGGATAGTGTTTGTTATAAAATATGTTAAAATAGGGAGAAATTAATTCTTCCCACTAAAATGTTGACCCAATCTGTCCACATTTTTACATCTTTAGTGTTACATTTTTTTTCCCCAATACCTTGTCGAAATATGATTTAAATATTACTGAAGATGTTTTCGTACTTTAATAATTATTTAAGAAATACTGTGGGTGGCTAATTTATTAGTTGCACCTTCATTTTTCTCACTATTTAAGATTCAATCATTACTATACTCTAAATATATCTATCTATTTATCCCCGCCTTTGATATTTTAAGGCTACCAATACTACCTTTAATTTGTTTGAAGTGGCAACACTGCTAAGTGGCATTAGAAAGCTATACAAGAATTTTACCCGCCATTCAGACGTGAAACACCACAACTTTACAAAGAAGAAGGCATGATGAAACAAGGCCAGTACAAAAAATACTGGAGATTGACTGATACCGCAGATCAATTAATGGTTTCCTGATTTGTCTAGTTTGTTAGTGAGGATGGATTAAGTACGAAGTTTTTATACATTTTTTTTAAGTTACATGTACAGTTTCTTGTCCACCCCGTAAGGGAACGGCGTGATTGAGTGTGAATGTGTGTATGTATGTATTTAAGATTTTGAAAAAAAATTACATTATTTTAAATGTATAGCTTTTACTTGTAAATGACTTTTAATATATATATATTGGATACGTATAGGAATTTCAAAACTTGCGAAGTGTATTAACCTTAAGCTTTATAATAAAAATTAATTTAAAAAAAAACTCCGTGGTGGGAGTCCATGATTAAACTATACCGGCCAAGCGCCCACCACCGTTAGTGGCAACAGTGTTAATATTGACAATGACACCTCCATGTTTAAATTTCCGCTAAACTCACCCCCCCCCCCCCCCCACAAAAAATGATAAAACCCTACACCTGGGACAAAGGCGGTAATATTGTCTTGTCTGGTTTGTCTGCTTGTTTTAATCCCGTTTGGGTGTATTATGAAAGTTTTATTATATTAAATAAAATCTGCTCTCTATCCACACAAGGTTTTGTACATTCCCTCTATATTTTATCATCCTTATAATTTGCGGTTTAGTTCTATAATCCTGGCCTACTGTACACAATTTTCTTCTAAATTAATTCCTGATCATTTTCAACACAACACACTTATTCTCTGTTTTATCATCTTAAACCTCAACTCCCACACTAGTGTAAAATATGCAATATAGCTGATTACGGGTAGTAAGACTCTGTACGAGGAAAACACAGTAAAAAGCAATGGCGGAACTTTATTCAGACTTGCCTTAAGTCTCGCTTACATTGTCCGTAACACCACTACTCAATAAATCTCTTACGGACTAAGGACCTCACAGATTGGGACTCTTTGTACAGAACAATCTGTTACTGCTCAATCAATCTCTTACGGAATAAGGACCTCACAGATTGGGACTATTTGTACAGAACAATCTGTTACTGCTCAATCAATCTCTTACGGAATAAGGACCTCACAGATTGGGACTCTTTGTACAGAACCATCTGTTACTGCTCAATCAATCTCTTACGGAATAAGGACCTCACAGATTAGGACTCTTTGTACAGAACAATCTGTTACTGCTCAATTAATCTCGTGCGGACTAAGAACCTCACAGATTGTGAATCTTTTGACATACTAATCTGTTATTGTTGAGTCGATCTCTTACGGACTTCGGATATAACAGATTGGTTGTATAACTCAGCAGTAACAAATTGTTCTGTAAATAATCTCTTATGGACAACCGGCCTCAAGAATACATAGTAGGCTCCATGTAAATGAGACTTTAAGCTTATGATGCGTCCCATCAAATGTTATCCCTCCCCTTCTCAACTCTCCTGACACTTAGTATGAGAGAACGAAGCATCTATTCATTCTCCACACTTTTTTTTTTTTTTTGCTAACGTCTGATCACTTTTCCAATAATTTTATCATTTTCTCTTAAGCACGTAAATTCACTCAATCTGTTTCATTCTCTTGTTTTTTCTTTCGTTTGCCGAAACCTATCCGAATTATTTACTTTCCTAGTAGGCCTTTTCAATTTATACTAGATTAGATTTATTTATATTTTTCTTTTGTCTCCCCCACCTCAACGGCCTAAGGTGATTCTTGTCAAAATGATACCAGAATTAAAAGTTTAAGGAGTGATTAGATGCTGTAATAGGATTGAAACTGATTTTGATTGTGTTTTAGTATAAAAAGAACTAGAAAGAATATTTCACAAATGAATAGACAAATGATATGGTAGTGATTTCTATAATAAGAGATAATTTGAAGTGATACCGTCATGTTAGCAAACGGCGTTAGACTAAACAGGACCTGGGTCGATGACCGGGAAGTTCACCTGTACTTAAAAATTCCCGTTCTCGCTTCTGCGGGGTCGTTTCGTTGTTCGGTTCCTACTTGGGTTTGTTAACTACGCACGGGTCGTAATCCTCCTAGTTATAATTAATAAAATTGTCTATCGTATATAAATACGGGACGAACCTTCAAGTTACGTCACCCTTAAGAATTAAAACACTTTAATTCAGTAATAATATGTTCTAGCATATATTCTATAAGCGTGTTCTACTTTATCAAGTTTAGTGTATACACAATACTTAAATATGACTACAAAATTTGTTTAGCAAACTTAAAGAAAGGATCAAGGAACTACAACGAAGCCATCTATAAAAGTGTTTTATACTAAAATTAATTTCAAAATATAAACATCTATAGGAAAATACTTCAACATGAATGTTAAGGCAAAGTACTTTGACTTTACGTTAGTAATAATTATAATAATAATAATAATAATAATAATAATAATAATAATAATAGCACCACGTCTTACTATCCGTTCGGGTTATATGCTAAATTACTTATTACTCCATTGGGTTAAGAATTGGGAAGGTTGAATTTAGAGGAAGTGAGCCCACATTTGTGTGTAGGGAGAGTGGAAAAACCATTTAGGAACCCATCCCTCCCCAGTTCTTCCAAACGAGATTCTAACCTCGATCTCCCCGTCCTCGGCAGTCAGGCTCAACACGAACTAGCGTGTTAGCCAACTACGCACCGAGGTGGGTCTTTTAATTAACAACTATACCGAATTTCTAAAGTCAAAACTTTAATATTTTGAGTTACAGCTTTCGTTGTTTCTGATTTATTGACTACAATCTCACATCTCACATCTCACAAGGTTGCAATTTATTTGGTGAAATGTTATAAAATTTAATTGGAAAGGCTTAGACGAAGATGGAGGAGATAGCATTAGAATGGACCTGAAAGAGATAGGGTGTATTGAGGTAGACAGGGTAAATATAGCTCAAGATAGAGATAGGGTGTAATGAGGTGGACTGGATATAACAAGTTCAAGATAGGGATAGGGTTTAATGAGGTGGACTGGGTAGAACTAGC
Organism: Timema podura; assembly: GCA_033556935.1. Lineage (NCBI taxonomy): Eukaryota > Metazoa > Arthropoda > Insecta > Phasmatodea > Timematidae > Timema > Timema podura. The sequence continues at coordinate 17,698,463 of JAVRXN010000006.1, read as the reverse complement.
TCCATTTAGAAATAGGGTGTAGATTTAGGTGTACTGGATAAATATAGCTCTAGATATAGGGTGTAATGAGGTGGACTGGGTAGATATAGCTCAATATAGAGATAGGGTGTAGTGAAATTTCAAGATAGGGATAGGGTGTAATGAGGTCGACTGGATAAATATAGCTAAAAATAAAGATAGGGTGTAATGAGAGTTCAAGATAGGGATAAACCTAGTTCAAGATAGAGATGGGGTGTAATGAGTTGGACTGAATGGAACTAGTTCAAGATAGGGATAGGGTGTAATGAGGTAGACTGCATAGAACTAGTTAGAGATAGAGATAGGGTGTAATGAGGTGGACTGGATAGAACTAGCTCCATTTAGAAATAGGGTGTAGACTTAGGTGTGCTGGATAAATATAGCTCAAGATAGAGATAGGATGTAATGAGGTGGACTGGATAGAACTAGTTCAAGATAGGGATAGGGTTTGAAGAGGTGAACTGGATAGAACTAGCTTCATTTATAAATAGGGTGTAGACTTAGGTGTACTGGATAGATCTAGCTCAAGATAGAGATATGCTGTAGTGAGGTGGACTGGATAGAACTATCTAAATATAGGGATAGGGTGTAATGAGGTGGACTGGATATAACTACTCAAGATAGGGATAGGTGACGTACTTTTGCAAGTGCGCCAATGAACTTTCGATTTCCTAATTCCATAGAGTAAGTAACCACCCTTACATTACGTTTAATGAACGTAGCCAACCTAGTGAAACAAAAAAACCCAAATCACAACTAAAATGAGACTTGGAAACCCTTCTACTCGGTTATGTTTTGCTATAAAACTACCTTTTTTTGTGTGTGCTGGTAGTTAAAGAGTTTGTTAGTGTCGTATTCTCTGATAAGTTCCAACAGATTTGTTGAAGCAGATAAAAATGTTCTCTAGGGGCTTTTTTTTTTTAAACGGTGGGGTGTTATGAGGCTATTAAAGGAAAGCAGCTCTTTGGTTAATTGTCTGAGCCACCCCTTCTTACACGGTTGGTCAAGATGGCTTGTATGATCAACCCTCGCGTTTAGCTTTACATATTACACCTTTTAATTACAGGCAATGCCCGAATCGGAGCTAAATGTTGGTTTTAATTACGAATCTAGGGTTTAATTTCCATTTATCTCACAATATTGCAAATTATATTTTTTGAGCTGTACTAACATTTAACTCGTGAGTGTTCATTTATATATCATTATTATTTTAGGGCTAGTTTTTTTTTTTCTTTCTCATATTTTTTTTATATAGAATAAATTGTGACCTGGCAGTCTAGGGGTAAGGTGTCAGACTTCTGTGCTTGGGGTCCGTAGTTCAATCCTCGGTCCCAGCACAGAGTTGTCTGATTGCCAAACCCTTCCTGCACCCTCTGAAGAGACGTGTATTAATCACAACTTGTGAATGTGAGGAATGCCAGGCCTTCACCGTGGTTTGGATTCAACGTTAAACTGTAGTTCCTCCATTTCATCTCACAATCACCCTACCATTACACATTAGCGTAAGTGCGTACAACCCGAACGGGTAGTAAGACGCGGTGCTAATAATAATATAGAACAAACTCATATACGTTACATATAATGTACACTCTAACTACAATGCAAGTTAGCAATCTTACCTTGACTGATAACACTTTGGTAATAGTCTTACCTTAGCTGATATCACTATGGAAGTATTATTACCTTGACTGATAACAGTATGGTAGTAGTCTTACCTTGACTGATACCACTATGGTAATCTTACCTTAGCACTGATTTATAAAATATATACAGCTAGGCAATACCTCTATTTTCATACGTATGAATATTTAGAGTACCTTTTGAAAAAAAAAACTTTTTGTTGCAATTAAATATTGATAACATTTTATTTTACTGTCAGTTTTATTTTTAAAAATATTGAGATTATATATCAAAAGTGACAACTGCTGATCGCATAACTTGACGTATGAATACGTAAAAGTGGATCTAGTAGCTCTCAGATATGTCCATACGTAAGTAAATTCGTGTTTTACAATGTTTTCGTATCCCGCTTCTGATACCATAACACATCTTGGACTCAATCTTTTTTGCCGCCCTGCGCTAACGCTGGTACATCCCCGGTTGTGATGACACTGCAACCTTACCGGATCACAGTCACGAGTACGCATCCCTCTGCCCCCCTGACGGTGTTAACGTAAGTAGATGGGGCGGTGAGCCAGCCCAATCTGACCTACTTTTCTCTGATAGGTCGATATAAATAGATCTGGCCTCTGATTGGCCGCTATAATTAGATCCCCCCTCCCCCCCCTCCACCCCCACCCCTCCGCTCTGATTACAAAATCTCCACCAGTTGATTACGAAATTTCCTCCCCTAACACCCCTCCCCCTACAACCCCCTCCCCTACACCCCCATCCCCTACAACCCCACCACACCTTGAACATGTTGGTACTTGTGCGGGCCCTTTTTTTTATTGATTATTGTTGCGTGCTAATTAATTATTCATGTCTGCTAATTGATTATTGATGTGTGCTAATTAATTATTCATGTATGGGTAGGGGGAAGGACATTGGAGTATATTTATTTGGATGGTGAGCATACGGGTCGAGGGCTCTGCACGAAGCTCTCCTGACGGCAGCGTGCTGAAGAGTGCGAGTCAACCATAAGGCCCCTTTCACCAACCCTACTCGCGAGGACAGCATGACCGTGCCCTCTGGCAGCACTCAGTTGAATGCGAGCAAACCCCCTCATCGCGTCATACCTCCTCTCCTTTCTCTTTTTCCCCCTCCCCCATCCCTACGTCACTGACGTGTGGCAATGTTGCGTTGGGGGGTAGGGGGTCAGTTGCCTCCCTGTGGAAAATTTTATGTTGCAATAAGCAAACGTTTAAAGTTTCTTGAACTCGTCTTTCCCGCCAACCCACCCCCCAGTCCCACCCCTTGTCACAGAGGTCGTGGACTCAAAGCTAATTTTGGCTACTCTGTTTCTAGAAGCTACAGCCATCTTTTGGTAGAAACTCGAACTAGAAGGCCTCATGGGGGGTGACTAGAATTAAAATATATACAAACAACTAATGATACTCGACTAGAAATAACCAGGAGGATAAAAAAGTATAACGGGTGCATTAAAAATATGCGTGTTTTCATGTAGAAAAAAAATAGCTCAAAATCTTTGAAAAATTGTCTGTCTAAAAAGATTATTCAACCCAAGGGATTCGAACCACGATAGTTTCAAATTGTCTAGAATTAATCAAGTAGGTGTGCGTCCGAAATTAAACTTGAGCCCTAAGACCGCTACAAATACAGTCCAGGGCAGTCTGTCTTGCGTAGAATGGAGGGCATCTCCTCTGCTCGTTCGCTTACCGAGTAGTGATCACTGCGCATCACGGGTGCGCACTTTCCCCCTCACCCTCCTCACGCAACCACCACCCGGTGACGTCATCGAATTTAATTATGCACAATCAGGGGCCTCGGAAGCCTTACGGTGATTTATAATCCTCTGTTAGGGGCCGCTATCCCCCACCACAAAAGTCTACTAAAATTGGTTGTTTGGTATCGTCCGTCGACATGCGTGGATGTAGGTATCAGTCATGGACCGGAGGAGTAAGGCAGTAATGTTCCAGAGTCTACGTGGAGTGAGGGAGAGTAGAAAACCACCCCCAGTTCACCAGGGCGAGATTCGAACCCACGACCTCCCCCACCATAACTATATGAGTGACACGTACCCTTTCTAGCAAAACGTGTGGTAAGGATGATTAAGAAAATGTTCCAGAGGGAGAAATACCTACAATTTACACGGTGGGGATTCGATTTCCTCCCGCCAGAATTAGATGCGCCTGACATTTAGAAGGCGTGCACACCGGGACTCAAACCTCTATATCTTTAGCACTGCTAGTGTCTGCTATAGCGGCCGTACTTCCTGCACCCCCACCATTTTGCAGGTCGACCAGGTAGAATGTGTACCCGCATTTGCTTCAAACATCAATCACCGGCCGTCTAGTGGCGCCTTAGAACATGCGACCATAGATGGCACTCACACCTGGACTCAAACCTCGATATCTTTAGCACTGCTAGTGCCTGCTATAGCGGCCGTACTTTATGCACACCCACCATTTTGAGAGGTTGACCAGGTAGAATGTGTACCCGCATTTGGTAGGAGTGAAAAAATCAAACGTTGATCACTCTGTCATCGGTCATCTAGTGACACCTTAAACCATGCGTCCGTCGATGCATTGTGACGGTAGATAAAGTGAAAGCAGGCGTTTTATTCCTCGAGATATTTAATGTTCTCATGTGAGGAATGTCGGGCCTCCACCCCTCACAATCATCCTAAATTAGCGTAAGTGCTTATAACCGAGCGGGTAGTAAGACGTGGCGCTAATAATGATATCACTCTTACATAAATTCATAAGTAATATCGAATTTAATGTTCGCAACTATATTTTGACGTGATAATATATAACTACATAAGTAATATCAGGCTTGAGGGAGATATAAAATATATACTTGTATTTGTGAGACACGGCCGACCTAGATCCAATACCCCCTACCTCCCCCTGCTAATAGCCAAGAAGTTAGCGCGTCACTGACAATCGAACCCTCTAACACCACCTGAATGAGAGATAAAATAATGAAATTAGTGATGTACCCTCATTTACGGAGGGTTGAAATGTGAAAACAGTCAAAGCTATTATTTATGCTTACTCCTGCTAGATATCTTTGACGGGAGTCGAACCGGGGACTTTTGGCGTAACAATATAGGGTTTGTCGACATTGAAATTTGACTAGAAATAACCAGGAGGATAAAAAAGTATTCCGGGTGCATAAAAAATATGCGTGTTTTCATGTAGAAAAAAATAGCTCAAAATCTTTGAAAAAATTACCTGTCTAAAAAAGATTATTCAGCCCACGGGATTCGAACCAGACCCCGTGACTGATAAGCACCGATATCTCGATAAAAAAACGGAACTAGTACAGGGTTTCGAACCCCCTACTAGCTGTTATGTATTCAGTTCCATCACCTAGTGTTTTCTTATAACTGGTTGAAATGTTTACTCCGGCTAGATATCATCGACGGGGTTCAAACCATGGACTTTTGACGCTTGTCGACCTTGCAGGAACTCAAAACCCTTACACCGCTACAGTCACGGGGCGAGACGTGCACCAGCATTTGCACGACCGACGGTCCTAGAATCCCACCCTAAACAACGCAGGCTGTGTTATTAATTTACAACGGGAACAAACCAGTACACATGCTAAGATACATAAGTAATAAATATATGTATTAAAATGTTGCAAACTCTGTAGGAGAAAATGCTACTAATAAAGATACGTAAACATTGTTTTAAATACTATTCATGTAAATACTTATAAAATATTCATTTTTTAGCGGACCTGCTTGAGAAGCCCCGTTTAAATAACAATAAAGTAATGTATAAGTCTAATTGTAAAATTTTAATGAGGCAAGCTATTTGTAACGACGCTGATGAAGGAATCGCACCAATGATACATTTTTAGGCCATTCCGGGAATCGAAGCCGGGACCCTTGGCTCGCTGGTCAGGCATGCAGGTTTCGGCTGAATATATTTATGTTTACGAAATACTTTGCTCTAGCACTTTACTACCAGAAATAAACGGGTAAGCCCCAAGACTGCTGCATTTCTCTTTTGAACCATCTAAGACTCCAATTTGACAGTAGACATGGCACCTGACAATGGCCACAAGCGTGAGATAAAAGCTGATGTCGATCAGATGAAATGTGTAACAGCATTTGCCATGCGTTTGTTGCCCTCTAAGGGACGTCACAGGGCGAGGTGTGTACCCACATTTGCGTGTCATTGACATTCGAACCCTCCAGCACCGCCCGAATGAGAGAGATAAAATAATAAAATTATTGATGTACCGTCATTTTTTTCAGGGCTGAAATGTGAAAACAGTCAAAGTTATTATTTATGCTTTCTCCTGCTAGATATCACCGAAGGCATTCGAACCCGGGACTTGTGGCGTTTGTCGACCATGCAGGGAATTTAACTCTGGACCTTTTGCAGAGTGTGTGTAATAAAATAAACTTGAACCCTAGGACAGCTACAAATACAGTCCAGGGCAGTTAATGTATCACTATGAAGGGTTAAACATACATTTTCAAGCTATACAGGGAATCGAGATCAGGACCCCCTCGCAAAGTGTGTGTAAAAAATAAACTTGAACCCTAGGACAGCTACAAATACAGTCTAGGGCAGTTAATGTATCACTATGAAGGGTTAAACATACATTTTCAAGCTATACAGGGAATCTAACTCTGGACCTTTGCAGAGTGTGTGTAATAAAATAAACTTGAACCCTAGGACAGCTTCAAATACGGTCCAGGGCTGTTAATGTATCACTATGAAGGATTTTCAAGCATACAGGGAATCGAAATCAGGCCCCTTCGCAAAGTGTGTGTAATAAAATAAACTTGAACCCTAGGACAGCTACAAATACAGTCCCGGGCAGTTAATGTATCACTATGAACGGTTAAACCTACATTTTCAAGCATACAGGGAATCGAGATCAGGACCACTCGCAAAGTGTGTGTAAAAAATAAACTTGAACCCTAGGACAGCTACAAATACAGTCTAGGACAGTTAATGTATCACTATGAAAGGTTAAACCCTCATTTTCACCCCATATCTGGAATCGAACTAGGGTCTTTGGCTAGGCAAACAAACAAATTATCATGCGCGAAGAAAACGGCCTCGGTACACACGCACGACAGACAAGCGTGAGATAAGAGCTGATCTCGACTAGGTGAAATGTGTAACATGTTATGTCCAAAAGGTGAAAAATCAATTATTATTCTATAATAATATTTCTGTATGTGACCAATTAATAAGTACTATGATGTATTCATAAAAAATAAACACATAGTTTTGTTGATCACAATAACCAATCTGTAATTATAAACTTTAAACCAAATTGTTCTAATATGTTTAGCAAAATTTAAATTCTCAAAAATAAATTATTTGTAAATTACCCGAAATTATTTGGTATATGTGAAAAAAAGTATGTTATTCTTATAGATCATGAAAAACTAATCCCCGATTTTTATTTTGAATTCAATTTTCCCGGTTAATAAAAAAATTCAAACTTTCTTTAAATTGTCGTAAGTAAACTACGCTTGAATTAATTTATTTTAGATAAATAAAGAAAATGTGTTATTGGCGATGTAAAAGAATTCCTCCGATACCAATTTTGAACCAGATCACTCAAGCTATTTTTTAAATATTCAAATTTAAAAAAACAAAACAAAAAAGGTATACAGCTTAGTTTGTCAGCCTCAAGCCAAAGTTAGAGGAAGTGTGCCCACGTTTGCACGGATGGAGAATGGAAAGTCTATTAGAAAAACCTCCCTAAATACTCTCGACGCTGATGAAGGATTCTATAATATTGAGTACTATGGCGTGGATTTGTTTAGCTTACACTGAATATTTATTAAAACTTACACACAACCTCCCATCGTTCTACATGTCTAATACTTGTCACAAGAAAGAAGTAAGGCTGAATAAATTAGATTTACTAAGGGAATACATCTCAATATTCCAGAGTTGGAAGCGGAAAACGGTTTATGAAAATTTACCCCAAAAATAGCTTGCTGTGGGATCAAACCCCCGACTTCCCTATAACCTGTTTCTAAAATGGAAACTCAAGCGTAATTACCTAGTGATCTGACACACATACTATTTCTAGACCACACGAGCTCGATGATATAATAACTAATATTAACGCAAAACAAATTAGCCACTTAAGCCTCAAGCCAATATTAGAGGAAGTGTGCCCACATTTGCATAGATGGAGAGTGAAAAAAAACAGCCCTATCGCAATATACTAAACTGCAGAGAGTTCGAATCCCGGTCCATTGATTCACACCTTCTTTTGTCACACAAGTTTAAGTCTAATCGATTATTGCTTTGAGGGGTATTTCCCTGACCTGCTCATCGAAGTGACCGACATTTTTTTTACCTACAATCAACTTTGGAAAAAGAATGGGAAATTACAATGTTGCAAGCATGTATTTCTGACACATACTTACACACACACACACAAACGTCTTTAGGAGCATTGACATTCAGGTATATTTCTGTCACAAATGGTCTTGTAAATAAGCAGCTTTGACCTCTGAAAAACAGGATGGAATTCACAAGGCCCTTGGTGTTTCATAATGGGGCCGTTCAAATTGGAACCCCGCATTTAGAATGTATGAACCCAGTTATCTTTTTTAATGTACATCATGACATATCTTGAGATCCAAAGGAGTTTTTAGCATCGCTAATGACTGCTGGAACGGTAGTTCCTTCCAACGTCTTTACGTTGATAAATGCGTCGTCATTTGCGCAAACAAATAGTTAACACACATTTGTACTAATTATTATCATGATTTTAGAGATTTGGAAAGTTATATTTAGAGGAAAAGTAACCGCATTTTCGTGGAGGAAGAGTTGAAAACAGGCATAAGTACACTCTACTGGTATTTGAACTTCGATCTCCCTGTCATCAGTAGTCTTGTCTACCGCGAGAGTAGCGCATTAGACCACACGGTCACCGAGTTGCGTGAAACCATGCCGAAAAGGTTTTCCAAATATTAACTGTCTCATTTCACCTTTGTTCTAACTAGTATTGGATAAGCACTGAAAAATGTACAATTAAAAGTTCTACAATTTACCTCTGTCGTTATTGTGTTTGCCTACTAATCAAGAGGTCCTGGATTCGATTCCCTGAATGGCCTGAAAATGATTCATTAGGGGATATGGGTTTCCCCCCCCCTTTCATAGTGATTCATTTGCGGTAGGGGGAATGGGTGTTCTGTATGTCATAGATTTAAGTTAGATTGTAAGTTGTGTACTGTTATAATCAGTCGGTGCATACAGTGCACGTTAAATACCTCCAATAAACAATAATGGAAAAATATACTTGTAAATAATATTCATTTGTGACTCTATATATTATAAAAAAGCAAAGCCCGTCCAATATAAATGGCTATCGTGTTATGGAAGCAAATAAGTTAATACATTAATAATTATTAAATTAACATGATGAAAAATCGTTTCAGAGGTCGAATAGTGTAAGGCGTCACTCTCGAGTTAGACAGTTATGTTAATAATGGAGGAGATTGAGGTTCTAATCCCATTTGTGTTTTGAAGTTTTTTCTCCGAATGGTTCCCTACTCTCCTTCCAAGCAAATTCTGGTAGATTATCACTAAAATGTGTACTTTCTCATTCCTACGCCATTTTAAGTAGACTAATTATCACATTTATATATAGCCTGGACGGTCAATAACACGCGGTGCTAAAAATTTGGTTTCCTAACACAAAATGTAATGTTTTATCTTTTTTTTACGTCAGAAACACTCACATCACATTTCCTTTAAATTCAAAAAATACAATGTGGCTAGCCTGGACGGATGTTAAAATAACTTGGATATTGTTTGGTGCCACTGTACCCCTGACAAATTTGTTGCAGTGCTTGTAAAAGAATGTAGATATACCTCTCTTTCTCTCTCTCTCTCTCTCTCTCTGAAGAGCCGTTTGAGACTGGTATTTGTCTGTTAATAGAGTTTTGATTTAATCTCTGTCGAGTGTCTCACTTCATTGGTCAAGACGTCTAAGAAGACACTTGTGAAAGGTCACTTGATGTGAGGCGTTAGCATGTCTGTTCACTGAGCCAAGTGTCCAGGGTTCAATTTACAGTATGGCTGAAAATGGTGGTTTAACCTTTCATAGTGATAAATTAGGGAGGATTGGGTTTTTTGTGTACAACTAGAGTAATTTTCAAAATAAAAGTAATTATGTTGTTACCAAACCTATGTCAGATATAATCATTTGAGCCGGAGACCCCTAACTGACCTAAGAAGGTGTGAGTCAATGGACCGGGATTCGAACTCTCTGCAGTTTAGTATATTGCGATAGGGCTGTTTTTTTTTCACTCTCCATCTATGCAAATGTGGGCACACTTCCTCTAATATTGGCTTGAGGCTTAAGTGGCTAATTTGTTTTGCGTTAATATTAGTTATTATATCATCGAGCTCGTGTGGTCTAGAAATAGTATGTGTGTCAGATCACTAGGTAATTACGCTTGAGTTTCCATTTTAGAAACAGGTTATAGGGAGGTCGGGGGTTTGATCCCACAGCAAGCTATTTTTGGGGTAAATTTTCATAAACCGTTTTCCGCTTCCAACTCTGGAATATTGAGATGTATTCCCTTAGTAAATCTAATTTATTCAGCCTTACTTCTTTCTTGTGACAAGTATTAGACATGTAGAACGATGGGAGGTTGTGTGTAAGTTTTAATAAATATTCAGTGTAAGCTAAACAAATCCACGCCATAGTACTCAATATTATAGAATCCTTCATCAGCGTCGAGAGTATTTAGGGAGGTTTTTCTAATAGACTTTCCATTCTCCATCCGTGCAAACGTGGGCACACTTCCTCTAACTTTGGCTTGAGGCTGACAAACTAAGCTGTATACCTTTTTTGTTTTGTTTTTTTAAATTTGAATATTTAAAAAATAGCTTGAGTGATCTGGTTCAAAATTGGTATCGGAGGAATTCTTTTACATCGCCAATAACACATTTTCTTTATTTATCTAAAATAAATTAATTCAAGCGTAGTTTACTTACGACAATTTAAAGAAAGTTTGAATTTTTTTATTAACCGGGAAAATTGAATTCAAAATAAAAATCGGGGATTAGTTTTTCATGATCTATAAGAATAACATACTTTTTTTCACATATACCAAATAATTTCGGGTAATTTACAAATAATTTATTTTTGAAAATTTAAATTTTGCTAAACATATTAGAACAATTTGGTTTAAAGTTTATAATTACAGATTGGTTATTGTGATCAACAAAACTATGTGTTTATTTTTTATGAATACATCATAGTACTTATTAATTGGTCACATACAGAAATATTATTATAGAATAATAATTGATTTTTCACCTTTTGGACATAACATGTTACACATTTCACCTAGTCGAGATCAGCTCTTATCTCACGCTTGTCTGTCGTGCGTGTGTACCGAGGCCGTTTTCTTCGCGCATGATAATTTGTTTGTTTGCCTAGCCAAAGACCCTAGTTCGATTCCAGATATGGGGTGAAAATGAGGGTTTAACCTTTCATAGTGATACATTAACTGTCCTAGACTGTATTTGTAGCTGTCCTAGGGTTCAAGTTTATTTTTTACACACACTTTGCGAGTGGTCCTGATCTCGATTCCCTGTATGCTTGAAAATGTAGGTTTAACCGTTCATAGTGATACATTAACTGCCCGGGACTGTATTTGTAGCTGTCCTAGGGTTCAAGTTTATTTTATTACACACACTTTGCGAAGGGGCCTGATTTCGATTCCCTGTATGCTTGAAAATCCTTCATAGTGATACATTAACAGCCCTGGACCGTATTTGAAGCTGTCCTAGGGTTCAAGTTTATTTTATTACACACACTCTGCAAAGGTCCAGAGTTAGATTCCCTGTATAGCTTGAAAATGTATGTTTAACCCTTCATAGTGATACATTAACTGCCCTAGACTGTATTTGTAGCTGTCCTAGGGTTCAAGTTTATTTTTTACACACACTTTGCGAGGGGGTCCTGATCTCGATTCCCTGTATAGCTTGAAAATGTATGTTTAACCCTTCATAGTGATACATTAACTGCCCTGGACTGTATTTGTAGCTGTCCTAGGGTTCAAGTTTATTTTATTACACACACTCTGCAAAAGGTCCAGAGTTAAATTCCCTGCATGGTCGACAAACGCCACAAGTCCCGGGTTCGAATGCCTTCGGTGATATCTAGCAGGAGAAAGCATAAATAATAACTTTGACTGTTTTCACATTTCAGCCCTGAAAAAAATGACGGTACATCAATAATTTTATTATTTTATCTCTCTCATTCGGGCGGTGCTGGAGGGTTCGAATGTCAATGACACGCAAATGTGGGTACACACCTCGCCCTGTGACGTCCCTTAGAGGGCAACAAACGCATGGCAAATGCTGTTACACATTTCATCTGATCGACATCAGCTTTTATCTCACGCTTGTGGCCATTGTCAGGTGCCATGTCTACTGTCAAATTGGAGTCTTAGATGGTTCAAAAGAGAAATGCAGCAGTCTTGGGGCTTACCCGTTTATTTCTGGTAGTAAAGTGCTAGAGCAATGTATTTCGTAAACATAAATATATTCAGCCGAAACCTGCATGCCTGACCAGCGAGCCAAGGGTCCCGGATTCGATTCCCGGAATGGCCTAAAAATGTATCATTGGTGCGATTCCTTCATCAGCGTCGTTACAAATAGCTTGCCTCATTAAAATTTTACAATTAGACTTATACATTACTTTATTGTTATTTAAACGGGGCTTCTCAAGCAGGTCCGCTAAAAAATGAATATTTTATAAGTATTTACATGAATAGTATTTAAAACAATGTTTACGTATCTTTATTAGTAGCATTTTCTCCTACAGAGTTTGCAACATTTTAATACATATATTTATTACTTATGTATCTTAGCATGTGTACTGGTTTGTTCCCGTTGTAAATTAATAACACAGCCTGCGTTGTTTAGGGTAAGATTCTAGGACCGTCGGTCGTGCAAATGCTGGTGCACGTCTCGCCCCGTGACTGTAGCGGTGTAAGGGTTTTGAGTTCCTGCAAGGTCGACAAGCGTCAAAAGTCCATGGTTTGAACCCCGTCGATGATATCTAGCCGGAGTAAACATTTCAACCAGTTATAAGAAAACACTAGGTGATGGAACTGAATACATAACAGCTAGTAGGGGGTTCGAAACCCTGTACTAGTTCCGTTTTTTTATCGAGAGATCGGTGCTTATCAGTCACGGGGGTCTGGTTCGAATCCCGTGGGCTGAATAATCTTTTTTAGACAGGTAATTTTTTCAAAGATTTTGAGCTATTTTTTTCTACATGAAAACACGCATATTTTTTATGCACCCGGAATACTTTTTTATCCTCCTGGTTATTTCTAGTCAAATTTCAATGTCGACAAACCCTATATTGTTACGCCAAAAGTCCCCGGTTCGACTCCCGTCAAAGATATCTAGCAGGAGTAAGCATAAATAATAGCTTTGACTGTTTTCACATTTCAACCCTCCGTAAATGAGGGTACATCACTAATTTCATTATTTTATCTCTCATTCAGGTGGTGTTAGAGGGTTCGATTGTCAGTGACGCGCTAACTTCTTGGCTATTAGCAGGGGGAGGTAGGGGGTATTGGATCCAGGTCGGCCGTGTCGCACAAATACAAGTATATATTTTATATCTCCCTCAAGCCTGATATTACTTATGTAGTTATATATTATCACGTCAAAATATAGTTGCGAACATTAAATTCGATATTACTTATGAATTTATGTAAGAGTGATATCATTATTAGCGCCACGTCTTACTACCCGCTCGGTTATAAGCACTTACGCTAATTTAGGATGATTGTGAGGGGTGGAGGCCCGACATTCCTCACATGAGAACATTAAATATCTCGAGGAATAAAACGCCTGCTTTCACTTTATCTACCGTCACAATGCATCGACGGACGCATGGTTTAAGGTGTCACTAGATGACCGATGACAGAGTGATCAACGTTTGATTTTTTCACTCCTACCAAATGCGGGTACACATTCTACCTGGTCAACCTCTCAAAACGGTGGGTGTGCATAAAGTACGGCCGCTATAGCAGGCACTAGCAGTGCTAAAGATATCGAGGTTTGAGTCCAGGTGTGAGTGCCATCTATGGTCGCATGTTCTAAGGCGCCACTAGACGGCCGGTGATTGATGTTTGAAGCAAATGCGGGTACACATTCTACCTGGTCGACCTGCAAAATGGTGGGGGTGCAGGAAGTACGGCCGCTATAGCAGACACTAGCAGTGCTAAAGATATAGAGGTTTGAGTCCCGGTGTGCACGCCTTCTAAATGTCAGGCGCATCTAATTCTGGCGGGAGGAAATCGAATCCCCACCGTGTAAATTGTAGGTATTTCTCCCTCTGGAACATTTTCTTAATCATCCTTACCACACGTTTTGCTAGAAAGGGTACGTGTCACTCATATAGTTATGGTGGGGGAGGTCGTGGGTTCGAATCTCGCCCTGGTGAACTGGGGGTGGTTTTCTACTCTCCCTCACTCCACGTAGACTCTGGAACATTACTGCCTTACTCCTCCGGTCCATGACTGATACCTACATCCACGCATGTCGACGGACGATACCAAACAACCAATTTTAGTAGACTTTTGTGGTGGGGGATAGCGGCCCCTAACAGAGGATTATAAATCACCGTAAGGCTTCCGAGGCCCCTGATTGTGCATAATTAAATTCGATGACGTCACCGGGTGGTGGTTGCGTGAGGAGGGTGAGGGGGAAAGTGCGCACCCGTGATGCGCAGTGATCACTACTCGGTAAGCGAACGAGCAGAGGAGATGCCCTCCATTCTACGCAAGACAGACTGCCCTGGACTGTATTTGTAGCGGTCTTAGGGCTCAAGTTTAATTTCGGACGCACACCTACTTGATTAATTCTAGACAATTTGAAACTATCGTGGTTCGAATCCCTTGGGTTGAATAATCTTTTTAGACAGACAATTTTTCAAAGATTTTGAGCTATTTTTTTTCTACATGAAAACACGCATATTTTTAATGCACCCGTTATACTTTTTTATCCTCCTGGTTATTTCTAGTCGAGTATCATTAGTTGTTTGTATATATTTTAATTCTAGTCACCCCCCATGAGGCCTTCTAGTTCGAGTTTCTACCAAAAGATGGCTGTAGCTTCTAGAAACAGAGTAGCCAAAATTAGCTTTGAGTCCACGACCTCTGTGACAAGGGTGGGACTGGGTGGGTGGGAAAAATTCAAAACTTTATAACGTTGGCTTTTGCACATAAAGTTGTCCGGGAAAGAGAGCAAAACTAAATGCACCCCATAGCACACCCCAACCGCAACACATTGCCACACGTCAGTGACGTAGGGATGGGGGAGGGGGAAAAAGAGAAAGGAGAGGAGGTATGACGCGATGAGGGGGTTTGCTCGCATTCAACTGAGTGCTGCCAGAGGGCACGGTCATGCTGTCCTCGCGAGTAGGGTTGGTGAAAGGGGCCTTATGGTTGACTCGCACTCTTCAGCACGCTGCCGTCAGGAGAGCTTCGTGCAGAGCCCTCGACCCGTATGCTCACCATCCAAATAAATATACTCCAATGTCCTTCCCCCTACCCATACATGAATAATTAATTAGCACACATCAATAATCAATTAGCAGACATGAATAATTAATTAGCACGCAACAATAATCAAGAAAAAAAAGGGCCCGCACAAGTACCAACATGTTCAAGGTGTGGTGGGGTTGTAGGGGATGGGGGTGTAGGGGAGGGGGTTGTAGGGGGAGGGGTGTTAGGGGAGGAAATTTCGTAATCAACTGGTGGAGATTTTGTAATCAGAGCGGAGGGGTGGGGGTGGAGGGGGGGAGGGGGGATCTAATTATAGCGGCCAATCAGAGGCCAGTTTTTATCGACCTATCAGAGAAAAGTAGGTCAGATTGGGCTGGCTCACCGCCCCATTACTAAAACGTAGTCCTCTCTCTCTCGTATTTCAGGAGTCCTGTATTCCACTTGGGTAAATATCCTTGAATAGGACTCCAATAAACAATTCCTCCTGGAAAACTGACTGACCCGGTGCGGAATATGTCGGCGGATGTATACAGAAGCAGATCAACCGGTTGAGGTAAGAATGGTATCCGTCCAAATATTTGTGAATTGTGTTTTATTTTAACGTATATACATGATTGATTAATCAACACGCGACTGACAAACTAACTTTTATAAATGAATTGTTATGTAACGTGTTTGGCCACCAGTAACGATATCAATACACCCTTCGGTGGCCGCATGGTCTAAGGCGCTACTCTCGCAATAAACTGGATTCTGATGTCAGGGAGGTTGGACACCGATCCCGCTAAGGTGATTTTTTTCCCCAAATAGTTGTCGATCTCTACCTCCACGCAAATGCGGGTGCACTTCCTCAAAGTTTAACCCTTATCATCCCTGACGCATTAGAATAACTAGTGCATAGGTGTATAGCCCAAACGGGTAGTAAGACTCTATGATAAAAAAAAAATACTCAATAACAACAGATTAAAACGATAGCTTCTTTTTAAGCAGAAATTAATCGTCCTCTTTTTGAGTTTGCTGAAAGTGAATCTAAATTTAGAGGGAAATTTGCATTTTTTTTAACGAATGTACTAGTATCTTTATATATATATATATATATATATATATATATATATATATATATATATATATATATATATATATATTCTAAAGGTTTGGCTAATATATCTATTTTATTTCATTTAAAGTTTTTTTTATTATTTATTTATATTTGTACATTCCATTTACGCTGAAAAGTAGCATGCTTATCTTTCTTTGTTACACTATTATCTATACTGTCGATAGTAAGATAGAATCATACTGTAATCCATCAAAGAAAGACGGCCACCCTCAAGATAAACGTAAATTTACATAAATAAAACAAATCTTTAAAAAATATATTTATGTATTTAATCAAATATTACAGTTATTACAGTGAAACAAGATTTAAAATTAATTCTAATTAAATGAATCAAACCACATTATTAATAATAATAAAAAATCCCAAAGGCAAATAATTTTTTTTTTAGCACCGCGTCTTACTACCCGTTTGGGTTATACGCTTAAGTACTAATTACACTAATGGATTAGGAAATGAGAAGGTTGAATTTAGAGGAAGTGAACCCGCATTTGCGTGGAGGGAGAGTGGAAAACCATTTAGGAAAAACCACCCCCAGTTCACCCGACCGAGATTAGAAACTCGATCTCCCCGTCCTCGGTGGTCTGACTCAACACGACTGGCGCGTTAGCCAACTACGCCACCGAGGCGGGTCAAATAAAATTAATCCAATAATGAACCAGGAAATAAACCTAACATAAAAAGATGCTACTACTCATAAAATTACTTTAGTTAGTAAAATATAAATATATTTTTAAACGTAATTTTGTTCATTACGAGAATAATTTCGGTTCATTTCTTATCCCTTAGCGTTTGTTGCTACAGTCCAATTTTCACGAGAAGATTATTTTAGAAAATACAACCTCGTTTTGTGACCAACATCTATATTTAACCTATCCGAAACCTTAGCTCAGTCGATAAAGTGTCTGTCTACTGAGCTAAGGATCCTGGATTCGATTATCGGCACGGCCAAGAGATTTATCATTGGTGAAATGTGGGTTTACCCTTTCACAGTGATGAATTAACGGTCGGGGGACTGGATGTTTTTCCTGTCCTTGTCTAAGATTATAAGACATATGAAGCTATGACAGGCCTAGCAAGCCGGTAGTGAAAATATATGGTTTGTAAACATTAATGGATATAAAATTTATAATATTTCACTTTAATTATTAGTGTTATTTTATAGGTATTGACATTTATTAAGAGGGACAGCTGCTTAACTTGACGTATGGATACGTGAAAAGCTATGTTAGCACACTGTCTTACTACCCGTTTGGGCTATACGCATATGTACTAATTACGTTAAAGTGTTAGGGATGAGGAAGGTTGAATTTAGAGGGAGTATACCATAATTTGCGTGGAGGGAGAGTGGGAGAACATTGAGGAAAAACCACACTCAGTGCACCCAACCGGGATTTGAGCCCCGATATCTCATTCAGAAGTCCTGTCTATTGCAAGAATTACGCCTTAAGGTGGGGTGCTAGTGAGCGTGAGTTTAGGGCAGTATTTTTTAAGTTTTGAAAGCATAAACATTTTTCGGCCAAAATAAATCAAATATTTCTTCTATAGAAACATATAGTTTAGTTTTCTGCACATACTGATCTCAACAATTCTTGAATATCTGTCAAAGGTGTCCTGGAATTTAATGACAACTTTTTCTCTGCATTTAAAAAGTTTGTCACCAAATGCCGCTATGCTCATGACAGATATTCAAGGACTGTTGAGATTAGCACGTGCATAAAAATAAACTCTATGTTTCTATAGAAGAAATATTTGATTTATTTTGGCCAAAAAAGTTTTATGTTATAAAAACTGTAAAATCAATACACTTAACTCGCGCTCACTAGCACCCCATCTTAAGAATGTTGTATACTTGTGACGTCATGGCAGGTCAAGATAGGATTTCTCCTGTTAATAAATCTACGTTTTATTCAACGAGTTTTAAAGATATAATAACGTTGAAAAAACACCCAATAAATTCTTAAATAATTCTTAAAATAGTCCTAGAGTGTTACAAAATTATTATTTTTATCCTTAAGTAGTTTTTTTTGGTAAACGTATCTCTTATAAATCCTCTACAGCTCAGGATATTTGGCTAAGTCACGAAAATGGCTTGTAGAATTCTTCCTGCTAAGATTTAAATAAAAAATATTCGTGGTGCCAAATGTCTATCTAGAATAGGAAACAAGAAAAAAAGGTAATTAAAAAAAAGTAAATCAATGTTTTCAAGGCGCAAATATTAAAGTGGCTGTGTAAACTCGTCAGAGGAAGAGGGAAATGTTTATCAGCACATAGACAAGAGCCCTCTCTCGGTGTGAACTTATCGTTTTTTCCCCTCTCTCTCTTTCTATCTCATACATTGGCGTCTTAAAGTGTGATACTGCTTAGGTGCGTCAAGTTAAGATGCAACCCGCTTCGCGAAATAGCTTCGAAAATCACCAAACAGGAAACGTCGCTATAAACATGCGGCCAACGAAGCAGGTACGTGAAAATTGTTTTTAGTAACGCGAATGCTTTTGGTACTTTGGTGTCTTAGCCGACAACAGTTTTTTCCCCCCAACTTGATGGAAAAGAGACATGTACCACTCTTGTTCTGACCGGCTCACAGTAGTATGTAACGTACCGGTTGAAAAGGGGGTTGGGGGGGTACAAAGCAAGTATTGTGCTACTGTTCTTCTACCACCTATACATCTCGTGAGGTCCGAATATGTGAAGCGCACGGAGGTTGTCGAGGGAACGGAAATTCAATTGTAAAGGATGTTCGGGAAACTTCTCTATTATATACCCCCTCCACCTTCTAGCCTTAACTCACCCCCCCCCCCAGAGCTTTGTTTCTAGGAATTTATAACCAGTGTTTTAAGGGGGGGGGGTTGACCTATAAGGCCATTATTAATCATTTCTTATATTATTGCTATCGTTAATTATTTTTTTCACATATTAGTTACCCGTCGACTCTCTTCGGTGGCCGCATGGTCTTAGGCGCTACATTCGCAAGAGACTAGACTGTCGATGACGGGAAGATCGTGGGTTCGATCCCGGTAGGGTGTACTGTCTACGAAAACGCGGGTACACTTTCTCCTCTAAATTCAACCTTCCTTGCCCTTAACTCATTAGTGTAAATTAGTACGTAGTATGTGTATAAATCGAACGGGTAGTAAGACGTGCTAAAAAAAAAGTTACAAGTCGTTCGGGGGTGTACGAATTTTTATACTAATGTTGTAAAGCTGAGAACGGTATAACTTGGGGTAAATGTACCCCACATTTGATGTGTAAGTAAAGTGGGAAACCATTTAGTTTTTTAAAAAAAACACTGTGATATATCCGGTTGGGATTTGAACGCTGACCTGTCATCGTCAAGATATAATAGACGAGATTGGCGTTTTTTCCACGTGCTAGTCGATCAAGGTTAACTCTTGTTGAGTCATTGAAAAAATCAAAACCAAAAACTTTCCTTACCCTCAACATGTCCCATACTCTGTACCCAATATTGGTGTCTGGCTCTGAAACCTGGACATGAAAGAGGAGAGATTTAGATAGATTTCAGGTTGCAGAGAACAGGTTCCTGAGAGGTATTGAAAATTTTACAACGAGAAATAGAATAAGGAACGAAAACTTTAGGGTAGGCATAAAGGTTTCTGACCCCGGGTGGTCTTGGGGTAAAGTTCTCGCCTCATTACCCGATGTTCGTGGGTTCAAACCCGGATGAAGTCGACGGATTTTTCTCGAGCGATAAAAATCCGTAGCACAACTTTCTTCGGTGGGGAATTAAATCCGTTGGTTCCCTTGTCAATTGTGGCATGTAAAATAAATCCTGGAAGGTGTGTGATATCTTTACAGGTCAAATTGACAGGCACTTTCGCTCTCGCTCGCATAAATTATCATGTGTGGATATAATTAGTCAGTTCAGAAAAATCAGGTTAAATACTTTAAACATTTTTTAAAAGTATAAAGGTTATACCATTAGAAGAAACGCTGAAGAAGAAAAGGTTCCAGTGGTTAGGGTATGTAATAAAAAATAATAATAATACTTAGCACCGCGTCTTACTACCCGTTCGGGTTATACGCTTAAGTACTAATTACTCTAATGGACTAGGTTATTGGGAGGGTTGAATTTAGAGGAAGTGAACCCGCATTTGCGTGGAAGGAGAGTGGAAAACCATTTAGTAAAAACCACCCCCAGTTCACTCGACCGAGATTCGAACCTCGATCTCCCCGTCCTCGGTGGTCGAGCTTAACACGACTAGCGCGTCAGCCAACTACGCCACCGAGGTGGGTGTTAGGGTATGTAATGATATTGAAGAAGTACAGAATGCATAAGAAAGCCATACAGAGTAAGGAGAAGGTTAGAATACATATTGGAAGATGTGATAAGAATGAAGAACAGACATACTACATGGGAAAGTGCTGAACTGCATTACAACCTTTTATAAATCCCCCCTCTTTTTATTTAGGAAATGGTTTATTATTTTAACATTTTGTTACTGCCAAAATGTTAGTAAAAAGTATCAATATGTCTCTAACCCGTTAGCAAAAAAATAATAATTTGAATTTATGTATTTAATAAAGTTAATCAAAGTATAAACTGATTCATTTTCAACGACGTTTTTCCTGAAAACTCGCACTTCGGAGATTAACGTATAAAAAGCTAGAAACATAAATATATCGTTCCTCCTATAAATAAAGTAAAATTCTAGCAAAATCATAACAGAACATTCTAAGATAATTGAGGATTATTTTAGTGGATTTGAAGCTTCAGAACTTCCATTAACGTAAGAAATAAAGCAGTGTGAGGGTAAAATGGAACATTCTAAGATAATTGAGGATTGTTTTAGTGGATTTGAAGCTTCAGAACTGTCATTGCCATAAGAAATACAGCAGTGTGAGGGTAAAATGGAACATTCTAAGATAATTGAGGATTGTTCTAACGGATTTGAAGCTTCAGAACTGCCACTACCATAAGACATATAGCAGTGTGAGAGTCAAAACAAAAAATTCTTATATAATTGAGGATTGCTATAGTGAGTTTGAAGCTTAAGATCTGCCAATACCATAAGACATATAGCAGTGTGAGGGTCAAAACAAAACATTCTTATATAACTGAAGATTGTTATAGTGGGTTTGAAGCTTAAGATCTGCCAATACCATAAGACATATAGCAGTGTGAGGGTCAAAACAAAACATTCTTATATAATTGAGGATTGTTATAGTGAGTTTGAAGCTTAAGATCTGCCAATACCATAAGACATATATCAGTGTGAGGGTCAAAACAAAACATTCTTATATAATTGAGGATTGTTATAGTGGGTTTGAAGCTTAAGATCTGCCATTACTGTAAGAAATAAAGTAGAGTGAGTGTTACAACATAACATTCTAACATAAATGAAATTTGCTGTATTGATTTTGAGTCGTGTTTTATCAAGGCTCAGAGAAGCATGTGGGTATCGTATTGGCAGAACTAGGGGTGGCAAGGTATCGACAGTTGCTGTCGGAGGGGATGGCGGGTAAGGGGTGTGTAGTACGTGCTGTATTAGCTGTCTGAGGGTGTTCACTATAACCTCAGATAATACAGAGGACCTGATACAATTCCCGGTTCTGGTTTAACAGACTGGTTCTAAAACCACATCCGAGCTTCACAATATCGGTTCCAATATGGAACGTAAGGGGTGAAATTGTAGTAGTGATGACAGCTTCTAAATTATTCCCTTCTGTTTAAAAAAAATGGTACAAAGCAATAGTACATTCGTTTAAATTGACCGTGTGGGAGGGAGGTCCTGGTTCAACTCGACCATTTGTCATTTCATCTGTCTGTTACGTGATTACTGCCAAATATGTAGACACGTTAAACTGTAGGTCCTCCATTTCACCTCACCCTACCCATTACACATTAACGTAAGTGCGTACAACCCGAACGGGTAGTAAGACGTGGTGGTAGTGATAATAATGATTTTTTTAAAAATTATTGTTCCACAATGAACGTATTTTAAATACCAAATCGTAGTATTCTAGCTTCCAACAGTTTTAGTTGGGTGTAACAGGGGTTGGCAACCCTTTTGGTGTCATAGGCCATATGGTTTACAATTTTTTTTTAATTAGTGGTCTGGTTTTGGAAAAAATAGCATCAAACAAATATATTTTTTTAAATATTTTTTAATCACTCTATGTTACTACCAGTGCGGGCTATACATGTATATACTAATTACGCTAATGAGTTGTACATGAGGAATGTTAGATTTAGAGTAAGTGTATCCACATTTGCGTGGAGATAGAGTGGAAAACCATTTAGGGAAAAACACCAGACCGGGATCGAACCATGATATCCCAGTCATTAGTAGTTTAATCAGTCTAATATTTTGCTAGAGTGACGCCTTAAATCATGCGGTCACTGAAGTGGGTAGTTTCAACTTAAAATCTCTCATAGTGTAATAAATTATTAGTTTTTTAACACAATTAGTTTGTTTGCTATCTTTTGCGGGCAAGATAAAAAGAAGTCGGTGGGCCGGATCTGGTTCACGGGCCGTAGGTTGCCAACCGCTGGTCCAAGGCGTTACCCTCGAAATAGGCTAGACTGCCAATGACTGGGAGATCAGGGTTTGAATCCCGGCCATCTGTACTGAGGGTGATTTTTTAAAATAGTTTCCCACTTACACTCTACATAAATGCGGCTACATTTTCTCTAAAATTCTACCTTCCTTAAACTTTTTTTAACACCACATCAAACAACTTTTTTGGATTACACGCATCATGGGCTAAGGATGAATAAGGTTGAATTTAGAGGAAGTCAACCCGATTTTGCATGGAGAAAGAGTAGAAAACTTTTTTTTTTAACTCAGCACTATTAAGCAGGATTCAAACCCTTGATCTTGCCGTCATCGATGTTCGAGTATATTGTGATGGTAGTGCCTTACATTGTTTGACCACCGAGGTGAGTAAATTATCTCTATTCAATTAGCTTGATTATTAATTAAACACGCTGAAAATAAAATAAAATGTGTATTGGGAATAAACTTTATCATAAGACTCAATTCACTAACGGCTCCTCATGTTTTAAATGGACTAAAACAAATAAAGACAACCCACCTGTATCTGTAACCTATATGTTACTGTTAATTCAATGAATCAGATTAGTATATATAATCACCAGATTTTATGTATAGTAACCAACAATTTTGGTGAATCTGATAAATTTTTAGTGTTGTAATCAAATTATTCACATTAACATGTTACTATGTATGATAACCAGCACCTTCTGGTTAAAGTGATAAATCTCACGTTTGTGAAAGTTTGAACTTGTCTGAGTCCCTGTCTGATTCATACGAGGTGTCAGTTGTGTGTATCAATTAGAGGTCCATCTTTTATTTTCTTTGTTTTCTTGATATAGAGTTAGTTTGTTTAACCTAAACCAACCTAACCCAGCCTAGCCTAACCTAACCTAGCATAACTTCTAACCTTCAGAATATTATAGTTTATCTCTTCAGCCAAACCGGTTTTGTTGTTATATAAAATAACCGGTTAAAATAATAAATTGCATGTATTTAATCACATTAACCACAAACATCGGTTACTTTGGAAAATAACCGGTCGTTATGCACAATAACTAATTTATTACTTTAACGGTAACATATATATATCGTCGTTAGCGAAACATGAAGGATCTATTTTCGGCATTTTCGGTCTGTATTTGATTCGTTTGAATGTTGATAAATCAACGGCAACGGAACGCTTTTCCGTTAATCAAGTTTCCGTGAATAACGACGGGGCTACGCAATCGCTGGGACGGAAGTGAACTAAATTTAGGGGACGCTTTTGGGATTTTTCTTTTTTTACGGGTTGTAGGGGCGTTTAAATAAGGGTGAAAAGAGAGAATATTCACAAAACTGAGAGATCTAGTTCCCCACGATATTTTTGAACGAATTACACATTTTGTCGGCATGGATAACTGTTGATTCATATTTTCGCTGAATATGGAGAATATAATATGCTTGAGTGTTGCAGCAATTCATGCGCTGACAGAAATGCATGTTGACACATAATGCTTTGCAACGTAATACTTAATACAGCATATTATTTTTTCGTTTTATTAACTAGCTACGTTATTTTATTTTTTAGTTACGATTATATCCTCATCTAAATATCGTATTATTTAAATTGAAAAATGAAGCTTTTGACACTGGAATCAAACACGGGACATTTGTTTGATTGTTCCCGGGTTCGTTTCCCGTGTCCAGGTGTCATTTTTCAATTTAAAGAATATGATATTTATATGTGGATATAGCTGTGATTATCAAATATGATAGCTTGGCTATTTAATACATCATAATATGTACATTCGTCAGTTGTTTATTATTGGCAGCATAAATAAAGACTTACCGTTTAGAGGGTGGATGCGTTATCTGATATATCATGATCTTAATTGATTAAATATATGTAGGTGACAATTTACGCTTGTCCATCACAGACTCTGCCTTAAAATATGGGTGAAGAATGGCCCTGAGCATGGGAGGGTTCGTGGATAGATAGCTCGGTGGTTAGAGCATCGGTGTTTTAAGCAAAATATCTTGGGTTCGATTTCCGTGTCCTGGTGTCAGTTTTCAATTTAAATAAATTTTTTTCTTAACACGGCGTCTTACTACCCCTTCGGGTTATATGCTTATGTACTAATTGCACTAATTGTTTTATGGTTGAAGAAGGTTATATTATTAGGATTTATACCCGAATTTTTTTGGAGGGAAAGTGTAAGATCATTTTGGAAAAAAAAAAACCACCCTCTGTACACCCGACCGAGAGTCGACCCTTAATATCCCCGTCCTAGGCAGTCTAGTCTACTGTGAAAGTGACACCTTAGACCATTTGACCCCCAAAGCTGGTGTGTAACTAAGGGTTGATAAGAAAGGGGTGGGATGAAGAAAGATAATATCATCGTTCATAGGTGACAGCAAATTACATGACTTAACATATAAATATGTTAAAACTTAAAAGAAATCTAGTAACTTTTCTACCTAGTGATTCTTCCTATTAAAGATGGATTTTAAAAAGGAGATTTATAAGATTATATTTTATCTCTGTTATATATTATTATTTAAAAAAATAAACAAAAAAGTTGTTTTTTTAACTAACGATAAATATCTACCCGCTTCGGTGACCGAATTGTCTAAGGCGTCACCTTCGTAATAGACTGGACTGCCGATGATGGGGAGAACGTGGTTCGAATCCTGGTTGGGTGTACTGAGGGTGAATTTTCCTTGATTTATTTTTCACTTTCCCCTTCACGTAAATGTTAGTACGTTTCATCTAAATTCAACCTTCCTTGTCTCCCTAACACATTCGAAAAATCAGTACATATGCGAATAGCTCGAGCGGTTAGTAAGGTGCATTGCTCTCTCTCTCTCTCTCTCTCTCTCTCTATATATATATTATACATTATTTTATACTGATGTGTGTTGTAAATATTAAAAATTAAATAAATTTATTTCATACAAAACTTTTTTTTTTATAAAATTTTGAAATAATCTACTGGAAAAGGTGAATATCAACATATAAAAGGAACGAACACCCTATGTCTTGTACAATAAAACGAAGAGCACAGTTCACGCTTTACACTGCTGCCACTGGACAAAGAGGTAATGGCTGCCTCTTGTAGAAACTCGATCCTTATCGCCCAATCCCCCGACCTAGGTTTCATTCTATCAGACCTCATCAGAAGGTAGTGTGAAACGTGCAGCGAAAATTCTTAAAAGAGGAAACAAATAAACAGTGTAAAGTGTGAACTGTGTTCTTCCTTCCATTATAAAAGCCATACCCGCCTCGGTGGCGTAGTTAGCTAACGCGCCACTCGTGTTGAGCTAGACCGCCGAGGACGGGGAGATCGAGGTTCGAATCTCGGTCGGGTGAACTAGGGGTGGATTTTCCTAAATGATTTTCCACTCTCCCTCACTCAAATGCGGGATCACTTCCTCTAAATTCAACATTCCCAATTCCTAATCCATTAGTGTAATTAGCACTTAAGCGTATAACCCGAACGGGTAGTAAGACGCGATGCTAAAATTAAATTAAATTAAATTATAAAAGCCATATTTTATTCGTTCCTTTTATATGTTTCTATTAACTTTCCTCTACCTTCTTCCAAATATAATACAAACCTCAAAAAGCGAAAAGAGTTTTTCTTTATTGAGATATTTTTTGTGTACGGGTTTGTAATATTGATCCATATTTTATTGTTTTTCACTTTCTATTTTGAATTTAAATTATCGTTTTTATATAAAAAATTAGTTTAAATCCACCATGTCAATGTTTTAGTTCTTAAAATCAGTCTAGTTATTTTTAAGTCTCGATTTATTTTTTCCTTTTGTAATTTCATATATATTCATAATTTTATATATCTAATTTAATATAATTATCTTCTACTCTCCTATAATTAGAAGATAACCATTTTGGATGTGATTCTTAGGCACAAAGCAAACTGTACCGGACACATCATTAGGAGGAAATGTATTCTGCACAATGTCATAGAAATAAAGGTTGAGGGAAAGAGGAGCTTAGGAGGATTCAAAATAATGTTAGATGACTTGAATAAAATAAGACAATTCTGGGAGCTGAAGGAGAAAGCAGAGGACAGGGATCGCATTGGTGGTCTAAGTTCACAGACAAAAGAAATTTACCTGTCCTAGGACAACGCACCTAATAATAAAATAGTCATATGAATTCTCAATATTGTAATCGCCATGATATAAATTGAGGTGTTTGTTTATTTTAACATTGTAATGTTATGAATTGCGAGTGAAAGAACTTGTTTAGCCACGTGTTTTGATGAATGAGTAAACAATAGGACAGGACGTAACAGCTGACTATTCAAAACAGCTTGTCAGCATTCCTCTTGGCAATCTGGCCAAGTTGCAGTATATATAGTAGGCCTACTATTTTTTGAGCTAACAGGGCTGACAAAATACAATCTGTTCTAAAGGGTCACTCTGCCCGTTTCCGGGGCTGCGCGGGTTAGGGCGCCGGATCATCGAGTATATGTACTGGTGGATTACCATCGGGCCCAGGGTACCGGGGTTAATAAACCATGTAGGATTACCTAGAGGGTCAGTCAGTTCATTGGTTAAGCATTCCTTGATATACTTCGTTCTGTCACGAGCTCCTAAGTAAAGTATTTTATATATTTTTAGTAACATCACCTTTTGTAGTAGTGCAAAGTAGTAAAATAAACCCTAAAAACCAAAGTCATCTATAAATTACGAACCCATACACATATATATTGTATCCGTCCCCATCCTTGGCTGCAACCCATCCTGAAAGTAAGGCCCACGGGACGGGGGGTGACAATATCTTGGTAAAAAGTATTATTATTATTATTATTATTATTATTATTATTATTATTATTATTATTATTATTATTATTATTATTAGCAGCAGCACCGCGTTTTACTACCCGTTCGGGCTGTACGCACTTACGCTAATGTGTAATGGTAGGGTGATTAGAGTAATTGTGAGATGAAATGGAGGACCTACAGTTTAACGTGGGATCCGAACCACGGTGGAGGCCTGGTATTCCACACATTCACAAGTTGTGATTAATACACGTCTTGTCAGAGGTGAAGGAAGGGTTTGGTAATCAGATAAATCTGTGCCGGGACCGAGGATTGAGCCCCGGACCCCCAGAACAGAAGTCTGACACCTTACCCCCCCCTAGACCGCCAGGTCAACTTTAAAAGTCTTATTTTCTTATCCTCAAATTAACGCTCCTTGCTTGAATCTTTAGAACGTATTTTAAAATGCTCTTTAAAATACGCCTGATTTAAAAAGAAACTCAAAATAAATGTAATAATGAAGTTAATCTGTTGACTTAACATTCACCCTCCCTTCCTACCTCCTAATCCCACTTTCCATCCCTCTATTGACCTGTGGATTATGGTATTCTTCACGCGTTCCACGATCCACTGGGCGCAAATGTTTCTTTGGGAAACAAAAAAATATATAAATAAATAAAAAAAACAAGAGAAAGAAGTGGAGCGGATTATACATTTATCAAGGGAAGTGCGTCCTTTCGACGCGACTGCATTGCGCGGTAGTAAAAAAAAAGAAAAGAAAAGTCTACATCCACCATCCCACCTTTTACCCCCTCACACATACACCTTCAAACTCGTCTATTCTTAATAGGGCATCCCTCCTTTTCCCACTAACCCCCAACTCACCCTTATTTTATCTGTCGGACGTAGGCTCATCCCACAAGGATGAACCTATCCCAGCTTTATTGGCTCGAGTTTAAAGCGTGTGAGCCTTTATATATATATATTTTAGTTTCAAAGTAAAGATGTGTATGTGTGTGTGTAATAGAGAAAGAGAGAGAGTTTGGGAGAAAGTAAGATAAAGAGTATATGTGAGAGAAAAATAGAGAGTGTGTGCGTGTGAGAAATGTCGAGAGAGAGTGTGTGTAAGATAGAGAAAGAGAGAAAGTGAGAATATGTGTATGTATGAGAGGGGTGAGAGAGGGAAAATGTGTGCGTGTAAGATAGAAAGAGGGAGAATGTGTCTATTTGTGTTAAACAGAGTGAAAGGATGTGTGTGAGAGATAGAAGGGGAGAATATGTGTTTGACCCGCCTCGGTGGCGTAGTTGGCTAACGCGCAAGTCGTGTTGAGCTCGACCGCCGAGGACGGGGAGATCGAGGTTCGAATCTCGGTCGGGTGAACTGGGGGTGGTTTTTCCTAAATGGTTTTCCACTCTCCCTCCACGCAAATGCGGGTTCACTTCCTCTAAATTCAACCCTCCCAATTCCTATTCCATTAGCGTAATTAGTACTTAAGCGTATAGCCCAAACGGGTAGTAAGACGCGGTGCTAAATATTATTATTAATATGTGTTTGCGAGAGAGAAAGAGAAAATGTGTGTGTGTTATCGAGAGATAGATAGAAAAGGAGAGTGTGTGTGTGAGAATATAGAGAAAGGAAGTGTGTTTGTGTGTTTGTGTGTTTGAGAGAAAGAAAGGAAGAGTATGTGTGTGTTTGAGAGAAAGAAAGGAAGAGTATGTGTGTGTTTGAGAGAAAGAAAGGAAGAGTATGTGTGTGTTTGAGAGAAAGAAAGGAAGAGTATGTGTGTGTTTGAGAGAAAGAAAGGAAGAGTATGTGTGTGTCTGAGAGAAAGAAAGTAAGAGTATGTGTGTGTTTGAGAGAAAGAAAGGAAGAGTATGTGTGTGTCTGAGAGAAAGAAAGTAAGAGTATGTGTGTGTTTGAGAGAGAGAGAAAGGAATATTGAGTGTGTGTGTGTTTCATTGTCACTTTTGCTATATTTTCCCCCCCATTCTTCATGTGGGGCTATCCCTTAATTTTCACCAAATCGGCAGGATTGAAGAAGGTAGAACGAAGAAGAAATGTACCCAAATTTGAGTGGAGGATGTAGGGGACTTTTTAAAGTTTTTATATAAAAACTTTTTTTGGTCAAAATAAATAAAATATTTCTCCAGTAGAAATACGGTGATATCAACATTTGTTGAAAATTTGTCAAGGGTTTCCTTGAATTTAATTATAACTTTTTCGAAAAAATAAAATTATGATCACATTGAATTATTAAGAAGTTTAATTGATTATTTTTAACATTCTTAAACGTCGTAATTATTGATAAATAATTGTTCAGATTTGTTGACTTAAGGTTGGTAAGACTTCCTTTTATATTTGAATTATGTCTACCGAGTAAATAGATACAGTATAGTACGAATCTTTCCAATGTTTGTATTATATGGGATCAACATTCTTTGATTCATTATTATTACTAAACTTACTGGGATCCTGCGGACCACTTGACAGACCACTGCGGACCACTCTTTGAGAAACACCGCTCTTAAGTAACGGGAATCCCCCGATTATCCTAAGTAATGCAAATCTTCCATACATATCATGAGGTCAGGGTTCGAATCCCGGACGGAAGAATTGAGTTCTTCATAAATAGATTTCCACGTTGATTTCACCGTTACGTGTGAGTTAATTTTGATTAACTTTTTTTAAATGTAAATATTAAACTTATTCTCATTTTTAACCTAAAGAAGTTTGGATTAATTTTTTATCCAAAAAAAAAACCCTTAAGAATTTATAACTTGCTAAGCATCTAACTGGATCTTAGACAAGAATAGCTGAGGGGTAAGGGGATGGGATTGTAGGGTAAAGGGGTAGTAAAGGCCAGAGAGAATTTTGTAAGCATGTTTGAGAAGAGTTTTTCCTTTAAAGCCCCCCCATCTTACCGCAAAGTTCTACGCAGTTTATTTTAGAAGCTCTAAACAAACAACCGTAAAACACAACCTCCTTCTCCCCCCCCCAAAAAAACCTTTTTTTATTTACCTTGATTCCCTTTTATGAGCCCCTAAAGAACTGGAAAAGGTTTTTACTGCACTTCTAACCTTCATTTAGGGGTTGATTAAATATGTATTAATGGCAGTACGGGGGTGAATTATTCATCTTCAGGCAGATATTTTCCTCGGCCACTGGACAGAGATAGCTGTCGATTCTATGAGAAAAGATAGATATAGCGTCTGCTAAGGTTGATTTAAAATTTAATTACATTTTAACTTTAAGGTGAGGATGTAGGGAAATCAAGAAAAGGCCAGTGTCTTTGCAGTTTTAATAGCACAACTATTTTTTAAATAAATAAAATATTTCTCCAGTACAAACATATAGTTTAATTTTCTTCACGGGGTGATATCAACAGTTGTTGAATATCTGTCATGAGCATAGCGGCATTAGATGAGAAACATTTTAAATGAAGAGAAAAAAGTTGTTATTAAATTCCAGGACACCCCTTGACAGATATTCAACAACTGTTGATATCACCATGTGAAAGAAATTAAACTCTGTGTTTATACTGGAGAAACCCGCCTCGGTGGCGTAGTTAGCTAACGCACTAGTCGTGTTGAGCTCGACCGCCGAGGACGGGGAGATCGAGGTTCGAATCTCGGTCGGGTGAACAGGGAGTGGTTTTTCCTAAATGGTTTTCCACTCTTCCTCCACGCAAATGCGGGTTCACTTCCTCTAAATTCAATCCTCCCAATTCCTAATCCATTAGCGTAATTAGTTCTTAAGCGTATAACCCGAACAGGTAGTAAGACGCGGTGCTAAATATTATTATTATTATACTGGAGAAATATATTTTTTTTTCACCAAAAAAATGTTTTAACAAAAAAGCTGCAAAATCACTCGCCTTTTCTCGCTTCACCTTAATCCTGCAACTTTGGTCACGTGGACTAAAACGTCAGACTCGTCTGGTAGGGTTTTCCTGTGAAGAGGATGTAAGTGTTTGAATCTTCAAATTCCGGTTGGGTGTAGCCTTCAGGAGTGTCTTTTATTCAAAATGATTTCCCACTCAATCCTTCCACGTAAGTGATGATCAATTTTAACTCAATTTTATCTTTCTTATTCCTTACGCATTACTTTTCAAATATGGTCGGTTTCTTGGTCTTCTAGTCGGTCTGGCTATCAACATAAATAAACCGCGTTCGATTCCCGGTGGTAACTTAGGTATTTTTACTCCCAGAAGAGAACTTGTTCCTATGGTATCCATGGACTGGTTAGTTTTTTGTTTTATCGCCACGTCTTACTACCCGTCTGGGTCATACGCTTATATACTAATTACGCTAATAGTTTTAGGGATTATGAGTCTTATATTTAGAGGAAGTGTACCCGAATTTACGTGGAGGAAGAGTGGAAAAATATTTAGGAAAAAACTACCCTCAGTACACATGACCGAGATTCGAACCTCGACCTGCCCATCATCGGTAGTCTGGTCTATTGCGAGAGTAGAACGTTAGAAAAGAAAATGTAACAACTAATAAACATTGATACATTATCTTAGAAGAGGTCTATCTGTTCTTTTTGGCGCGGAAGGATACTTTGGTCGGCTGTGAAGCCACGCCACGCCTTTCCCCCTCCCACCCACCATCCCACAAAATAGGTTTTAGGCTTGCACTTGACAGGGCCAAGGGCCTTAATTAATTAATTAATTAACTAATTATAAGCTATGAATAGTGATTCAATAATTTCAAATCATTACATTTCACGAACTATAAGGAGTCAAACTTGCTATTTTATGTAGTTTACATACCATTGTTAAGGTAAAATAATTATTGTATGGAGCTGTTATTTAGTAAGACTAGACGAGGTGTACACAATGAAATATTTATAATACTAATGATTTATTTTGGCACTGTGTCTTACTACCCGTTTGGTTTAAACACTTAAGTACACTTACGCTAATGGTTCTGGGTTGATGAAGGCTATAATTAGAAGAAATGTACCCGCATTTGCGCAAAGGGTAATTGGAAATTCATTTTAGAAAAAAAAACACCCTCA
Organism: Timema podura; assembly: GCA_033556935.1. Taxonomy (NCBI): domain Eukaryota; kingdom Metazoa; phylum Arthropoda; class Insecta; order Phasmatodea; family Timematidae; genus Timema; species Timema podura. The sequence goes on along the minus strand of JAVRXN010000006.1, from coordinate 17,665,851 downwards.
ATACAACCGAGTGAGATTCGAACCTTGAGCACCCCGTCATCGGCGGTCTAGTATACTGCGAGAGTAGTGCGTTAGACCACGTGGCCGCTAAAGCGGGTTTAATATCAATGATAATGGTAATAATATTATATTATAAATATTTAATTGTGTATGAATACTATTAATAACTGTGAAAGGGGAAACCCACATTTTACCAACTATACATATTTTTGGCCACGCCAAAAATCAAACTCGTGACCAATAGCTAAGTAGACGGTATTTGAATTTTTATTACAGAAAAGTACATTTCCCTCCCTCCTTCTTCACCCCCCCCCCCCAACCCATAGACCACAACCTTTCTCTATAGCCTCCAAAACAAATGGTCTTGCTCCGTCTTGAATTTTAGTTGAAAGCAAAAGTGTTTTCATCTGTTTACTTTTTTAATGTTAAAAAAAAAGTCATAACACTGTGAGGATTCTTTTCATTTCATTTCTCTCACTATTCTTATGAGAAGTCATAATTTAAACCTGGGGGGTCTAACTTAAGTGCAGTTCCTAGTCAAATGAAGTTATATCTTCTTTCTCAGTCAGGTTCACTCGCACATTTTTTAAAGGTGTATATGTACAGTGGTTGAAGGGAATACCTCCTTCGTTTGTCTGTTTTCCTGTTCCCGTTCCGGCTACTCTCCGCAGTGTGTTTGGCCCTCTTGACATGGCTTAATTTGAATGTCAACTATCAGATTACTAAGGGTAGCTGGAAAGAGCCTTTCCTTCCTACCTCACTCTCTTTTCAAACCCCTTTATTAAGCCTTCTCCCTACCCTTCCCATTTTCTTTTCAACCCCTTTATTAAGCTACGCTTGCAAAGTATTCAGTACCACAAAACTAGTAACAGGGAATGAATGTATTTTCATTAAGGGGCTGGAAGTTTGATTACGAATGACTTTACTTATTTTTCTTTGCTGTACTGAAAGTGTACTATCAAAACATAAATTATACACTCTCTTTTATTTTATTTGAGGCACTTTCTGAACCGAAGGATGTATATCAGCTTACGATTTATAAGCTAACATCGAATTATAACTGACACAACATCCAGTCCTCCGGATGTTAATACATCACTGTGAAAGGGGAAAACTCACATTTCACAAATAATAATATAATATAATATTAATAATAATAATTAGCACCGCGTCTTACTACCCGTTCGGGTTATACGCTTAAGTACTAATTACACTAATGGATTAGGAAATGGGAGGGTTGAATTTAGAGGAAGTGAACCCGCATTTGCGTGGAGGGAGAGTGGGAAACCATTTAGGAAAAACCACCCCCAGTTTCACCCGACCGAGATTCGAACCTTGATCTCCCCGTCCTCGGCGGTCGAGCTCAACACGACTGGCGCGTTAGCCAACTACGCCACCGAGGCGGGTCATTTCACAAATGATTCCTTTTTTTTGGCCATGCTGGAAATCCAACCCGGACCCTCTACTCAATATGCATACACGCTACCAACTAAGCTAAGATGTTGAACCACATAGTATTAATTAATTACTTTTCCTAATTCTATTTTTAGCAACTCCTCTCACTACCAATTAGGGTTACGCATATATGTATTAATTACGCTAATATGTTAGTAAAGAGAAGTTTGAATATAGAGGGAGTGTTCCCAAATTTGCATCTAAGAAAAATCACCCTCAGTACACCTGACTGAGATTCGAACCCATAATCCCCGTCATTGTCAGTCTTAGTCTATTGCAAGAGTGACGCATTGATATTAATTACATAAAATGGTGGGGATCAAGAAATTATATATATATATATATATAACTTAAGAGAAAATGTATCCTCATTTTAAAACCTACTTTAAGTACATCTGGACGAGATTTGAACCCCAACCTTTTCTTTGTCCCTAAACAAGACCGACAAAGATCTCACGCGCTCCGCCACGGGTTTTGGTGAGAGTACCTTTGAGAAAGGTAAAACCACGGTGATAAATCTAATTGTAGAATCCCCAAGAATTTTGAAATTTATATGAAATCAATAAAAAGGTTTTTTTTTTATTAAGGCAGTTGTTGAAATTTTTTCCTGTTAAAAAGCTGGGGGGAACGAGGGGGGGAAGCAGAAGTCGGTGTGGTTGTCACCGCATACCTCCTCTAATGATGAGCTCCCATATTTCATTTCGGAAAAGTTGGCAGCCTTGTTTCGCTCATGAGATTGTCTACTATAATAACGTGTCCTCATTAGGCTTAATATCACTTGAAATTATGATACGGCCCTTGAAGAGGACTGGTGCTGCTGTGTGCGTGCTCACGGCCGATGCTTGTACTCCAGATATCTCGCTAGGCAGACAATATTTTACAGGGTTGCCAGCTTTTCATTTTTCACCTCTCACGCTGGTATCACGATATATCTAAAGTTCACATAATGTAACGTTCACTTAACCTAAAGAAACTAGTGTGTGATCAGGATTTACGTAACGTAACAACTCTAGTAAAAGCACGGGCAAAGTATTTTTGGACTGTTTTGAAAACAAATCTTTAACTTAAATGAAACCCAAGTATTTTGGGCTTGTTAGGTAGCAAGCAAGCACTTTTAATAGAAACTTTACCGTAATGTACAAAATAAAGAGTAAAAAGAGGCTATGAAGTTTTATAAGAATTCGTGAAACGTGGGGGAATAAAAACTGTACCAAAGAAATCATCTACACACCATAAACAAACAAATGAAGTACTAAATAGCCCTTTTGACGTCACTCGCAATATGATTGGCTAGCTAGAACACGTGATCCCTTAATTTAACGTTCACTTAACGTGGTCTCAAGTTTCCTGATTTAGTAAGAATAAGAAAGGCAGATCACCCACTGTAAGTAATGTCAAAGGATGCAAGAATGAAGAATAGACAAATAAAAAAGAAGATCTGTGAAAAGGAACTAGAACAATAAGATCCTGATGATCCTGAATATGGTCCTGGAATGCATTAAAAAAGTAAACAATGCATAATCACATTAATTTCTTGCTATAGAAATAATAATATTTTGTACTTTTAAAAGAGGTGGACGGATAGAAGAATATGGAGGCATTTTACTAAACTGGCCCAGTAACAGGCTGAAAACAGTTTATGATGATGATAAAGTTGGCAACACTGAACTACCTTCCCTATTGGTTCTGTTCGTTAAGTTTGCGTCAGAAAGCAAACATTGAACATCAAAAAACATGGCTTTATTCAGTTCTAACATAGCGAGAAATGGGGTTGTTTTGATCACCTCGGGGGGGATTTCTGTCATATGAGTTGGCAACACTGAACCCCCTACCCCTCTCCCTCAGCTCGTTAAGCGCGCCACAGCAAGCCAACATTCCACTTGACGCCGTGGTCCGGAGTCTCAAGATATACGGCGGTTGGTACCAGGAAATTTCACCGAGCCAAAGGGAGGTTAGTGGAATTCTAATAAAGTTACAGTCTCTGGTCACAAAAAGTGGCCGACATTTTAGGCCTAAGGCCAACCACTTTAGTTACCTAAGACTACAAAGTGAGTCTCGTATTTTGTCCTAACTTAATTTAAAAGGGGGAAGGGTGGGAATTACATCACCCTAGCTTTGTTTATTCTACTATCATCATCCAGTGGTGAGCTCAGAAATTAATTTTGTTGAATGGGGGGAGTCATACAATATGTTGAAACGATTATTTCAGTACTTTTTTTTTTTTTTTTAAGATTTGGAATCATAGCAGCATTTTTAATCCATATAACGTTATGGGACACCTTTTAAACATTAGTTTTAGAATTTAGCCAATGTCTACAACACATATTCTGTGCTTGTATATTACAGAAACCAGCTTCGGTGGTCTAATGGTTTAAAGCGTCCCTCTCGTAATATACTAGACTGCCGTTGACAGGGAGATCTAGGTTTAAGTCTTGGTCGGATGTATTGAGGGTGGTTTTTTCCTAAATGACATACCAACCTCCCGCCACACTAATGGGGATAAAATTCCTCTAAAATCAACCCTGCTCATCCCTAAACATTAGTGTGGTTATTACATATACGTAGACCTATATCACGAATGGGTAGTAAGACGTGGTGACAGGAAAAACAGCATGTGTCCCTTGAAAATTAATATGTATTTTGGTGTCTACTATTTAAAAAAAACATATTAATTTAGATTAAATAGCTATTAAATTTCTTAATATAATATTAAGGCTACAAGGGGAAAAGGGGGAGCGTAACATACACATATTTTCCAGATACTCTTTTAACCATAATATAAAGTACATTATAAAGGTCTCATGATTGTCTAACAGATGGCAGCACTAGCTCAATTTAAATATGACAGAGACCCCTTTTAACCATAATATAAAGTACATTATAAAGGTCTCATGATTGTCTAACAGATGGCAGCAGTAGCTCAATTTAAATATGACAGAGACCTCTTTTAAACATAATATAAAGTAGATTATAAAGGTGTCTTGATTGTCACACAGATAGCAGCACTAGTTTAATTTAAATATGACAGAAACCTCTTTTAACCATAATATAAAGTAAATTATAAAGGTATCTTGATTGTCTCGCAGATGGCAGCACTAGCTCAATTTAAATATAACAGATATCTCTTTTAACGATAATATAAGTACATTATAAAGGTTTCATGATTGTCTAAAGATGGCAGCACTAACTCAATTTAAATTAAAATTCGACTTCACCCCATAGCTCCCTATACCCTTCGTATGTTAAAGATTTTATAAAATTTAATCGTTGTTTAGTATTATAATATTATAACTAGCTGGCTCATTTCACGTATCATACGTCAATTCCACAATGGCATCTCTAAACTATAGACTTTATATTTAAGAAATGTAGATCAAAAATTGAATTAATCTATGTAAAATATATAATATTATTCCAATTCTAACTTTATTCCCAAATTTTTAAAATCCTTCTTTGAATATTTATGAAATTTAAACACTCCAGGTATACATTTAGAATATTAGATTTCAATAATAAAACAAGTCTTGACACATTAGCTCAGTCGGTAGTGTGTCTTTCTACTGAGTTAAGGATCCACGTTCGATTTTTTAAATTTACCGAAAAAGTATCCTCAGGGAAATGTTGGTTTCCCCTTTCACAGTGATGAATTAACAACTGGGTGCTGGATGTTGTGCGAGTTCTGATTTAAGTTAGTTTGTAAGTCGTGTGTGATATAATTAGTCGGTTCAGAAAGTGCACGTTAAATATCTAATTGAAAAAAAATTGAAACATTAAAAAATAAAGATGAAAATATTTTGTTATAGGGGGCCATTCTTAAATTACGTTAAGTTTTTTTTCCCCATGATTATCAACCTCCTTGCCTCTCACGAGATCGTAAGGATCCATCGTAAGAGTTCCTCGTCCCCCAACCCCCCCCCCCCCACCAAGCCTCCATCTATTCTAACTTATATTTCATAAGGATTGATAATAAAGCGGGGGAAAATTAATTTTATTTCTATAATACAGTGAAAATTAGTGATTAAATCAATGAATGAAAATTAAGAATTTCAAAATTTTCTACCAAAAAATAATTAATTATTTAGATTTTGTCTCGCCATTAACATTGATAAAAAAAAAGATGATTCTGACCACCCTTCGTAAGATAACTTAAAAAAATACGTCTCCCCCCCCCCTCCACCAAAAAAATACCATAACTTAATTTAAGGAAGGTCCCTAACTCCGGGAATCCCCTCACGATAGATATTCAAACAAGTTGCGGAAAGTTTCTCACTCCAAAGAGATTACAATAAGAGCGGCTACAAATCACATGGCTGAAATAATAGTGGTTGAACTTTCTTGCACGTTATGTGGATTAAGGCTATATACTCTCAGTCTAAAGTTGGGGGGTAAACTTTCAAACCAACCAACCGATAAACTATGTTTATAGATTCAAATCACCTTGTAAAATTTGCTAAAGCTTATTAAAAGTAATTCAGATATTACATTATTTACAACACTTTGTAGTTTGTACAAATATCTCCTGCTGTGCTATTACGATAAGACTTGATAGTAAAATGCGTTTGTATTTTGAAATAAAGTTTTTGCAAAACAAGTTTTTAAGTAAAAAGATGGTGCCATATCATTTCCCTTGAACATTTTTAATTGTTTTAAATGTGCACTTTTTAAAACATATGATTATATAAGCACACGACATATACACCAACTTAGCTTAGGTCAGTACATTTAAAACTTTCTATCCAAACCTAGTTCTTAGCTTGAATAATAGGTCTTACGTTTTAACTTAACCTAAGACAGTACATAAAATAATACATATTGATCCTTTTATCCTAAATATTTACAAATTAGATAGGACTCACAAACTAACGTAACCTATGATATTATATACATTCCAAGATCACAACCATCTTAACGTTAACCTGACTTGATATTAAGTACGTTAACTAACAACTTGAATAGTGCAGATCATGATAACTTACGTTAACATGACGTCCCCTTAATGTAAAGAAACTAGTGTGATAAATATTGAAGTAACGTTAACTCAACAACTCGAATAGTTCCGGGATCACGATAAACTTAACGTTAACATGACATAAATAAGCTATTTTGTTGTCAGGATCCGCGTAGCGTAAACACAGATAATGGATTTGAACTGTTTGAAAAAAAAATTGTTTAATATAAGTGAAACCCAAGCAATTTGGACCTTTTAGGTTAAAATACTTGTAGTAAAAAGATTTATTGGATGTACTTTACAAAATAAAGAGGTTATGACTTTAGAGTTCGTGAAACGTGGATAAAACTGTACCAAAGAATTCTTCTGCACACCATAAACAAACAAATGAAGTACTAAATAGTCCTGTTGACGTCACTTACAACATGATTGGCTGGATAGAGCACGCGGTACCTTCACTTAACGTGAAAGTTTTTCTTTAAGATAACTCTTAAGTTAAGTGAACTTTAAGTTAACTGCATCATGATGGCTTCCATTTAAAAAACATAAAAAACAAGAAAACCTTCTTTAAGTGAATATAAAGTTGATTTTGATCGAGGCATAATGCTACAGACCCATTCCTTGCTCCTAAATGTTTACTAACTGATAGTAGGACTTACAAACTAACTTAACATACGAGTATATATGTCTAATACTACACATCCAGCTCTAACTCATAGATATTTACTAATTGGATAGCAGGACTTACAAACTAACTTAACATACGAGTATATAAGTCTAATACTACCCACTCAGTCCTCGCTACTAGATATTTACCAACTGGATAGTAGGACTTACAAACTAACTTAACATAGAACAGTACGTCTAATACTACACACACAGCCCTAGCTCCTAGATATTTACTAACCGTATAGCAGGACTTACAAACTAACTTAATCTATGACATTAAGTCTAATACTACCCACTCAGTCCTCACTCATAGATATTTACTAACTGGATATTAGGACTTACAAACTAACTTAACATACGAGAGTATATGTATAATACTACACATCCAGCTCTAGCTCATAGATATTTACTTACTGATAGTAGGACTTACAAACTAACTTAACATACGAGTATATATGTATAATACTACACATCCAGCTCTAGCTCATAGATATTTACTAACTGGATAGTAGGACTTATAGACTAAATTAATCTATGACAATACGTATAATATTACACACCCAGTTAGCTACTAGATATTTCTAAGTGATTATCAGTACAAACTCTTTTAAAAATACCACCATACTTCAGGGTGATATATAGATAGATATATTTTAACAATATATTTTATGTATTATCTTAATTTTAAAATAAGTATTTTCCAAAAATTGTATTACCAATAGTTTTTTTTAAATTCCATTAAAATGTACAGGTACCTGTTTATAACACAATTACACATTCTGCGCTAATTAATAGCTAAACAGAATAAAACAAGTGATTAATTATACAATATAATGGTATTCCAATCGTGGTTTAATTGAGATTCGAGCGGTATTAAAACGACCCACACCGACCACAGAACCCCCTCAACTCCCCTCCACAATCCTTCCCCTTCCCCCTGATATAATATGTAATGCACTTACAACAAACCAGCAGTACCCACAGTTTGTAGCAAATCCCAGCCACAGCTAAGACAATTTATACTAATCTACAGTTAAATCCTTTTTTTAATTGATAGCTAAGCCACTTTTTAAAAATGAAATTCAATTACTCTGCCACCGATTAACGTAAATTATTTATGAATTGTGGTTTTAATCATTGTAATTTGACCCACTTAAGTGGCTGAATGGTCTGAGGCCTTTCTATCGTGCTAGACTGGCCTGCTGATAACGGGGAGATCGGGGTTCGAATCCCAGTCGGGTCTATTGAGGCTAGTTTTCCCTATATTTGTTTCTCACTCTCCTTCCACTCAAATATGGGTACACTACCTATAAATAAAGCCTTTTCTAGTCCTAAAAAACCGTTAGCGTAATTAGTACATAAACGTATAACCCAAATGGGTAGTAAGACGTGGTATTTGAAAAAACAAAAAAAAAACAGGATGGTTTGATATTATTTCAACTCATCCGGAGCTGGGAGTGTACTTATTACTTCGGTTAGTCAGTGCCGCCCGCACCATCTGGTACAAATCCCATGTAGTACACGTGGATGTTCAGAACGTGTGATGGTTCCCTGTTGCCTTCCACACTTAATTTCTATGAGCGAGCGCGAAAGGGTCTACCTATTTTGCCGGGAAAGGTATTTTCACATACCGTCCAGGTTATTTAACATGCCTGTGTGTAGTTATGACAACCTATTATAGCAGCAAGTAGTCTCTTGTTGATTTTACTTCATACATTACTGTTTGTCTTATTCTACCAGCTACGAGTTTAGATTTGACTAGCATAAAAGATTTTATGGAAAGTCTTCCTGTCATTTGGGAAGCCTCAAATCGTTAAGGCCCTTGGCCCTGTCAAGTGCAGGTCTAAAATCTATTTTATGGGATGGTGGGCGGGAGGGTGAAAGGGGTGGCGTCGTTTCACAACCGACCAAAGTATCCTTTCGCGCCAACAAGAACAGATGTATCACGGAAACCGTAGATGGCACTAGCTACCGGACAGGTCTCGCGGAAAAATCAAAGGTTTTGGAAATATCAGTTTTCTCGAGAACGAGTGAGATTTTTATGTTAATATTTTCAACACCCCTTCTAAGATAATGTATCGATGTTTATTAATTGTTACATTTTCTTATTTTTCGTTATGAAGCCAGCAGTTTTCTATTGAAAAATGTCAATTTTTTTATCAATATTTGATCACTGTTAAAATCAAAGAGGAAGTGTGTATATAAAAAGTATAACTTAATCAACATGCTTCTATTCTTGAACAAACCGTTTCCGAAAAGAAAATTGCAAAACAATACAAATTCTGAAGATAACCGTTTGTTCCCATGGCTTTGCACTTCCACTCCAAATGAAAAGGGCCAATCGCCTTAAATAGTTGGTATAATAAGTCTTTCTCCTGTCGAGCACGTCGCAAAGGATCTGCGCGTAAGCGTTAATTCCTCCTGTTTAGACGCACTGATAATAATAACGGATTAAATAGCTAAGAATTGTCCCATGTCCAGGGTCATTCTTAACTGATATTTTAAGGCAGAATCTTAGATGGACGCGCTGAAACTTTCAGCTCCATATTATGAGTGTCACGTTTAAATTTAAAGAACCGGTAATAATATTTACCACGCTGAGTCCCTTTTGAATAATAAAGTAAACACTAAAATTCAATCCAGTTTGTGTTGACGATTCTTCCGTCAGTGTTCTCCACAAATACCCGGTGAAGGTTATTATTACTGCTGTCCCAGTGTTAGAAGACACTTAGAACGTTTGACCAACGAAACGAGTGACCTTCGCTACAGACAGAGAAACACAGGGAATACTTGGACAACTCAGGGAATATTTTGAAATCAGGGAAAAGAGAGATATGTCAGGATATTTAATCGAAAATATGGTAAAGTCAGGTAATTTCAATAATAGAATAACACTGCTTCTAAAATCTAAAAGGAAATTAAGAGATTGTTTTCTCGGTGTTAACAAAATGTGATACCTGTATATTGCAGTCTTAACATCGGATGATTGTACAGAGCTGATTTTATAACTCATTAATTTTATACTTAGTTACAAGGCCGTAGTCAGGGGGGGTTTCGGGGTTCAAACCCCCCGCCCACGAAATTTTATGAACAAAATATATATGGCTTTATTTATGGTACTAACAATATCAAAATTAAGGTACAAGTACAAATTAGGGGGCTGTGTTACCATAAAAAGCACTTCAGAGAGATTCCAGAGGTGTTTATTATTTAGAATTTTTTCTAGCCTTCGGCAGTTATGGTGTTATGTTGTCATAAAAAAAATTCAGATAGCTTCTAGAGTTGTTTAATATTTAGAATCGTTCCTATTTTTTGGCAGTTAGGGGGTTATGTTACCATAAAAAACACTTTAGAGAGCTTCTAGAGCCGTTTAATAATTAGAATTTGTACTAGCCTCCGATAGTTAGGGGATAGTGTTGCCATAAAAAAACACTTCAGATAGCTTCTAGAACAGTTTTTTTATTTAGAATTTTTTCTAGCCTCCGTAAATTGGGAGATGGGCCCACCAAACCCCCCCCCCGAAATTATTGGCTGGCTACGGTCTTGCTTAGTTACCTACACTATGGCACTAGGAACACGAAAGTTAATTGACACTCTTATAAAAGTACAATATACATCCCTATATTGAGGTAGCTATATCCATTCCACCTCATTATACCCTACCATGAGCTAGTTCCATCCAGTCCACCTCACTACACCCTATCCCTATATTCAGCTAGTTCTATCTAGTCCCCTCACTACACCTTATCTTGAGCTAGTTCTATCCAGTCCACCTCATTACACCCTATCTCTTTCAGGTCCATTCTAATGTTATCCTCCCATCTGCGTCTAGGTCTTCCCAATGGGTTCACATTGAGTTTATCAGTAAATTCCTATAAAGTGGTTTTACATAGGGACACAAGCGACTATATACCTAAAACCTTAAATAATTTACTGGAAAACTAACTTATAGCATTGTTGATGTTTAGAAACTATTTAGGATTTTTTTCGAAAATATTTGATCAATGTAATAAATGGAGAAAACTATCACTCAATAAGAAAAACGGCAACAAAATCTAGGCTGGAAATATTTTTAAATGTCTGGAGAAAATAGAAAAGTCTGAGAATTTTATAGTAATTTTTTTAGACACCCTGTTTGTCAAGGGTTTATAAAGTGACCTTTGTACTAGCATATAAAATATTGTCAGTAAAAATAAAATGAAGATCTACCCAATGTAAAGACAGTTGAACGGTAGCTCCCCTTGAAGGAAGTTTATTATGTTGTTGATTACTTCACCAAGTACATAACAGTTATATCTTAATAGTAAAATATCCACATAAACAGTTTTTTCTTTCTCTAGAAACCTCGGAGTAAAAGTATTGTGATCGTCAAAAAAAAAATAGAACACGATACTTTGATAAATGTCTACGTTTTATGAGCCCTGAAACAAACAAAAAATTGTTTTCGCAATTCCATCTGTCTGTATGTACCTCGGGCTAAAGCCGAAACTATTTTACCTATTGTGCTAAAATTTGGTATCTGGGGTGGTTCATAAAGACCCCCAGAGGATTTTTCAAATTTGAATCCATCCCTAAGAGTTAAGGGTAGTTTACTGAAGAATAGAAAAAAATATATTTCTTCGAAATTTGCTCTAACGATTTTGATTACATTTTATATATAGACACTGTTTATTTTTATGAACAAGATGTAAGTTCCCATTTTCTCATGATAATAACTTTGAGGATACATTACATTAGGGAAATTTTCCAATTCTCAGACTTATCGTTGTAAAGTTGTAGTAGGCCTACGATTAAAGATCACAATCTTGTATTTGAAATAAATTCTTCTAAAACCAATAATTTCTGAGATACAAATATATATATATATACTTTAAAATTAAAATTAAGTATTTTATAAAGTAAATTAATCTTAATCTATTAGTATGTTTAGTTGACCTTATTTAAAATTATCAGTGACTAATTATATATATATATATTTATATATATATTTATAATATATATATAAAATTATCAGTGACTAATTATATATATATAATATAAAATTATCAGTGACTAATTTAATATATATTATATTTGTATCTCAGAAATTATTGGTTTTATTATATATTATATATATATACTTTTTAAATCCAGTTTTTGAAAATGAATTTGATTCTTATGCTTTTTGTTGGACAAAGATGTTTCTCTTTTCTAAATTTTCATGTAAAAATGTTACTAGTTCCTAATGCCATAGAGTAAGTAAGTAGCAGTGTATATTATTTCATTTATGATCTTTGGTGTAATGTTTCTACAACAAGGTATATACCTATTATTCGTTTAACAAACCTTACGAGCTTTTAGTAAATGTATATTTTAAGAAAAAAAAGAGAAAAAAGTCTGTTTGGTGTACCGTGCCATTTATTTTAAATAAGTAGAGTGATGAGGTTAATTGGATTTTTGTGTGCATTCTAAAGGTTTATTTATTATTTAAAGCTACAAAATGTCACCTGATTTTTTAAAAACTAAGTTAGTATTCCATTTATCTTTGTGTCTGTAATGAGCTTGAATTGTGTACTGAGTGACGTCACAAGTTCATCCAATCAAATGTCTTTCTTTATCCGGAGCTACCTTCTATTCTCTTTAAATTGCTATTTTTGTACTGAGTGACGTCACAAGCTCAGCCAATCAGATGTCTTTCTTTATCCGGAGCTCCCTTCTATTTTCTTTACATTGCTGTCTTGTTACTTTCTCGCTATCTTACAGGTAGAGAAAGTATTGTGATCGTCAAAAAATCGAAGTAGAGATTTTGATGAATTCGACATTTCATGACCCCCCAAATCCGAAAAAATGGTTTTTGAATTTCCATCTGCCTTTCTCTCTGTCTGCCTGTCTGTTTGTACCTCCAACTAGAGCCTAAAATGTTTCCCCAATCGGGCTAAAACTTGGTATCTAGGGTTTTATAGGGTTGCCCCAAGAGGTTTTTGTAATTGGATATATAACCCTAAAACTAAGGGTAGTTTATTGAAGGGCAAAAAGAGAAAAAATCGATTTTCTCAAAATTGGCTCTAACGATTTTGTTTAAATTGCATTTCAAAACATTTATAAATAATACAAACAAAATGGCTTCTCTCAATATTTCGGCAAATTGACTTTAAGGGCTCCGGTCATATGCGTAAATTATAATTTTTTATCATATCTCCGAAACTATTTGAGATATGAAACTACTTAGCATTGCAAATATATAGATATATTTATGATACAAATATTTGAGTCGAAACATATTTTTATAAAACCAATAACGTTCAAGCTATACCAATATATATATATATATATATATATATATATATATATTGGTATAGCTTGAACGTTATATATATATATATATATATATATATTTACTTTTCGAAAACTAAAGGTAAAAGTATTGTGACCGTAAAAAAAATCAAACATGAAATGTTGATGGATGTCGACGTCTCATGACCCCCCGGACCCTAAAAAAAGTGGTCTTTGCAATGCCGTTGTGTTTGTTTCAACTTAATATTAAGAGTAGTTTAAAAAAGGGTGAAAAGAGAAAAAATCGATCTCTCAAAATCGGCTTTAACGATTTTGATTAAAATTCGTATCTAGGCGTTAGGTAAGTTTATAAATAAAGAGGCTATTTTCATTTTCCTATGAAAATGACTTTTGGGGTACTTTGCAGAAGCTGAAATTTCCGTATCTCCGCAACTATTTGAGATACTAAATAATTTATCATTGCAAAACTGTAGTATTATTAAAAATAAAAAAAACTTTTATATGAAATATATTTTTATAAAACCGACAGTTTCTGAGATATTGTCAACTATACTAATACAATTTTGTGAACTTTAGCTGTAAATAGATACTAATTAAGTCTTAACGCAATAATTATCCAATGCCATAGAGTAATAAATATAACTAAGTCTCGCAAAAGCTTTATGTTATTTTTCCTTAAACCACTTAGGATAAATGTTTGTACAACAATGATCTATCTCCTTAATTTTAGACTCAATATTTACATTTTGTATTGGTCAAAATTTATAAACGAGGAATTTAATTGCAATGCGATGACATGAAGATGTGCAACACCTAATAAAATGTTGAAAATTTTCACCGGAAGTTGAAATTTTAATACGAAGTGCTGACCCTTGTGGAACCAACATCGATATTTTTTATCAGTTCAAACAAACAAATAAGAACATTAATTCTTTAAAAATAAAATTATAAGATTTAGAACCGGGACTCAAATAATGTTTTACACAAGTATAGTGCAATTTATGATTGGATTTGCAAGTGTCTATTATTTCGTTTCACATATATTACGAGTTATGAGTAAATATCTCCATTTTAAACAATAGAGCGAGAAAGTCCGTGTGGAGTTCCGTACCATTTATGCACTGAGTGACGTCACAATCTCAGCCAGTCAGATGTCTTTCCTCCATCTGGCACTAACTTCTATTCTCTTTACATCGGAACTACCGGGCACTTCCATTGGCTGGACCACGCAGAGATGTGTCAGCAATGATTTATCACAGTTTCAAAAACCCCTCACCCTTTTCTACCATGTTAACCCCCGTACCATTCCCCCCTCACCCCTAAAACACATTGTTTTTATTATTTAGAGACCGGCCATAAATTATACAACTACGCAGCCGGATTAATGCTTTTCACAGATCGGACACGCGATTCAACAGATTCTTCTCCCCCCCCCTTTTTTTTGTCTTCAATAGTCCCGTTCCACTTCCAGCTTTGCTTCCTATTTGTAGCCACAGTACAATTATCTGACAGCTAGAAAAGTTACTAAATCTACTTTCACAGATTCATACGTCAAGTCACGTGATCTACAGATACCACATTTTTTTGACATAGCCCATTATAAATACCTATAAAATACCACTATTAAAATAATAAAATATTATTGATGTTGACTGTAAAAAAAAAGTTTGTTTCCTTTGAAAATTGAACTTACTTTTATATATAAATATATATTAGACGGTCAATATTATTGTGCAATTGTTCAGTCTGCATCAGTAACTTGTTCGAGAAGTATATCGGTAACTTGTTCGAGAACTATGTCGGTAACTTGTTCGGAAAGTATGTCGGTAACTTGTTCGGGAAGTATATCGGTAACTTGTTCGAGAAGTATGTCGGTAACTTGTTCGGAAAGTATGTCGGTAACTTGTTCGGAAGTATATCGGTAACTTGTTCGAGAAGTATGTCGGTAACTTGTTCGAGAAGTATATCGGTAACTTTTCGGGAAATATGTCGGTAACTTGTTCGAGAAGTATGTTGGTAAATTGTTCGGGAAATATGTCGGTAACTTGTCCGAGAAGTATATCGGTAACTTGTTCGAGAACTATGTCGGTAACTTGTTCGAGAAGTATATCGGTAACTTTTCGGGAAATATGTCGGTAACTTGTTCGAGAAGTATGTTGGTAAATTGTTCTGGAAATATGTCGGTAACTTGTCCGAGAAGTATGTCGGTAACTTGTTCGGGATGTATGTCTGTAACTTGTTCGAGAAGTATGTCGGTAACTTGTTCGAGAAATATGTCGGTAACTTGTTCGGGAAGTATATCGGTAACTTGTTCGAGAAGTATGTCGGTAACTTGTTCGAGAAGTATGTCGGTAACTTGTTCGAGAAGTATGTCGGTTACTTGTTCGGGAAGTATATCGGTAACTTGTTCGAGAAGTATGTCGGTAACTTGTTCGAGAAGTATGTCGGTAACTTGTTCGGGAAGTATGTCGGTAACTTGTTCGAGAAGTATGTCGGTAACTTGTACGAGAGGTATGTCGGTAACTTGTTCGAGAAATATGTTGGTAACTTGTTCGGGAAGTATGTCGGTAACTTGTTCGAGAAATATGTTGGTAACTTGTTCGGGAAGTATTTACCGAATAAGCTTCATTTTTCTTATCACGGTTCATATGTTCCTCTGATTTGATTTTTCACGGAGCCGGCAGTGACTTACAAGGCTTACAAATCAAATGATCACAATACATACTCATATCTCTGGCATCCTTTATTTATTATTACATATAGGCCTACACCACACAAATAAAATAATTTATATTACCTTTATGCGTTTCAATGAAAAAATTCTTCCCTCTTCCTTATTTGTTGCTTTTTTTCTCCGAAACAGACATTGCCGGTATTTTAGGTTTATAGAAAACAGAACCACTAGAGGGCTATGTTGCGCAATAGCCGCCTTAAACAGTTCCATAATATCGACGAAGCTTCCATAAATATCAAAAAACTTCAAATATTCCTCAATATATTGCGCAAACCTTCAATATGACCCTTACACGGTAAATATCATTGTGAAATACGCAATATTGTGCAATAATATTGAGCGCGTAAGAGGGGGGAGGGGGGCTTCAGGTTTCGTGTATTCGCGCATGCGCCTTGGCAGTCTTCTTGTTCTCTTTGGAGTCGCAGGAAGTAGCGCATGGTACTTCTCTGCTATGTTTTATCTCAACAAGATGTGTTTTATAGCTCGGGACCCAACATTTGAATTGAAGTGAGAAATGGTGGAATTTCGGTTCAGAAAATACCCCATAATATACAGGCAACCGCGTTCAGTCTACCACGACTATATAATCAATGATTTATGTAATAGTTTAGACGATGTTAATGATAATTGTTATTCTGCGCCATTGTGCTCTGTGCTGAGTATTGTGTGAACGAGAGTGATATTAAAATTCATATTGCGCATTATTCTTTTATTCCTTAAAAATAAACACTAAATTAATAATTTGAAAGTGCTTCTATATTCAGTAAATCTGAATATTCATTTAAAAGGGTGTCGAAGTTAAAATATGGGTCATAAATTCATTATTATAGGGACATAGACAACGTCGAAAGGAAGGTCCTCATCATAGAGAACAATAATAACCAGTAAACCTGTGCGAAACATTCAACCTTCCCCCCCGCTCCCCTTGAAAAAAAAAGATTTAGTCTTTTGTTGGGTTGTTGAAATCAAATATTCAGCGAAGTGAATACACAAAATAGCAAAGAAAGTTTATTAATGTGAACGTATTTACAATTTACAATACCTCTTTGTGTACAATATTTGATGTCAGAATGCAATCATCTTGAATTTTTTTGTTTGCCATTTTCAGTAATTGATACAAAACTATTGTTAGATTTAATGACTTTTGAAAAGGCTACATAGGGTTGTCCACGAGTAAATACAGCATTTGGCAAGTACAATCCAGCTCTTTGAAACGTCTGTCCATGATACTTATTGATAGTCATTGCAAAGGCAACTTTCTTTTATATTATGAAAAATTTAAAAATTGACACCTGGACACGGGAATCGAACCCGGGACCATTGGCTTAGTACGCTAATTCTCGGACGACTGAGCTATCCAGGAGTTGTCGCGTTATGGATAGCTCAGTGGTTAGAGCATTGGCGTACTAAGCTAAAGGTCCCGGGTTCGATTCCCGTGTCCAGGTGTCATTTTTTCAATTTTCAGAATATGATATCTAGAAGGAGAATTCCTCTCTAAAAAGCACAAATAATAGCTTCGGCTATTTGATTCGTAAAACTTTATTTTAACTTAAATTTTAAACAATCAATGTGTTTTAACTTAAACTGAGTATGCTATTTCAGAAGTCGGTAAAAAAAAATCCTATCCACTGATATCTTATTCATCGCTGTAGGATTTGTATTAGTTGAGAAAAAGGGATGTTGACAACATAAATAATATATAGGATAATCATTATATAAACGTTTGTTGTGCGATGCATGGCAAGGTATAATCAACAAGTGTACCCAACTTTTCCCCTCCTCCCCCTTTACTACAGAGTGTCATAATTTCTATAATGTAACTTACTCTTTTTGCAGGATCCGGATATGATAACCCTAAGTTACATCAGGGTGACGTGTTTGGCCATGCGACCACCACCCTTACGTGGGTCTACCCGAATTAGTTACGAAAACATCGTCCATGTAGCCATGTGGCCATGTGTATGAGGTAATATGACATTATTTTTCAAACACAAAATAGGAAGAGAGAGAGAGAAAAAAAAATCGTATCTAGTCTTGTGACAAATTCTGTGGTGGGTGAGTTTTGTGTCTCTTTTTAGAGATTGTTTGTTGCTTGAAGGTATTGGGTGGGGGGGGGGGGGTGGGGGGAGAGAATATCGTCATGAACTCCTTCCTTTATCCCTCTCTCTCTCTTTCTATCTGTTATTGGCTCGCCTCAGACAACAAAGAAGATGTACGTGAGATCCTGACAAAATGATTCCTTCTACTGCGTGTATTTTCAAGGAAAAAACAACAACATTTTAACCCCTTTTAACCCCCCTCTCACCCCCCAAAAACCCACAGCCCTTTCAAACCCCGTCTTTCAATATTTTTTGTTGTTGTGGCAGTGTCACTTTCAGTTCGTTTCTTCCTTCTCCTATTCTTTTTTTTTTTTTGGTCTGCGCTGAAATGATTCATCCCGGAAAGAGCTTATAGAAAATTGCTACTTTCGTTTGTCTTGTGATTTTTTTAAATTTCCCCCCCCCCCCTTTTTTTTAGCAAAAACTGTGCCAAAAGGTTATATTATTTTTTCAATTTGTGTTGGTGATAATTTTTATGTCATAATTTTTTTCCTAATCTACCTACACATATTTAATCAACAAACGATATATATATAATTCTAAGGACTCATTTTTTTAGACGGTTTACCTCAGGACTCGATGTTTGTGCGTTCAAACCCAACCGCGGTTCGACGAATTTTTATAGAGCGATACAAATCCGTAGCACAACTTCCTACGAAGGAGAAGTCAAGTAGTCAGTCCCATGTCGTTTGTGGCATGTAAAAGAACCTTGGATGGTATATGAAAATACTACTCCCACCAAAATTGATGGGCCCTTCCGCTCTCGCTCATAGAATTTCTAGTGTACTGATATAATCAGTCAGTTCAGAAAGTGCACATTAAGTACCTAAAAAATAAATAAAATGAAATTGCAACCACATGACTTAATTTGTAAGGCGTGTTTGTATAATATTGTGTGTTATGGATTGCGAGTGACAAAACAAGCGTTGCGAGTTGTTATGAGTATCCTATAAACAAATAAACTAGAGGAGCTGACCACAAGAGTGTTGGCATCATTCCTTAATGAGAAACCAGGCCAGAGGTCCGGATAAAACGTAGGGGATTCATCCATCATGGCTGACAAATCAACAACGAAGTCTAGGGGGCACTCTACCCGTTTCTGGACTACTCGTGCCAGGACGCCAGGTCATACTTGTCTTGAGGGATGCCACTCGACCCCAGGATATTGGGGTTTGGGGATCGTGTAGGGATCACCTAGCAGTCAGACAGTCCAAGGGGAATTCCTAGCAACACCTCATTTTGTTACAAGTACGGTCTTAAGTTCTTTCATTCCAATATCTCTACCAACATCACATTTGTAATATACATAGTAGTAATAATAAACCTCATTAAAAGCCAATTCTAACATGTCACGAACCCACACATGTACTCATATCACCTCCCACTTAACCTCGGCCATAACACATTCTGACAGATTCTAGGTCTAAGTTTTAGGTACAAGACGGGGGTGGTGACAAAATGAAGAAAAAAAATCCATACGGTGAATATTAATTATATAAAAACAAATCCATGCTAATATTCTACCCGAATGATGGAATAAAAAAATTAAAGGTCAAGTCTTGGATTCTTGTCTTGGACGTATTGCAAAGTGAAAAAGTTAAAAATAATTAAAAGCAAAATATGATATTTATGGAGTTTTGATATCGTTAACTCTTGTTACCACAGACCTAATGACCACTATATATTGACCACTATTTACAAGAAAAAAGGCCAAGTAATAGGTTTCGTTAAAATATCAAATTTATTTTTATTT
This sequence comes from Timema podura, assembly GCA_033556935.1. Taxonomy (NCBI): domain Eukaryota; kingdom Metazoa; phylum Arthropoda; class Insecta; order Phasmatodea; family Timematidae; genus Timema; species Timema podura. Next base: position 17,645,920 of record JAVRXN010000006.1, on the reverse strand, counting down.
CTTTGATGTAAAATACGTTAAAAAAATGCTACCTTGCACTGTTAAAATATTTTGATATTCCTTTTAATGTGTTTAGTAAAAAGTCATAAAAACACGTCTAGTGATATTTTGGTGTCTTTAGGCATAATGGAAGAATGTGACAAAAGTAGGCCTACTTAAGTTTCTTGTATTTCTTAAATATATTTTTAAGCGTGTGGTCTTTGTGAGACCATCAGATTACTATAAAATTTAAACGTGTTGGGTGTTACTTAACCCATACTATCCAAGAGGAGGCTTCTTTCTACCCTAACTTTAATCTTATATAATACTAGCGGACCCGACAGACGTTGCCCTGCCCGAAAGTTGGCTTTTAGTTTGGGTGGCATAATTGATTTCGATAATAAAACAAATACTATGTGATCATCACAATTACAAATTCACAATGAACTCCAATTAGTGAGTTACACAAATATTACAAATTCAGTGTTTGTCAAGACAACATACAAAATAAAACATCTTTTCATTTTTTGACATTTCGCCCACAACTCCACAAATATCAGTTGTATCGAAAAACAAACATAACTATGAATTATTCTCAGAAGTTCAATTATTCATGAACTTTTCAGAAGGTTTTAACGGTCAATTATTAATATTATATTCATTATTATAAATGTTGGGTGGTGGGTTAAATTTTGAGGTTACATGTTCTGATATGCTCAAAATCTAAAAAAAATCCCCTCCCCCCCAAAAAATCCCTAAAAAATAAAAAAAAATCCTTAAACCCGATTGCAGCGCCACCTACCGGGTCCAATTGTGAATCTAAACCATCCACGGACCCACTCAAACACACAAAAAAAATTTCATCAAAATCGGTCTAGCCGTTTAGGAGTAGTTCAGTGACATACACACGTACAGAAGAATTATATATATTAAGATTAATACATTACGTAATTAAATACATTTGATAGAATTGTAGAAAATGGCGAGAAGATATTTACAAACACTTCAACACTTAAGTTTTTTTTAGCACCACGTGTTACCGCAAGTTTGGGTTTTAAGCCTATTTACTTCTAGTTAAACTTATGTGTTAAGTAAAAGTTAAGACTTAGATAAGTTGATCTAGAAAAATAGATAAAAAATTAATTTATAAATTTTTAGATCAACTTATCTACGTCTTAGTTTTTTTTTATAACCACTCCTTACTTTCAACAATTTTTTAGAATGTTTTTTAAAATGTCAATGTGCTAAGGATTAGGAAGGTTATATTTACAAGTAGCGCACACGCATTGCGTGGAGGGAGAGTGGAAATTCATTAGGGGAAAACCACCCTCATCGCACCCAAGTGGTATCGGACCTCGATCTCTCAGTCTTCGGCATTCTAGTCTATTGTTAGAGTAGCACCTTAGACCATGCAGCCACCGAAGCGAATTATACATCTACAGTGTGCACAAATGATTTGTGAGCCATGCTAATAATGATAAGTTTTTTACTTTAATTTTATTTTACTTTAACAAAATTGGGCATTGATTTTTATTTTTAGCAACGCGTCCTACTACCCGTTCAGATGATACGCTTGTATATTAATTACGCTGATTGTTTTAGGGATAAGGAAGGTTATATTTACATGTAGTGTACCCGCATTTGCTTGGAGGAAGAGTGGAAAACAATTTTGGTAAAAAAACCTCAGGATACCCGACCAGATTCAAACCTCTATCTCCCCGTCATCGGCATTCTAGTACATATTGCAAGAATAGCGCGTTAGACCATGAGTCCACTGGTTGTTTTATTCTTTGATAAATTTTTAATATAATAACTAGGGGATGAGACATGTTAAAACTAAAAACAAACAAGCAGAATGAAACTTTAATATCTAAAATAGAAAAGTTGGGTTTGAAAAAGGGCCCTCTTTTCCACACACCCCTTTTAATTGAACCTGTGACGAGATATAACAAGGTATAACGCGCTACCCCCACAGTAGACTAGACTGCCGATGGCGGAGGCATTGAGGTTCGAATCTCGGTCGGGTGTACTGAGGATGATCTTTCCAAAAATGTTTTTTTTACTCTACCTCCACGCAAATGCGGGTACACTTTCTTTAATCACCAAAACCATTAGTGCGGCTAGTACATAAGAATATTACCCAAACGGTTAGAAAGACGCGACGCTAAAAAATAAAAAATAAAATAAAGTAACAACAAGAATTGTTAAGGTTAAAGATTATCGAGCTCTCTTGTAAGTCATGTTTTGTTCTTAAGACTCTCGCAAGTAACATTATAGATACACGGGATTGGATCGATGGAAGATTTAAAAAAAAAGTCTATAAAGGTTAAAAGGGGAGCTTTCTCGTTTCTATTCCTCGCTCTTGAATTGGATTTATGGGACTCTTATAAGACCGCTGACCTCTCCCTTACCGCCTAGCCCCCCTTACCCCTAAAAACCCCTTCTTATCAGACTATAAAACACGACCGGTTTGTATTACAACGACCCAGACCCGCATGCGCTTTGGAAAGTGGTCAAAATGGTCCCGAAACCCACCCCCCTCTATCATTTCTTTTTCCCCTACCTACCCTTCTCGGTAATTGAACCCAGTACTCTCGGTTAACTGGCGGTTACTGGCAACTCTTGGCTGGTGATGTGTGGCTAACGACCCCCCTCCCCCCCTATGCACCCCCTTACCCTTGACCCCATTTATCCGAACGCCCACAACCCTCCGACCCATTGATTTCGCCCAGGTAGCTCAGTGGTTCGAACTACCCCTTACTTTTTATTCGGATCTCCAAAGGGATAACTGAACTACCCTTAGGGGTGATAGAGCAGTCTAAAGTCGTCAGCCTCGCGTAGTCAAAGAAGCACTGTTTTTTTTTAGGTTTTTTTTAAGCACCGCGTCTTACTACCCGTTCGGTTATACGCACTTACACTAATGTGTAATGGTATGGTGATTGTGAGATGAAATGTAGGACCTACAGTTTAACGTGGGATCCGAACCACGGTGGAGGCCTGGCATTCCTCACATTCACAAGTTGTGATTAATACATATATTGTTAGAGGTGAAGGAAGGGTTTGTTAATCACGATATTAATAATCCTGGTGTTGAGAATACTAGCTATTTTTTTTATCACCACATCCTACTACCCGCTCCGGTTATAGCATACACCTACTAATTACTCTAATGTGGTAAGGGTTAAGAAAGTTTGAATATATTATTATTATTATTATTATTATTATATTATTAGCACCGCGTCTTACTACCCGTTCGGGTTATACGCACTTACGCTAATGTGAAATGGTAGGGTGATTGTGAGATGAAATGGAGGACCTACAGTTTAACGTGGAATCCGAACCACGGTGGAGGCCTGGCATTCCTCACATTCACAAGTTGTGATTAATACACGTCTTGTCAGAGGTGAAGGACGGGTTTGGCAATCAGATAAATCTGTGCTGGGACCGAGGATTGAACCCCGGACCTCAGCACAGAACTCTGACACCTTATCCCTAGACCACCAGGTCACCTTGAATATAATAGAAATGTATCTACATTTTCGTCAAGTGAGTCTGGAAAACAATTGATCCACCTTCATTACACCCGACTGGTATTCGAACCCAGATCTCCCTCTCATCCGCAATCCAATCTCTTGCGAGGGTGATGCCTTTGACCATGCGGCCACATAAGAGGGTATTAAAAATATAAAAACACATCTTAGATTAAAAAAAAAATTTCTTGATCTAATTTTATGAATTCCTAATACAAAATCCGACACCTGATCTTGGTTGGTAGCGTGTTTGTCTACAGAAGTGAGGGTACCGGTTTCGATTCGTGGTACGGCTGGAAAAAATTAATTAGCGAAATATGTGTTTTCCTTTCACAGTGATAAGTTAACTTGTGGGGGCTGAATGTTGTGTCTATTTTAGATTTAAGTTGATTTATATGCTGATAGGCCTGTAGTCAGTCGGTTCAGAAAGCGTACGTTAAAATACCTCAAATAAATAAAAAAATTAAAATCCTAGGAAAAACTAATTATAATTGTTAAAATACGGTTATTGAAAGATGATGCTAATTTTTATAGCTTGACGATATTTTCTCTACTTTCTCGCGAGGACTAGGATAAAGGAAGTATAGTGATCGTAAAAAAAATTAATGGGAGATATTGATGAAGTCGACATTTATTAAAGCCCCACATTTTTCCAATACCAGCTTGTTAGTCCTGTCGTAGCTTCATATTCCTTATAATCTATCTTGAGACTAGGACAGGCACAACATCTAAAAAGTCACCCAACCCGTTAATTCATCACCGTTAAAGGGTAAACCCTCCTTTCACCAATGATACATTTTTCGGCCATGCCGAGAATTGAACCCAGGACCCCTAGCTCAGTAGACACACAAGCTACTTACTGAGCTAAGGTGTTGGATATATATATATATAGGGGCCTATATATATATTATGCATAGTAATATATACTATATCTATATTAATAAAAGGAAGAGTTTGTCTTTCTGTCATGAGCATTGTGTGACATATACCGCACACAGAGGGCTAAAATTTTAAAACAAGTAGCCTCTATGCTCGAACATGTGCACTTCGAAGCCGGAATTTTAGAATTTGTATTATACTTTTTTTAATTAATTAAAAATTGGGTTGGAAAAAGTAAAATATAGAGATTTTTCCTGTCAATTTGAAACAAATAAAAGTATAGCCAGGGGTAACCATGCAATTCATTGTGTGGTCACCACTTGTAACGCCGGGTACTTCTGATAGTTTTGTTTAATATAATATATCAATCTAGGTCTAATATACAATAATATTTATAACTCATTATAATATAGGTCTATATAATTATGTATAAAATATATGTAGAGCTATATACAGGATGGGGCGAAACAATTAGATGATTTATGCTGAGGAAAGTGATGGACCACGCACAGAGGTTTGTTTGTATGACGTCCGGTGGAGCTCAACTGAGTGACATTATCTTGAAAAAGTGAAAAAAGTGTACACTGCGCTTTAAAATGCTTTAGGATTGAGGAGTGGGGAGTGGAGGCTCGTCACATGCTCAACCAATCCGTGAAGAGTAGTTGTCATAGCAACCGATACACGTTGCCAGATTTCTTGACAGTCACCGAATATGCTTGCATAGTATTAACGCGCAAACTCCCGCCATGTGGCAACCGTGCTCTCCAGCCTACCCACCACGCGGATCCTAAAGCAGCTTAAATCGCAGTGTAGTATATAATTTGCTTTTATTTAGCATCAACTTTTCAACTAAAGTATTCATTTTCAAGTTACTAATTGTCTAATTGTTACAACCCCACTCTGTAACAGGATTGCCATAATTTTTTTCTGAACATGATTCCTTATATTTACAGGTTTTATAGAAATAATTTTCAATTTTTCAGTCACTCTATAGAGTAGCACCGACGAATAAAATCTAATTATTCACAAAACTGATCTGTGTGCATTTATGTTTAAAACATAATGATATGAGCTTTATGCTGATATACACGTGGTCGTTATGCAAACCCATGTCCAAGGAAGCTATGAGCAAGAAGAGGTTACTGTCGACCAGCAGGTTGAGTTTGTAAATGAGAAAGAAACTGATGAAATGCTACATCTGGAGCATCGCGTTGTATGCAGCAGAGAAACTTGAACTCTTAGGAAGATGGGAAAGAAATAATTTGAGAACTCTGAGATGTGGTGCTGGAGAAGAACAGGTGGACAGACAGGATGACAAATTGGGAAGTCCAAAGAAGTGTGGATGATAATAGAACCATTTTGGATAAATTAAACTGGATCGAACACATCCATAGGAGGTGCTTTCTTCTGCATGATGTCATAGAAGGAAAGGTTGAAGGAAAGAGGAACTTTGTAAAAAGGAGGATTCAGATATTGTATGAACTGAAGGAAAGAAGAAAATTCTGGGAACTGAATGAGGAGGCAGAGGACAGGGTGCATTGGCGATATAAGTTCACTGACAAAAGGATTAGACCCGTAGTAAGACAAAACACACAGTAATTTCAATTTCCTTAATTATAGTGCTGGCTAACAGTTGTAAGACCTATGACAGGCCAGCACTGAAAAGTACACAAGTACCATGCAAATACATATATTTACACGAGAAAATATGATAAACAAAAATGGCCAAAAAATTATATATGCTGATGAATAATTACGAAACAAGTAATAATTAATAATGATAAGAATAAAAAATAGCATCAATAACAAATATCTAAAGAGTGGTTACAAGCATATAATAATAATAATAATAATAATAATAATAATAATAATAATAACACCCGTTGTTTCAAGAAAGAAAACAAGATGGTGGGGATTTGACATAGCTATGTTCGAATCATTGTTAATAATAATAATAATAATAATATTTAGCACCGCGTCTTACTACCCGTTCGGGTTATACGCTTAAGTACTAATTACTCTAACGGATTAGGAATTGGGAGGGTTGAATTTAGAGGAAGTGAACCCGCATTTGCGTGGAGGGAGAGTGGAAAACCATTTAGGAAAAACCACCCCCAGTTCACCCGACCGAGATTCGAACCTCGATCTCCCCGTCCTCGGCGGTCGAGCTCAACACGACTAGCGCGTTAGCCAACTACGCCACCGAGGCGGGTGAATCATTGTTCTTAGTTCTTAAGTTCGCTCTTTCAAAACTTTCACAAATACTCCAGATTTTTTTATAATACATTATTTTTTGTGTGTTATCTATCTACGTGACAACTCTGATATATAATAACTTATATATACCTATATTGTATATATATATATATATATATATATATATATATATATATATATATATATATATAGACAGGATGTTCGGAAACTCATAGCCCAAAATGCACATATAGCTTGTTTGAACCAAAAGTAATACAAAATACCTATGCACTTACATCCGGAAATCTGTGTTAGTACCATTAAATTATATCGAAAGTTTCGGCGTATAGCACTGGGAGAAGAAAACTGTTCAAGCATGTAAGAACAAGAAGTTGCTTAGGAGTAAGTAAGTGTTTAGGAATTTTTTATTACTTTTGGTTCAAACAAACTATATGTGCAGTTTGGGCTATGAGTTTCCAAATACTTTATATACATACAGTACTTATATATAACATATAACTAATGATACTCTGATAACAAAGAGTCTTCATTGTGTTGAAATGAATGGGTTTAAAAAGGGTTGTTTGTTCTTTAGATCACTCTAGCACTAAGCCGAACACCGTTAACGACTCGCAATGAATTTGAGAAACCCAACCATGTGTTTAATCTAAAATTGCATTTCCTTTTAAAACTGTTATATGTAAAATATTGCTTCCATTCGTATCTTTACGGATCGATATTTTGTTAATGAGTTCGTTTGGGGGGTAATAATAGCTTTCACAAAGAAAAACCAATAGTCAAATGTTTCAGTTAAGGAGTACTTTGGAAAATAAAGAAATGCCTCGGAATGCGATTTCTTTTTCGTAAGGGAATAACCGACCATCGACCATTTTCAAAACGGGATGGTATTTTATTTTGAAATATAACTAAGAAATTTATGACTACACTACCATGTTATAGTTTTTATAGGTGGTAAATGTGTGTAGGCTAGTTAAAGTTTTTATCAAAATTACTAATTTTTTTAGCACCATGTTTTACAACCCGTTAGAATTATATACCTATGTACTAATTACACTAATGTGTTAGGGAGTAGAAAAGGTTGAATTTAGAGGAATTGTCCCGCATTTGCCTGTAGTGAGAGTGAAAAACCATTTGGTGAAAATCACCCTCGGTACGCCCGACGGGGATCGAACCCATGATCTCCCAGTCTTCAGCAATCTAGTCTACCACGAGAGTAGCGTCTTAGACCATTCGTCCATCGAAGCGGGTAGTTACTTTTTAACATAAGTAGATGCTTGGTAAATCATTTGCAATTTTTTTATCACCGCGTCTTACTACCTGTTCACACTATACTCTATTCGGATGAGGATGTGAAAGGAATTAATTTAGACGTAATCTACACACATTTGCTTGGAAGGAGAGTGGAAAACCATCCTTAGTAAACCAAATGAGGATTCGAACCCCGTTCTACTCATCATCGGCAGGCCAGTCTAACACGAGAGTGACGCCTTAAACCGTTCGGCCACTAAAATGGGTAATTTATATGTTTTATCTTTAATTAATTAGATTAATTAATATGCCCTTTGATAAATACAAAATTGTACACTTTAGTGTTAGTACTATCGTGTATTTACACCAATTTGACCTTATCGAACAGAACCAAAATAAATAAAATGTAAAATTCAATTTTAATTAAGTAGGTTATGTATTCTGTTTAATAAAAGTATTGCTATATTCTTTTAAGTGAAAAAACTATATTATGATTACAGCTTCAAATGAAAAATTAGTGATAAACTATGAGTTTATTTTACACAGACTTCAACGTCGTAACATACAGTTCACTTAACAGCACAAATAGTAGACAAGTGACAAATTCGTTAATATACTATCTATGTAAAAAATGTTAAAAATTTTTAATATATTACTAATTATAAAGTTGGTAAGTAAACAAATGTTATGAGTATTAACTTTGTATGTTATTTAATATGTTAAATGATATTAAATTATTGAATCACTTATTGATAAAAAGAAAGACAATTGTTAAAATAACATAATTCAATTATAAAAAAGGTGGAGAAAATTTGTTTTGTTTATAAAATGTCTTATTATATACTATTAAGTAACAAACACATATGTAATCATTTGAAAAATCTTGAATTTGAAATAATACTGTAAGTTAAATGGCAATGATTTAGTTATTGTGACATAAAATACACACAAAACATATATAGTTCGTTCATAAATTGGAAAGAACACGTTAAAATATTTAAAAATAATATATTAGAACTTCCAATAGGTTGAAATGCACATCAAGTTGGCAGGTCTAATAATATATAAAGTTTATAGTATTTGTTATTAAATGTTTGTCAAATATGATAGAAATTTGAAGTCATATGTAAATAAGGAAACAGTAAATGTATTGAAAAAGTATAGTTAGAGAAAGTTGTAATTAAATAGAGTTCAATGAAAAATTAAAATTGAATTATTTCTTATCTTAATCCCTTGTTCCTTGGTATTACATTCTTGAGATGTATATGTGTTTCGACATGTTTCGACGCAACTACGGCGTCATTTTCAAGACATGATCGAAGAAAAATGTGAGTTTCCCAACTGATGGCGTGAGGAAGACTCACATTTTTCTTCGATCATGTCTTGAAAATGACGCCGTAGTTGCGTCGAAACATGTCGAAACACATATACATCTCAAGAATGTAATACCAAGGAACAAGGGATTAAGATAAGAAATAATTCAATTTTAATTTTTCATTGAACTCTATTTAATTACAACTTTCTCAAACTATACTTTTTCAATACATTTACTGTTTCCTTATTTACATATGACTTCAAATTTCTATCATATTTGACAAACATTTAATAACAAATACTATAAACTTTATATATTATTAGACCTGCCAACTTGATGTGCATTTCAACCTATTGGAAGTTCTAATATATTATTTTTAAATATTTTAACGTGTTCTTTCCAATTTATGAACGAACTATATATGTTTTGTGTGTATTTTATGTCACAATAACTAAATCATTGCCATTTAACTTACAGTATTATTTCAAATTCAAGATTTTTCAAATGATTACATATGTGTTTGTTACTTAATAGTATATAATAAGACATTTTATAAACAAAACAAATTTTCTCCACCTTTTTTATAATTGAATTATGTTATTTTAACAATTGTCTTTCTTTTTATCAATAAGTGATTCAATAATTTAATATCATTTAACATATTAAATAACATACAAAGTTAATACTCATAATATTTGTTTACTTACCAACTTTATAATTAGTAATATATTAAATTTTTTTAACATTTTTACATAGATAGTATATTAACGAATTTGTCACTTGTCTACTATTTGTGCTGTTAAGTGAACTGTATGTTACGACGTTGAAGTCTATGTAAAATAAACTCATAGTTTATCACTAATTTTTCATTTGAAGCTGTAATCATAATATAGTTTTTTCACTTAAAAGAATATAGCAATACTTTTATTAAACAGAATACATAACCTACTTAATTAAAATTGAATTTTACATTTTATTTATATAAGTGTTCCTTACTAAACAATCTCTAAAAATGTTTTTCAAAAAGAACAAAAATAGTTAAATGCTAAGAAATGGCAGCAGCATTTGTCTGGAATAAATCTAGTAAAGAAATTAAAACGGAGGGGGGTTGGAGATTGATTAACAGAAGGCCTTAACGTGTTCTACAGTCCAATTTAAATAAGAACCTTCTATGACAGTTACAAAATCAGTTATATCTAAATGCAAATATGCCTACATCAAGTCATATAATTTGAAGCCATCTCTTTTGATAAATTTTATCAATACCTACAAAAATTAATAATACTTAAAAGTGTTTACTGATAATAAATAATAATAATACTGATAATAAATAATAATAATAATAATTTTAAAATACATAATGATTATAAATAGGCCCTAATATACCTATACCCAGCACCGTGTCTTACTAACCGTTCAGGTTATATGCTTAAGTTCTAATTAAGCTAATGGGTTAGGAATTAGGAAGGTTGAATATAGAGAAAGTGAGGCCGCATTTGCGTGGAGGGATAGTGGAAACCCGTTTAGGGGAAACCAGCCCCAGTTCACCCGAGTGAGATTCAAAATTCGATCTCCCCGTCCTCGGCAGTCTAGCTCAACACGAAACTAGCGCGTTAGCTAACTACGCCACCGAGGCGGGTGTATAGATAATAATACTAATACTGATAATACATAATAATACTAATAATAATACTGATATTGATAATACATAATCTAATAAATACAAATAATAATAATAATGATAATAAATAATAATACTAAAATATATACTGATATTAAATAATAATAATAAAATTAATACTAAAATAAACACTGATGATAAATAATATTAATAATAATACTGATAATAAATTATAATACTAAAATACATACTGATATAAGTAAAATTTAATCAATATTTTTTTGCAATTTGTTTTTTTTCTAAAAGGCCCTTGATATGAAAACTAAACTGTACATTTAACTGGTAATTTCAGTGACAAAATGTTTTATCAATATTAATGATTGATACCGTTTTATTTACTATGAAATAATGAAAACTAATTCCGCATAATTGTGTGGTTTTATAGCTGTGGAATGTACACGAAATTGTTTGATTTAAATAAGATACAGAAGAGTGGAGTTTGCTAATACGATATTGGGAAAGAATTTTTTTTTTCTAATGTGCGTTGTTAATTTTTAAAACTAGTTTCAAAATAGTGTGAAAAAAAATGGTTAATGGAAATTATCTGCTAAATCACGCCAATGTATTAATTAACATGGTTCTTAACCTGGGGTTCATGAACTTAGACGGGAAGTATATTAGAAATTTATTTTCACTAACCTCTAGCTTATATGACTTGGGTTTAAAAATTTGTTTGAATTATATTTAATCAACTATATTTTTTATTAAGATACGTTGTCATTCTCGATGGTCTTTTTCTTAGAGTAAAGGGTCCGCCTTGGGACCCGATGTTTGTAAGCCAAGGTAGAGCCTAGAGCTTAAATTTTATCTTCAGAGAATACCAACCCACGTATTTCCGTGAATTTTAAACTTGAGCTATTTTCTGCCAGTTACCCCCCTGCTAGTTCAGAAAGAGGATCAAATTTTACTCCCATTTCCCCCTTTTCCCCTTTTAAATAATTACTTTATGTTGATTCGTTTACAACAGTCATGGACCCTAGTTCTGGAGCGTTATTCCTTGTTTAGTTCAATTATTCAACCGTTTCACAGTCCCGTAATGGCTGCCCACGTTTTAGTCTGCTGTTCAACTTGACGTTTGGGGGAACTAGACACATTTTTATTTTATTTTGTTTTGTTTTGTTACGTGCTCTTGTTTTTTTAAGGGTATTTGGTGACCTGGTGGTCTAAGGGTAAGGTGTCAGACTTCTGTGCTGAGGGTCCGGGGTTCAATCCTCAGTCCCGGCACAGATTTATCTGTTCGCCAAAACCTTCCTTCACCTCTGATAAGACGTGTATTAATCACAACTTGTGAATGTGTGGAATGCCAAGCCTCCACCGTGGTTCGGATCCCACGTTAAACTGTAGGTCCTCCATTTCATCTCACTGTCACCCTGACATTACACATTAGCGTAAGTGCGTATAACCCGAACGGTTAGTAAGACGCGGTGATAATAGTAAATAATAATATATTATGATGATAATATAAGATAATAAAATGATAACGATTAATAATAATGATAATAATATATGATATGATGATGATGATGATGTTAGTGAGTAGTAGTAGTAATAGTAGTAGTAATAGTAATAATAATAGTAATAATAATAGTAATAATAATAGTATAATAATAATAATAGTAATAATAATAATAATAGTAATAATAATATAATAATAATATAATAATAATAATAGTAATAATAATAGTAATAATAATAGTAATAATAGTATAATAATATAATAATAATATAATAATAATAATAATAATAATAGTAATATATAATAGTAGTAATAATAATAGTAGTAATAATAATAGTAGTAATAATAATAATAATAATAATAATAATAGTTTAAGGGTATTGACCGAGTATTTTTGAATTAATCTATGATATCTGCAAACGACTTACAAACTAACTTAACCCTAAAACAGACAAAACACCCAGTGCCTTTGTTTTTTAATTAATCTATTGGAAAAGGGATACAGTGATTTTAATAGTTATACATTTTTCAGCCTCAACTAAAAAACTCTGTTCATAACCCCTCAGTAATTTAAATTTCTTTTATTTTTTGTTATTTGAGACCTTAAGTCTATACTTTCATGCTTTGTTTTTAAAAAGAACTTATAATCAATAGTATCAATATTTCACCGTGGTTTTTCTTAGGGTATTAAAACAAAGTAACAATATGATGAGGTGTTCAGAAAACAAAGTTTCAAACTTAAGAAAATATTTGGTTCGAAAAAAGGATGACCCCTATACTAATCTACCAAACATTGTTAGGATAATCAAATCTCGCAAGTTACGATGGGTAGGACGTGCAGCGTGAATTGAATAAAGTAGAACCACGTTCAAGGTAGTGACTGAAGAACCCATTGGGGCGATAATATAACAATGAACCTGAATGAAATAGGGTGTAATGAGGTGGACTGGATTGAACTAGATCAAGATAGAGATATAGTGTAATGAGGTGGACTTGATAAAACTAGCTCAAAATAGGGATAGTGTGTAATGAGGTGGCATGGATAGAACTAACCCAAGATAGGAATAGGTTGTAATAAGATGGACTGGATTGAATTAGATCAAGATTGGAATAGGTTGTAATGAGGTGGACTGGATTGAACCAGCTCAAGATTGGAATAGGTTGTAATGAGGTGGACTGGATTGAACCAGCTCAAGATAGAGATAGGTAACCTACTTTCTTAAGTGAGACTATGAGCTTTCAAGCTCCAAATACCGTACCATGGTATAAGTAATTATCGAAGTTAAATAAATATGAACTGTTGAATTTCGTTAAAACATTGACATTTATTTACAAATACCTGCTTCAGAAGCAATAACTACCCACTATCACATAAATATTTTCATCTTCACCCAGGATAAGTATTTTTCTATAACTATAGTAAATAATGCACAAATTTAATTTAAACTATTTTATATTTTTGGTTCGATAACTTTGTGGTGAATTTTGTTTGTTGTTTGTTTGTTGTGTTGATCAATCTAAAATAGTACACAAGCAATCCTTATCATGAGCTAGTTAGATCAATTCCACTAAATTTTGTAAATTTGTTGTCATTTTTATAACTTGTTTGATGTATTTGCATTGGTCAATTTTTTTATATTTCTTTACGGTCCTTAGATCATCTAAATGCACGTCCTGGTTCTTATTAATAATCTGACAAACTCATTCTCTTAAACAATATCACACGAAAAAATAGATCGAATCTTTTCATAAAATATGTGTTCCTAAACCCACTCTGTTGAAAATGGAAGATTGTTGATGGGTTAAGGGGGGTGAATGGTGGTGGAGAAGAGTGGGGCGAAGGGGGCTTAGACCCGTAGAAATTTGAATAAGAATAAGCTGACTAGCCCCAGGCATTAGAAGCGGAGAGGCCTACCAACTTTTAGCTTTTCCGGAAAACTTCTCTCGGCAAGCTCCTTCAAAGTTTAAATTGATACCCCAAAAAGTCGGAAGCGATTGGCTCATTTCTGCATGGATTGTCAATCGTAGAAATAATGAGTTGGGGGGGGGGTGGAGGGGAGAGCAGAATGATGAAGAGGATTGAGTGGAAAGGGGGTGGGGAAGAAATAGATGATGTTTGATCTGTTGAGAGAACGGGCGTTTTGGAGAGCCGGTTGGAGGGAGAGGAAGTAATATCAACTATAAATAAAACGTACTTAAAACTTTTTTAAATAAAAAAAAATATATAATATAAAAATAAACGTTTTTTATGATTTATTACTGTCACAACGTTTTACCTCTCTTTTGGATTATTTGCGTAAGATCAAATCACGTCAATTTGTTAGGGATAATGAAGGTTTAATTAAGAGTGGGTGTACACGCATTTGATTGGGGGGAGGGTGGAAAACCATTTAGGAAAAAAATCACCCTTATTACGCCTGATTGGGATTCGAACCCCGATCTCACTGTCGTCAACAGTCCAGTTTCACACGAGATTGATGCCTTAAACTATCTTACCCTAAAAGCAGGCTTGAAAAAATATATGTTTTAATTTGAACAAAGTTTTAATTAGCACTTTCGATAAAAAAAAAATTAACCTATAGCGGGCTTTGTGTGTTTCTACACGTTCTGGATATTCGAATATTGACTATTATTATTATTATTATTATTATTATTATTATTAGCACCGCGTCTTACTACCCGTTCAGGTTATACGCACTTACGCTAATGTGTAATGGTAGGGTGATTGTGAGATGAAATGGAGGACCTACAGTTTAACGTGGAATCTGAACCATGGTGGAGGCCTTGCATTCCACACATTCACAAGTTGTGATTAATACACGTCTTGTCAAAGGTGAAGGAAGGGTTTGGCAATCAGATAAATCTTTGCCAGGACCGAGGATTGAACCCCGGACCCTCAGCAGCAAAGTCTGACACCTTATCCCTAGACCACCAGGTCACCGACTATTGACTATCGAATATTGCTATTTATGCAAATGTGGGAAAACTTTCTAGAAATATAAACTCCCTAAGTTCCTAAAATCCTTAGGGTATTTAATATTTAAGTGTATAGCCCGAACGGGTAGTAAGACGCAGTTCTAAAAAAAACTGATTTAATTTAAGATATGTAAGCCTACATGTTAATTTGAGAATGGGGTGGGCTGGGACCCCTTTTGCTACTTTACGGGGCGGAAAAATTCTTAAGGACGTCCCTTTTACCTTTCCATCTCATCTTGAAAGAGACGTCTTAAAATGAGGCTCTAGAATAATAAATTCCTACTTTTTTTTTTACAAGTTTCTGTAAAAATAATGAAACGAAACGATAAAAAAAAGATGTAAAAACAGTCTAAAACGTAACGTCTACTTTGAAAACGCCACATGCTGCCAATCAGATGGAAGTCGTGAGTATCAATAAAGCAAACCTGAGATGTCCGCCATTTTGATCCCCTATGAAACCACGCTTTTTTTTTTTTGTATCCACTCCACCCCTTACTACCCCTCCAATAGTCGTTATCCCAAGAATCTTTCTTCTCCCCTAACCAATGTCACACTCTCAAGTCTCTTTTTCTCTCTCTCTCTCTCTCTCTCTCTCGGTAAAATGGTTTCAAAATGGCCCCTGCTGACCGGATGGGAGCTGGGAAGTCTAGTGGTATTACGTTAGTTTGATGGTTGGACTCACGGATAGAGAACAACTGAAGAGAGTTGGCTGAATAGTTTTATTACCACTAGATTGTACATAAATTATATAGTTGTTATTAATATTATTATTATTAGCACCGCATCTTACTACCCGTTTGTGTTATACGCATTTACGCTAATGTGCAATGGTAGGGTGATTGTGAGATGAAATGGAGGTCCTACAGTTTAACGTGGAATCCGAACCACGGTGGAGGCCTGGCATTCCCACACATTCACAAGTTGTGATTAATACACGTCTTGTCAGAGGTGAAGGAAGGCTTTGGCAATCAGATAAATCTTTTTTGGGACCAAGGATTGAACCCCGGACCCCCAGCACAGAGGTCTGACACCTTATCCCTAGAATAATTATATAGTTAATGTTAAGGTTATTTGGCAATAAGTATAAGAAATTAAAAACATAAAACACTTCGATTTGAATCACATCTAAACAGATTAATAGGGAACAATATTTTCTTTTGTATTTCTTTTTTGTTTCAACCATAAAAAAATCATTTATAAAAATTAAATTGGTTTGCAATTTTTTATATGGTTTTAATATCGATAAAAACCTTTCAATGTCTTTGTCTGAAAAGTTTTACGAAAAGCGTCTGGCATCGAAAAGGTTATCAAAAGCAGACGCCATTATATTCGCTCTTTTATATTTTGTTCAGTGATGTGTGCACTATTAGAAAATTTATATAGTTTTTGGTTACTTCATTTTTTTAGCGGTGTAACTTTCAAAGACATAAGTTGAACTCCCACTGAGAAAGATACTATGTTAAATTTATTTTGTGATTTTTTATGACATTACAAATTATACTTCAAAATACTTTACACAGATAGACTTTCAACTATTAAAAAAAATTGAGTTGGCTTTTTACTCATAATTTTATGAACTCACTGTGCATAAGTAAATTATATTTTGATTAATAAATATATAACCAACATTTTTTGAAAGTTTTTTTATCATTTAAAATACAGTAACAATATTTAATATTTATATATTGATCATCTATGATGATGATAAAATTAATATTCTATAAATATTCTATTTTATATAATCACGTATAATTAAATATTTACTTGATTCGGTGATCACATGGCGTAATTCGTCACTCTCGTTTTGGAAAAGATGGCTGGGGACAAGAATATTGGGGTTCTAATTCTGGTTTGGTGGACTGAGGTTTTTCCTGAACGGTTTTCCATTCTCTCTCCACGCAAATGCAGGTACGCTTCCTTTAAAATCAAGACGCAGTGCTAAAAGAATTAAATTTGTATTTTTTCCCCACAAATTTTTAACATTAAAGTAGTTTTTTTTAGCACCACGTCTTACTAAGCAATTGGTTTACACACAACTGTAGATGACTAACTACGGTTATGTGTTACGGATGTATAATATTGATTTTAGAGGAAGTGTACCCGCATCTGCGAGAAGTGAAAGTGCAAAACCATTCAGGAAAAAATCTCAATACACCTGTCTGGAATGTTAACCCTATTTGATGTCCAATTAAAAAAAGGATTGCATGGTAATAGTAATAAATTTATCTTTGTCTGAAAATATTTACCGATTTTTAAATCTTAAAATCCTGATGTTAAAGCATTCCAAACCCTAACCACTTGAAAGGTAAATGATGTTTCGACATTCTTCGTTCGATGTTTCGGTACTTGTAAAGAAGTTCTATTTCATGTTTTATATTTATGTATGAATATATTTTGGGCACTTCGGAATTTGAGATAGGACGGTCATTTCTATTCTATAGTTTTACGTTTTGCAATAGTTTCTCACTCCAAGGTGTCGCGAGAAAATGAAGCTATTAAAGACGAAAAGAGCATCACAAGAATATCCACATGAGGAAAGAGTTTTGGGCTATGTTAATATTAGTAAAAATGATAAATATCTTACGACCTCCTCAAATTGCAAGCGGATCTCAAATGACGACATTTATCCTTACTTTATGTCCTGAGGACTGGATTGTAACTCAGGACCCATGTAACATTGTTTCTCTTCCGCCGCAAATTTGCTAGTTCATTCAATTTTTACAATCGTATTAATTAATTTAGTGTTGATTGTAGCTCCTAATCTAAGTGTCCCTATTTCCTATCTTCTAATTTCATCTAAAAGTTGCTCCGCCCCGGGTATTTTACGCCCCCCCGGTACCTGCCGGTGTCCCGCCGCTTCCGGATCTAATAGCCCGTGGATCGGCGCGAGCCCCATCGGGTTCTTAGCAATGGCGTCGTATAGTTCCGTCGAAACTTCCATACAAGAGCTATCGATGCTCCCGTTTTGAATAGACCATTTCCTCCTACATCTGGTGACGAAATCAAGTCCTCTGTTTAACCGTTGGAGGTCTCTTGGAGATGACGATAGCAGAGAGAGAAAAGGGGGGGGGGGAGGTCCTACATCGATGCACACGGTGGCGAGGCGTCGACCTATTATGAACTAGCTAGCTTGCGAGACTGGAGTTGTTGGGTTATTACAATCCTTGGTAATTTCACTGAGGCAGCTATTACCTAACACTCGACCTTTAACCGCATATGCGGGTACTTTAAACCCTAAAATTATACCCTGCTCATCCTCTTATTAGTGTTAAATGTGGATAAGTCATATTAATACATGGTACAATCACTGCATTGGTTCAAATGGTCTAAGGTGTCACTATCGCAATAAACTAGGCTCTCAGTGACGCGTAGATCAGGGTTTCGAATTCTTGTCGGGTTTATTGAAGCTGTTTTTTTTCTAAAGGTTTTATTTTCCACAAAAATGCAGTTACACTTTCTTTAAATTTAACTTTCCTCATCGGAAAACATTAGCATAATTAATACATAGGCATTTAACCCAAAATGTTAAAATGCAGTGACAAAAAAAACCCAACTATACTAAAGCCTCGTGTTTGCATACAATCATAGAACTATAAGTATCACTCAAAGAGCATTCAACCTGTTTCTAGCATAGTCATATAACTATAGTATCACTCAAAGATCACTTAGCCTGTTTCTTGCATAGTCATAAACTATATAGTATCACTCAAAGATCATTCAGCCTGTTTCTTGCATAGTCATAAACTATATAGTATCACCCAAAGATCATTCAGCTTGTTTCTTGCATAGTCATATAACTGTAGTATTACTCAAAGAGCACTCAGCTCTTGCCTACCACCATGAGAGCACTCCATGCAATCCTGTCAATCCTGTCCTTCAATGACCTCTCCCTCCCTTATCCTCCGATGCTCGGTAACACCTGCTGAAGATGAAGTCCGCCTCGCTCTCTCTGGATTATAATTATCCCAAGTGCAAGGACCCGACCGCCGTTATTAATGGAGAGGCTGCCCGGGCAAAGGCTGCTACTCGCATTTATACTCTTCTTTCCAGGGGGAAGGGGGTACGTATTACTACTGGAATGGCTCTTAACAGAACTACTGTGCTAAGTGAACCGCTCGCATGACAAGAGCACTTCCATTTGGTTGTAATAAGAACAGTAGCTGACGGTTACTAAGCTACTAAAGTTACGCTAGAAAAAACATACATTAGAGTTACAAAAGCTACTAGAAGTAAGTAAGAAAAAACGTGTTTTAGAGTTACTCAAGCTATTAAAACTATTGTAAAAATAGCTGTATATTAGAGTTACAAAAGTGACTAAAACAAGGGTAGAAAGAATATTTCATAAATTACATAAGTTACTAGAAGTGCGCTAGAAGCAAAAACTTGTTTTAGCGTTACAAAAGCTCCTAAAACTATGATAGAAACAAATATATTTTGAAGTTACAGAAGTTACTAGAATTTTTTGAGAAGAAAAATATGTTAAGAGTTCAAAAGCGACTAAAATTATCGAAGAAAGAATTGTGTTTTAGAGTTACAAAATTTACTAGAAGCACGTGAGAAGAAAACATGTTTTAGAGTTACAAAGACGACTAAAACTATGTAGAAAGACCTGTATTTTAAAGTTACAAAAGTTACTAGAGGTACGCGAGAAGTAACCCTATTTTAGAGTTACAAAGGCGACTAAAACTATGGTAGAAAAAATTGTATTTTAGATTTACAAAAGTTAATAGAAGTACGCTTGAAGCAACAGTCAGTAAAACTGTAGTAACGATAATAACATGGAGGGAGCAAGGTCTACTGTTCGTAGAATTAATAGTAATATTAGAATCATTAAAATTAATTAGGAAGTTCAACCAATCAGATGAAAGAAAGCACACTCTAATTTAGCCCCTTGTTAAAAAGAAAGTAACTTTTTTCTTTGTGACATTTTCTTTCCCCCCCTCCCCCGTTTAAATTACTTTGTGAACTTCACACATAAATAAAATTACATCTACAACTGTTATTTTTATTACGGGATATAAAATTTCACTTTACTGCCTTCCTGGTGGTACAAAATAAAACTACAGTGTTTCATAAGCCATGTAATATATTCACTTTGATAAAAAAAAGTAATGTCACAATTGAATTCTTCTCTCTAAACTGTAATGAGCGAAATAACAATTTCAAGACTTTTATTTATGAAAGAATACTTTTTACCGTACTAAACATTTTTATTTAAACATAATACGATACTCTAAATTACACATTTTAAAATAAAATTGATGTTTGTTGAGCATATTTTAAAAGTAACTAAATGCAATAAGAATAAAAAAACTTTATGTGTTCTTTTTAAAAGTTAAATGGCTGGAGTATTTTAAAACTCTAAGCTTCTTATTTATTAGTGAGATACAGGGTATTACAAAAAAGGGTTAAAATGAGTAAATAAATATTACGGTTCACCGCACAGTCTTTATCTCGTTTTCATCTTAAAATAGACATTTACTTATCCCAGCCATAGATCCAAAGGGCCCGGGTTCAATACCTGGTACTTCCTGATTTTTCTGTGAGGCTTTGGGTCTGGAAAGGGGTCTAACTAAGCCTTGTGAGCGCGAAGGAGAAGCTTTTATTGATGTATTTTATTTATTTGAGGTATTTAACGCGAACTTTATGAAACGACTGCTTATATAAGCACACAATTAATTTCTATAAGCGAGAGTGAAAGGGACTACCGATTTTGCTGGGAAAGGTATTTTCATATACCTTCCAGGGTTCTTTCACATGTCACAACCTACATGGGACAGACGCCTTTACTTCACCTCCGAAGGAAGTTGTGCTACGTATTTTTACTGCTCATGAAAAATCCGTCGAGCCCTCCGGGATTTGAACCCACGAACATCGGGTCATTGGGGCAAAGCACTTTACACCAAGACCACGAGGTCGACTAAACGAGCTGCTACTTGAAAGAATAAGTAGTGGTTCCAGTCTAGAAAACTAAGATTAATGACCAGAGGGTTTGATTTGCTAACAACACAGCTCCCTATATCCACAAATGTTGGCACTATCTTCACCAACACACGGTAACAGCTTGGCTGGTTTGGTTAGATTGCGTGCTAACGCCATTGTTTTAAATACCGCATTATAAAATGATAAAGCGTTTGAATCCCGATTGGGTGTGCTGAGCATGGTTCCACTCACATAGTTTTCAACTCTTTACCTCTACGCAAATGTAGTTTCATTTTATCTAAAATTTAACCTTTCTAATCCCTAGCGCACAGACAAGTAAGAAATAGACTCTCAACCTTACGTGGGTTTTCGCTGTACTCCTTTTATCAGGTTGAGTCCTTCAACACTGGGCTTCGCTAGTGTCGCTGCTGAACATTGATCTCTATAGTATAATTGGATGGATATCTCTGACCGAAATGTTTGGGCTGTCGCCTGCATATCATTATGTAAGAGAGAAGGAAACTTTCGGGTATTTCTTTCTTTCTCTCTTACACGTATACAAGGCAATTTGGCATTTTGACATCGTACATTAATTTGATTGAATATATAAGATACATCAATGTGTGATAATTTAAATTAAATAAATTTGTTGGTAAAAGCTTTAAAGAGCATAACAAAGTTAGAAACTGGTGAGTTTTTCCCTTTAAATAAGTTGATGTAGCCTAATATATACACCCTATAGTAGTATTTAGGTAAGATAAAACACCTTCCAGAAGGAAATATCTACTTCCGTTCTAAATGGCCGTTCATCCTACCAAAATATTATATATATGATAGTATTCTGGTACGAAATAAAGCCTTACAGATTGGGATTATTACTAAAATCAGGGTTTATTAGATACCATACTTCCTTCAAGACTATAACTTAATTATCATTTGAACGTAAGATTTTACACAAGGTATGTCATTCAAACAAATGTAATACAGTTTTTAGCTAACTTGTTTCATTATAGCTATCGAATTTTCAACAAAATATGGTTTCTGAAAGCAATATACAAGATATGAGCCAACTTAAAAAAAAAGGTAATATATTAATACTTTCTACAAGCCTATAACCTAAGTGATAGTTTGAACGTATGGCAACTACACAAAGTTTGTCATTAAAACAAATGTAATGAAGTTTTAAGATAACTTATTCATTATTTTTTTTATCGAACTTTCAATATAATATGGTTTCTGAAACCAATATACAAGCTAATAGCCAACTTGAAATATAAGTATAGTATTGACAGATTGTAAACAACATGGATGATAGCTACATATCTAAATATATTAAAGATTTTATTCGTATTTGTAAATTATTACCTGTAAAACTGAATTGTATATCATTTAATGTAAATGTTTCTTTAGGAAATTGTGGTATAATACTTCACTCTTTTCAAACAATAACATTTTTATTCATCAGAGACATGTTTTCGCTTAAGAACATTGAACGAAACCGTTAAATCTGTCCCCTCACAATGAAGCAAACGATAAACTTGAGCGTCACTCTTTGGTCCTTAGCAATGTGTATGTTTATGTACATCCAGTATAATATAGAGATTACTGCTGCTGAGTGTTGATGGGACTAACCGCAGCGATCCTAGTGTTGAAGGACTCAAGCCGTCAAAAGGAGCACAACCATTTTAACCTGGAGGTTGAGTGTCTAGGTATATTATATGTCTGTGCCCTAGCGTAGTTAATACATTTGCGTATAGCTCGAATGGGTAGTAAGACGTGGTGCTAAAATAAATATATTTATTCGTAGCAATGTACATAACATTTCAGAATGGCAATAATTGAAATTTTTCCCTTTTTAGTATCGCGTCTTATTACCCGTTTGGGTTATACTGATTACGCTAATGGTTTTTAGGACTTTGAAGGCTATATTTAGAAGAAAGGTACCGTATTTGCTTGAAAGGAGAGTGGAAAACCAATTTGGAAAAAACCATCCTCAGTACACCCGACCGAGATTCGAACCTCGATCTCCCCGTCATCGTAAGTCTAGACTATTGTGAGAGTATCCGGTCTAAGACAACTGTGAGCCAGTGTAAAAACGTAATGATTTTCTTTTTTTACCCAAACATTCATTTTTGGAGCTGTTTAGAAAAAAATCATAACAGAAGAACCGTAATTTGTTTGTATTTATGAAGTTGGACTACTTGATATTTTAAAATTAAAAAAATAAACACATAAAAAAGACATGACAAATACCTAACCTAACCTTAGTTTTTTACAATTAAAGCACACATTTTTAAGGCGGCGTCCGGTTGTCCGCGCTCAGTTTGTGGCGCTCATTTGTCCGAATCCGAAGAGTAGCACCTTAGACCATGCGGCCACTGAAGCGGGTAATTGAACTTAAAAGAGTAGACCCCTAAACTAGCTTTAAATACGTCTTTTTTTTCTGACAAAACTTTGTAAATTGTCCAAACCAGAATTATTTTTCGGAGCAAAATGGAAGAAAGATCGTAGTTTTTCAAGCTTCGTGCACCCCTAATATATCTCAAAGACTACAAAAATAAAAAGGTCAAATTTATCTTAATAGTATCCAACTCTTATCTTGTCGTGTATGGGTAGCCCCCCTTTTTTTTTTAGTAACGGTCGTTTCAAATCCAAAATAACATGACGTACGTTACATGGTTTCTAATGCGAAGATATTCATAAAACTCTTGTCTAGTCTCTATAACGAATAGTTTTGTCTTGTGGGTTGCCCGATATAACGAACAGCAGGCGCAGTTACCTACCTGACATGCAAGAGTGCGTTCTTAAGATTAAATATACTCTGGTCGGTGAAATAAGACGTCTAAAATTTGTTCTTTAGTTTCAGGAGATAAAGTCTGTTCACCGTAGGAATTGTTTTCCGAAAGGCCTTTTTTCTTACTAGAAAGCTATTATATAGTAGGATATTGGTAGGAAAAAAGACCTTTCAGAGAGTAATTCCTACCGTGAATGGAATTTAGGCGTACTATGTGACATCTAAACTTGTTACTTATTACTCGTAGAGAGACTTCTGTGACCCACGTGACCAAAGCTTATGTTTGACTCTGATATCATTTGAGCCATTGCACCTGCGCTGTACGTGATTGATGTTCTTCTGTAACTTTGACGTCCTTTGAGCCTCTGTACCTACGTTGTAAGTGACCAGTTTTTCCCTTTCTGTGATTGTGACGTCATTTTAGCCCCTGCGCCTGTGTTGTACGTGATCGCTGTTCCTCTGTGTTGTGACGTCATTTGAGCCCCAGCTTCTGTGCTGTACGTGACCGATATTCCTCTGTGACCGTGACGTCATTTAAGCCCCTGCGCCTGTGTTGTACGTGATCGCTGTTCCTCTGTGTTGTGACTTTATTTGAGCCCCAGCTTCTGTGATGTACGTGACCGATATTCCTCTGTGACCGTGACGTCATTTAAGTCCCTGCGCCTGTTTTGTACGTGATCGCTGTTCCTCTGTGTTGTGACGTCATTTAAGACCCTGCGCCTGTGTTGTACGTGATCGCTGTTCCTCTGTGTTGTGACGTCATTTGAGCCCCAGCTTCTGTGCTGTACGTGACCGATATTCCTCTGTGACCGTGACGTCATTTAAGCCCTTGCTCCTGCGCTTTACATGGCCGATGTGATGTGGATGTGATTCATCTAGTGGGCCTTTCTTAGTAGAATAACCCTAAGAATGATTTTTTTTTTCATTGACTTTTTCTAGAACGTCTTCGTTAATCACCCAATCCGCCCAGTTTATCTGCTCTATTCTATTCCAGCGCCACGCCTCAAAGTTTTTCCTAATATTTCTTCTTCAAAGCAATGCTCTATACATAACACTACCAGTTTATTCCTCATATCCAGATCCTGTTTGCAAATCAGTAACATCATACTCTGGCAAATGTTTCCAGGTTCAGTTTACTGGTCATTAACATCCTATCATTGTTGAAAGCATTCCTGACCATTGCTCTTCAGATCCATTTGGATGGTCAGTAACATCCTATTATTCTGAAAGAAGTGTTTACCATTGCTATTCAGGTCCAGTTGGATAGTCAGTAATATCCTCTCTTTGTTGAAAGCCATCTTGACTATTGCTATTTTTAAATTTATCTCCCGTGTACACTGCGTTTCTGTCGCAATTAAACTTAACCAAATATTTCAAATGCTCCATAATATATTCCCTGTGGTTTCCCACCAATGTGTCTGTGGTTCTTATCTATGAGATATCTTCATCAACTTCGACTTCTTGAAGTTTATTTCGATTTCATACTCTCTTATTGTTCCAGCTAGTGTGTTATCCGCTTCGGTGATCGCTTGGTCTAAGGCATCACTCTCTCAATAGACTGGGCTGCTGATGACGGTACGATTGGGGTTAGAATCCCAGTCGGGTGTACTGAGGGTGGTTTTTTTTACTAAATGGTTTTCCACTCTCCCTCAGCGTAAATGCAGGTACAATTCCTCTAAATTAATTCTTTCACGTCCCTAGCACGCGGTGCTAAAATAAATATAAACTAGTTTGTTCACCATAGTTGAAATATCTTTTTCTCCCTTCACCAATACTACCAAATCGCTTCCCATTCTCTCGCCATTAAAATGTGGTTACATTTCTTCTAAAGCATTTCCTTCGCTATCGCCTAGTAAAATTAGAATAGCATGGACGGGTAGTAGGATATGGCATGAAAAAAAAGAGGGGAGCGCATTTGTTCATCTTCCTTGAAGATAATCTATTCCCAAGAGGGTAACGAAATATTCTCATCTTATCCAAAGTCCCTTTTTTTTTTATTTACTTTATATTTTTCTAGGCAATTCTCCTCTCTTTTCTTTCGCAAGATATTCTCTAGTGTTTGAAAATGAAACTGGATAAAGAAATGAAAACAATTTTTTCTTCCCGGTGATATTATATATATATTTTCCTTCCTTTTCTTTTAATATTTCCTTTTTAGTTATAAAACGGGAATCTCTTTTCCGCTAGACCGATTCCATCTGTTTTTATGGTTGATAAATACAATGATCTTTCATTATGTTATAGTTTAAATATTCTTAAACATCAGATTAATATTTTTTTATTTATTTTTTTAAACTAGATAAATCTGCTTCGGTGGCCGCATGACTTAGGGCGTACTCTCGTGTTGTACTAGACTGCCAATGACAGGGATATCGGAGTTTTAATCCTGGTAGGTTGTGTTTATGAGTGATTTTCTCTAAACTTTTTCCACCCTCCCTCCATGCAAATGCAGTTACTCTTCCTCTAAATTCAACCTTCCTTAACACTAACGCATTGGTTTTATTGGTGCGTAGGCCTACCTGAAAATTTAGTAAGACGCAGTCCTAAAAAAACCTAGATAAATTGTCATTCTTTAGCAAATTTGAGTTTTATATCCAACACATTCTTATCGAACTTTTTACTTTCTAGCAACCCCTTTGAGACAGGAAATAATATGGTCGTCGACAAAAAATAGAATTCGAGATTTTAATGAATGCCTGTGACGTTTCATGACCCCATTAAAACTATATATATATATATAAATATATATATAATATATATATATATATTTTGTGATACTGTTTGTATGTATGTGTGTCTGTATCTGGGCCCATTTTACCAATCGGGTAGTAATTAGTATTTATATTTTTCCATCAGGTTCCTCAAAGGAATTTTTCGCAAACTTAAAAATTTTAATTTTTTTTCTTTAGTTAGTAAAGTTTACCTCGGTGGTCATGGGGTAAAGTGCTTGCCTTAGGAGCCGATGTTCGTGAGTTCAAACCCAGCTGGGGTCTACAGACTTTTTTTTGAACGATAAAAACTAGTAGCACAACTTTCTTTGAGGAGAAGTAACGTCATTGTTCCCCATGTTAGTTGAGGCGTGTAAAAGATCCCTGAAAGGTAGGCCTATGTGGAAATCCCTTTCTTGGTAAAATTGGTAGGCTCTTTCGCTCTCGCTCATAGAAATTCTCGTGTGCTGATGTAATAAATCAGTTCAGAAATTACACGTTAAATATCTCAGATGAATAAATAATAAATCTTGTGAGTAAAGATCAAACTTTTAGTAAACACCTACCTTACTTGCTAGATTTCTCATTCATTAAAACTTTCAAAGGTCCGAGGTCGTACAGAATCATGAATAAAGCCACAAGTTTCACCTGCCTAATCCAAGGCGTCTTTCTTTCATTAAGCTAAACTGCCGATGACGGGGAGATTGTGGTTCAAATCTCGGTCAAGGTGGTTTTTTTTCAGTAATGGTTTTCCCCTATCCCTTCATTAAAATATGTCTACACTTCCTCAAAAAATTAAACTTTTTACATAATTAACCTATTTTTATCTTAGTATCATCGCGTCTTACTACCCGTTCGGGTTATACGCCTATGTATGACGTGGTGATAAAAAAAACCTGTGCGTGCCTTTATAACACACCACGAATCGCCACTGCTAATATACAGGATGACCACAACATATTGCACCCACTTCACCGGTGAACAGGAAACAAAAAAGCAATGAAAAAATTATAAAAAATGTGTGACCCATTTGACCTTGTTTCCAAGTTATAGTCACATAAGGTTTATTACATATATTACCTTAAAATTTCAAAAACTTTCCGATAATATGTTTTAAAATAAATCATCTTTATCATAAATAAGGCCTGAGGATGGTGTAAAATCTATATACAGCACCGAAACATGTCGTCATAGAAGACTAAGGCTAGTATCAAATCAGGAGTAGGGAAAACTACCCGAAGTATCAGCTGGGAATCGAACCCGGGACTCCCAGGCTCATATCCAGGTGCATTGATCACTACACGACGGGCCAGTTTATAGGACTGTCACTGTTGCATGCAGTCTGTTATCTGTGATGTAACTTTGAACAAACAAGTTAAATTGGTCAAATGGGGCCCTGTGCCTCCTTCGGTTGATAGGTAGCTGTAATTTCCGACGATTGACGTAAGGTTTCAATGGTTCAATAAACGTAATTAATTTTCTTTATGTATAATTTATATTTTATTTTCGATGTGTGATGCACACTTTGGTGATCGAATGGGTATTAAGGCGTTATAGACTGAAATAGACTGAATTCCCTATGACGGGTATATCAGGGTTCAAATCCTGGTCGAGTGTACTGAATATTATTTATTTCTTCTGTACATCCATGCAAATGTGGGTATATTTCCTCTGAATTATACTTATCTCATCCCTACCCAATTAGTTAACGGGTTGTAGGATTCAATGCACACAAGTTAAGTTTAAGAAATGAAACAACATCCAGTCCCCATGCCATATTTTCCTGAGATGTCAGAGATGGAACTCAGGACTCCCAGCTCAGTAGACATTATGTGCTCCAGACTAAACTTAGGTTTCATTTATATTATATTGCACTCAATACTCACTAGCTAATTAATGTGTACGTATATATATTTCTCATAGTTAGTACTAGTCATTAGCTACTTAATTATATATATCACACTCAGTAATAGTCATTAGCTACTTAATTTATATATAGGCCTATATCACACTCAGTAATAGTCATTAGCTACTTAATTTATATATATATATCACACTCACTACTAGTCATTAGCTACTTAATGTATATATATATATATATCACACTCAATACTATCAATTAGCTACTCAATTTTATATATCACACTCAGTACTAGTCATTAGCTACTTAATTATATATATCACACTCAGTAATAGTCATTAGCTACTTAATTTATATATAGGCCTATATCACACTCAGTACTAGTCATTAGATACTTAATGCATATATATATATATATATCACACTCAATACTATCAATTAGCTACTTAATTTTATATATCACACTCAGTACTAGTCACTAGCTACTTAATTTTATATATCACACTCAGTACTAGTCATTAGCTACTCAATTTTATAAATATCACACTCAGTACTAGACATTAGCTACTTAAGTTATATATATATGACACTAAGTATTGCTCATTAGCTACTTAATGTATATATATCACACTCAATACTATCATTTAGCCACGTAATTTATTTATATCACACTCAATACTACCCATTAGCTACTTAATTTATACATATCACACTCAATACTATCCATTAGCTACTTAATTTATCTATGTCACACTCAATACTATCCATTACTATTTAATTTATACATATCACACTCACTAATATCCATTAGCTACTTAATTTATACATATCACACTCATTACTATCCATTAGCTACTTAATTTATACATATCACACTCAATACTATCCATTAGCTACGTCTTAATCTTTCCCATGCACTGCACTTTACTATACGTCCGGGCTATCCTTATTTTTAATCTAATTGAGGAGAGCTGAGAAAGGTACAATTTTAGAGGAAGTTCACTCTCATTTGCTTGGAGAGAAAGTAGGAAACTAATGAAGAGAAAACAGCTCATCACGCTCAACCTGGATTTAAACCTCGTCCTCTCCGTTAGCGCTATTTCAGACCAAATATTAGAACCCGTGATTAGGGGTGGCTTCGTAAATGATCTAACCGAATAAAATAATATATATTTAGGGGAAATATAATAAAGAGATGCACTGGCATTCGTCTAGAAAGACGATGGTAGACGAAATTTTAAGAAACACCTGAAGGTTTGTAACCGGGTCATTTAAGTCACACGTTCTACCAGCTCGCCTAAAATTACAGGACGGTGTCTTCCAATGTGTGTGGCAATGTGTCTCTAATGTTGTTGCTACCCTTGAGACTTCCCCCCCGCCCACCTTTCCTTTCCCTCCCCTCTTCCACCCACTACCCACCTTATCTATTTTTTAACAAACTCAGGAGGGGGGGAAAAAAAACCTTCTTGTTTTGCGGTTTTCGCAGTTTTTGGGTTTTCTGGTTGCACCGTTCGCGCCTGTGTATGTGTGTCATAAAACAAGGGACGGAAAGGTAGAGAGAAACAGTTCGTTTGGAAGGAAGAGCGGAGAAGAGAGAGGGAAAGATAGATAGAGTGATGGTGAATTGGATAAGTTTGCGGCAGCTGCCGTCACGAGCGCTGATGTACCAAGCGATGTATCTGCCAGACGTTCGAGAAGGGTTGAAGGTGTCGGTTCGTTTTTTACTCTCTCGCGTGACGTATTCGTTCGTCGCTTCGTTATTATTTTTCTTATCTATCATTATTACATGAACTGACGCTTTGTGTATAATAATTGTGTATTTTTTTTTTGTCGTCACGTCATTGATTGATTAAAATCTTATTCGTGTTTTGTGATTTGAAGTGAAAAGCGTGGTTGGGGGATCGCGTGTGGGGGTTAAAAAACATTACAGGACATTAAATGTTGCGTGTTGTCGGTTAGCAGTGATGGGACATTGAATTAATGAGGTTAATTGGTCAAATGAGGCACCGCGCCTCCTTCGAGTGATTGGCAGCTGTCATAGCAACGATCGACGTGAAGTTTAACCGACTCATCAAAGGTAATTAATGGTTTTTTTATATATATTATTATTTTTAGATGTATGATGCTCGTTTAGGTAGTTTTTATTTTTTAATTTATTTTTTTAGCACTACGTCTTACTACAACTTCTTTAAGCCTATGTACTAATGGGTTATGGATTAGGAAGGCTTAATTTAGAGGAGGTGATCCTTCATTTGCGTGGAGGGAGGATGGAAAACCATTTAGGAAAACCACCCTCAGTTGCACCTGACGGTATTGAATCCCGATCTCACCGTCTTCGGCAGTCTAGTCTACACGAGAGTAGCGCGTTAGACCATGTGGTCACCGAACGGGCATTTGAGCCTAGTTACGCCTTATCTCTCCGGAACCATCTCTTTTTATTTTATTTTGTGTATTATGTGTGTGTGTTGTGTGTGTGTGTGTGTGAACCCTGAAAAAGTTAGAATTTGAAGAAAGTGTACCCGCGTTTGCGTAACGGTAACATGGGAAACTATGTAATAAAACCACCCTTAGTGCACATGGCAGGGACTCCCAAACCCTAAACCCTCGCCCCGCCCCTCCCCTGACACACCAGAAAAGGTGAGACTGATGCCTTAGCCCACATGGTCACTGGTACACTACACATTATTTATTTTATCGCGTCAAATACGTCAAATATAGGCCTATGGCTTTTTTTTTTTCTAGAAGAATGCATTTCTATTTAGTATTTGAATACTATTTTACAAAACACTATTGATTGTTACGATGTTTAGGGTAAAGTTGTCAGACTTGATAATAGAGGGATCCATGGTTTATATCACTCGGTCCCGGCACATTATCTGAAGCGCAAACACTTTTCAATTAGACTCAATGACGGGTGATTAATCACAATTGGGTAATGTGAGGTGGCCTTCCAACTGGTTCGTGATTCCACCTCTAAATGTTAGTACCATTTCATCTCAAATTTCACCCTACCATTAACCATACATAAGTGCGTATAACCGAATGGGGTAGTAAACGCGGTGCTAAAAATAATAATTTATCAACTATTCATTTAGTTTTCGATGTTTTGAATCAAATTGCGCCCATCTAAATAATAAAATAACGTGTTTATAACACTCTTCAGTGGCCTCATGGTCTAAGGCGCTACACTTGCAATATAGACTTGCAATATAGACTTGCAATGACGGGGATGATTGGGGATTTCATCCCATTTGGGTGTATTGAAGGTGGTTCTTCCTAAATGAATTTCTACTCTCTCTCCCTCCCCATGCAAATGTTGATACATTTCGTCTAAATTCAGACTTCCTCATCCCTTACTCAGTACATAAGCCTATAATCTGAATTGGTAGTAAAACGCGGTGCTAAAAATAATATTTTATCAACTCATCATTTATTTTTTAACAGGGGCATTTAATTTTACTTCAAACATATTAATCTAGTCAATTAACTAGGTCAACATTTAAAATCAATTACTAGAGTTTAACATTCCGAAAAAACATTTCTGAAATTTAATTAACTGGCTTTCAGGACAATTCCTACCAACATTTAAAAAAAAATTATACTTTCTACAGAATTAAAAGTCTTACCATGTCAGATTATACTATGACGTAACTTATAAAACGGGGCCATGTAATCAAAGTTGAATTGAACCAAGGCTTTGAAGTTAACATTTTAATAACTAAAGCACAGAAACAAACATTTTTACCATTTCCAGAGCGACAGATACAAATTACTTGACCTGACATATGAATACGAGTAAGTAGATTTAGTAACTTTTCTGTCAAAAGAAGGGTACTCCTATAAAAAGTTACTTTACCTCCGGATGTGCTAGTTTTTTACTTTTTTTGGTTTTTTTTAGAACCGCGTATTACTTCCCCTTCGGGTTATACGCTTATGTACTAATTATGTTACTGTGTTAGCGATAAAGAAGGTTTAACTTAGAAGAAGTGTGTTTACATTTGCGTGGAGAGAGAGAGTGTAAATCCATTTAGAAAAAAAAAATCATCTTCTGTACACCTGACTGGGATCAAACTCGATCTCCCCGTCATCGCAAGTAAAGTATATTGCGAGATTAGCGCCTTAAACCATATGGCCACCGAAGCGGGTTGGATGTGTTAGTTTTATTTGAAAAGAACCCACTACAAAAAATTTTTTTTCAGAAGAAACTGGCTGGTCTCTTAGTCTAGTAGTCCCGGGTTGGATTCCCGTGGTATCTTAGCTATTTTACCCTCAGGGAGATTGTTCCTATTGTTGCCCTGGTCTGGTGAACTAGACTTAAGTTAGGTGACTTATAATCACATTACATAATCATCATCAATAATCATCGTGACTAAGTAATCACACCTGCAGGATGCCCCAACCTCAAAGATTGTTACTGCCAGTAGACTTGGAATGTCTAGTCGATAAACTATGGTGGAATACCCTTTTATTTTCTTTTATAAAGAATAAACTAATAGGGCACGACAAGGCTAGACGCGTTACTCTGTGCTGGTCGCCCCCATTTGACCGAGCTCCGGTAGTAGAGGGTCAATATTCTTGTGAGTCACTACCCGTTGTTGTTGGAGAGAATCTCGAGTTAAATAGCTCGCATCACACGGTGATCAACTTTGTGGCACAGTCGGTTAGGAGTCGTAAAATTTACACGAACACCATTGCACGTGAATCATTTCTGATTAAACTTTAATGTAGATAGTTAATAGACGTTCCTAATACTGAACATTGTTGGAATATTAAATGAGATTTGGGTAAAAACTGCATTGAAAAGGCCGTTTTTTTTTTTACCATTTTAGAATGTCCACACAGATAAAAACTGTGTACAAATCTTCATTCTGTTATAATAGGGACATACCAGGGTGGCAGAGCGATGGAGAGGGGGGGGGCACAGGGGGCATTGCCCCACTCTTCTGACATGTGCTATAAAGATCCCCCTCGGTGGCGTAGTTGGCTAACGTGCCAGTCGTGTTAAGTCAGACCACCGAGGACGGGGAGATCGAGGTTCGAATCTCGGTCGGTGAACTGGGGGTGGTTTTTTCTAAATGGTTTTCCACTCTCCCTCCACGCGAATGCGGGTTCACTTCCTCTACATTCAACCTTCCCAATTCCTAATTCATTAGTGTAATTAGTACTTAAGCGTATAACCCGAACGGGTAGTAAGACGCGGTGCTAAATAAAAAAAAATATAAAGATCCCAGTGTGGCTTATATAAATTATGGATTTTTTAATAGCTCAATTGTGTATATACTAAAGCTAAGACAATTTGAATGAAGCCATAGCTGAATCATTGTTTAAATTACGATCTGACTCAGAGTTGGCGCATGCGCCGTGAAGAACGCAACAAAACTTTATCACGCTAAAATCATAGTTTTTAATATTATTAATACCGCGTTTTACTATCCGTTTGGGTTATACACATTTAGGCAAATGTGTAATGGTAGGGGGATTGTGAGATGAAATGGAGGACCTACAGTTGAACGTGGGATCCGAACCACGGTGGAGGCCTGGCATTCAACACATTCACAAGTTGTAATTAATACACGTCTTGTCAGAGGGCGAAGGAAGGGTTTGGTGATCAAATAAATCTGTGCCGGGACCTAGGATTGAACCCCGGACCCCCAGCACAGAAGTTTGACACCTTACCCCTAAACTGCTAGGTCACCTTAAAATCATAGTTATTGAGCATGCGCCAAGCAGTTGGTCACAGACCTTGCCGAGCGTGGTACCATTTTATTAGGTGTGATTGTGTGTTGGTTAACTTGTTTTTCAACATATGGCAAACTACGAAGTATATGTGTGAGAATAGCTTCCTCTTGAGGTGAATATTATAATAATTACTGCCATACAGATATATTATATTTTGTTGAATTTACATTGACATGTAAATTATATCAGATTTTATTAATGCGTATATTTGATCGTGTATGTCGACCTATTCTATGTTGTCACTTGCTAGACAGGTTAATGTTCTTGAGACCGATTCATTTTACCTGATGATTGTTACACACAGATCAACAGAAACATTTAACGGCTACAGTGGCTTGGTCAATCGCTTCAAATAATGTGTTGTATATTTAACTAAATAACTTTGTCAGGCCTAGTTTTTAAAAAACTAAATGCTATGTTTATTAACACATGGGGTATTAACGGCTTAACCTAATGGGATAGGGATAAGAAAGGCAATTAGGAGGAAGTGAACCCGTATTTGCTTGGAGCTGTTGGAGTGAATATAGAAAAATCGCAGTGATAAATAACTCGCGGAAAACCACCCTCAGTTCACCTGGCCGAGATTCGAACCTTGACCTCCCGGTCAACGGTTACCAAAGTATTGTGAGCCAATTACTCTACCCAACCCACCGTTGCGGGTGAGTAAATAGGCCTACATAATTAATTATGCTAGAATGGTTCTTATCACACCCTAATAAAGTTATACGCTTAGGGCTAGTGGAGTGTTATTGTCAATTTTTTTATATTACAATCTTTATTTGGAATTTTTTTGCCCACCCCGGCTTTAAAAAGTTCCGTCTCCGCTGGGGCATACTGTAGTTATTAACAACCAACTTTGTCCCTCATCGTAACCGCGGAAAATATCGAGTAATCATCCAAATACGAATGCACTGCACACATTTCTGGCGTATCGTTAGGTCTTTTCTTTTCCATTTTACTCCCATACCTCGCGCGAGTCGAGTTGGGCCTGTTAGACTCTCTAACGCTGACGA
The DNA here is from genome assembly GCA_033556935.1 of Timema podura. Classification (NCBI taxonomy): domain Eukaryota; kingdom Metazoa; phylum Arthropoda; class Insecta; order Phasmatodea; family Timematidae; genus Timema; species Timema podura. The sequence continues at coordinate 17,610,602 of JAVRXN010000006.1, read as the reverse complement.
GCGGGGGGAGGTAGGGAGACCTAATATCTAGAGGGTGTTACATGGGAGGGAGGGTAGCTATATAACAGTGTTACGTAATATAGTATTTTTAAGTGTAAGACATATTTGAGCCGTGAGAGTTCGGTCACCGTGTATGTAGACTTTTAGCCTCTCTGGCTAGTTGTCTATTGTGTGATTGATTTATTTAGAACAAAAATATGTTTTACTATACAATCTGCAAACACACTCCCTTTAACTCACGTTAACTCCCACCTTAATTAAGTTTAAAACTTGGAGACCTGGCGGTCTAGGGGTAAGGTGTCGGACTTCTGTGTTGGGGGTCCGGGGTTCAATTCTCGGTCCCGGCACAGATTTATCTGATTGCCAAACCCTTCCTTCACCTCTGACCAGACGTGTATTAATCACAACTTGTGAATGTGAGGAATGCCAGGTCTCCGCCGTGGTTCGGATCCCACATTAAACTGTAGGTCTTTCATTTCATCTCACAATCACCCTACCGTTACACATTAGCGTAAGTGCGTAAAACTCGAACGGGTAGTAAGACGCGGTGCTAATAATAATAGTAATAATAATAATAATGTTTAAACTTTTTTAGCACCGCGTCTTACTACTGCTTAGGTTTATGCGCATGCATAATAATTATGCTAATGAATTAAATATGAGGAAGGTTGATTATATTGGAAGTGTAACTGCATTTGCGTGGAGAGACAGTGAAAAAACCATTCTGGGGAAAAAAACACCCTTTTATTATTGGCAGTCTAGTTTGACACGAGAATGACGCCTTGGACCATGTGGCCACCGAAGAAGGTTAATTTAAAATTTAATTAACCATTATAAATTTGGGAAACATGACTCTTTTTACGAATACAGGGTATAGGCCTATAGACGGCATTTTATACGTACTTTCTATAGGTTTAAGTTAGTTTGTAAATCGTGTTCTCATTTAATAGGTGTGTGTCAGAAAGTTCACAACTAAATACTTGATTTTAAATATGGATGCTTATAGATTTAACTGAAATGTAGTTTTTCCAGGCCTCTATCTAATTTATTCGTAAATTTAAAAGTGATACCTGGGCACGGGAATTGAACCGGTGTCCTTGAATTAGTATGCCAATGCTCTCTCAATCAGTGAGCCACCAACGGAAGCAAAAAGGCCTCTCCATAGTCGCCGGTAGATGTGTTATACGATGATTTACACATGACCATCACATACGTCCCTACAGTTATTACCGGCGGTTTACCGAGAGCAGCCAAACAAAACAAGCAAATTAAAGTCGGAAGGAGATAGTAATTGATTACATTTTATAGTAATAATAATAATAATACTTAGCACCACGTCTTACTACCCGTTCGGGTTATACGCTTAAGTACTAATTACACTAATGGGTTAGGAATTGGAAGGTTGAATTTAGAGGAAGTGAACCCGAATTTGCGTGGAGGGAGAGTGGAAAACCATTTAGGAAAAACCACCCTCAGTTCACCCGACCGAGATTCGAACCTCGATCTCCCAGTCTTCGGCAGTCGAGATCAACACGACTGGCGCGTTAGCAGCTATGCCACCGAGGTGCGTCAAATCTTATAAATATACTCGCTTTGCTCGCTGGGGGCACCGCCTTGTTTTAAAATTTTAAAAAATGTTTGGAAATTTTGCAAAATTTTACCTAAAATTCCAAAAAATCTAGCTATCTAAGTTATAACCGATGGAGATAGGACAAAATTAATAGGACCAAACTTGTGGATCTCGCCAAATCCGTGGCTGCTGGTACAATCCGTTTTTTGATAGTCTTACCGTTTAGCCAAAAATACCTCAAAAGATAGATCCACACCGACTTTAAAGTTGTTCCACCATTTTGAAATTTTTTTTGGGGGTTAAAAATAATTTTTTTAACTTTTCGGAATTTTTCCTTTGGTTACAGGCTAGAAGCTATAAGTTTGCCAAATTTCAAGTTTCTAGCTCATCTGGGAGTGGGTAAACATTTTCAGTGAGTGAGTGCGTGAGTGAGCGAATCAGCCATGTGGCTTTATAATAGTGTAATTTGGTCCAATCCAGCGAGAAGTAACAGATTTAAACAGTGGCGGGAGGGATGAAAGGATTGTTTCATGCTCAAGACATCGATGCAGCCACGCAGTCTGTTATTATTTCACTGGGCATCATTAAAAATGTACCGATAAATACTCAGCATTATCTTGATGGCACTCCAAATTACGGACTTTTTGGGATGGTACGCCATTCATAAAGTTGGGAAACCGCTGCTTTAAAATATAAATGAATAAGTTGACCTAGGTCGTCTTGGGGGTAAAGTGCTTGCCTCAGGACTCGATGTTTGTGGGTTCAAACCTAGCCGGAGTTTAACGGATTGTTTTATTGAGCGATAAATATCCGTAGCACAGCTTGCTTCGGAGGGAAAATAAAGCCGTCGGTCCCATGTCGATTGTGGTGTGTAAAAGAACCCCGCAAAGTTTGTGAAAACAATATATTACCCGGCAAAATTGGTAGGCTCTTTCACTCTCGCTCATATACATTTGTATGTGTTATATCATCAGTTTGTTCATAAATTGAAGTTAAATACCTCAAATAAATAAATAAATAATATTAAATCCCTATTCAAAAGTCACCATTTCATTTATTTATCTTTTCGGCAAGGGCGATTCTAGAATCTGTTGTGAGCCAGTTAGTTAAGTTAAATTGCGAGTTAAATGGTATATAATATATACCCTATAGCAATGTTTTGATTAAGAAGATATGTTATTGAAGTCTTTCCAACTCTGATTAAAAAAAACCCATAGAAAACCAAACTCTATAGATTATACTACAATAGTATCTTCTACAGCCAAAAGCCTGTTTACGAGAATGGACTTTAGTGAAACTAAAGGTGAACTAGAGAAGAAAGCAAATCAAGTCATATTTTGTTTCATTGAGCCTTGTTATTTTTTTTAGGACCCGTCTCTATATTATGTAAGGCTTTTTTAAAAAAATTTTTTGACCCTACCTCTCTTCCCCCCACGTAGATCGTAAGATTTTCCATCCCACCCCCCCCCCATATCTCTTACGTAATTATTTAACGGTTTTGTAAATTAGATTATTTTAATCATTTAGTTATATTTAAATAAGGATTGATTAATAAAGTAAGTGGTATGACAATTTTAGAATACTTTTACTAATTGCAGTAAAATTAGTTGTAACATATCATAAATAAATGAAATGTAAGCATAATTTTATAATTAATTACTTTTCTGATAGTTTTTTTTTGTCTCACCATAAAAATTGATAAAAAAACATTCCGTATGATGGATTTTACCACACCCCTCGTAAGAAAATGATGACCTCACCCCTTTTCTCCAAAATTCTCTTAGGTAATTTAAGGATGTTATCTTACGGGCTATAGTTGAATAATATTACTAATAAAAGCTTTCTAGTGCGCAAGACTAGTCGCTGACATAGTGCTTTTCAATTTATGGTGGACCAGCTTTAACACAGTTTGACCTGCCACATTAAATATTCTCATTTTAGAGCAAAAATGTTCTTGTTTGGTCACCTATGAGCAGAAACGTAGCTCAAACTATTGAACAAAAAACGTAGCTTTTGCCAATTTTTCGGTCAAACTCTATCTACGTGCTGGATACTGGGCATTTCCCAGCCATATTTTGTTTTTTTTACCGTTAGTTTTAACGACTCGGAGAGTTCCATCTAACCAACAATATATTTCATACACTATTTTTTTTTCTTTCTACAATCACTTTTAAGTGGTTTTTGTAGTGTTTTTTCCTCCGACTTTCTACGTGCTGATGGTTTGTCCTAAAGGTTATGATGTAATCATATTAGGCCTACGTTTGAAATATCTTCACCAAATTATTTTTATTCCGTTATTTTGCGTGTTACTATTAGATAACTTTAAATAAATTTGGCTCGTAAAAAATTCAACGTTTTTTTATATAGTTGTCTGTTGGTTTGGGAATAAAACGTTACCAAACCCAACAAACCACCTCCAAGAATTTTTGTATGTCCTTAAAATCTCGAATTTGAAGAGACTTTAGTATAGGAAACGCGCAATTAATTAATATTTTTTTATCACAGCGTTTTACTGGCTGTTAAAGTTAAACGCATATATGAATATTAAACTATAGGTAATCTAACCACATTTGCCTGGAAGGATAGTGGGAAAACATTTAGGTAAATCACCCTCAGTAGACCTGACCGGTCTTTGAACCCCGAGCTCCCATCATCATTGGGCAAGTGTAGCACAGGAGTGATGCCCTAGACCATTCGTCCACTGAAGCGGGTAATTTATTGATGATGTTTACTTTGTATTGATTCCTTGAAGAGAGGGATTATTATGATCGCGGAAAAAAAATTCAAATTCGAGATTTTTATTTTATGGATTTTGAAGTTTCATGACCCCCTGAATTAAAAAAATCTGGTTTTAGCGAAGCCCTCTGTATCCCAGGGTTTTAACAAGTTTTCCGAATTGGGTGTTTAAAATGAGTCATCTAAACCAAAAATTAAGGATAGTTAACTTAAAGAAAGAAAAAAATATAGATTCTATATAAATCAGCTCTAAATTATTTTAATTAAAATTCGTATTCAAGTACTTTTTAACATGACAAACAAAATGTCAAATCTTCTTTTTTTGGTGACTTTAAACACGTGGATATCTACAACTCATGGAGATAGGAAATACATTCTTATTTTGAACATTTATTTGTATTAAACAATAGTTTAAACTATATAAACAAATACATCCTTTAAATTCAGGTCTGGGAAATGTGGAGTTGATATATTCTTTGTTAGCGAGAGATTTTCTTATTTTCAATATTTTTTTTATTAGCGTGTGTTATTTAATTTATGATCTTTAGTTGAATTTGATGCTATAATGTCAATCATTTAATTTTACATATCTTATGAGTTTTAAGTAAATGCCTACATTTTTAGGTAAAGGAATGAAAAAGTCTGTCCGGTGCAACGTTTCTTCTATTTTATCTCATTTTCTTCTCCATAGAAAGTTTCCGTTATGGATTACCAACATAATTTGTTTGCGATAACCACACTTCTCGATAATATAATCTACGAATGCGTTTTGTGTTGTGTGTATGATTTTATTTCATCTGTGCAGCGGAAAAAGTTTTGAATCTGGTGTTCACGATAACCTTTTCCCACCAGTGTATGTAACGCTCTTCGGCGAAAAGCGCCATTTTGTTTTTTCTTGAAATCGGTTGCGTGTCGGTGTTTGTTAAAAGACGCGACGCGATGTTATCACATTTTGTTTCTTCTACCCTCTAAAACTTAGTTCAACTGTGAGGTCTTGTGAAAGTTTTAACATGTCGCATTAATTATGACGGTTTTATCTCTCGACACCACGTTTGATTCGACAACTTACCGACTTCACACAAAGGACTGTAAGTTTTGATGGCACCGCTGTCATGTAGGTTGACTAGTTACATTTTTCGCTTATCGTTTTACATTCAAATGTGTTTTGTATAGGTCTCTCCTGGTTCGTCAGAAGTTTCTTTTGTATCCCTGGTAGAATTTCATATAATATTTTAGGGTCACTTCCGGTTATTTTTTGTATTTCTTCTGGGGGCTATTTTTCAACTTCTTTCCAATCGTTAATCCAATAGGTCTTATTTACCCTAAAGTAGAAATAGTCTATAGCCTTATCATCTATATTCCATGTTTCGCGTATTACTAACCACCTGGGATATACACATAATGTACCAGCAGTTGCGCGAAGGATAGTGGTGAAACCTTGTAGGATAATACCCTCAGGACAACATGATAGGATTAGAAGCCTTTCCTCACGATAAGCAGATAACTATATACCACAGATTTCTCATGAATATGACAACTGTAGAAAGTTATTATATCTACTTTCACGTGTTCATGCGTCAAGTCATGTGATCTGCAGCTGTCACTTTTCGTGCGGTGTTAACAGGCGAGATTTTGTACACATTCGTTAAATTATCAAACATAGAGAGAAACAATTAACTATGATCCTACCTTTGCGAATGGTGACTGAGAATACCTGGAGTGATGAGATGAAAGCTGGGTGCCCCAATCTTGATTCTTGAACAGTTATTAATATTTCACACGAGTGAGTTTCATGGCTGTGTGTACCAAGGCTAAAAGACGCTTTGATTACAGTTTTACCCGTTAGGCTAAGAAAAAGCGCTGGATTAGCGAGCCCAGAGCCATTGGGGAGAAGGGCCAATGCGGTGCTGACACCTAGTGCGAATGAATATAATTAATTACACAACAAATATAGCACAGCCGGTTCAGTAGATGTATTCATACTAAACACATTTGATATATATTTTTCAATACCTATAAAATATAACAAATAATACATGTTATCAATATTGACAAAAAAATTGTAATTAATTGTAATTATTGTAATAAATTAAATAATATACACTGTTAGGCTACTTACTTACTCTTTGGCATTAGAAGCTAGGAATAGTTTAAACAGCTCTGCAGAGTATTCAAGTTGTAAGGACTAGTAGATGTAGGGATAGGTTAAACAGCTCTGCAGAGCACTTAGGTCGTATTCACTAGTAGGTGAAGGGATAGTTTAAACAGTTCTGTAGAATATTAAAGTTGTATTGACAAGTAGGTGCAGGTAATAGGTTAAGATGTCTTGTACTTTATCCATGCTGTATTGAGTGAATAGGAATTGAAGTAAATATTAATAAAACAAGAAAGATATCCATATTTCCCAGAAAAAGACTGAAAGGGATTTAAAAAAACTATTCTGATAAATTGTTCATTCTAGTTGAAATACAAAGCGTAAATATGAATACAAACACACTCAATTTGAAATACAATTATGACACTAAGTTAACAATTAAAAGAAAGGGAATTGCTTGCTTTGGAGGAAGTGGATGGAATTAAACCTTTTAATGTATTTCAAAGCATTAATTATTAATATATACACATGTACAGTATATAATTATATCGTATGAAACAAGTTTAAAATGATGCTTTAGAAAACTTTGTGAGTATTTACCATTGACTCACAGTTGTTGGGAATTTAGGGAAACGTTAATTATATCTGTAATTACATCATTTGACTCAAAACATCGAGTTATTTTAACTAGGGGAGAGTAGTAATTCATGTATTTATAGAGGATTTTTCAAGTACACTTGTCAAAATAGTCAGAAAAAAGTCTTGTACAACGCAAAATAAATGAAACTTTTTAAAATCTGTAGGATCATAAAATGATATTTTCTGACTAGTATAGTTCAATGTAAATATATTTATGACTAATATAGGCCAATGTGAATATATTTCTGACTTGTATAGGCTAATATAAAATATAAATATATTTCTGACTCGTATAGGCTTATATTAGAAATATATTTTCTGGATAGTATGAGCCTATGGAAAGATACTTTCTGATTAGTATAAGCCTATGGAAAGATACTCTTTGACTGGTATGAGCCTATGGAAAGATACTTTCTGACTAGTATGAGCCAATGGAAAGATACTTTCTGACTAGTATGAGCCAATGGAAATATTCTTTCCATAAGCTCATACTAGTCAGAAAGTATCTTTCCATTGGCTCATACTAGATACTTTCCATAGGCTCATACTAGATTCTTTCTGACTAGTGTGAGCCGATGAAAAGATACTTTATGACAAGTGTGAGCCGATGAAAAGATACTTTATGACAAGTGTGAGCCTATGGAAAGATACTTTCTGACTAGTGTGAGCCTATGGAAAGATACTTTCTGACTAGTGTGAGCCTATGGAAAGATACTTTCTGACTAGTATGAGCCTATGGAAAGATACTTTCTGACTAGTATGAGCCTATGGAAAGATACTTTCTTACTAGTATGAGCCTATGGAAAGATACTTTCTTACTAGTATGAGCCTATGGAAAGATACTTTCTGACTAGTATGAGCCTATGGAAAGATACTTTCTGACTAGTATGAGCCTATGGAAAGATACTTTCTGACTAGTATGAGCCTATGGAAAGATACTTTCTGACTAGTATGAGCCTATGGAAAGATTCTTTCTGACTAGTATGACGCCTATGGAAAGATTCTTTCTGACTAGTATGACGCCTATGGAAAGATTCTTTCTGACTAGTATGACGCCTATAGAAAGATTCTTTCTGACTAGTATGACGCCTATAGAAAGATTCTTTCTGACTAGTATGACGCCTATAGAAAGATTCTTTCTGACTAGTATGACGCCTATAGAAAGATTCTTTCTGACTAGTATGACGCCTATAGAAAGATTCTTTCTGACTAGTATGACGCCTATAGAAAGATTCTTTCTGACTAGTATGACGCCTATAGAAAGATTCTTTCTGACTAGTATGACGCCTATAGAAATATTCTTTCTGACTAGTATGACGCCTATAGAAATATTCTTTCAGACTAGTATGAAGCCTATAGAAATAATCTTTCCGACTAGTATGAAGCCTATAGAAATATTCTTTCCGACTAGTATGAAGCCTATAGAAATATTCTTTCCGACTAGTATGAAGCCTATAGAAATATTCTTTCCGACTAGTATGAAGCCTATAGAAATATTCTTTCCGACTAGTATGAAGCCTATAGAAATATTCTTTCCGACTAGTTTGAAGCCTATAGAAATATTCTTTCCGACTAGCATGAAGTCTTTATAAAGGTACTTTCCTACTAGTATAAATCGATAGAAAGGTACTTTCCTACTATATATATATATATATATAAGCTACTTTGACAAGTATAATCTTATAGTAATATACTTTCTGACTATGGTCCTTAGAACCTTAAAAAGTTATAAGAGGATTATTAAAAGATTACTAAAAGATTAATATAAAATATTATATTCAATAATTTAAGAAATAGAATACATGTTTTAAAATTCCAAGTCCATCAATACCAATTTAATAATTCGCAATCATGCAAAATATTAAATTTTTTCGTTTAATTTTACCTTGAACATTGATTTGTGACGTGACTGAGGAATGACAACATACCTACTAAAAATGTTTTAAAAGATTTATTTTTAGGTTTTTATAGAGCCTGTAATAGGTAGTCAATTCTCTAGATTCTAGAAGCACTAAGTTTTTTATGTGAAAAAAAAATTGTTTGCAAATTAAAATTTCATGGCTGAAATAACAGATATCACTCTTTACGTCGTTAAATTCATGATGACATGCCGGCCATTGTTTCCATTACAATAGAAACATCCCTAATTCGACGGTATAGGCCATGTACCCCGTATTTATATTATGGAAGGGGTGAGGTAAGGGGAGGTATTATTAAAGGGGTAGAGGGTAGTATAAATACGAATTTTCGTGTCACTGGTGTAGGGACTTTTTTTTTTTCAAATATAGAATTATGTTTACGCGCGTTTGAAAATGAACGAGCCATCGTTTGCGCTGCGGATTAGATTTTGTTTTGCACTTGTCATGCGAATCGGAGGCCTGTATTTTTTTTTTTATTTTTTATTATTGGATTACACATTTATTCGATTTCTGACAATCAAATCCAATAAATTTGTCAATTTCCTGCGTGGCTTGCGTGATTCGTAGAGAGGGAATTTTTCTCTTTTATGATATTTTTTAGTTTTCTGTTGACTCTTCATATTATGAAATCAATTCAATTTTTTTTTGGCGTCCAAAAATATATTTAAAAAACTGAAAACTTTATAATGAAACTAGAGCGACATTTTAACTTAGTAGGTAGAATGTCTTGTCAGCTAATCTAAGGTTATCGAGTTATATTCTTGGCACAACTGAAATCTGGGTTTCACCTTTCATATGATAATTAAGGGCTGGGAACTGGTTGTTGTGTTGGTTATAGATATAAGTTGGCAGATAAATCGTGTTCTTATATATCAGTAGGCTCAAAAGTACACGTCAAATAACTCAATTAAATTAAAATTAAATAAATCTAAGATTTTATGAAATTTTCGCTTTACATCACGAAATAAAATTTAGATAAGTTTGATATTTTATTTAAATTTTAAAATAATTAGAATCTTTTAGGTTCTTTGTATTTTTTAAAATTGGTAAAAAGTGTATAACTGATCTATATGCTCCTGTTTTCAAAAGTTTAAGGTATAAATGAACACTCGAGTCCGATAATATTTGACAGTCGTAAAAGATTTCAAATAATTATCTCAAATACAATTATTAGTAGCTAAACTCAAATAACAATTTAAAGTTTTCTTAAGCGGAATCTAGACTTGTGTAAAACCAAATCACAAAAAAAAAGTACAAAATTATATTAATGTTATTAACTTAACGTCATAAACAGTAAAGATAATTGTTCTTAGTAATAGACATGACAAATATCATTTTTATAAGGGGAACCAAGTCTTCAACAGCCTTTTTTTAGTTATTTTTTAAATATTTTCACTTTAACTATAATCATAAATTTCTAAAGATTCATGTATTTTAATTTGAGATAAAAAAAAATTGAGATTTGGATTCGACATTCTGAGAATAAGATTTGTCACATTTGCCGAAAATTGAGGGCAACATTTCTTTAGTGCGCAGAAAGCCACACGCTGTATGTTGGCTCATAATGTCTAGCAGCACAAACTTAAAACAGCTAATTATCAACCTATTTTAATTTCTAGTGGATAAACATGTATTTCAGATCATTCTCCCGATGGATGTTTTCAAATTATAACGCTGTGTCGTGGCACATCCAATACATCGATACACACGTTTACATTAAGGGTTATTTCAAATCTCCTCACAACGGCCAACGAATCTGTCTGATTGCTTCTAGCTCGACAGCGCATGCGCACTCCTTTGAGATTTGATTGGATCTCCCGTGTCGATTATTCAAGAGGGTGGATGAACTAGAGATGACTTGAACTTTAGCAGAACACCTCGCGCTGGAGAGACTGAAATCTTGTGATTGGCTTATAGCTAGTCACGTGGCCGCGTTTCTGTTCTGCACTTGTTTTTTCAATGGAAGTGTGGACCCACGAAAATACAGAAAATTGTTCGACCGTATCACCTCACGGACGAAAACCTAGTAAGGGATATAATACAGCTCGAAACAGACGTCGCATTGTGGTGCGGTTTTCTATATTATACTTAGAAAATAGTAAAGTTGTTACCAGTTAAAGCTTTAACAATAATTTTTAAAATTGGAATCTCACAAAATTAAAAAAATAACAATTTAAAAAAAAAAAAATGATCAAACTAATTCAAATTCGTTGTTGATTGAAGAATTAAAAAATTAACTGCGCTTCGATAAGTTTTCTGCATCAGCGTAATCTTGTGTCTAATATCTCGACTAATAGACAAAGTGGGATATCACCCCCATCCCATACTCCAGATACCAAAGTTTATCATTAAAAAAAGTATATCTAAACGGTAATTAATAATAATTAAGCTAGACTTATCATCACTTTATATACTGCCAAATTGATGATGAATTATTGATTAAATGTGTAATGTTCATTATTTGACAATATGTTATTACCATAAGTAAACCTAATTTACAATTTGATCTGCAATTTTATTTTTTGCATCATTTAACCTTAACAAATTGTATCAATCAATTCTTTTATATATTTTTGAGCAATATATCTAAAGTATTAAATTCTAAATCAAATCCACTACTTACTTTCAACTTGTTTAGAATGTTTTCAAAATGGAAGAAACTAAACAAGATTAGCCCCGTCCCACGCTGACAGGGTTAGGCTTGTCCAGTCTAACTTGCCGGTGAAAGTGTAGTTTGGTTCGAACCCGTTTAGGTGTACTGTTGGTATTTTTTCTCTAAATGGTTTCTTACTCTCCCTTCACGTAAATTAGGCTACATTTTCTTTAGTTTTTACCTATATAGAACCTTTTTTTATTTATAAATCTGTAACAGACACAACACCCTACCCCCGATCGTTAATTCATCACTGAGGAAGGGTAAATCCACAATTCACCAATGATACATTTTTTACCATGCCACGAATCGAACCTGGGGTAGCTAACAAGGAAGACTCAAATATGTAGTACATACCTTATGGGTAATAAGTAGAGATGGGGCAAATCCTATATTTCTTGAATCCTAATCCAAAATTTTCTTTCGAATCCTCGAATCTTCAAAAGTAAGTTTTTAGTTTATCAAAAAATTGAAAGATATATTCTAAAATAAACAAAACTGACATTCGATAAGATTTGGCACTATTGAACATTCCTATTCTGTTTATTTGTATTTTATATTGAGTTTCAAGAACAAAGAAGACATTAAACAATAAATTATTTTTCTGTAAACGAATTTAATTGAAAAAAAATTGTGATTTTTTTCATTTTATTATTTACATGAATGAAGCTAAATTGTAATTTTTTTTCTAATCACACGAATCTATGTAATTCCTTAAAAATTGCATTTTGACTTCAATCTAAGGCCTTTATATTTGGATTAAAGATTTTTTTTGGCAAGATTCTCGAATTTCTCGAATACCATAGGATTTTGAGGGATTCGAGCCTACCATCTCTAGTAATAAGTAATAACTAGTAAGACATGTATTATTATTCTTATTATTATTATAGCTATCATTATAACACAGGGATAAATTTATTTGGCGACCTGGTTCTAGGGGTAAGGTGTCAGACTTATGTGCTAGGGGTCCGGGTTCAATCCTCGTCCGGCACAGATTTATCTGATTGTCAAACCCTTCCTTCACCCTCTGACAAGACGTGTATTAATCACAACTTGTAAATGTATTAAATGCCAGGCCTCCACCGTGGTTCGGATCCCACGTTAAACTGTAGGTCCTCCATTTTTTCTCACAATCACCCTACCATTACACATTAGCGTAAGTGCGAATAACCCGAACGGATAGTAAGACACGGTAATAATAATATTATGATACACTTATATTTACGTTAAATATTAAATTAAATCCCTTAAAAATAAAGGCTACTCATCATATACGTCACAATAAAACAAACCATTTGAAAATAGTGTATAATATATTTTTTCTAAAATGAGTCTTAAAAAAGATTGAAGGGCGTATATTTATCTTGAAAAGCATTTTTGGAAGGTATTGGATCTTTAAAGTTCTGCTACTTCCTTAGAATTATTATTGTTTATTTCCCGTTAGGAAATATGAGGCAGAGAAATGGATCACTCACACAAATACAGTATCTTTTATTGATGTAACGGTATAAAAAGCGCTCCAATTTTTTTAAACATTTTTTTTTTGTTTCCTTTCGAGAAAAACCCATTTCGAGACAGTAGTGGGGATTCATAACCCATAAAAAAGTATTCTTTTGAAGTGATATGAAAAACGTTTTGCCAAAAGATAAAATATATAAACAGTGCAGGTGAAAAGTTGTAGCTTTTAAAAAAAAACTTGTCCCGTATAAAAAATATTCAATCTCAATTTTCTAAAATAAAAAAATAATAGAAACTAAGTTTTTCAAAACTTTTCTGTGCACGAGTGGAAATATGATTGCAATTTTATTAAATAACATATCACTGTCCATTTCAGCTACACGCAAATATGTTTTTATACTCTAATATTTTAAGAATGAGAAAGGGATCATTTAAAATAATTGAACCCGCATAAGTGTTGAGAGGAAGTGGAAATAAGCCTTGATTGATTACCTGAGAACATCGAAAACGCACAACAGGCTGAAACCTCGTATAAAACGCTCACATAAAAAAACTGCATAGCGTGGCAAGATATTAAACATGTATTGTAAACAACCCTCTTATTCCTTACAATAATTACTATAGAATAATCAAACTACTAGAAACAACCCCCATACTCATTGCAACAATTAGGTTAGGTTATATTAGGTTAGGCTGGGTTAGGTTATGCTGGGTTAGGTTAGGCTAGGCTGGGTTAGGTTAGGTTAGGCTAGGCTGGGTTAGGTTAGGCTAGGCTGGGTTAGGTTATGCTAGGCTGGGTTAGGTATGCTAGGCTGGGTTAGGTTAGGCTAGGTTGGGTTAGGTTGGGTTAGGTTTGGTTAGGTTGGGTTAGGTTGGGTTAGGTTGTGGTTTAGGTTGGGTTAGGTTGGGTTAGGTTGGGTTAGGTTGGGTTAGGTTGTTGGTTGGGTTGGGTTGGGTTGGGTTGAGGTTGGGTTGGGTTGGGTTGGGTTGGGTTGGGTTGGGTGGGTTGGCTGGGTTGGGCTGGGTTGGGCTGGGTTGGGCTGGGTTGGGCTGGGTTGGGCTGGGTTGGGCTGGGTTGGGCTGGGTTGGGCTGGGTTGGGCTGGGTTGGGCTGGTTGGGCTGGGTTGGGCTGGGTTGGGCTGGGTTGGCTGGTTGGGCTGGGTTGGGCTGGGTGTAGGTTGGGTTTGATGCTGCCATACGGGTATCGGAGACTACAAACAATGGCGCTATTTAAATACAATTATCTTGTGCGCTTCTGATATAATACAAAGCAGGTACACACATTCTGGCTGTGCGCTATCATTGCGTAGCCATTGATTACATACCTACTAATACACTGATTCGAAATTTTAACTTCAAACACTCCTTCGACATCATTCCCGTCTATTGCGAACCCGATTCCTTAGGCCATGTGAACACTGGCTGCGGGGTATGGATGGTCTTGTTTCTACACCGCATTCCTTAAATCTATGAGCAGCACTGATTGGGGGCACGCAGACAAAAGCGTCCGGCTCGAATATCGATCCGATATACTGAGGGTGGGGATTAGGTTTTTTCTTCTCTTGATCATATACGTTGTCTATTTGGTGATTTTGAAGCTATTTTGCGAAGTGGGTCGCGTCTTAAATCGACTCACTTAACCTCTAAGCATCATCAAACTTAAGTGCCAATGTACGGAATAGAAAGAGAGTAAATAAAATGAGCATTTCACGGGTGGATCCATGGGGGGGGGGGGGGGGAGGCTGGTTGGAGGTGGGGGGAGGTGGAAAATTCCCCCCACCCCCCACCCGGCAAATGATCAGGCATGGACGAAAAATTTAGAATCCAGCCTTAATAAATGCGATCGGATAAACGGAGAAGGTGGCATGAAAAGAGCCGGGCGAACGGAACTGAATTATACTACTATAAAGCCACATGGTTGACACTCACTCACTCAATCACATTAATGTTTACCCACTTCCAGATGAGCTAGAAACTTGAAATTTGACAAACTAATAGCTTCTAGCCTGTAACCGAAGGGAAAATTCCCAAAAGTTAAAAAAAAAAATTTCACCCCGAAAAAAATAATTTAAAATGGCGTAGCATCTTTAAAGTTGGTGCGGACCTTTCTTTGGAGGTCTCTTGTGGCTAAACGGTAAGACCTATCAAAAAACGGATTGCACCAACAGCCACGGATTGACGATATCCACAAGTTTGGTCCTATTACTTTTTGTCGTAGCTCCGTCAGTTATACCTTAGATAAAAACATATTTTTAATATCATAGGCAGCTAAAAAAGAAAAAACTTTTAAAAATATGTTAACACTGAGGCAACAAAAATAGAAGAAAAATTAATTAATTAAAACGTCTTATTTCTGAAGCGGAAAAAAAAAATGCCTGAACACTTTAGAACAAAACGGTGCTGAGCTGACGGGCACTATATACAATACAATACCGGTAACTTACGTTCAAAACACGTGGAATTACATTAGTTTACATCTACTTGCAAAGAAAACACACTGGGGGTTTCGAGCAAAATGAATTTATTCTGAGGACAACTATGGGATGAAGCAGACTTGCTGGCTTGGCTCTTCTGCCTGTCCACAATATTATTTTAGATCCACAGCAAGAAATTTATTGGTTTGTCGAACTTAGCAAACACAGAATGATTTAAAAAAAATCTATATTGCCATTAAATTTCTATCTTTATTTCCAAGAGTCCAAGTATACCTTAAACTCCCCTTTTAAGGGTTAGATTTGAAAGAAAGTAAATATTTGGGAGATGACCAAAATCCTTCTCCACAAAACTTTAGGGGGTATTCCGTACTATCCCAGACCCCCCGATAAGAGTCCCTGCCCCCCACCTCCACGAAAAAAAGTTTTTTCTATCCTCCCCTTCTTTGAGGTCTCTTGTTTAGATGCTGGTAACACTTACCTTATTCCTCTGACGAGTATAAACACTCACTTTTGTTTGTGCTTGAACAGCCTTGATTTTAGTTTTCAAAACTTTTTTTTCTTATTCTAGAAAGACAAATGCTGCCATTTACTTATTTTTAGTCTAAATCATGATATAAAGTTTCCTACAGGACATTTTCATGAATAAACCAAACATTCAAAATTGTAGACAATTTTAAAAAGATTAAGTTTGCTAAAAAACATTTTAAGATTAATAAATCATTTATTTTTACACATTTCCTTTTCATTCTACCTTTCTCATCCTTTACCATTTTAGTGTAAATATGTGGATATTCCGGACGGGTAGTAAGACGTGAAGTGCAGGTTTTTATTTTTAGAGCACCGTCTTACTACCCGTTCGTGCAGTACGCCTACGTATAACTACTATACATTGCTAGGAATTATAGAGTTTGAATTTAGAGGAAGTGAACCCGCGTTTTCGTGGAGGGATAGTGGAAAACAATTTAGGTAAAAACCATCCACATTACACGCGACCGATATTCGAACCCCGATGTACCTAGTAGGACTATGCGGTCACTGAAGCAGATGCGAAGCGCCGTTGAAAAACCAAATCTACGGACGTTTATGAAAAGTTACGGACTACATTTTCGATGTATTCTCTCCTTGATACTTCCTTTCAGACGGGGCGGTGAAAAAAAAAGGGGGGTGGGGGGTGTTAGCGAGGATATATCTTTTTGTTACATGCGGGTTGACTTATCTTTGTTGAAAGCAGACGTAGTATAGTCTTCCCCCCCCCTTTTAACCCCCTCCTATCTTTCTAAAGAAAAGTTAAAAAAAAAGAAGGGGATTGAAGGTTCTCCCGATGTAAACATTGATTTCCTATTGTGAAGGGCGCGTTGCCAAGGAATCTTTGCCCTGTCGGAATAAACCCGAACTGATTGATCTGAAACTACGCAGAGCTAGACTTTTCACATCGCTTTTCTCGAGGCGGCGGGGCCGGCCTAAAACCTTATTGTGATGGATATCCCCCCCCACCCCCCATTTTCCTACGTCCCCCTCCCTTACCCAACCTCGAATGGCTTATGCATGGTATTGATTACTGTACAAACGCAATATATTTTTTACTTTTTTTACATTAAGCCTTATTGCTCTTTTAAAAAAAAGTGCGATGTTTACGTGCTTATCGTAAATTCCTGAATGGTTTATAACGTTACTGGGTGGACTGGGTCGTCAGTAGGAGAACACAGGGGAGGAGGAAAATACAAATGACAATACAATTTGCGTGTTGACCCTTACTTAAATTATATTTTATTCGATTCACGAAGAACATTCAACCTTCCTATACCGATAACCTTTCGTTTTCCAGGCATTTAGTTCTTAAATAACCAATCGAGGTATGGAACCTTTTAGAATTTTCAGAGTGGAAAATTTCAATTTTAAACTATCTTTACAAGTCTATACACACACACACAAATATTATATATACATTGTAAATATTTATATACACGTGTATAGACTTGTAAAGATAGTTTAAAAATTGAAATTTTGCACTATGAAAATTTTAAAAGGTTTCATTCATACTTCGATTGGTTATTTTTGAGCTAAATATATAGGTCTAGGATCATATAAAATAGTTTAGTGTTCTTACCAGCAAACCAAAGCAGCTTTAATTAATATTTAACTTAAGCCCAAAATCTGATTAGCAAAAAGTCTACTACCTATAAAGGCTTGATCGATTTTTAACTTAGGCACAACATCCGATCTCAGGGTGACTTGGAGGTTTAGGTGTAAGGTTCGGACTTCTGTGCTGGGGGTCCGGGGTTTAATCCTTGGTCCTGGCACAGATTAATCTGATTGGCAAACTTGTATTAATCACAATCTTGTGAATGTGTTGAATGCCAGGCCTCCACCATGGTTCGGATCCCACGTTAAACTGTAGGTCCTCCATTTCATCTCACAATCACCCTACCATTACACATTAGCGTAAGTGCGTACAACCCGAACGGTTAGTAAGACTTGGTGCTAATAATCATAACAATAAATAATAATAATAATAATAATAATATAATAATAATAATAATAATATATCAGCTACCTATAAAATCCCCTTAAAGAGGAGATGGATCTTGTTTCGGGTGTCTTCCCAAATAAAGTATTGATGTATGAAGGATTTCGTATTTTGCTCGAATCCCGGTCAGGTGTACTGAGAGTAATTTTTCTCTCCATATAAATCGCCAGGTAACTGTGAATACTCTATTTTAAATTCTACCTTTTTAATGCCTAACACAATAGTATAATGATTGATTATTAGTAAAAAAAAAAAACCCTAACAGGTAGTAAGACGCGATAATAAAAAATATATAAAGTTGACTACCTAAATAAAATCGACTGGTTTATGTAGGCCTGTGTGTGTGTGTATGTATGTATATGTGTGTTGCTAATAATAATAATAATAATAATAATAATAATAATAATAATAATAATAATAATTAATAATAAAAATAATATTATGTGTGTTTGTATGTATGTATGTATGTGTGTGTGTGTGTATGTGTGTGTTGCTATAATAATATATAATATTAATAATAATAATAATAATAATAATAATAATAATAATAATAATATAATATGTAAGGTTATGTATATTAGGTGGTATGTGTGTGTGTGTGTGTGTGTATGTGTGTGTGGGTGCGGTGCGGCACGCGCGGCTATTGTGGTGTACATTTTATTTAGCTTGCAAAGTAGTAAAAGGGGTTCAGATGAAGGAGGCAAAGGGGGTGGTAGCCCAAAAGGGAGGGGCATTGGGGCAACTCACACGTGAGACCTAAAAAGACAAACAAAGGTCTAAATTTTATTCGAACCAGGAGTACGCCTCGGGAGTCAACTTTTTTTTTTCTTATGTTTTACTTCGACAGAAAGTTTTTTAATCTTATTCTTTCCTCAGGAATAGAGATAAGAAGTGAGAACTGCCATAGTTGAATTATTATATATAAAAAAAGGAGCTGAATATATTATCGAACATTTTCACCGGTTTGATTTCTTTCTTTTATTTACGAAAAAAAAAAACTACTTGGCGGTTTACGATCAGGAGTGTGTGAAGGTCGTTAAGAAGGGAAGGGGAAAATTTTAATATTTATTTTTGATATCTTTGTGGAGAAGATTCCTCTAAATTTAAGACTCCAAAAAAATGATAAAAAAAAACGCAGACAGATGAAACTTTTTCCATCCACGGAAGAACAACATATCACAACGTTTTAGAACCATCCAAAGGCCTTTATTTAAGGTGGGATATAAATAAACACGTGCTAAGTTCAAGATTTTTGAGTATTTTTTAAAATATTAAAGCATTTTTTCGACAAATATAATCAAATATTGCTTCATTATATACGTTTAAATTATTTTTCTACATATTTTCAAATCAACAGGTTCTTGAATATCTTTATCATGAGAGTAGTGGACTTTAAACAGAAACTTTTAAATGGTTGTCGACCTGGGTGGTCTTGGGGTAAAGAGCTCACCTCAGGACTCGTTGTTCGTGGGTTCAAACCCAGCTGAGATTAACGGATTTATTTTGAGCGATAAAAATCTTTAGCAACACTTCCTTCGGAGTGGAAGTAAAGCCGTCGATCCTTTGTCGATTGTGGTTATGTAAAAGAACCCTGGAAGTTATGTGAAAATACTTTTCCCGGCAGAGTTGGTTGGTACTTTTGTTCTCGCTCATAGACATTCTCGTGTGCTGCAATAATCAGTTGGTTCAGAAAGTGCACGCCAAATATCTCAAATACGAAGTATTCATATTCCGCGTAACTAAGTGTATCAACTTAAGCATTATTTTCTTTATTTAATCCCATTTTTTTTACATTAAAATTATTACAAGATGTTTCCTAATTTACGTTTTCTTCCATTCCCAAAAGGCGTGACTCTTGAATATTACTCCTAAGCTTGTTTTTGTTATTTATTTACCTGTATCGATGATCACACTAAGATGAACTAAAGCGCAGAACATTTTATTCTATCCGTCGAATCCTTGCCGCCGTTTTGGATGGAGGCGCAGCGCGCTGAACTCTGGTGAGAGTGGTGTCAACTAAATACATTTAATTAAGGTCATTATTATTACTATCACCACGTCCTACTACCCGTTCGATTGTACGCACTTACGCTAACGTGTAATGGTATGGTGATTGTGAGATGAAATTGAGGACCTACAGTTTAACGTGGGATCCGAACCACGGTGGAGGCCTGGCATTCCTCACATTCACAAGTTGTGATTAATACACGTCTTGTCAGAGGTGAAGGAAGGGTTTGTCAATCAGGATCAACTATTATTTCTTTTATAGTTAACGCGAGCTGTGGTTCGTTAAATATGATGAGTGCAGTTATCGCACAAATTACAAAATATATTAAATTAAAATAAGCATATATATGACTTGAGGATTAAATCTAATACCAGGTCACACTGTAACGTTGAATTTTCTTTATAGTTAATTGTTAGCTATCTTAATATATATAATTCTTCTGTACGTGTGTATGTCACTGAACTCCTCCTAAACGGCTGGACCGATTTTGATGAATTTTTTTGTGTGAGTTTGAGTGGGTTCGTGGATGGCTTAGATTTACAATTGGACCCGGTAGGTGGCGCTGCAATCGGGTTCTAGGATTTTTTTTTATTTTTTAGGGAATTTATTTGGGGGATTTTTTTTTTTTTAGATTTTTTGAATATCAGAACATGTAACCTCAAAATTTCACCCCCCCCCCCACCACCACCACCACTACCCAATATTTATAATAATGAATATAATATTAATAATATATTATAATTAATATTTGTGTAACTCAATAATTGGAGTTCATTGTGAATTTGTAATTGTGATGATCACATAGTATTTGTTTTATTATCGAAATCAATTATGCCACCCAAACGAAAAGCCAATGTTCGGGCAGGACAACGTCTGTCGGGTCCGATAGTAGGCCTATATATTTTGTGTAACATTAAACCAAATGTACTTTGAAAAATATTAAGTCACCATTTTTTTTTTAGTTTTTTACCACCACGTCCTACTCCTGTTCAGGTTATAGGATTATGTACTAATTACGATGGTGTGTTAAGGGCCCCACACGGTCAATCCTAAATGACCTTGTGGGGCCCTTAACACATCATTGTATTAAGTGATCAGTTCAATCTGTCAGTTTAGACTGAATTGAGGCTTTGCACACACTGTCAGTCTGAAATAGAGCGTGGTTGGTGCTGGACGTGTTTTTTTTTGTATTTTTTAGACTTAAATATAAATGAAACATTGTGTGCTGCAATTGCACTTATTGTTAGAAAGCGTAAATTAAAAGGTGACGGAAAAGAGAATTGTGGGTGAAGGATTGGCTATTGAAGCGAGGACAGTATTCTCATATTAATAATCTTTAATATTTTACACTCACACAAGAATTCTTGCTCTCGCCACGCCTCAATAGATTCCAAAAGAAATTATTTCGACCAGGAAGCCATTGAACACTCAAAGTCACCAGCACGAATGTACAAAACAAATAAATATATCCACACAATTAAAATGTAATATAGTACTTCACCTAACACTAAAAAATTGTATCAATAAACATAGGAGACAGAATGAATGCTGTTTGCTTTATGATACTTGGCAGCAGACTGATAGTTTGTACTGAACCCCCAACCCGCTCTCACCACACACGGTCAGTTCAGACGGATGGACTGATCGTTTGTACTGAACCTCCAACCCGTTCTCCCCACACACGGTCAGTTCTGACGGATGGACTGATCGTTTATACTGAACCCCCAACCCGTTCTCACCACATACGGTCAGTTCAGATGGATGGACGGTCAGGCCACAGTCCGTTTAATGGAAAGTCATCAGACCGTCAGTCCGTCATTTCAGACTATCTTTCGGCCTTTTTTGTATACACACTGCAATTAATACTGATCACATTGGGTCGAGGAATGTTTATTATGGATAAAATATACCTACATTTGTGTGGAGGATGAGTGGAAAACCATTTAGTGAAAAAACACTTTCAGTACGTCCAACCGGAATCAACCCCGGCGGTACAGTCTATTGGGAAAGTGATACCTTTGATCATTCGAACATCGAAGCGAGCTATTGATATATCAAAATATCAGTAAATCACGTTTGTTAATTATTTGTCAACAAAAGCATAGTTGCTGTTTTTTAATTAATGCCGTGTGTGTTAGAATCAAGTTCGGACCAACATAAAACCCATTATTAGCATTGGCATTTTTTTTATGTATACAAGTGCCTTAATTAAAATTAAGCTACCCGTGAAACAATTACTATGTGTTTACCTAAATGGAAAATAAACATCCATAAACATACACTGACTATACTAGCAGGACCCTAAGTGGTATAGGACTACAAATATGACCACTCTAAAGGTAGGAGCTTAGGAGAGATAAGTTATGGTTAGTATTTATATAAACACTTTATTTTTCAAAATAAATCAAATATTTCTCCAGTAGAGACAAAGTGTTTAATTTTCTTCACATATCGATATCAACAGTTCTTGAATATCTGTTGAGGGTGTCCTGGAATTTAATGTCTAACTTTTCTCGTCATTAAAAAAGTTTCTCTTTCATGACAGATAGCTATTCAACAACTGTTGATATCACCATGTGAAGAAAATTAAACTCTAGATTTCTACTGGAGCAACGTTTGATTTATTTCAGCCATGCAACTGTTTTGGTATAAAAACCGAAAAATTACTGCCCCTAACCCATAATCCCTACAGTCCCACCTCAGCAGATGCTCTTGACCTCCTTTGGATCTATGTTTTGGTGTAAGCTGAATTGGTAAGTCATAGTATTTTTATTAGTAGTGAATTTAATTTAGAGAATATTTTACCAACTTTATAGAAGATTATGTCGCTTTTCTCCAATTAATCAAAATCTACTTTCTACTGACATGAGCAAAAACGCTTATAAATTGTTAGACAATAGCTTGAAGTCTATTTATATATAGGCCTATATATATTTTAGTTTGGAAAGTAATCGTCAGCCCGTTACGTTTATAGATCACAAAATGGTTAATCACTAAATGCCTTCGTATTACTTTCTTTATGGCATTATAAATTCTAAAGTGCATTGCCACACTTACAAAGAATGCCACCTACCCTCATATTGAAATAGTTATATTCAGTAAACCTCATTACACCCTATCTTGATCTAGTTCCATCCAGTCCAGCTCATTACACCCTATCCCTATCTTGAGCTAATTCTATCCAGTCCACCTCATTACACTCTATCTCTTTCAGGTCCATCTACAGTTATCCTCCCATCTGCGTCTAGGTCTTCTCAATGGTCTCTTCCCATTTGTTAAGACCTTGAATATGGTTAAGACCTTGAATATGGTTCTAGATTCTCCCATTCTCGCTGTATTTCCTGCCCAACATAATCTACGCAACTTTATTACCCTAACAATATATTGTGATGAACGCAAAGTACATTTATGGAGGTTGTCGGCACGTATCTGCAATGCGATGATGTTAAAGTGAATATGGAGTTGTGGTTCAATGTGAGTTTTAAACTTAACTTAAGCCTGATTTACCAACCTTTGGTGACCGTTGGGATAATTCCCCTTAATATAAATATGCCCAAGGTGCAAACCTGGAATCAAGCCAGGTACCTTTAGGCTCGTAGCCAGTTGTACTGACCATTAAACCACGCTGGCGGATAGGGTCAAATATGATCATCCACATACAGACATGAGAGTTTGACGAGGTTTATCATAGAAATTTGATTAACATACTTGATAAAATGTTCTAGTTATAAAAAATAATTTAAGGCCATTGGTCCTGTCAAGTTCAAGTCTGAAACCTATTTTGTGAGATCGTGGGTGGGAGGGTGAAATGAGTGGCATGCCTTCACAACCGACCAATGTATCCTTCTGCGCCAACAAGAACAGATGGATCACGGAAACAGTAGATGGCGCTGGCTACCAGACAGGTCTTGCGGAAAAATCATACGTCTGGAAATGTAAGTTTTCTCGAGAACGAGTGGAATTTTTATGTTAATATTTTCAACGCCCCTTCTAAGATAATGTATCGATGTTTATTAATTGTTACATTTTCTTATCTTTTGTTATGAAGTCGGTGGTTTTCTATTGAAAAATGTCAATATTATCGATATTTGATCACTGTTAAAATTATAGAGGAGATGTGTATATAAAAAGTATAACTTAATCAACATGCTTCTTTTCTTGACCAAACCATTTCCGAAAAGAAAATTGCAAAACAATAAAAATTATAGAAGATAACAGTTTTTTCTCGTGGCTCTGCATTTCCATGCCAAATGAAAAGGGCCAATCGCCTTAAGCCTGCAGTTTTCGTGTCATAGAATGCCGCACGATTTCAAATATATATTACATTGCAATGCTTGCATTCAGGCCATTTTGGGTACTTCCCATAATGTTGAGCAGCCCCATATTACTGGAGCACAAACATAACTAGCTGTATCTCAGAAAACAAGGTCAAATGGGGCACATGTTTATATGAACTGTTTTGATGGTTTTGGTGTCTCCTGTTCACCGATGAAGTTTGTCCCACCTATCACGGTACACCTGTATATATATCTTTGTATTTATCAACGCGTTCAAAACTTGTAGTCTGTTAAACACAGCGTTAAGTCTCTCATTTGTTTCCAACGACCTCATTAGTCGAAGTTTTGTCAGTGAGAACTTGTGTTTTTCGTCGCACCTCCCAAGTGCTGATGGCATTCGATATCTTGTCGACTCCCACAGAATATTTTGGATCCCGTGTTGTCGTTTGACGCGGCAAACCGTTAATTTTAATCAAAACTTCCTCACTCTAACGATAGAAATTAACGTGTCTAAGGCTTTATTCGCACGTTCGCTGAGAATTCAGAGCAGAGTTTGCTTGAGCAGAGCAGGAATTCACAGAGATGCTACCTCGAAACAGCTAATTAATTATTTACACAATTTAGTTTATAGAACATAAACATATTTATGCTTTATCTTATACAAGAGAAAGTATTGTAATCGTGAAATTTTCTTCCTCAAGATGATGATGATGATGATGAATTTTTTCCGTTTTATGTGTTTAAACAAAAGTTGAAATTAAATTGCAATCTTATTGTCTGTCTCTCTGTCTGTCTGTCTGTCCCTGGACACGAATTTGAAACAGTTTGATGGATTTTGTTCAAATTTGACATCTAGATTTTATGTAGAAGTACCGCGATTTTTTTTGTTTTTTGTTTTCATTTTTGATCCTAGCCCTCAAATTAAGTAAAGTTTATTGAAGAATTACTTTTTTGAATTTCAAATTTTTTGAAAATGGCTTTTTAAGATTTTGTTTGAAATGTACATCTGTAGAGGTTTTTACATGATAAATAAAACTGTGTGTCTACTTGTTTTTTGGGGGAAAATTCCTTCAAGGGTAGTTTACTAGTGAGGTATAACTGGATGAACTGCTCATTTTATTCCTTCTCTTTCAATTTCGTACATAGGCGTCTTAAGTGTGACAGTGTTTAGACTGCTTAAGTGCGTTAATTTAAGATGCAGCCCGCTTTGTAAAATATCTTTGAAATCTCCAAGTAGACAACGTCGTTAAGGTGGAGATCCAGGGTATGTGAGAAAAGCTCAGTATTTTTGTAATTTTTGTAGCAATTTTTTTGTTGCCAAAATATATAAAATATGGCTCCAGTTGCAATGTTTAGCTTACATTTCTTCACGTGGTGATATCAACAGTTGTTGAATATCTGTCGTGAGCATAGCGGTATTAGATGATAAACTTTTTAAAAGAAGAGAAAAAGTAGTCGTTAAATTCTAGGACACCCTTTACAGATATTCAACTAACTTTTGATATAATTATGTGAAGAAAATTAATCTATTTGTTTGCACTGGAGCGATATTTTATTTATTTTGTTATAAAAACTGCAAAATCACCTGTCTTTACTCGCGTTTCCTTACACATCACCTTAAGGCGACTGACCCTTTTCATTTGGCGTGGAAATTCAGAGCCATGGGTGAAAAAAATGGCCATTTTAAAGAAAACTTTTATTATTTTGCAATTTTGTTTTCGTAAACGGTTTGTTCAAGAATAGAAACATGTTGATTAATTTATGCTATTTATATACACACCTTCTCTATAATTTTAACAGTGATCAAATATTGATAAAAATCTACATTTTCCAATAGAAATCTACCGGCTGCATAACAAAAAATAAGAAAATGTAACACCTAATAAACATTGATATATTATTTTATAGGTGGTGGTAAAAATATTACTAAAAAAATTTCCCTCGTTCTCGAGAAAACTGGTATTTCCAAACGTATGATATTTCCGCAAGATCTGTCCGGTAGCTAGCGCCATCTATTATTTCCGTGATCCATCTCTTCCTGTTAGCGCGGAAGGATACTTTGGTCAGTTGAGAAACCACGCCACGCCACGCCTACCCACATAATAGGTTTTAGATTTGCTCTTGACAGGGCCAAGGGCCTTGATATAGAAGATTAATAAGTAAAGATACTTCCTCGTGAAACACAGCTTTTAGTATTCATGACGTACACCCTTATAAAATATTTATGTGTATATAAAACTCTGCCGTGGGTAATCTTAATGGCTGGAAGGGGCCACTTATTTCAGAAACCTGTACTGAATAAAGTAATTAGTATCGCTTCATTACGTTGCATTGAGTACTTTGCGGCTTGAAACGACCAGTTTATCTTAAAGTAGTTACAAAGAAAATCCTTTCAAATGAAACCAGCCTACCAAAGACCCGTTTAGAGCGAGAATTTTAATCAAGTAATAGTAGTTGATTTAGCACAGGAAATTATTCTCTTCGCATTTTATTTTAAAGTATTTTTAGAGAAGTAATGTTTAATTCATTTGTGATGGTTTACACAGTTGATTATTAGCATGGCAATGGCTGTTTAACTACTGAGGGTTGGTTTACATAGCCGTTGAATAACATGGGGGTTATTTAATCATATATTATTATTATTATTATTATTATTATTATTATTATTATTATTATTAGCAGCACCGCGTCTTACTGCCCGTTCGTGTTATACGCACTTACACTAATGTGCAATGGTAGGGTGATTGTGAGATGAAATGGAGGACCTACAGTTTAACGTGGGATCCGAACCACGGTGGAGGCCTGGTATTCCACACATTCACAAGTTGTGATTAATACACGTGTTGTCAGAGGTGAAGAAAGGGTTTGGTAATCAAATAAAGCTGTGCCGGGACCGAGGATTGAACCCCGGACCCCCAGCAAAGAAGTCCGAAACCTTACCTCTAAGCCACCAGGTCACCTAATCAGATGTTGAATAATGTATGGAAAGTTTATTCTGCTGTTGAATAATTACAAACAAAATGGTGCATTTCATTTTCTCATGAAAATTACTTTGAGGGCACTCCACATAAGCAAATATTTCCATATTTTATCACATTATTTCCACAACTCTTTGATATAAAAAATAATTTAACTTTGCAAGTTGTAGGAATCTTTGAAACTTTTGTTTAAAATAATATTTTATAAATTCAATATTTTCCTAGCTATAGGTGAGGACTAAATATATTGCCTATTTTTTAAAATAAAGCTTTTGTAAAATATACTACCCACCAGCTATCTGACTAAACAATAAGCGTTCTTGGAAAAATTTTCAAACTTGGTGTTATTTTATCCTCGCTGGATATATTTTTTTGTTCGTCCCAGGTTGTAATCAGACAGCCATTATCTCTTCAAAAAACTCAACCTGCTTCCCCTTTTACACTCCTCCCCCCTCCTCTCCACCAACCAGTCTTCGTAGAACTTGCAATCTCTTTGGATGGTGCTACCAAAAACCATGTTGCATATCTTTGCATGCTATTAACTTATTTTCGTTGTTGGTTTCACGGTAGCAATAGCGCGGAAAGCACGGTTCATACATCATGAGGTAAAGTCGCGCCTTCTTTCACGGTTTTTTTTTGTTTGTATTCTATACATATTTTTGAAAAAAAAAAGCTTAATTTTTGACAATTTTGACAGTCTAGTTAAAAAAATATGCTTTTACTTTCTCTCAACTTCTCGTAGAAAGAAGTATTGTGATAGTGAAAAAAAAAAAATCAAACTTGAGATTTTGATTAATATCGACGTTTCATGGACTCCGCCCCAGGGGTGGGGGGGGGGGGCGACCCCTATCCTGAAGCTGAAAAAAGTTGTTTTTGGGTTGCCATCTGCCTGTTTGTATCTTCGAATAGAGCCGAAATCATTCTACCGATCGGGCTAAAATTTGTATCTAGGACCCGCCTCGGTGGCGTAGTTGGCTAACGCGCTAGTCGTGTTGAGCTCGACCGCCGAGGACGGGGAGATCAAGGTTCGAATCTCGTGGGTGAACTGGGTGGTTTTTCTAAATGGTTTTCCACTCTCGCTCCACGCAAATGCGGGTTCACTTCCTCTAAATTCAACCATCCAAATTCCTAATCCATTAGCGTAATTAGTACTTAAGGCGTATAACCCGAAAGGGTAATAAGACGCGGTGCTAAATATAATAATATTAATAATAATAATAAAATTATTATTATTGTATCTAGGGTTTAAAATGGTTCCTCCGAGGGATTTTTGGAATTAGATATCAAGCCCTAAAATTAAGGATAAAAATACAAAAAGAGAAAAAAAAAAGATTTTTTTTTCAAAATTCACTAACGATTTTGATTAAATTTTGTATTCAGGCAAAGTTTAATATTACAAAAAAGTGGCAACTCTAATTTTCCCGTGAAAATTACTTAAGGGTATTGTAGATAAAATAAAAATTTCCAAATTTTATCATATCACCGCAACTATTTGAGATAAGAAATAACTTATCGTTAAGCTGTAGTAATATTAAAATAAACAAATATATTTTAATCTGGCAAATATTTTATCAAACCAACCGTTTCTGAGATATAAGCAAAAATATACTTTTTTATATGGACTACTTAGAAATATGTTGTTGGTTGTTGCTCTTTGGTGGGACACAGATTCTTCTCTTTTCTCAATGTTTCTGTAACAGTGTATATATTATATTTATTCTCTTTGGTGGAATGTTTCTTCAACTGTGTGTACCAAATCCTTTAACAAATATTGCGAGTTTTTGTTAAATGTCTCTATTTTAAGATTAAACTGAGAGAAAGTCTGTGCGGCTTACCGTATGGTTATTTTATCAATTAATTTAAGATATTTAACGTGCCCCTTATGAACCGAATGATTCTATCAGAACAAGACTAAAAAAAAACTAACTTAAATCTAGAACAGACCCAGCCTCCTGAACCCCGTTCGTCAAATCGGCACTATGTAAGGGAGAACCCCAATTCTACGATCAATATTTTTTTAAATCCGTAAATACCACCTCTGTGGTCCATTGGTCAAGAGCTACTAGTTAAATATCCAGAGGTCCTGGGTTCGATTCCCGGTGCATCCAGATTTATCTGAGAAGCAGTGGTTCTGGAACGGGGTAAAATCTGTTTCTTTGAGGAAAAATTAGGAGATACTGGAATAAGAAGCAGCAGTTACAGACTAGAAAACTGAGATTAACGGCTTGAAGGTTCGTTGTGCTGACCACATGATACCCTCTATCTATAGAATTTGATCCTATCTTCGCCAACATACGGCGACCACTCACCCAGCATGGCTAGAATGCGGTATTATGACATGGAGACTTTATTAAATCAATTTTAATCGAAAAATAAGTTAAGAATTTGCTACAAATTATTAAATTAATATTGATAAAGTATTGCGATTTTTTTAATGGCAACGTTTTAGTTACCCACATTATTGGTTGCATATTACTAGGCGTCATTGTCATACTATATTAGACTGCCGATGTTAGGGAAATCGGGGCTTGAATTCTGATAGTTTACCGAGGGTTTGGTTTTTCTAAAGGTTTTTCCATTCTTCCGCGCAAATGTGGGGACACTTTCTCAAAAATTTGACCTAAACACATTCCTAACATATCAAAGTAACTGGTACTTGTGCGTACAGCCTTAATGGGTAGTAAATTGTGATGTTGGAACTTTTTTTAATTTTATAACATGTGTTGATAAGATATTTGATATTTATCAACTTTTATAACTGTCAAGATAATTATTTTTTATCTAAGTTTGATAGGTATTATAAAATTTTAGGTGAATAATATAAAAACACATAAGTGCTAGAAAAATATAAGCCTAACAAATAAACCAAAAACTTTTTAAATGAAGGGTAAAAAGTATGGTTCAAATTACGCGATGACCATGACCAAATATTCAAGAGCTGTTTACATTACAATGGGTATAAAATTAAACTAATTGCTTTTAATAAAGCGACATTGAATGTATTTTGAACAAAAGCAGTTTTTGTTATAATTAATTTCCATCCCACCACTGGTTTTAAATACGATATAAAGGGTGTCCCGACAAATGACATCATG
Organism: Timema podura; assembly: GCA_033556935.1. Classification (NCBI taxonomy): domain Eukaryota; kingdom Metazoa; phylum Arthropoda; class Insecta; order Phasmatodea; family Timematidae; genus Timema; species Timema podura. Next base: position 17,580,212 of record JAVRXN010000006.1, on the reverse strand, counting down.
ATATTTCACACTACCCTACCTGAAAAGGATCTATTAATGACTTCAAAATATTTACGATGTGACAAATGGTAACAATTTCTATCTATTTAGCCTTAAAAAACTCGAGCTAATATGTGCAAGCAGGGTTCGTTACTGGATAGTAGATAGGTGTGAGGATGCCAACATTTCACTTGGTGTAAGTTAAATAGTGGGTTAGGTTAGATAAGGTTAAGTTAGGTTAGATTAGAATTGATTAGGTTTGGTTAGGTTAAGTTAGATTTCAGTTACTTGAAACGCTCCAATACCATTGCCTTTATCCTTTTTGCGACGCAACCTGCATATCAGAGGATCTTACACACTAAATAAATTAAATTCGCCTAAGTGAATTTAAAACTGAGGCCGGTACACCTCCTCATCAAGTGGTACTATTTGTCGGGTCGTAAATATTTTTAAGTAATTAGTAGAACCTTCTCAGGTAGCCATCCCTCCTGTTGGTACGAAATGTCGCGTGGTTACCATTTGTTGCTTATTCAAAGGAAGAGATGTCTTAATATTATCCCTCAGATAGCTGGCGTGATCTGACCTCATACACGCACCTTGCTTTTTGTATCTAGAGGCAGAGATCTGCATTCATCCTCCCGGAGAGTAGGTAATATATTCGCAGCGGTACCCTACCTCTCCCCCTCTCTAAGATCCTGTTTCCAGTCGTGTGCGAGACTTTTCCAAATTCCTTTTCCTTATTCAAGATGTGGCGAAAAGGAATCTTAAATTTTTTTTTGTGGATGCACGGTGTTGGGGGAGTAAGGAGGATCTTTGATTCGATTCCAGACGACGGATGTTTAGATTTATATACTGTTTGGATGTAAGTTTATCTTGTTAACACCCTTTTTGTCAAGTTGATTGTTTGGAAGGTTACACTACATTACTCTGTGTCGTTGAATGAATACATGTTTTTTTTTGTAGTACTGTATCCTACTACCTGTTCGGGTTTTAAGATTATGAACTAATTACGCTAGTATTTTTTTAAGGATTAGGAAGGTTATATAAAGAGGAAGTGTACCCACATTTGCGTGGAGGGAAAGTGGAAAAGTCATTTCGTAAAAACCACCCTCAGTACACCCGACCGAGATTCGAACCTATATCTCCCCATTATCGGCAGTCTGGTCTACTACGAAAGTAGTGCTTTAGACCATGCGTCCACCGAAGCTGGTAATGACTAAATTATTATTATTATTATTATATTTAGCACCGCGTCTTACTACCCGTTCGGGTTATACGCTTAAGTACTAATTACTCTAATGGATTAGGAATTGGGAAGGTTGAAATTAGAGGAAGTGAACCCGCATTTGCGTGGAAGGAGAGTGGAAAACCATTTAGGAAAAACCACCCCCAGTTCACCCGACCGAGATTCGAACCTCGATCTCCCCGTCCTCGGTGGTCTGACTCAACACGACAAGCGCGTTAGCCAACTACGCCACTGAGGCGGGTAATGACTAAATTAAACGGATGGTATTTTAATTAAAAAAACTAACTTTCTCTCATCAGGTTCACAAACTCATTTGCAGCGTTTTTAAAAACTTTTCTCAGTAACGGACTAGTTTATTAGAGTTTAATATGTTGTCGACCTTGGTGGTTTTTGTGGTGAAGTGCTCGCCTCAGGACCCCGACGTTCGTGGGTTTGAACCCAGCCGGGGTCAACGTATTTTTCTTGAGATATAAAAATCTGTATCACAGCTTCCTTCGGAGGGGAAGTAAACCCGTTGGTCCCATTTCTATTGTGGAAGGTTTGTGGAAATAACTTTCTTGGCAATATTGGTAAGACCTTTCACTCTCGCTCATAGAAACTCTCGTGCGCTTATATAAACAGTCGGCTCAGAAAGTGCACGTTTAATATCGCAAATAAATAAATAAATAAATTTACTGTATATACGGACCACTACACCCAATATCACCGCTGATGGAACTGAATGTCTTATGGATAATAGCATTATCTTCGCACCCGCCTCTGTTTCGTATTTAGCTAAACTGCTGCTGACGGGGAGATTTGAGATTCGAATCTCGCTCGGGTGAACTGGGGTGGTGGTGTTCCTTAATGGTTTTTCACTCTCCCTCCACGCAATTGCGGGTTCACTCACTCTATGTTCAGCCTTCCCAATTCCTAGCCCATTAGAGCAATTAGTTCTTAAGCGTATAAACCGAACGGGTAGTAAGACGCAGTGCTAATAATTATTATTTATCTTCGCTCTCTCTCAGTTAACTGTTGCCAAATCTCCTCGCTCTTAGTTATGTCTGAAAGGGGTGTGTTAGAGTAAGAAGGAGCTACTGGCATCCTAATTAACCAACGTTTTGAAATTTATCTCAAGTTTAAGGTAAGCTTGGTCGTACTAAAACAAGAGAATGAAACATCTGTTGCCCAAAGGTAACCATGCAGTTCCCATGGAGATGATATCTAGTGTAACTCTCTGTCCCTCTGCCGAAATTAGAAGTTATATTAATGTACACTCTGTTTGCTATGAAAGGTAGCAGTCTTACCTTGACGGATTACACTATGGGTCTTGCTTATAAGCTAGCTATATCATAGTGGAAAAATGAGAGGTATTCGCGATTTGTTTCAGGGTAAGCGAAGGACGCGTGTTTATAAAGAAGTTAAAGACAGTATTTTTTTAAAAATAAACGTTTTTTTATGAACAAACCACATGAATAGTACAGGGGAAAAAAGGGGGAAGTATAATTTTAGCTTGAAATGAGTTATTCAGGGTGTCTACTATCCGGGAAAATCAGGGAAAACGGGAATTAGCTGGGAATTTGAAGTGATCGGGAAAAAACGGGAATAAGTCGGGAATTTGGTAAATTATAATAAAAATCCGGGAAAATGTTGTTTTAATAAAAATATAAAATATAATTATCATTAAATCAGTAAATTATAATGTGATTCAAACGATATTTTTTTTGGTAGCTGTGAAATATATTTTTAATTCCTAGTAAACAATGTTAATACAAATTAAAAAACAATGTTTATTAAAAAATGTTTATTTAAATTTTTAACTAATCATTATTCATAGCGAAATATTAATAGAAAAACGGCGGGGGGGGGGAGGGGGGGGAGGGAGAGTTAGAAGGATGACATACTTTTTAGTCGGGAATTTTAGGAAATGATCAGGGGAAATCAGGGAAAAGTTCAGGGATTTCATTGGTCAAGTTGAGTCGACACCATGGTTAGTGCTGCTATCTGTTAGACTACCATGATACCTTTCTAATGCACTTCAAAACTTCCCCATGGTATGGTGGTCGGTGTACATGGCTACGGGCGTAGGGGTCCTAGGTTAGATTCCTGGCAGACACATAGGAATTTTTCCCGAAAGAGGAATTACCTCAACTGTCACAAGAGTTTGGCTAGTTAGGGCTTAGATCATTACCGGTTCCACACCTTGTTACTCACTTTCATCAAATCATCTTGAAAATGTGATCTTATCTTTTCCACCTGTAAGCTTCACATGTTAATACCACTTGTGGTACTAAGTATGTTGGATCCATACCGTCAATCTTGTATTCTCCGACACCGCCTTTGGATCACTTGGGCACACCACCGTGGACCGCAATTTGAGAACCACTGCTCTAGTGAATGTTTTTTTTTTCTTCTGATGATTATTTAGATTATTTTTATATAGCACCATGTCTTACTACCCGTTTGGGCTATACGTTTATGTTTTAATTACGCTAATGGTTTTAGGGATTAGGAGGTATATATCTAGAGGAAGTGTAACTGCATTTGCTTGGAGAAAGAGTGGAAAAATATGGTCGAGAAATTCACCCTCAGTTAACCCGACTGAGATTCGAACCTCGATTTCCCATAATCGGCAGTTTAGTCCACTGTGAGAGTAGCGCGTTAGATCACGTGGCCACCGAAGCGGATAATTTAGACTCTTCTTTTCTCTTGATTACTCTCTTCTCAAATAGTAGGCGATTCTTGAATTAAGGTGATGAATATAAGATTCCAAACCTTTTCCATCTAGTACCAGTGTGGCGGTGAGCTATGAAGTTAATTTTTTTTAAACTAAAGGTAGCTGTACACTGAGGCAACCACAGGCAATTTAGCCGCATGCGGCGCGGTGCGATCGCATGCTGCAAATTGCATCACCGTCGCACGCGGCTTGCGGCGTGAATCTGGTGGTTGCTCTTAAGCCGCAAGCCTTTCTCCCATCACAGATGGGCTCAGTTGTGTAGTCGCATGCGGCATGCTGTGTTCACAGGGAAAAACAAAATCACTCGCAAAAAAGATACCATGAAAAAAGTATTATATAATTGAAAAAAAAAAGTTGAGATATGGGCAAAAAACTGGCCTTTTAAATTTGATATCCCAGAAAAGGTAGTCAAATACAAAGTGATAAATTTGAAAGAAACCTACAAAGTGAAACATTTGAGAGCAGCCTTCCACAGATTCAGAAATAATAAAATACGGATCAACTGTGAGGATGATTGTGTACACTACATTCCCCTGTGATGTATTCTATGCCGACATCTCTGTACAAAATTACTCGAAATCGAAACAATCTGCCGCGCTAGGTGTAAATGGGTCGGCAGCACGCTGCAACTATTAGAGCAGGCATCATGCAGCGTGTGAACCAGGGCGGCAACAAACGTTCGCTTGCTGCAGGCAATTGTGTTGCCACAAGTTGCCTCAGCGTAAAGCCACCTTAACTGTGTGGACTCGCTTTTCACCGATAAACAAGGAGCAGTAATTAGATCTCTTTACGGGCAAGATCTCTAAACCAATCACAAGAGATCCGCATGAATACTGTTTAGGCCGGGCTGCACAAGTAGTGACAACCTAAGTTTTGTCCGCGTTTCTCCATAGAATTTGGCGTGGAAGAACCATTCTAATTTCAAAACCAACCTACTCTTATCTTGCGCGTGTATCCACTTAGGTGAGACACAACTACATTTTACTGTTGTCAAATTATTTAAAATAAAATTGTTTAAGACTACCCGCTTCGGTGGCCGCGTGGTAAAACGTGCTTCTCTAGTATTAGTCGACTGATGATGACTGGGAGATAAATGTTTGAATCTCGGTCAGGTGTATTCATGGTGGTTTTTTTCCTAAATAGTTTTCCACTCTACTTCCACTTAAATGTAGATACACTTTCTTTAAATATAGCCTTCCTAATCACTAGAACCATTAGCGTAATTAGTATATATGCTGATAACCCGAAAGGTTAGTAGACGTGGTGCTAAAAAAAAGTGCTTATGTAATACTTTAACGGTCTCTAACGGGTGAATTGCACACTACACAAGGCGCTTATGCTCTCTATTTTCGGAGAACGTGTTAGTCGTGTTTTAAGTCCATTTTCTAGCGTGCTGTTTGAACGAGTATATTCAAAGCCCTTGCTAGGTTGACAGGGTAATTAAATAATAATTCCTACCACCTTTTTTGGGGGGAAGTTATCTTTTGTGTGGATGCAAAGTTAATTTCCGCCCTGTGTGCGCGTCAACAGTCTTGTACGATTAAATATTATATGAACGGTAACATAAAGCCGTCGCCTCTAGCTGCGTTTTCAACAATATCACTCAGTAGCCGGTGAATCCACACGTCCATACCAGACTCCGCCTTAAAACTATGAAGGAAGACTGAGCACGGGAAGGTCCTGGGTTTGATTCCAGTGTCCATTTGTCAATTTATATATTTTTTATTTTACTGTGTCTTAAAGGCTGGTAATGAGGAAATCATAATTCATAGGAAATGTACCCTCATTTTCGTGGCGGTAGAGTGGGAAAACATTTAGGAAAAGCCTCACCCACGGTATACCCGACTGGGATTTGAAGCCCAATCCCCCTGTCATCGGAATTCCAGTGTATTGTGAGGGTGATGCCTTAGACCGGTGGTTTACAAAGTGGGGTGCGTGACCCCAAGAGGTACGTGAGCATTGCTTAAGCGACAAACTGGCAAAATGGCAAGAAGAAAACCAATCGTGGCGGGGAATTTTCGAGGCAACTAAGGGAAATTTTCTCTTTTGACTAACTGCCATTTGTCATTTGGGGGAAATTTCACTGTGGAGGTACGTTAGATTTTGTCATTACCAAGGGGTACAATCTAAAAATAAGTTCAAGAACCACTGCCTTTGACCATTTGGCCTCCGAAACGAGTACCCATAGTTAGATTTGTCAAGAACATTTGGGTTCATATCTTAGTTTTTAAATTACGGTTTTCACTGAATCCCACTACCTGTCAGGGCTAATCATCGTAGAGTAGGTAGAATTTAGAGGAGATTCATCTTATATCGCGTGGAAGGAGAAGGGGGAAACCACTTAGGAAGAGTCAGCCCAATACCCTCGGTCAGAATTTTAATCTTAACCTTATCAGGGACATACCAAACGTTGTTAATTCCACGTTTCTTATCTTATTATTATAAAATGATAATACAAATGTGACTAATATTTCACGAAAGATAATCAACGATCCCAGTGGATATTTTGGAACTATGCTAAACGCCACTCGCTGAACACGAGACTGCTTTCAGTAAACCAAACCAGCAAGCAACTGCCAAGAGTCGAGTTACCAAAAGGAACCAAGCAATAACTTTAAATTGAAAAAAATATCATCTGGATATGGAAATCGATCCCGGGACCTTCATCTCTGTACGCAATTTCTCCAGCCACTGAGCTATCAGAAGTCGTCCTCTATTTCATTACAGACTTTCTCTTAAAATATGAGCTAATAATGAGCCTGGACACTGGAAAACATCTGGTAAGCTCTGTGGCTGGAGTGCTAAGCCAAAGGTCCTGGGTTTGATTTCTCGTATCCATGTATCATTTTCCAATTTCAAGAATACGATTAATATTAGATTTAGATTTCACACCTTCTTATATCACAATTGTCTTTTAAAAAGTGAGCTCAAAGTTTTGCCCTGTCCAAGCATTGTGAACCCACAAGAAACGTACTGTATAATCTTATACTCCTTCACCTACAACCACCTTTTGTCATGTCAATAAGAAAGTGGAAAGATACAACGAAACTTTTTATCTCAAAATAAATTGGAAAGCACGCTGCTAGGATTAAATATAATATAAATGTTCACTTGTTAGATTATCAAAAAATTACTGAGTTTATTTGAGGAAGGGTGAATCTATAACCCTTTTTCATCAAGCCTAGTCTCAAAGTTCCGCAAATATGCTTATAAAGTCTCTAAAAAAAAGCTAAATTCACATTTTGCACATGTTTTTTCCTATTAATAAAACTCAAACTATGGGGTTATTAAGGAAAATGAACCTCGTTGGAATCTTTTGACTTTATTTTGGTTTGAAGCATAGTTTGAAATAATGCTTCGTAGAATTTAGGTGGGGATGTAGGAAATGCTAGAAAGGGTCATTGTTTTTAATTTTTTATAACAAAACATTTTTTACCAAAATTAATCAAATATTTCTCCAGGAGAAACAGAGTTTAATCTTCTTCGCATGGTGATATCAACAATTGTTGAGTATCTGTCATGAGCATAGCGGCATTAGATGAGAGAATTTTTGAATGAAGAGAGAAAGTTGTTATTAAATTCCAGGACACTCTCGAAGGATATAAACAACTTTTTATGTTTCTGTGAAGAAAATTAAACTATATATTTATACTGGAGTATTAGTTGATTTATTAAGACCCAAAAAAAGTTTTGCTAAAATAACTGAAAAAAATGACTGCCTTTTATCGTGTTCCCAGCATCTCCACCTTAAATATCGCTCTAGAGCTGAACTTATATACTGTATAGTACATTCACGATCTTAATTTACTTGAATGACAGCTCAAAAAGTTACTAGAAGTAGTCCCTAATACATCCCTACGCCAACAGCTGACATCTGTCACTTTGGATAACTGTAATGAAAACAAATGGCAATATATGAATGTGATAGTTAAACCATGGTAGTTTAGAACCAATATTATTTATATTTATTTGAGGTCAGGCACAAAGCTTATTTATCGTTTTATTCCACCTAAAATAATTACCATTCACATCACTTCCACGAAAGGTCTAACGAAAATAGCATCAAAATAGCGAGCGACGAATTTAAAACCATGTGATTGAACGTGACGGAAACAAGTTCTTTACAATGATGCACCCACGCAGTGGATAAAAATATTTTATTCAGGTAAATATTTTGAAATACGATAAAAAATTCATATAATAATTTATTTATATTATATATATATATAATAAATGACAAGTATTTTTCTTTTCCAAGTAAATACATGCCTGTATTAAAAGGTATTAATGTACTCATTATATTACACATAATCAATAACGTTACAAAACGAATAAGTATTTTTAATTATATTTAAAATATTGTTTCGAGTAAGATAGAAAGAAATGGTTAAAAGTAATGAAATAGTATTTTTAAATGTAAAATTTAACACGTAATTTAAAAAACTTAACATTTATAACAAAACTGTGATCTTTTAAAAGTGTTGGCAACCCAAAACTGTCATCTAGGTAAAAACCTATCATGAACTGGCTCTAATTTATATCATACCGAGGCGGCGCCCTTAATATAATAAACAGAACTCCTTAGGTCTCCCTATGGAAAAAAAACCCCAACCCCTTTCACGTGGAAACGCACTGATATATTAGTAGATTCGTCACGTCCGACTTAACTGGTGTATAACTGGTGTATCTGGTGGGTTTTTTTTCCTGACTGCCTTTCCTCCATGTCTTACCCACGTAATGGCATTCACCCTCCATGAAATATTAACTTAAAGGGCACTCAGGGGCAAAACGTTTCAAGAGACATTTGGAAGAATATCATTCTGAACACCCTCACTTAATCCATATTTATATCAGGGTACATTTTACAAAATAACTTTATAAATTATGATCGAATAGGTTAAGGTGTCACTCTTGTAATAAACTGGATTACTGGTGACTGAAGGGTTGGTGCTTAAATCCATGCTGGGGTTTATTTTAGTTAAGTTTTACTCTCTCCCTACACGCAAATGTGAGTACACTTCCTTTAAATTATCCCTTCCTCACCCCATCTGGTAGGTTATGCAAAGTTTTATGATGCAAGAATTTCTAATTTAAAAATAAGAGCTAATTTATTGAAGGAAAAAAAAAGTAGAAATGATAAAATGTGTATTCTCATTATTCTATAAATAGTATTAGCAATTTTAATTTATTTTTAGAAAAAATTGATAATTAAGAATTTAGCAGGAAGTACTTAAGAACTTAGACATATTCTAATAGAATATTATAAAAATCAATTCTATAGTAATGTATATACATTTATTAATCATTAATATTTCTTAGGTGTTGTAGTTAGTAAGATGAGATGCTAAAAAAAATCAAAACAAAATTCAATGAGTATTTCCCATTTCGATATTTTTATGATCTGTGGTCACACAGACTAAAGCGTCACCCGTAAGTAGGACTGGATTGCTATTGACAGGGAGATTTGGGTTTGAATTGTGGTCAGATGTACTGAGTGTACTTATCGCTAAACGGCTATCCACTCTTTTTCTACATGTAAATATGAGTACAATTCCACTAAACTGAACCTTTCTCATCCTTAACACATTAATGCATAACAAGAACAAGTAGTAAGGCACGGTACTAAAAAAAGTACATTATTAACATGAATGTATGAAATTTTTTGTAACTTTTATGGGAAGAGTATAGGGAACACGAATTTTGGCAATTTTTATATAATAACCTCTTTTTTGGTCAAAATATATTAAATATTGCTTCAGTATAAACCTAGAGTTTAATTCTCTTTACTTGGTGATAACAATAGTTTTTGAATATCTGTCATGAGCATAGCGCAATTAGGTAAGAAACTTTTTAAATGAAAAGAAAAATTTGTCATTAAGTTCAAGGATACCCTTGACAGATATTCCACAACTGGTGAGGTTACCAAGTGAAGAATAATAAACTCTGTTTTACAGGAGAATTATTTGATTTATTTTTAACATAAAGAGTTTTTTATACAAAAACCGCAAAAACACCTCCATTAACTCACGTTCCCTGAACTTTCACCAACTTCAGAAGAGGATTCATTCTATCGAAATAAAATTGTTCATTGAACTCTGTTAATATCATGATGCTGCCATGGAAGGTATTGATGTGGAATGAGCTTTGGGGCTATTTTTAATGTTTGTTGACATTTTTATTTATTATAAAATATGGGGAGTTGATTACCAAACATTTTCTGGAGGGCTGTTATCTTTAATTAAAAGGCCATCAAATGCAAACAGAAGTTTTTCAATCTAGATAAAATACAGAGAATTGAGTTACTAAAGAAAAATTTTTTTACAGTGCACCGCAAAGTCCTTTTCTTTTATCTTAATATAGAGAGATATTTACTAAAAACTAGTTTTGTGAAATGAAATCAGATACAGAAACACTCCCCTAAAGTTTATAAACTAAATAATATTAACTTTTAAAGAAATATTGAGAAAAGAGGAACAAATATAAAAGATATAAAATATCATAATAATCAGTTTTAATAAAATTGCCAAATGTTTCTAGTGACAAACCCATGATTCATAACCATGAAATGATGTAGGCGTTAACACACTTTTATAAACTGCCATCTTTGCCTCTTTCGATACTTCACACATTTTTTTTTTGCAACAGTCCACATTCAATCAACTACTCTAAGAGATGTGTTCACCCGTTTGTAGATTACAACATCTATCCTTCCAATTTTACAGAACATTCTGCAAAGCTACACAAAATCATTCACTTGTTCTAACGGTTTTCCATTAATACTAAGCTGACAATCATTTCCTGATCCGTCCTTATAAAAAGCAATCATCTTAGATTTGGAGATATTTATACGAAGATCCATTCTGCCTGTCACCATATTCAAACGATTTAATGAATTCTTCAATTCACTTTCATTCTCAACCATTATTAATCTGGCATCATCTGCATATAGCAGCCTGAACTGATTTCACCAAACAAAGACTCGATTTAAAGCTTAGGGGCACAGAATGACAGCACAAATAGTAGCTACAAATGAAAACCAAATAAAAAAATTAATTTCCAGCTTTTCTGCTGTTCATCGATAGGTAAAATATTTTATCGTTGGCTTAAAATAGCTCAATACTTACTTACCCTATTTGTTGGTCTCGTGGTCTAACGCGCTACTCTCGCAGTGGATTAGACTGCCGATGACGGTGAGGTTGAGGTTCGAATATTGGTCGGGCGTACTGAGGACGGTTTTTCCAAAAAGGTCTTCCACTCTCCCTCCACGCAAATGAGAATGCACTTCCTTTATTTATAACCTTCTTAATCCATAAAACCATTAGCGTAATTATATAATAAATCTACCATCAGGGAAAATACGTGAAAACTAGAATTAACAGGGAATTTAAAGTGGGGGAAAAACGGAAATAAATCGGGAATTTGGTAAATAAAAAAAATCTGGGAAAATTACTAAAAATTACTAAAAATATGAAATATAATAATCACTGAATTGCAATGTGATTAAAATTATCTTTATTTGTTTGTAGCTGTGTAATATAATATTTTATAATTCCTAGTAGATTGTCCTACCTCAAATTAAAAAATGTGTATTTAAAATATATTATTATTCATAAAAAAGATTAATAAATTAAAAAATATGTGTAGAGGTGGGTGGAAGGGTGTGACATACTTTTGAGAGCGAAATTTTAGGAAATGATCAGGGAAAATGTGGGGAATTTAATTGGTCAAGTTGAGTGGAGCCGGTAACCAGAACGGATAGTAAGACGCAGTACTAAATTTTTTTAAGTGCTATAGTGCAGCACCTAGTATATAAAACAATGTCTTAAGGACTTTAGAAAAATAAGTCAGAAACATTGACACACTGTACTATGTCGTATGGACCAAGATACATAGAGCATAAAACTCATCATTTTAAACTCTCTTATGGGCATAGGAATAGAAGTCAGATATTCTGACACACAAACTAAGTCATATGGACATAGAAAAGGAACGTAAAGACTACCATTACGCCTTAAGGGCATAGAAAAGTAGTCTGATTCCCTGACTAACAAAAAACTATGTCCTATGAACTTAGCAAAAGAATACCAAACACTCCAACGCCGACTTTAATTTCCAAATACTCTTAGCCTCTGACGAGGCTTCATCTGCGAAGAGGAGGAGGGACCGACGCCTCACACATCGTAGTCACCAGTAACTTTTTTCATCGATGTAGATTAACGTTCGATGTGTTGCTGCATCGAATTGATAAAATAGAATACAAAATGTGAAGCGAGGAATGATTGTTATATAGTAACAGAACTGACGAACTCTAGGAAGGTTTGCATCTGGACACCCAAGGGGGAAAGGGGGGTTAAATTGTGAGATTGCGCTGAATGACCACTAACGCTCGTAGATGGTGCGGAGCCCAGAGAAAAACATCTCTACCATTTCTTCGAAGTGGAGCCTGTGAGTGAGATGTCGTTTAGCTCAGGGTCCCGGCATAGTCAACTGGGGCTTGGGCGTTTCCCGGCAACATAAATCCACCTTGAGTTAATATCTACCACACATTATTAGAATATATTAGCTCTTGTAATCATTGTATTAATTATATTTATAGTATTTTTATAGTAAGTGTTAAACAGCAGGTTTAACACGCTACAGGGGTTATGAGTTGAATGTGATTACAGGTTGTTCCTAAACTCATGTGCACAGGCTGACGAGTATACTTTATACCGAAATTCGGGTGCACTCTAATTGAATGCCTGCTGACAGGTACACTTTATTTTGAAATTAAAGTGCGCCCGTTTCATAGCAGGAGGTAGCACGATTTGTCTTGTCTACTTAGTTTGTCATTTTCCGTTTCATAGTACATCTGTAATAAAACGTAATACTTTTCTTCGTGGCAAAATAATTTTATAAAATAACTTAAAATACGTATTTATTTTGTTTGTCGATTATATTAAAACAAATGTTTGTATTTGTCATTTTTTTCTCTTAAAATAATTTGAATTTTTCATGAGCGAGTGAGCCGCAAAAAAAGTTTTTGTGGGTCATTTGAAAACCCTTAAGACTAAGGCCTCAATCTTGTGTGTGTGTGTGTATTGTAGATCAAGGTTCGAGTCTAGGTCGGATTATCTGAGGGTGGGGTTTTCCTAAATGATTTCCCATTCTCCCTCCACGAAAATTCAGGTGAATTACCTCTAAAATACTTCCGCTTTCCTACCCCATTATAATAATTATGTACGCGTGTAACCTAAACAGGAAGTATTAAGCGGTGTTAAAATAAATAGTGCCGCTGCATTCATCGACTGTTATTTGCACATTAACCAGACGTCCCTTGTTCGTATCCTGACTTGCTATATGTCACGTCTTGATAGTTCCCGATATTTGTGTGTTACTTATTCATGGGCGTTAAATTCAAATATGTTGTACTCGGGCGCCCTACCCACCTTATATGAAATGAATTAAACATTTTAAGTGTACGGGGCAAAAAGGGAGAATGTCACATCGCACACATTTTACAGGGCAACGTCTTATATCTCAAACCCCAAAATAGCAATTTTTTTTCTTAAATTAATTTAAATATGACAAGAGACCTCTTTTAACCATGACCTCTAGTGCTATATAAAGGTATCATGATTGTCTAACCGATGGCAGCAGTAACTAAATTTAAATATGACAGATACCTCTTTTAACCATAGTATAAAGTGTATTATAAAGGTCTCATGATGGTCTAAAAGATGGCAGCACTAACTTAATGTGACATAGACCTCTTTTAACCATAATATAAAGTGCATTATAAAAGTTTCATGATAGTATAACAGATGGCAGCACTGGCTCAATTTGAGATAAAATTGGACTTGACACCTTTTTCTTCTGTATCCTTTATTTATTCATATAAACGTGATTGCTAGTAACACGTTAAGAATAGCTATTGCCTATACGTACATCGCTTATGTTAAAGCTAAACTGAGGTGTCTTATCACATATTATTTATCATGTTTGTCTGCTGAAAGGAGATTAATGGCTATTAACGACGCTGCTTTCTTTGAGATTTCGAAACTATCTTGAAATTCGGGTTGAATCTTATCTTGACGCACCAAAGGAGCCTAAGCACCATCATACGTGGACGCTAATGTACTAAATAGAAAGAGGGAAGAAAATGAGTAGTTCACCCTGAGAGACCTCTTGTTTATCTACTGATAGCATTTTACCTCTTCTTCTTACGAGTTTACACACTCACTATTACTCTTAGCTCCTTGAAACATTGACTTGCTTTTTAATACTATCTTTTTCTTGTTTCCTAATATAGATATACTTTTGCTTCCACGGACTTTTTTAATTTACATCCTGGCAGGAAGACTCCTACAGTACATTTTTGTCACCAAGCCAACTAGCCTAAGTTGTAGGTGATTTATAGAAAACACGTTTACAAAAAAAGCTATTTCATGATAAAATTATTAATTTTGTGATACTATAGGATTATTTTTAAAATTATTTAATAATGTATGGGTTTTTTCAACTTTATATCTTTAAAACTCGTTGAATGAAACTTGGATTCATTAACATGGGAGATCCGGTCTTAAGCTGCCGTGACAGGTAGGTAACCTCCTTAAGGTGGGTGAGTAGGGGACTCGAGAAAAGGCCACTGTTTTTGCAGTTCTTATAGAAAAATAAATTGGCCAAACTATATAAGATAATTCTCCAGTAGAAACATAGAATTTAATTTTATTCACGAGGTGATATCAACAGTTGTTAAATATCTTTCATGAGCATAGCGGCACTATTGACAAATACTAAAGAACTGTTGACGTCACCATGCGAATAAAACTATATTATATGTTTGTACTGGATCAATAATTTGATTTATTTTGACTAAAAAAGTTTTTCTCTAAAAACTGCAGAAACACTAATATTTTTTAGCGTCTCCTGCATCAACAACTTAATTTACCACCGTACAGCTTAATCGCAAAATCGCGAGTCGGTGTGATAATTGTACCTCCTTATTGATTGACGACGTAAACTCCAGTTCCCTTGTTGGCTTGCCTCGTGGGATTCAATTACGATCCCACCTCGTGTATTTTAAGAAAACTGCACCAACAGCAAGTCAAACCTAGACGATTTTTCTTTTTAAAAAGAAAAACCATTTCAAAGGATTGCATTTTCACTTCTAAACTAACGTAACTCAGTAGATTGGGTGACCCTTTTTAGAGAGATTTTTTTCAAACACAGTTTTGGGATTTTTTTTATGTCAGGGTATTTTAAAAACTGCCAACAGCACATATCTTGTTTCTGTGACTGGAAATTATCCTTATCCAGGGTTTTTGTTTAAAAAAAAGAAGAAAAAAAGGGCTGACATATCTTAAGTGGGAACGAAGATTCTATAAGTTTTGACTTTCCAAAATTCGTCGTTAAATCCAGGAACAACCTGTATGTATAGTAGATAATAAGTTATATTACATGACGTTAATCATACAAATATATATATCCCAATTTTCATAGAAATGAGCATAATATGAAAGCTAGGAAAAGTTACTAAATCTAATTTCCTATTTTTTTTAGCACCACGTTCTACTTCCCATTCGAGTAATAATCTTAAGTAATAATCACGCGTTGCTGACCTGGCGGTCTAGGGGTAGGGTGTCATACTTCTGTGTTGGGGGTCCGGAGTTCAATCCGAGGTCACGGCACAGATTAATCTGATTTCCAAACCCATTCCTTCACCTCTGACAAGACGTGTATTATACACAACTTGTGAATGTGAGGAATGCCAGGCCTCCACCTTGGTTCGGATCCCACGTTAAACTGTAGGTCCTCCATTTCATCTCACAATCACCCTACCATCACACATTAGCGTAAGAGCGTATAACCCGAACGGTTAGTAAGATGCGGTGCTAATAATAATAAGTCATGCCACTGGTTTTAGGTTTGGGAAGGTTATATTCAGATCAAATGTGACCGCATTTGCGTGGAAGGAGTCGCAAACTATTTTGAGGAAAAAAATACTTAAGCACACCCGACCGAGATTCGATCTTTGTTCCCCCCGTCATCGGCAGTCTAATCTTACAACGAGAGTAGCACGTTAGACCACTCAGCCACTTATGTGGGTATCATAGTATCGATTGCAGTTTAGCTATTAATTGTTTGGTTGCTTGAGACTTATACGGTTTTATTCTTGATGCACGCGGATTATTTTTAATAATCTTTCTTCGCTTGCTCTCACCCGTTATCGGTCTTATTACTATTCAGCATATGTTACGGAGCATAACGCGCACCCATAGGATTATACCTCTTTTTTATATTCTTTTTTTTTACCACAGCTCTAAAATATTGTAGAACGTGCTAATAATTACAACATTATATCTTTTTTATTGAAAAAAAACCCGGAAAGAGGGCTTGAAATTAGGGAAGTTCTCGCGTCAAATTTTATGGTGTTCCTGTTGGAGCGAATTAAATATTTTGGTCGAGTAATTCGAACTAACCTCTCAGAACTATGTAAATGTCTCGTTTTGGAATTCCAGTGGAAGGTTTCCGCAATCTCGCCCCCCTCCCTTTTAAGTCTCCATCCCTTAAATAAAGGGATGCAATGAATTTTTAACAAAGGGAAAATAAAAAAAATCACGCCTTGTCGATTTAATGGCACCCACCAAAAACATTAATATAATAAATGGTAGGTCCTCTTTTTTAAAAGATTTAATTTGAGGATATTAATTTTGCTAGGTGATAGAATCCTCATTACGTTAAAAATATTATATATACATAATATATAAGGTTGGCTAATAATTGAGTAGCACTCTTTATCTTTTTAAATATATTTAGTTTCGAGTTTGATGGGGTTCTATGAATAGACATATTAAAAAAATGGGCTTTTGGCGTTTACGTTGAGAAATGCAATGAAAATCAATGGGGAGTAACTCAATGTAAAGAGAATAGAAGTTAGCGCCAAACAGAGAAAGACATATGATTGGCTGAGCGTGTGACGTCACTCGTTACACAAGCTAGCGCGTTACATACAGAGCTATATGGAAGTCAAACTAGGTTGTTAAAAATCAGGTCACATTTTGGAACTCTAAATAATAAATAAACATTTAAAATTAGCACACATATCCAATTAACGTTATTACTCTACCTATTAAAAAAAGTATGTATGTGTCACTGTTTAGGTATTAAAATAAAACTGCTGTATACTGGATGACGTAAGCAATGACGTAATAAAATTCTTCCAAGTGGTGCTACCTTTATATTCTCTTTACATTGGACTAACCGACATTATTGAGGGTGGATGAATCTGAATTTCCGATACTATAAAGAGTTTACACAAAAAACTAGCTTAGATGGCCGCGTGGTCTAACGTGCTACTCTCGCAGTGAACTAGACTGCCGATGACGGTGAACCCGAGGTTCGAATCTTGGTCGGGTGTACTGAGTTTGGTTTTCCAAAATGGTTTTCCAAAATGGTTTTCCAAAATGGTTTTCCAAAATGGTTTTCCAAAATGGTTTTCCAAAATGGTTTTCCAAAATGGTTTTCCAAAATGGTTTTCCAAAATGGTTTTCCAAAATGGTTTTCCAAAATGGTTTTCCAAAATGGTTTTCCAAAATGGTTTTCCAAAATGGTTTTCCAAAATGGTTTTCCAAAATGGTTTTCCAAAATGGTTTTCCAAAATGGTTTTCCAAAATGGTTTTCCAAAATGGTTTTCCAAAATGGTTTTCCAAAATGGTTTTCCAAAATGGTTTTCCAAAATGGTTTTCCAAAATGGTTTTCCAAAATGGTTTTCCACTCTCCCTCCACGCAAATTAGTGTACACTTACTATACATGTAACCTTCATAATCCCTAAAACCATTCGCCTGACTATTACACAAGCGTATAACCCGAATGAGTAGTAAGACGCTGTGCCTCAGAAGAAAATACTGAGAGCTGAAGGAGGCAGTTGACACAAGGTACATTGGCGTTCTAAGTTCACTGAGAAAAGGAATGGACAGAACACCCAGAGGAGAAGTTGGAAATATGAGCTTCTGGTTTGTTTTAGGAGTTAAATTTAAACTCTTTTCGATATTGAGCTAGGACCTAAGGACCTAGGGCCTATGTGTAGCTAAACATGTTTTCTTTAAGTCATTAACCTTAAATAATTATTTAAAAAACAATTTTTTTTACACTTAATAGGCATATTTAATAAAAACCATAAAATTCCATTTTTTATAATTTGGGCCTAAATATGGGCTACCCTTCAAATTTAAAAAAATATTGTAAAAAAAAATTGGGGTGTAAGGAAAAAACCTTATGTTATTTAAGGAAAATGTATGTATACAAACATAAATTTTTATGAGCCCATGTTTTTCCCAATTTTTAAAATATATTCATACATAATTTTAAGATAAAAAGCCCTGCAAAAATATGATAATCTTTAAACAAAATGCTAGAGTAAATAAACATTAAAATGTTTTATTACATATTTGTGTTGCTGCAAATCTTCTCTGCTTGAAATTCACATTCCATGAAGTCTGGATCAGTAAAATGTTTGTGTTCAAGTGAATGATTCCCATTTGCTTTAGAGCCATTGACTGCAATATCCCCAGTTTTAACATTCGAGTAAGCTCTTCGTAATAGTTCCATTATATCATAAGGAGTGATTGCTCTATTATTGTGACGAAGCTACATCCTTACTTCCTCACTTTGAAAAGCCTTTAGAGGGCTCATGAATGTCTAGTCAAGGGCCTGAAGCCGGTGGGTTGACTGAGGAAGCAGCACAACAATGGCAACGTGATTGGCCCCCCCTAGCCATATCGATTACATTTAGATTGCGAGTGTGGTTATAGAGCCCATCCAGTATTAATAGAACAAGTGATTCCTGTCTTGGTTTGACGTGTTTAATAAAATGAGCTAACCACTTAGTGAAAAGATGAGTTTGTACCCTTCCAGATGGAGCGTATCGAACCTTGAGGACAGCATCTCATCAGTTGATCAGACATGTTGGTTCTGGGAAGACTATCATTGGAAGAACGAAGTATCCACTGGCACTCATCTCTGCAATAATCGTTACTGTAGCTCCTTTCTCAGCTGACCTTTATTGCGGCTACCATCCAGTGGCATGTAGTATTCTGCTTTTCAAGACAGTCATCCAAGTTTCAGCTACATTGGAGACTCTTCCCGCTGGAAAGTGGTGTTCGTCATAAGTATTTTGCAGAATCTGAAAAAAAAGGCCTTATCATTTTCCTTATTAAATCCAAAGGTTCTTGCGAAGGAAGTGCCACATGGATTTCTAAGAGAAAGAACATTGTTATTTCCTTGCAGAAAAAGATTCACCCAAGCTAGTGTTTTGAATGGATGGTTAAGTCTATGTTTTTGGCTTGTTGATAATCCATCTGCCTCAAATCATTATGAGTTAATCTGTAAAAAAGGCTCCCTCCATCAGCAATAGGTATTTCACTAATTCATCTAAAAGTTCGTCTCCTAAAACTGTTTTGCGTCCTAATTGAGTCACAGCTGTTTTATCTGGAGGAAAGGTTTTTTTTTATTAACCCAGGTTTGTAGTGTAGAAATAATTTTGAACCTTTCAACGTACCATTTTTTTCCCTCCCTCACTGTAATAATAACCTTCATTTCTTCATTACACTGTTTCATTTTTTTACGTGGTACATATGTTATCTTGTTTCTTGGCATTTTGAAACATGAAGGGGCTTTCAATGTTTTCTATAAGCTGTAAGGAATATTGGTATAAATATGGGCTGGTAGACGGTACTTACGCCAAAAAGGTAGCCTAAACTACCGACATTATGGCGTGGATGATTAAGAGGCTCCAACGCTTTGTTACTGAGACAGTAACATTAAATCTCTATAGGGATTGTAAGCATAACATATAAAGACGATAATACACTAACAAGGGGAGGCCACGACGTTCGGATCACGGATTATCTTCAAACTTTGTACACTTTTAGTAGTCCATTAGGACAACATAATGTGCAAGTAGTAAGGCGTACTACTCAGGCGTTTTCGAGAAAATCGCAAGAGAAGTTTTACGCGTCGAATATGTACTGGTACGTTGCGATTACGAGCATGATATGGTGGCGGTCGAGTGGTTAGCGTTCCAGCTCCATAATCACAAGATATCTGGATCGAGTCCCACTCATACTTTTTTTTTCATCACTTGTCATATTATTTCCTATATATTACAATTCAAATGTAATATAATGAAAAAATACGTGTATTTGCATGAACTTTTATTGAATTTACAATGTTATTTGGCTGTTTACTAATTTTTATTACTACAACAAATATTATATTTATAATTATCGACAAGTAAACGACCAAACGCATAAAGTTTTCCTGAAAATGTATGCCTGTCATGATTTGCGAAATCCCTCATACCTGAAATCGGGTAAGGTACCCGGAACTGCTTTGCACCTGGACACTTTGACCGGCAGACACAGGTTTGAAAGGATAAGGGGAGGGCCAGGCTTGGAAAGCCCAAGTCAAACATCGATAAATAAAGGTGTGAATAACTTTATTCAATAATACAATGAGTTTACAATATGTCAGAATATATTACCTTTGAATTGTAATATATAGGAATATATAGTGTTGGAAAAAAAAAAGGATGAGTGGGACTCGATCCAGATATCTTGTGATTATGGAGCTGGAACGCTAACCACTCGACCGCCACCACATCATGCTCGTAATCGCAACGCATCGGTACATATTCGACGCGTAAAACTTCTCTTGTGATTTTCTCGAAAACGCCTGAGTAGTACGCCTTACTACTTGCACATTATGTTGTCCTAATGGACTACTAAAAGTGTACAAAGTTTGAAGTTAATCCGTGATCCGAACGTTGTGGCCTCCCCTTGTAAGCCTAATACCTAGACTGAAAATAGATTTTGTTTTACAAAATTAAATAGACTTACCTGTTAAAATTTTGAAACGCACAAAAACAAAGAACGTCTTTTCTAGCATAAGCTTCCACATATGACCACCACTTTTACTGCTCTACCAAAGTTACTAACGTGGTATTAACGTTCAAATATTCTATGCCAGGTTTCATCACCAAATTTAGCTGAAACCTTGCTAGCCCATATTAACAGCCTAGCCCATATTAACAGCCTAGCCCATATTTTAACCTTCTACTCTAATGATAAAAATAATAATCTATATTTCATAAATGCATAAATACTCGAACATCAGTGTTTTCATCACAAAGTTTTCTGAAAGAGAAGATAATTTAGACAGTGAGCTTTATACCCTCTTTGCATGTTTGATTGTAAAACACACATTTGCAACTAGGCTAGAGGGTTGCGTTGGTATAGGGGTAGCTATTACTTCTGAAGCAGATATTTGTAAATCAATATTATATTCAGCAGAACACAAGAGTTTAGTTACCAAAAGTTTTCATTTCATGTATAATATTTGGTTTGCATTTATAAATCGAACATTTGATATATTAGTTGTTTGTCTTTATTACGAGCTTTTTTTGGGGGGTCACTTTAATAACTATATCAAGTGACTTTTTATAATTTCATTGTCATTTTTAAGCCATTTTTAAATACTTTTTAATCCTCACGTCTTACCACACGCTCGGGTTCTATGCCTATGCACTAATTACACTAATGGGTTAAAGATTAGTAAGGTTGAATTTAAACCAAGTATATCTACCTTTGCGTGGAGGGAGAGTAGAAAACCATTCAGTAAATAAATATCCTCATCACACCAAACCAGGATTGAACCCTGATCTCCTTGAATTCTTAGTTTATTAAAGTATAGCCCGAACTGGAGAGATCCCAATATTTTTTACAAATATAATTTATTAAGCCTGTAATGAAACAAATCCTTTCTAAGATTTTACTCATTTTAGGTAGGCCTATTTGAAATTAGTTTATATGTCAAGTTTTGATGCAATCTAGTGTCGTGAATTCACTCTAAATAAATAAACAATTAATACTTTAAAATTAAAAACATATTTGAATGGCATTTTGCAAAATTAAAAAGCCAAACCCACTTCGGTGGCCGCATGGTCTAGGGCACTACTCTCGCAGTAGACTAGACTGCCGACGACTGGGAGATCGTGGTTCGAATCTCGGTCAGGTGTACTGAGGGCGTTTCTTTCCAAAACGGCTTTCCACTTTCTCTCCACGTAAATGCAGGTACACTTCCTATATATAACCTATCACTTCCCTAAAACTTTTAGCGTAATTAGAAAGTATGCGTTTAAATCGAACGGGTAGTAAAACGCGGTGCCAAAAAGAATTTTAAAAAAAAAAAGCCAGGTCAGTAGAGTTTAGAAGAATTCTAATTAATCTCCGTCAGTAATGAATGCCCTTCGCATTGATTAATATCGCCGAGAGGGGTGATGATAACATGCCAGTTAGCAGAACCTTCCTCCACCAACCCCAATTTCAAGGCACAGAGGGGTTGAAAGGAGAGCAGTAGTGGGTGG
Source organism: Timema podura (assembly GCA_033556935.1). Classification (NCBI taxonomy): domain Eukaryota; kingdom Metazoa; phylum Arthropoda; class Insecta; order Phasmatodea; family Timematidae; genus Timema; species Timema podura. Next base: position 17,557,867 of record JAVRXN010000006.1, on the reverse strand, counting down.
AGGAGGAAGTGTGGAGGGGGGGGGGGAGAGTTACCGCAGTTACTGCCTGTGTTATTAGTTCGTGATCCTTTCCCGCCTTCCTTGTTTATCGGGTCAGCGAGCCTCGCGCGACTGAAGTTCTGCGAGGGATAAGGGCTGGAGTTTAAGGGGGGAGGAGGGGGGAACCAAAATTGAGGTCAGGATAGGTTGACCTCAGGAACATGTGCTCACAACTCTCGTAAAAAAAATAATATTAATGGCCTGATATAGAATCCGTCGGTAATTTTTAATGGTCCTTTTTTTTTTTAAAGTGGTACTTCAGTAGATTGGTAAATAAGTATCTTAAATATAAAATAAAGTTAATTTTGTATGTTTTATTAGGTTTTTTTACCACCCGTCTGGTATATCCTCACGTTTATACTAATTGGGTAGCGATGAAAGAACGTACCCGAATTTTTAAGGAGGAAAAGTAAGAAACTTTTTTTTTTTAGTAAGTCCAGCCGGGAATTAAGTTCATTGCTTAACCTACAAACATAGGTGCTCTTTTAAAAAAATATTTATTATATTAATACAAAAATTCACACCGCACTTTTCATCACATTCTGGTAAGAGTAAACTTTTCTTCCTGTTTAAAATAATTGCCCACTCAAGCGTCAAAACATTGGAAGTTGAGTATTTCATGGTTTTATTTTTGATCAAAAACTTAGTCAATTATGGAAAGCCGTTAATTAAGTTTACAAAAAAATAGCATTTAAAAATAATAATATACATAGTGAGACATTTAAATTGGTTAATATAGCAGAATATTATAAAGATGAAGCGTTTTAGAAAAAAAAGTTTTAAGTTTGTTTTTATTTGATTTGATAGTTCTTAAAGGTTATTTCAAAGTACTTTTTAAAATAAATCAAAACCTGTTATTTTTTAACGGCATTTTATTCTACACAAAATACAAACAATTTATCGCCTTAGACATTTTTATTTTAACATCAATTTTTGAAGATATTTTAGTTCGTATTGTTTACAACACCTTTTATTCAAAAACTTTTAATAACAAAATGCTTTTCTTTATTATGTTAAATGCAATATTATTGATAAACTACTTTAAAAATGTTCAAAATGATGTCCATTATCATCGATATACTCTTAATGTAATAAAAACAATCTTGAATTAAAATGTTGATAGAAAATACAAGTTAAAATATCTTGAAAAGTTAATATCAGTTTAAAAAAAGTTTCAGGTTTTTTTGTTTAGAATAAAATTCCATTAAAAATATCTTAGGTTTAAAAAAATATCTAATAATAACCTTGAATACTTCCATCAAATCAAAAATAGTTGATGCTCTTCTCGAAACAAAAAGATTTTTCACGAAGCAGTTTTTCTAAATTACTTCCTTTTGGGGATATTCTGAAGTTTCAACTTAATTGCCTCATCCTGTATAACCTGAACGTGTGCTTTTAGGCTAAACACAATATCTACTGAGCAAAAATGTCTGACTCAGGTTTAATTAAATTAGTCAGGAGGGCTGACTAGATGAAGCATTTGGGGAGCCATCTTTGTATAGTATCTTCTCGCACTCTTCTTTGACCACATGGTCTAAGGTGCTACTTTTACAATAGTTTAGATTGAAAAAAAAAACGGGGAGATAAGGTTAAATTTCAGTCGGGTTTACTGAGGGTAGTTTTTCCTAAATGGTTTTTCACTCTCCATCCACGAAAATACGGTTACACTTCTTCTAAATTCAACTTTCCTAATTCCTAACATATTGGTGTAATTAGTGCATAGGAGTATAACCAAAACGGTAGTAGTAAAGCGTGATATATAAAAAAAATTATATTCGCGTACATTACAAATTGTTGTGCCATTTGGTTTCTTAGGATGGGATGGATGTGGAAGTGAGTTAAAAGGCCCTTGACCCTGTCGAGTGCAAGTCTAAAATCTATACTGTGTGATAGTGGGCGGGAGAGTGAAAGGCATTGCGTGGCTTCAAAACCGACCAAAGTATCCTTCTGCGCCAACAAGAACAGATGGATCATGGAAACTCGTAGATGGCGCTAGCTACCAAACAGGTCTTGTGGAAAAATCATACGTTTGGAAATGTCGGTTTTCTCTAGAACGAGTCAAATGTTTATGTTAATATTTTCAACACCCCTTCTAAGATAATGTATCGATGTATATTAATTGTTACATTTTCTTATTACTTTCTCTCTATCTTACAGGTAGGGAAAGTATGGTGATCGTCAAAAAAATCGAACTCGAGATTTTGATGAATTTTGACGTTTCATGACTCCCTGAATCCGAAAAAGTTGTTTTTGAATTTCCGTCTGTCTGTCTGTCTGTCTGTCTGTACCTCCAACTAGAGCCTAAACTATTTTACCGATTGAGCTGAAACTTGATATCTAGGGTTTTCATAGGGTTGCCCCGAGGGGTTTTTGGAATTGGATATCTAACCCTAAAATTAAGGGTAGTTTACTGAAGGGCGAAAAGAGAAAAATTTGGTTTTCTCAAAATCTGCTCAAACGATTTTGATTAAAATTCGTATCTAGGCGTTGATTAAGATTATAAATAAACTGGCTATTTTCATTTTTCTATGAAAATTATTTTTAGGATACTTTACAGAAGCGTTAATTTCCATATCTCCACAACTATTTGATAAACTAAACAACTTATCATTGCAAAATTATAGGACTATTAGAAATAAAAAACTTTTATTTGACATATATTTTTATAAAAGCAACAGTTTCTGAGATATTTGCAAATATATTAATACAATTTTGTGAGCTTTAGTTGTAAACATATACTACTTAAGTCTTAACGCAATAATTCTCCAATGCCATAGAGTAATTAAATATAAGTATCTAAAAAAGTATGTTATTTTTCCTTAAAGCTCTTAGGAGAAATGTTTGCATAGCAATGATCTATCTCCATTTTAGACTCAATAGTCAATATTTACATTTTTTATTGATCAAAATGTATAAATGAATAATTAAATATCAATGCGATGACTTGAAGAGCTGCAACACCTTATAAAATGTTAGAACCAGAAATCGAAATTTTAATACGAAGTGTTGACCCTTGTGGAAGACATTAAACTGTTTGAAATGCTCTTAGGTGGACAAAGATGCGCCTCTTTTCTCATTGATTCTATATCATTGTATATTATTTTATGCGTGTTCTTATGTGGAGTGGTGATGATACAATGTACATTATTCCGTTCAGAAATCTTACGAGTTTATAGAAAGAGAGAGAAAGTCTGTGCGGTGCGCCGTACCATTTATTTTTTGTTATGAAGCCAGCAGTTTCCTATTAAAAACTGTCAATTTTATCGATATTTGATCACTGTTAAAATTAGAAAAAGTATAGCTAAATCAACATGCTTCTCTTCTTGAACAAACCGTTTCCGAAAATAAAATTGCAAAACAATAAAAATTCTTGAAGATAAACGTTTGTTCTCGTGTATCTGCATTTCCACGCCAAATGAAAATGGCCAATCACCTTAAGGTAAGTATTTTTGAGGTGGTTATTCCGTCCAAAATAAATCATTGTTCCTTTAGAATCTAATAAGGTGTAGATATAAATAAATTTTAATTTTCTACACATATTAATCTCAATTTTTTTAAAAATATTTATCATAGTGTTATTGATCTGGCACTCTTATAACCGTGAGTTAGAGGATGCATTTTAGTAGTTTACATATAAAATACTTTAATTGGTCCAAAGAAAGTAAATGACTTTCTGATTAATTTTCTTCACATGGTGATATCAACTGTTGTTGAATATTTGTAGAGGGTATCCTGGAATAGAATTACAGCTCGTTGTCTTCATTTAAAAAGTTTGTCATCTAATGCCGGTATGCTTATAATGGCTTGATGGCGTAGTTAGCTAACGCGCTAGTTTCGTGTTGAGCTAGACTGGTGAGGACGGGGAGATCGATGTTTGAATCTCGCTTGGGTAAACTGGGGCTAGTTTTTCCTAAATGGCTTTCCACCCTTTAACGCAAATGCGGGTTCACTTCCTCTATATTCAACCCTCCCAATTCCTAATTCATTAGCGTAATTAGTATTTAAGCGTATAAACCTAACGGGTAGTAAGACGCTGCTCTAAATAAAAAAACACTAAGATAGATATTCAAGAACTCTTTTTCTACTGAGGCAATAGTTTTATTTATTTATGCAAAAAAAGTTTTGCCATAAAAACTGTAAAACTACTACCCTTAAATAACGTTCCTAACACTTCCACCATAAATACTGATCAAATTCTAATATACCCGTGACAGATATCAAATAACTCTTGCGATTACTAAATGTAAACAATTAAGCTAAATGTACCTATTGAACCTAAATCATCAAGACCGTAGCAAGAAAATAATTTCAGGGAGAGGGTGGGGGGTTTGGTGGGCTCATCCCCCAATTGCGGAAGGCTAGAAAAAAAAACTAAATAATAAACTGTTCTATAGGCTATCTGAATTTTTTTTATGGTAACATAACCCCCTAATTGCTGGAGGCTAGGAAAAATTATAATATTAAGCACCTTTAGAAGCTCTCTGAAGTGTTTTTTTATGGTAACACAGCCCAATAATTTGTACCTGTACCTTAATTTTGATATTTTTTTAATCATAAATAAAGCCATGTATTTTTTTAATACAATTTCATGGAGGGGGGTTTGAACCCCCAACCCTCCCTGATTACGGCTTTGTAATTCATGACCATTTACACCCAAGCTGGAGATCGCAAATATGGGGTATAGAGTATAGGGGATGATTGAGGGGAAGGGGATGGTTTTTCCCGTCATCCAACATTTCCCTCCCTCAACCCTCAACACAACGGCAAATAACTTCAACGCACTTGGCATACGCTTAATGGTAGAACTTCCCTCTCCGATGGTAGATTAAGTTCTTGTATGATTCCCTCACGCCATATTCTAGCTATTTGCACGTGATAACGTTGAACCAACTTGTGATAGTTTTTTAGGGGACAAGTTTCACGAGTTTACTGAACCTGCTAAACGGATGAGGGGGGGGGGCGAACTTTGGAGAGGGTTGAAGAACTCTCGGGGATTGTATTGAAATTCAATGGACTGATCTTACTGCAAAGGCATTTGTAGTCTATTTAAGTTTTAGCGCGAAGTGGTTTGATAGTTAAATTTTCATCGAATGAACTGCTATCCGACCCGCTTCGGTGGTCGCATGATTTAACGCGCTACTCTCTCAGTAGACTAGGCTGCCGATCACAGGGAGATCAAGGTTCAAATCATGGTCAAATGTACTTGGGGTGGTTTTTCCAGAATGGTTTTCAACTCAAATGTGCGTATAGTATCTCTAAATCAAACATTTATCATCCCTAAAACCTTAGAGTATTTAGTATATAATCTTGTAAACCTAATATTGAGTATATTATTATTGGCACCACGTCTTACTACCCGTTCGGGTTGTACGCCCTTACGCTAATGTGTAATGGTAGGGTAATTGTGAGATGAAATGGAGGACCTACAGTTTAACGTGGGCTCCGAACCACGGTGGAGAGCCTGGCATTCCACACATTCACAAGTTGTGATTAATACACGTCTTGTCAGAGGTGAAGGAAGGGTTCGGCAATCAGATAAATCTGTGCCGGGACCGAGGATTGAACCCCAGACCCCCAGCACAGAAGTCCGGCACCTTACCCCTAGACCACCAGGTCACCATTTATATTTAGTAAGACGCGATGGTAAAAAATAATACAGTAACACAACAAAAACTAATAAGATGGACCTTATAGCCAATTAGAAAAGGTACTGGATATACTTTAACATATTCATACGTCAAGTCAACGAACCGAGTATCACTTTGATAGAGTGTAACAATATCTGTAAAATAACACTAATAAAGAGCAACAGGTTTTCAATGTTGGCCGCCAAAATAAAAATCAGTATGTTTTCGAAAAGCTAACCGATGACCAATTTTTGAAATTTTAATATTTAAAAATATTGTCGTACAAATTTTTAGTGTAAATTCACATCTTAGGATTGTATCACATTAATAAAATAATATATAAGTTAATTCACATATGAAGATTGCATCACATTAATAATAAAATAATAAGGGGTAACATGTGTCAGAACTCTGTGCTAGAGGTCCGGGACTCAATCTTCGGTCCCGGCACAGATTTATCTGATTGCCAAACTCTTCCTTCACCTCTGACAAGATATGTATTTATCACAACTTGTGAATGTGAGGAATGCCGGACCTCCACCGTGGTTCGGATTCCACGTTAAACTGTAGATCCTCCATTCCATTTCACAATCACCCTACCATTGCACATTAGCGTAAGTGCGTATAACCCGAACGGGTAGTAAGACACGGTGCTAATAATAATAAAATAATATATGTTATAAATTTTTAAACCTATTGGTATTTTATATATAACCATTTTGTAAAATTTCGCTACAAATAATGATAAACCATATGAAAGATATGTAAATTATGTCGTACATTTTTTTAAAGTATAGCAATTTTAAAGGGTTGTTAAGTGATCTCATTTTGGTTACATGTGATACAATAGTGTCATACCTCAAATAAATGGTGCAGGAATAGACTCGGCATTTCTTTAAAATACCATTGACATATGCAAATTTACTATCAGTAGGTGTAGAATCCTACGTAGTAATTTTTAAACATCGATATACCCGGTTCGTTGGCCACATGATCTAACGCGCTACTCTCGCTGTATACTAGACTGCCAATGACGGCGAGATTGTAGTTTGAATCTCGGTCTGCTCTACTGAGAGCTATTTTTCCACTCTACTTCCACGCAAATACTGGTACAATTCCTATAAATAAAACCTTCTTAGAACAAATGGTACAAGATACTTAAAATAAATAAAAATAAACGTCGATATAAGCCCATGAGCATCGCCTAGCTCGTTGGTGAGGTTTGAAGGGTGTCATGAGAAGAGGACTCTTAATATTTTCTGGATGGCCTTTAGTTCTCGAGAACCCCACTAGACGCAGAAGGAATCTAATATTGGCATACTTCTGTCAACTCCCCTTCCATGTTTGAATTCCGAATGTAATGGATCAAAGAAGGTATGAAAGGACAAAGATTAGAAAATAAATCATCGTAGGGAATACTCTTATGCATGTTTCAATTCCGTTAAAACATTGTCCTACGCTGTTCAATATCTTCCAAGTTGGGACTTACATTTGAACTAGAGGAGGATATTTGAAGTCTACCTTTATCTACAAAGCCACCAGTGCAGATCTGGCGAATTTGTTCCAAAAGAGAAGATTTTCTTTCCAAGTGGTATCCATTGCAGTCCATTTTTGTGGTTGCCAGGACTCTATTATTTACGTTACACTGAAATATTCGATAGCTATTTTAATTTCTTGCAAATTAAGTAATGGTGTGATGTCATAAATTGGTAAATTTGTTATATTGTGATGTACTTATCACTAGTTATGTGAACGGTAGACCTCCCTCCATGTTATTATCGTTACCACAGCCCTACCATAAGTTCTATTAACAGTATGCCTCATAAGTAATAATGGTTTTTGATTGGGAATTAGGAAAATAATACAAACGGATAATGCATGCTATTAATCGCTCAGTAACTACCACTGGAAATACCTCGACATAGATGAGGATAACATTAGAATGGACCTGAAAGAGTTGGGGTGTAATGAGATGGACTGGATAGAACTAGCTCAAGATAGAGATATGGTGTAATGAGGTGGACTGGATAGAACTAGCTCAAGATAAGGATATGATGTAATGAGATGGACTGGATAGAACTAGCTCAAGATAGGAATAGGGTGTAATGAGGTGGACTGGATATAACTAGCTCAAGATAGGAATAGGGTGTAATGAGGTGGACTGGATAGAACTAGCTCAAGATAGGGATAAGGTGTCATACTTTTGACATTGAACTTTCGAATTCCTAATGCCATTTCCAAAGGAGATATATATTTAAGTATTTTTTAAGTTTCATAATTATTAAAATTGGAAATACAGCAGAGAGAGGATATTTCCCTTGGTGTAGGTAGTGCCCTTAAGGTGTGTTGAAAACTAATATTAGGTCTGTCCATTGAAAATTAAGTAATCATACTAAAAAGAATGACGTCTCTTTCAAGCAAAATATTCTAATATATAAAAACTAAATCAAGGAAAAGTCCCATGAAGTAAAGGTAGATAAATAAATCATAGTAATGATATTTCTAATAATGTTCATATTTATTTGGTAAGGAGTAGTAATAATTGATAATATGGTTAAATTTTCTTTTTTATTCCCTTATCCTTATTTTATATATATTTTCTTCTATGACGACGTCATGTTTCGGTGAATTTTACACAATCTTCGTTTTATTTGTATTAAAGATGATCGATTTTACTATATACTATTGGAAAGCTGTGATCTCACATCTTTTAATACAGATAAGACTTAAAGATTGTTTAAAATTCACCTAAACATGTCACCGTCATAGAAGAAAAAAAATATAATGAGAAGGGAATGAAAACAAAAATTTAACAATAATAATGATAGTTTGGCAATTATCAAGATATAAGTATCTGGTTAATAAAGTATGTATAGGAATATATTAATAAAGAAACATACTAAGTCTTAACGTATTTCATATTGATGAATAGTTTCAGAACATAGAACTAAATTCATCCACATAAGTTAGTAAATCTTTTCTCACAATTTTTTTTTTACGACGACTATGTGTCGTTAGCTTATATTTTCTTTTGTTTAGTATACCCAAACCCCCATTTCAAATACTTGTGAAATATAACCAATTCGATAATACTCTCTATCTTTCTCCCTCCCTTCTACAACATATAGAATATACAAGAATATAGAAGAATACATATAAGAATACACAAGAATATACAAGAATATAGAAGCTACTAGAACAATTTCTTTCGAAAAATATATTCAAAAAGAAGGCTCTTTTATTCATTCTATTTACAACTTTACTACAGAACGGCCCACGAAAGTTTAATCTCTGATTTTTTTTTTCGTCCACAACCTTACTGAGAAGCGATCCGCACTAAATCAATTCCACTTTTCAAATTCAGCCCACGACGCGCTAAGCTGTCTAGCTTAAACTACCGTATCCTTTGTGAAAATAAAATTATTCAGGATTAATTAATAAACACAAGCTTATTCAAAATAACAATTTTTTTCACATATAAGTTGCATTAAAACTGGACTCCACCACGTTAGGATGGAAAGTATGCTTACGATTTGGCTTAGACAACTTGGGGCGTCATGAGAAAAGAATCGACCACCCTACAATTTGACTCCACAACGAGGAGGTTTCCAACAAAACACTCCCTATTAGAGAAATTAACTCAACATAACAAACCACACATTGACTCTGAAACTATTTCAGACGCACCTTCGGCAAAATCAAATGGAGTGGGATTGGCTCCTGCTAATCTTTCCAGTTAAATTATTGCTGAAATAAATTAACCTATTCGGCAGAAGTCCATTTAATTAGGCACTTAAGCTCGGTTCTATAATTGTGTTTCCTGTTTGGATAGTAATTAATATAGGTACGTATTGGGTTCGTAGTATATTCATGTCAAGGGGATTATAGCCACAATTGAGGTTTAATTAATTTAAATGTTAATACCATATGTTTGTTTGAGAAGAGGACAGCAAGGAGAGTTGTTCTATATCCTATATGTTTGTAAGATTCATTCTATTAAGATAAGTGCCTTTGAAGTGTAAGGGAGTGTTTCACAGGGCGTACTTTGTAATCTTTGTCACATATGCAGCAGAAACATGGACATTGAATGTAAGAGAGACAAGTAAAGTGGAAAACATGGGAATGAATTTTGTGAGGAGCATGTTAGCTGTCACGAGGAGAAACAAGATTAGGAATGAAGTTATCCGGGAAAGATTGGTGGTACAGAAAGTACATGAGATAGTAGAGGAAACAAGACTAAGATGGTATGGGCATGTAATGAAGATGGAGAAGAAGAGGATGCCAAAGAAAATGATGGACGTGAAGGATGTAAGAAAAAGTCCACAAGGGAGGCCAAGAAAGAAATGGGAGGAGCAGATAACAGAAAGTTTGCAAGCGAGAGGAGAGTAATAGAAGCAATTAAAGGAGGAAGAATTGTGAAAGAATAAAGGAAGATGGAAGTATTGTACTAAAGTGACCCAGCCTCAGGTGAAAAACAGTTGATATTTGTGTGTGTACCTACATCCTATATGAACGATATATTCAATGTACAGTAAAACATAAAATCGTTAAAAAATTGACCTAATTCATAATTATCTTAAACAGAAAAAGAATAATACCTAACCTCTCTTAACTTACATTCGGACTATCCACGTAGCTAAACGAAACCAGATAAGGGAGACATTTAGGATATGTAACTGAAATTTCATGGATAACTAGGACACTACTTTTTTTACTTTCTCTCTATCTTACAGGTAGAGAAAGTATGGTGATCGTCAAAAAAATCGAACTCGAGATTTTGATGAATTTTGACGTTTCATGACTTCCTGAACCCGAAAAAGTGGTTTTTGAATTTCCGTCTGTCTGTCTGTCTGTCTGTCTGTCTGTCTGTACCTCCAACTAGAGCCTAAACTAGTTTACCGATTGAGCTGAAACTTGATATCTAGGGTTTTCATAGGGTTGCCCCGAGGGGTTTTTGGAATTGAATATCTAACCCTAAAATTAAGGGTAGTTTACTGAAGGGAAAAAAGAGAAAAAGTCGATTTTCTCAAAATAGGCTCAAACGATTTTGATTAAATTTCATTTATAAACATTAATAAATATTCCAAACAAAATGGCTACCCTCAATATTTCGGCAAAATGGCTTTAAGGGCTCCGGTCTGATGCGTCAATTAACATTTTTTTAAATAGCTCCTAAACTATTTGAGATATGAAATTACTTAGCATTATAAATATGTATATATATTTATAATACAAATATTTTATCCGAAACATATTTTTATAAAATCAATAACTTTCAATTTATACGCAATTACATGAATTTTTTTTAACTTTTTGGACATTAAAGTTTAAGTATTGCGACCGTAAAAAAAACTAACCTGAAATGTTGATGGATGTCGACGTCTCATGACCCCCCGAACCCTAAAAAATAGTCTTTGCAATGCCGCCTGTCTGTGTGTCTATAAAAACATAAAATTAAGGGTAGTTTACTGAAGAGCGAAAAGAGAAAAATTTGGATTTCTCAAAATCTGCTCAAACGATTTTGATTAAAATTCGTATCTAGGCGTTGATTAAGATTATAAATAAACTGGCTATTTTCATTTTCCTATGAAAATGATTTTTAGGGTACATTACAGAAGCGTTAATTTCCGTATCTCCACAACTATTGGAGAAACTAAACAACTTATAATTGCAAAATTGTAGGACTACTAAAAATAAAAAACTTTTATTTGACATATATTTTTATAAAAGCAGCAGTTTCTGAAATATTTGCAAATATATTAATACAATTTTGTGAGCTTTAGTTGTAAACATATACTACTTAAATCTTAACGCAATAATTCTCCAATGCCATAGAGTAATTAAATATAAGTATCTAAAAAAGTATGTTATTTTTCCTTAAATCTCTTAGGAGAAATGTTTGCATAGCAATGATCTATCTCCATTTTAGACTCAATAGTCAATATTTATATTTTTTATTGGTCAAAATGTATAAATGAATAATTTAATATCAATGCGATTACTTGAAGATCTGCAACACCTTATAAAAAGTTAAAACTTTAACCAGAATCGAAATTTTAATACGAAGTGTTGACCCTTGTGGAAGACATTAAACTGTTTGAAATGTTCTTAGGTGGACAAAGATGCGCCTCTTTTCTCATTGATTCTATATTATTGTATATTATTTTATGCGTGTTCTTATGTGGAGTGGTGATGATACAATGTACATTATTCCGTTCAGAAATCTTACGAATTTATAGAAAGAGAGAGAAAGTCTGTGCGGTGCGCCGTATCATTTATTTTACTACAATATGTGCCTTTGAGTCTATATTGTAAAATTTTGTATATATTTAGCAGGACGTAACCTAGTATGAATATTTTCATAAGAATCTCTGGAAATTGAGCAAGGGTAGAGGTTACCAACCTGAGGGTTGCGGGCCCTATTAGCAAGTCTGGAGTATTTCAGTTTGGGCTGCAACTTTGGTTGAGGTTAGAATATATATATTAAAGAGATTACTATGTTTAGATGAAGGGGCAAGATTTAAACATAAATTTGACCAGTTGAAATTATAAATGTTAATTAACTTGTTAGTTTCCTTAAGGTTACCCAATTCTGACCGTTGCTTGTTGATTTAGTTTACCTTTAACAGTCTAGTATTAGGGTGACCTGGTGGTCTAAGGGGTTAAGGTGTCAAAACTTCTGTGCTGGGGGTCCGGGGTTCAATCCTCTGGTCCCGGCACAGATATATCTGATTGCCAAACCCCTTCCTTAACTTCTGACGAGACGTGTGTATAATCACAACTTGTGAATGTATGGAATGCCTGGCCTACCACCGTGATTCGGATTCCACGTTAAACAGGTCCTCCATTTCATTTCACCATCACCCTATCATTACACATTAGCGTAAGTGCGTATAACCCGAAGGGGTAGTAAAACGCAGTGCTAATATTAATTAATAATAATAATATTAATTATTAATAATAATATTAATAATAATTAATAATAATAATATTATTATTAATAATAATATTAATAATAATTAATAATAATAATATTAATTATTATTAATAATAATAATAATAATAATATTAATTATTATTATTAATAATAATAAGTCTCGTGTTCAGTGGCGCTGTTAGCATAACTCCCCAAATGCCAGCTGGGCTCGTTTATACTATTTTGAAATGTTTTAATCACGCTCATATAACGATTATATGTATACTTACTCGATTTCTTTAAGAACTCTAAATTCATTGTCGTAATTAAAAAAAGTGAGCCACCTATCTTTATCTTGGGCTATTTCCAACCAGTCAATATCATTACACCCTATTCCTATCTTGAGCTAATTATATCCAGGCCACCTCATTACACCCTATCCAGTGATCGAATTGGGAAATTTTAACAACCTGAACGGTAACAACTAACAACCAATAATTCTTTAATCTATTTTACAGCATGAAACTATTAGATTGGTAGAACCTATTGTATTTTCTTTACACACTTCAATAAGTCACTTGCCAAGCGATGACAGTCTAATTGAAAATCAGTAAAATGACAATCACATTGCAGTATGCTATACTAATCTAATTAATTGATGATTACAATTAATTAATATTAATTTATAATGAATCTCAAAATACACTTTCATAGTAAAACGTTATCCAATGTTAAACTATGAAGGTAAGCATCTATCTCCATTTTTAACGACACTTATTTTCTTAAAAGTATCTTGTAAACCAGTATGTTTGGTTAGGAATTTTAGGATTGGTCTGCATTTTTAGAATGAGCTATTGATAGCAAGCTAAACCTATTCTTTTGAACACTTCATACAAAAAAAAAAAGATCTATGTATAGAAAATGTGTTTCTGTATATTTTAAGTATTTTATATATTTTATTAATATTACTACTTTTAAAGTTGTTTTATTTAAAATAAATAATAGCATACATTTTATATTCGTAATCTTTATTTTTCCCCCTTTTTTCATAACTTAAGCATTGTTCTTTCACCTCTCTATCATTCTTGTAAAAAATATCAGTTGAAACATCGAAACATATGAAGGATACCTATTGTTTGTGGGGAAAATACTAGACTGAAATTAATTGAATTATTACAATTAGTGAAATTTGCGTGCTAAAACACATTTCCCAATCACTTTTTGTGAAGTAAAAAGGAGTTTCATCCTAAACAATTTTGCTATAGAAGAGGAAAAATATTGTACCAGAAAATTTGAAAAAATCTTTTAACATTGTTTTGAAAAACTATGATAGGTGTAATAATTTATTATTATTTAATCCATATGAAAATTTTTTGTTTCAATGTAAAAGGGTCTTGTAACAAACACTGTTAATTAAATTGGCAGAGAGAACCAGATATTATACTCTTTAATGTAAAGCCCTTTCTATTACATGCAGATTTTAATTTATTTAAGCATTATTTTAGACCACAACAGGGCAGTTTTTTTTTTCCAAACAAATATTCGCAGTATTACCTGTGTGGTGGAATTTCGTATATATTTGCACATTTCAGACATCACATAGGTCTATATTGGGACTTTAATTTGCATGTAAATTAATTCTGACTCTACTGAGCAGGTTCCGGTACGTTCCAGTCCAATTCGAGCACTGACCCTATCCCTATCTAGAGCTAGTTCTAACCAGTCCATATCATTACACCCTATCCCTATCTTGAGCTAGTTATAGCCAGTTTCTATCACTACACTCCAGTTTATATCACTACACCCTATCTCTACCTTGATCTAGTTCTATCTAGTCCACCTCATTACACCCTATACCTATATTAAGCTATTTATAACCAGTCCATATCATTGCACCCTATTCCTATCTTGAGTTTGTTATATCCAGTCCACCTCATTACACCCTATCCATATCTTGAGTCTAGTAAAAATTTGAAGTTAAAATGTCGCGAACCATTCCTGCTATAAGGTTGCAGACCGAATGAATAGAGGGGCCTTCTTTACGGGTAAGTATACGTTTTGAAAGAAATTGTTCTGGGTTATACTTTCTTTTTGAAGTTGGCACCATTTTCTAGACGGGAGGGATAGAGAAATAGAGATAGAGAGAAATAGAAAGAGATACAATGTTTTCGAAGATATTTTGTTTCACAAGTATTTGCAATAGGGGTGGGCACTGTTTACAAGAGAGTTTGGTTGTCAATAGGGGTGTGCGAAGCTTCGAAAATTTCGAAGTCGAAGCGAATATTAATTAGCTTCGACTTCGACTTCGGCAAACAAAATTTACTTCGAAAAATTCGAAGCTTCGGCAAAAAAATATAAGTATTTTCAATTTTTACCATTCTGAGCTGTTATTCTAATAAATTATATTCATGTTTACCACACACAATTCACAATTTAATTCAAATACAAACTTTGAATTATAGAATGATTATTAATATATATAGGGCGCAAGCTTCTAATACAAATTATTTTCATTTGTTTACCTTTCGAAAGTTCAAAGTTGGGCCCTGTCGATTTATAGGTTAAATATCGATTAGTTCGATATTTTTGAATATCTATGTATTGACACAAAAGGACATAGTTATAAAACGACTAGTTGATTGTGACTCTTGACATAATTATTTTCCCTCAATATTTCTTCTGAGATTAGTGACCACTTTTAATAAATGCTGAACACACTATTTTTGTTAAAAAAAATAATGTTCCGGTAAGTATTTTTTTCTTATTCTCGCTTGGTAAAAAACTTGTAAATTTTAAATAGTGTGTTTTGATGAAATATTGAATAACTATCGATAGTTAAACAAGTTCAATAATCGATTATATTCAATGCCACACGGCCTGCTCGATTCACAAATTAAATACGTTCAGCTATCTTCACCCCCACATGTCCTAAATTCACGTGATAAAGATTAAAAATAATATATATATATTTTAAAACAATATATAATTTTAAAATCATATTTTTGTTTTGAATTTTGTATAATTTTTTTTCAATAATCTGAAATTAAATGAACTTCACGTGTATTTGCTCAACTCGACAGAAAATGTTACGACGCATGCGCCAAGAGATAAATTAAAAACTTGATAAAAAGTCGAAAAAATAATTTTGAGACAGAATAAAAGTAAACATATTTACCCTTTACTGAATAAATTTTGTTTCAATTTTAAATTATACTTTTTTAAATTAAATATTAAATAATTTATTTATATTAACCTAAAAACTTGAATGGAAAATTCGATGACTTTATGTTGGTTACATTTGACTTTGAAACTATATTGACAAAAAACGTATTTACTAAACAGTTTCATAATTCATGTTTAATTCTCTGCTGCTATACTTTGTTTCTTATTAACTTCTTAATAGTTTTGGTTAGGCCTACGAAAATGTCCGAAACAAAGAAAAATAAAAGTGAAATATGGGGATTTTTCACGAGAGCTTCTGATAAGAAAACTGCCCAGTGTAATATATGCCTGAAAAAATACAAGACGCCAACAGGTGACTTAATTGCTATAAAAGACGTGTTCCTTTTTAAAACAATGTATATTTTTCTCGTAATACCAAAAGATTTACCTTTTTTTTAATTTAAAATTTAAATAAAAATAACTACGATAACTTATTTAGCGCATGTGTTGCAGTTTATTTACATTTTATTTTAATGTGTTAGATTGAACAATAATATTGGATTTTACAAATTACTTCTTTAATTTCTCAAGTTTAAATTTGCTTCAATGCTAGGACTATATAATCATTTTAATACATTTAACCCTAATATTTTTACTAATGGATTAAAATATAACTTAGATTTTTGATTTCAGGTTTTTAATTTTTTAAATCCTCTATTGCAGGCACAACAAAAACACTTTCAAACCATCTAGAGACGCATCCATCTCATTTCAATGAATTTAAAAGAGCAAAAGGCAATAAAATTGATTCTACCACAGCTCCTAAAAAAGACACACTAGTTCAGTCAACAATTCAAGGTGCCTTTCAGAAAGGTTTGATCATGCAGCCTACCAACCCAGTAGCACACAAAATTACAAAGCAAATTGCAAAAATGTTGGCAATGAGTCTCTTGCCATACGAGTTTGTGGAGGAAGAAGGCTTCATCAACTTAATGAAACATGTAGTGCCAAACTACAAAGTTCCTTGCCGCACTACATTTTCACGCAACTATGTGCCAGCACTATATGATGAGACAAAACAAGATTTAAAATGTCAACTTATTAATGATTTACCCCAACTTTTTGCTTTGTCGCTTACCTCAGATGGATGGACATCACGTGCACACGACAGTTACATAAGTCTGACGTGTCATTATTTAAAACCAAACTTTGAGTACAAGTCATTTACAATGAACACTGTACTACTTAATGAATCACACACAGCTGTGAACATCAGAGCTACACTGCAAGAGGCTGTATGTGAATGGGGCATAGCTTTAAATGAAGATACACTTCCAATATATTGTGTCAGCGATAATGCTCCAAATTTTCGTTCTGCAGTTAATTCCCTGTTTATTTCTATTCCATGTTTTGCCCATTCCCTACAATTAGCTATCCATGATGCCAAAGCAGAATGTCCTGGGGTTTGTACACTTTTGACAAAAGCAAAAGCAATTGTGGGTCATTATAGTCGTAGTCCATCCGCAAGAAAAAGATTACATTCTGTAATGGAAGAGATGGGACTACCAGTACTCGAGTTGATTCAGTTTGTGGATACAAGGTGGTCCAGCGAGTATAACATGCTTTCTCGACTACATGCTGTTAGGAAAGCTGTTGGAGCTGAACTTGCCAATTCAGAAAATAACATCGAGGTCCTGACTGCAGTTGAATGGAAGCAAGCGGCAGGCATTGTAGAGGTTCTTGGGCCACTAGCTGACGCCACCAAGGAGATCAGTGGGGACAGTTATCCAACCTCTTCAATGGTTATACCCATCCTTCATTGCCTCAAATCCCATCTAAATGTTTTTATCACCAGCAAGAAGGATGGTGTAATGTTCGCAAGAAGTTTAGATAAGGCTTTGAAATCTCGCTTTAGTTTTTACGATTCAGATCCTATTCTCTGCCCATCCATGCTATGCGACCCAAGATTTAGAGGTGTCTTGATTGATGATATGGTGGCAGTAAACACGCTAGCAATTGAAGTTAAGAAGTTGAGTGACAAGCCATCTTTAGAGCCTAACGTAAGAGAGGAACAACCCTCGTGCTCCTCTTCTAGTTCTGGACTATGGTCAAGTTTTGATTCCATACCAAATACCACCCAACCGGTAATAGACAACAATAGTGAAGTGAAGGAATACCTAAATGAACCACGAGTGCCTAGATCAACAAACCCCTATATCTGGTGGAGGGAAGAGGGTTCTCGAAAATACCCTAATGTCTCCAAGGTAGCCCTCAAATATCTGGGAATACCTGCTACAAGTGTGTGTAGTGAAAGGGTCTTTTCTAGTTCAGGAAACATTGTAACTGCCAGACGAGAATCGTTGACTCCTATTCATGTCGAGGAATTAACATTCCTTCAAAATAACTTGAAGAAAAAGTGACACTTCTAACTAACTGTCTGTGTAAATATTTTCTTATAATGTTTGTTATGATTTAACCTAATATAGTCTATACCTATATTGTTTAGTAAATTATAATTGTTTATTTACGTGCCCAAGTAAATGTTTTTTTTAGTAGGTCTACATAATTTTTTTAAAGGGTAAATGTCTTATTGTGTATTATTACATAATTAGGCTTAATTATTATGTTTTATTAAAGTTAGATAAAATGTATCAATTTAATAGCATTTGAACTAAATATAAATATATTAAGGCTAAAAATACCCAAGTTTTTTTTTTTTTTGAAAATAATTTGTTTTCAGAGCTATTATTAGTTGTTTAAATTTTATTCGACCTTCGATTCGACTTCGAGAATATTCTCAAATATTCGCTTCGACTTCGCTTCGAACTGAAAAAACTGGCTTCGCACACCCCTAGTTGTCAACAACTAAAAAAATAAATAAATGATCGCCCCAGTTGTGTGAGAAGATTTCCTAACACATGTGGTTGCGTTTAATTTTATGTTTTGAAACTTTTCATTAATTTGAAATATATTAAGGGTGGGAATTTTCTTATAATAATTATAAATAAATGAAAATATATTTAATTACAATGTTAAAGAGGCATATCTCAGAATTAAAGTCGTGCAATTATCTACTTGCTCTTTATTTCTTGCTGACTTTTATATTTTAATTACTTTGTAGAGTCTTGGCAAAAAGTTTTAAACACACATAGGTCTACGCAGTTTTCTTCTATATAAATCTCGCCTTAAACGTCTTTAATACTGTCCAATAACTTCTGGGCGGACTGTAAAAATACAAAACTTATATATATATATATATATATATATATATATATATATATATATATATATATATATATGGAACTATTGAGAGGAAGGGTGTGTGGGTTTAATAAAAAATATATCGTGTTGACTTTACCGATCGATCCAATAAAAACAACCGGGGTTTTTTTTAATACCATTTTCGAGGATTAGTTCTAAAAACAATCCGGTCAAGAATTCCCCCCCCATCAAAAATATTGGGTATTTATTTCACCCACTCTTACTTTTATTCTCTCCTGTATTGTGTGTTTGACCTTTCATTTTATGTTTAGCTTTTTATTACACTGTGAGACTGGTATATATATATATATATATAATTTCATAAGAATCGGAAAGAAAAATACCAAAATAAAGAAGCAAATTGTCGGAAGAGTTGTAAAGGGAAGAAAGGCCGAAAGGGAAAAAAAAAAGATACATAAAACTAAAAGTAGAAAAAAAAAACACGTTTGGGGGGGGGGGGGGGGTGCGAGAAGGTCCACAAGATTGGGAGGAGTTCGTTTCTTGAGACCAATCGACCGTTAGAGTAGCTACTTTTTTGAGGAAGAATCGTATGCTGCATTTAACGTTAAATGGAAAAAAAAAAAGTTCTTGGCTCAGGGAGAGGAAATAGTTTTGCGAAACAAGAAAATAAAAAGACTAGTAGTTTTGGTGGTGATATGGGAAAAGGGGTGATTGTAAAAGTTTTCCCTGTGTAGCTCTACATGTTTTTGTTTTTTTCCCCCCCACTTTTCCTTCGTTTGAGCATTGATTTAACTTTTGGCGCGACTTGGCACTAGCGGTGGCCAACACGCTTGTCGTTTTCGTGTTTACAGTGAGTTTGTGTGTGTGTGTGTATGTGTATGTGTATGGCTGGCGGGGTGAAGAGGGAGGAGAGGGTGCTAGCAAGGGATGCCAACCTTGCTCACCCTCTACTCTATTCTCACCCAATGCTAGAGATTTGCGGGGTGGTGAGGGGCTTGAAACTGTTTCCCCATCAAAGAGGGCCATTACCCATCCCTATTGTTGATGACAAACAATTGGATATATACTACGTTGCTGTTTTAACAAAAGGGGGGGGGGCTGGAGAACCAGACCAACTAAACGCTGCTGATTGGGGAATAATTTTGATTAAGTGGCGTTTAGAGTGGTTTCGTATTGGCATGGACTACCCACCATTATAAATGTATTATTAAATTATTTATTTGTAAAATTTAAATATTAAGATTATGGTGGGAGTGTATGGAACTTAAGACAAGTTCAGTGTTAGTTTTTTTACAATTTTTTATAAAAAAACATTTGTTTTCAGGTCAAAATAAATCTTATTATTGCTCCAGTAGAAACGTAAAGTTAATTTTCTTCACACCCTCTTTGGTTGCAACGTGTTCTAACACGCTAATTTCGTGTTGGACTAGACTTCCGAAGACGGGAAGATAATGGTTGAATTCCGGTTTGGTGCATTGAAGGGTTTTTTTCCCCCTAAATGGTTTTCCACTCTACTTCCACGCAATTGCGGGTGGATTTCCTCTAAATTAAACCTTCATAATCCCTAATCCATTAGTGTAATTAGTACATAGGAGTATAATTCGAACGGGTAGTATGCAGCGATGCTAAAAAAAATCCCTCACCTGGTGATATCAACATTGTTGAATATCTGTCATGAGCATAGTAACATTAGATGACAAACTTTTTAAATGAAGATAAAAAGTTGTCATTAAATTCCAGGACACCCCTAGACAGATATTCAACAACTGTTGATATCACCATGTGAAGAAAATTAAACTCTTTAGTTTCTACTGAAGAAATATTTGATTTATTTTGACCTAAAACATGTTTTGGTAAGAAAAATGCAAAGTAAATGCCCTTAACTCGCGTCAGGGGCGGATCCAGGAGTTTCGTGAGGGGAGGTGAGATTCCCCCTTCGGAAATTTTTGACGGTAAAATCCTTGATAATTTGAGATTTAAAATTAATTTAGAATATTTGTAAAAAAAATGCTTGTACAATTTAATTGTTTATTTATGTTTTATCATTATTTTTTGTTAATTTAGTTATATGTTAAGATGTAAATCAATTATTGACAGTGATTGACACGTGAAGCAGCTGGCGAATTAGATGTTTCGTGACAGTATAACTAATAGTGACTATAACATAAATTTTATTGGTTTAACTTTTTTTTATCGTTATTGTTAATAAGAACTAAAAACCCGTTTCGGTAAACGCATGGTCTAAAGCGCTTCTCTCGCGATTAACAGGATTGCCGATGACTAGGAGATCAAGGTTCGAATCACGATCTGGTGTACTGAGGACAATTTTTTCCCCCAAAATGGTTTTCCACTCTCTCTACGAAAATGTTGGTACGCTTCATCTATATATAACTTTACTAATCCTTAAACCCATTAGTACATAGAGATGGGAAAAAAAGTTTCGATACTTTACTAATATCGATATTTTTGTTTCGATACTAGTATTATTTTACTCGATACTTTTACTGATATTAGTACTCACGCTCAGGTATCGGATCGGTATCGAAAGAAACAACTTTGCTGAGATAAATGATTACTTTGCTTAAACAAGGGCACAAAATAGATTGAAAAAATGTATTACTGATCATATTTAGCTATTAAATAACTTTCCATCAACTAAATTTCATAGACATTTTGAAAGATGGTATGGAAAAAACCTTTTATAACATCAATCATACTATATTTATACCTTCCAAGTCCAAACACATAATATATACGCGATAGACCTAAATATTCTATAATATAGTTAAATCATTATAATTTTCAGTCTTTTAATAAATATGAAAATATAATAATTATATTCAACAATTAATTTTGAAATTTTTACTTGATTAAAAAAAATATATTTTTCTAGATTAAAATCTCGATGCCGATACTTACTGTTATTGATAATTTTCTTTCGATACCACATCCCTATTAGTACATAAGCGTATATCAAGAACGGGTAATAATAAGACGTGATGGTAAAAAAAAAAAGTTTATTGCGGGGGGGGGGGGGAGAGGATGCGTCTCCAGCGCCCTTCCCTTTGTATCCGTTCTTTGACTCGCGTTGCCAACATTCCCACGTTAAAATATCTGGCATGTAGCACACTCGACGTTAGTGACACATTCAACCACCGAGCGCTGTAATATATACACGAGTGTGATAAGAGGACTGGAACATCTATTACTGGTGTTATAGCTCTGATGATACCCGCCTCGGTGGCGCAGTTGGTCTAAAGCTCTGGTATCGTGTTACTCTAGACTGCCAAAGACTGGGAGATCGAGGTTCAAATTTCGGCCGGGTGAACTGGGGGGGTGGTTCTTCATAGATGGTTATCCAGTCTCCATGCAAATGCAAGCTCTCTTCCTCTATAATCAATCTTCCCGATTCCTAATATATTAGCGTAATTAGTACTTAAGTTTAGAACCCGAACGGATAGTAAGACGCGGTGCTAAATAAAAAAATAGATAAATATAACTCTGATAATGTTCCTGGTATTAGCTGTGAACGTCCTCGTGATAAAATTGTTACTGAGGTGGAAACTTTTTGCAAACATTTCCAAAAGATTTTTTAATTTTTTAATATAAATGAAGAATTTTCTTTTTGGAATCTAACCGCTGCTTTTTCTAGCCACCAGCTTAGTAAATATCATAATATATAAACAAGTAACGTTTATCTTGGCACAAGTGGGCCAGAAGAAACGACACCTAGGATTCGATTTCTTGGTGGAGGGAGAAAAGGAGGTATTGGTACAAAGTAAAAAAAAAATCTAAAATGTGGTATTGAAGGGGAAGTGAATACTCTAAATCATAATTTTTTTGACAAGCTAGTTAATATTAGCACCGCGTCTTACTACCCGTTCGGATTGTACGCACTTACGCAAATGTGTAATGATAGGGTGATTGTGAGATGAAATGGAGGACCTACAGTTTAACGTGGGATCCGAACCACGGTGGAGACCTGGCATTCCACACATTCACAAGTTGTGATTAATACACGTCTTGTCAGAGGTGAAGGAAGGGTTTGGCGATCAGATAAATCTGTGCCGGGACCGAGGATTGAACTCCGGGCTCCCAGAACAGAAGTCAGACACCTTACCCCTAGACCGCCAGGTCACCAAATGTTGTATTAGTTAACAGATTTCGCCCACTTTAAGTGACCGAAGGTCTGATGCTTCACTCAAGTGTTAGCCTGGCCCATTGATGAAGGGAAGATCAGGATTCGAATCTCGGTCGGGTCTAACGAGGGTGATATTCCTAAACGTTTACTAACTTTCCTTTTACGCAAATGCGGGTAAACAACCTCTAAGATGCTTCCTTCATCATCTTTACTTTATTAGAGTGAATATCATATATGCCTAAAACCTGAACCATTAGTAAGATGTGTTGTTTTTTTTTAATTTCGAGGGAAAGGGCACACACCCTTCTTAAACAACCCCTGGTTACGGGCCTAAATGCTAGGTTAAGTTTTTGGACCCCCAGACCATTCGCGGCAATAGTCAATATTGCGTTAATTAACATTTTGCACGGCAGTCAAATGGTGACACTGAGGTCAAATGTGCCAGAGGGACTACTTTACACGTGGGGGAGTCATGTGGTCTGATTGTACAGTAGAACCTTTAAATAGAATCGGGCTTTAACGATTTTATTACAGTACCATTTGGTTTTAATAGTTTTAATTCTCGATTCACGTCACAATCTAAGTCGATCTTGGTGATTCGCCTCAGGACCCGGTGTTAATGGGTTAAAACCCAGCTGAGGTCAACGGTTTTTCTTTTTATTGAGCGATAAAACTCTGTAGCACAACTTCCTTCGGAGGGGAAGTAAAACTGTCGTAAGCGTGTCAATTGTGGCGTGTAAAATAACATTAAGAACCAAACACATACTTTAATACATAATATTATTACGGAATCAATATTACTAAATGGTCTACATATTTGAATAATATTGTATTTTTTTGTAAATTTTACTTAAAAAATTAAAATTACAATGATGTTAAACTGTTACTAAAACATATCTAAATATTAGAAAACAAAAATAGTACGTGTTAATTGATAAATACAAAAACTACATTACCTAAAACTTTATTAGCGATTTTATATATAGGTTACAATCATAAAATTAGGACGTATTTTGAACAGACAAAAAATTACAAAATTAGTTATTTCAAAAGGTCAGTTACATTTTTGTTGAAAAAAATACTTTTCTTCCTTCATTCAATTGGTATTTTTATTTATAGTAGCGAGCGCACCTGAAAATCAAATACATTAAAATAAAAAGCAACGTGATATAACTTTCAGACACGTGATAGAATTTGCACGAACTATCAAATGTTAAAAAACGGTGGCAATGAATCAGGCGTATGACTTCACGACTGGCACCATTGCGTATTCACAACATTCCTGCATGAACTCTCGTTTTTAAGAAAATAAACATTTATTTAGGATGTTTGATGACATCATACTACGCAGCAGGAATTAATAAATAGTTGGGAGGGATCCGACCTAATTACCTTTGATTAACATTTTTTTACAGTTGTTGTGAAACTGCAACAGTGCCAGTCACAGAAGGTTAAGCAGAAATTGAAAAAATGACCAAAAGAAAGTGTTATGTAGCCTTTTAACAAAATGGCAGAAGTATATTTTTCTGTAATATGTTAACCAGTCGTCTGATTTTTATCCCTGCGGAGTTTCAGCACTAGTGGTGTTTGCTTGAAAAAATAACTGATACCAAAGTCTGAACATAGAAAAATGACACCTGGACACGGGAATTGGACCCGGGACCTTTGGCTTGGTACGCCAATGCCCTGGTTCGATTCCCGTGTTTTTAAATTTTTAGAATATGATATCTAGATGGAGAATTCCTCACTAAAAAGCATAAATAATAGCTTCAGCTATTTAATTCTTAAATATACCAAATTGTTTTAAACTATTAGTAGGATAGTGAATAAATAAAAACTAGCTTCGGTGGCCACATGGTTTAAGGCACTTCTCTCGCAGTAGACTAGACTACTGATGATAGAGATATCGACCCTTGGATCTCGATTGGGTGTAGAGAGGGTGGTTTTCCAACACGGTTTCAACCCTCCCTCCACGCAAATGTGGTCACACTTACTATAAATTTAACCTTCCTAATCCCTAAAAATCATTAGAGTAATTGGTACAAAAGCGTATAACCCAAACGGGTAGTAAGACGTTGTGATAAGAAAAAAAAATTCAAAATTGGGATAATACTTTTTTCAGTCAATTGACTTCTTTTCTAAGTACCTCAAAAATAATTTATTTGAACTTTTCTTTCTTTTCATCTCACTTAACTTAGGACTTTAACAGAAAAAAAAGCCCACTTCATTGGCCGAATGGTCTCTTAAGGCGTCACTCTCGTGTATGATTGGTCTGCTGATAACAGAGAGATCGGTCTTCGAATCTTGATCGGCTCTACTGAAGGTGCTTTTTTTCTACATTGTTTGCCACTCTCCTTCCACGCAAATGTGGATAGATTACCTCGAAAATGTTTCCTCCCAGCAGAGTAGTTGCCATATATACATATATACATATATACACATATACATATATATATATATATATATGCGTGTAACTTGAAAAGGTATTAAGATGCGATGATAAAACAAATAGTATGTTTAAATCTAAGTTAATAATTAATTTTAGCACCACGTCTTACTACCCATTCGGGTTATACGTTTAAGTAATAATTACACTAATGGATTAGGAAGGTTGAATTTAGAGGAAGTGGACCCGTATTTGCGTGGAAGGAGAGTGGAAAACTATTTAGGAAAAACCACCCCCAGTTCACCCGACCGAGATTCGAACCTCAATCTCCCCGTCCTCGGCGGTCTGACTCAACACGACTGGCGCGTTAACCAACTACGCCACCGAGGCGGGTCTAAGTTAATCATTTTGTAAGCTTGCGTCAAGTTTGTGCAAAGCAGTGAAACTTCAAATATTTATTTTAAGGTGTGATAGGAGACGCGAGAATAGGCCAGTGTTTTTGCAGATTATATGGCAAAACTTTTTTTTTTTGATAAAATAAATAAAATATTTCTCCAGTAGAAACATAAGAGTTTAATTTTCTTCGCACAATGATATCAACAGTTACTGAATATCTTGTCATGAGCATTGCGGCATTAGATGAGAAACTTTTTTAAATGAAAAGCAAAAGTTTTAAGTAAATTCCAGGACACCCTTTGACAAATATTCAAGAAATTTTGAGGTCATCAAGTGAAGAAAATTAAATTATATTTTTTTACTGGAGCAATATTTTATTTATTTTGTGAAAAAAAAAATTACCATAAAAATTGCAATAAAACTGGCTTTTTCTCACGTTCCCTCCCGTCCCACCTTAAGCATACGGTTAACTTACAGTACAGTAGCCCCATGGCTTCTTTGGTGCTGACTGACAGCTCACAGTTGACAGCTGACAGTCAACAGTTAGGTATATAGCTAAAATTTGACTGTCAGAAGTGACAGCTGCTAAACACATGTTTTTTCGCAGATCATATGGTTCGGTGTAGGGATACATAATTTGGTCTGGTAGCTTTTCAAAACCTTCAGCTGTCAGTCAGCACCAAAGAAGCCTTGGGGCTACTGTACTTTTAATTGCGGTGGTTCCTAGGGCCATAGAGTAAGTAATTTGGCCAAGTGAAGTTTATCGTTGCCATGTTTACAGACACGTGACGTCACGGAAGTTTTGTTCAGAGTGGGATTATGAACACCTGAACTTATTATTTCGTAATTAGGATAAGTGGCGTGGTCGGTTAAAGCGGTTGTCCAGTGGGTGGTAGCAATTTATTTATAAGTACAGCTATTTTTTTTTAAAAAAAGTCCGACCTCAGAGTTAAAGTCAAACCAAAGTTGCACGACGTTGACGGTAAAATTTAAGGTTCAAATCGACAGTCTACACATGTTTAAATGAATTGAATTTCCCACACTTTACTCACGCATATATGGGTACATTTCCTCTAAATTCTACCTATGATATCACTACTACATTAGTGAATTCACATGAGTACATTTCTTATGAGTAGAAAGATTTTGAGGCAAAAATAAAAAAGTGGTCTAGGAGTAATAAGTCCATAGGCACACACGACCATCTTTTTCATGAGTCATTGGGAAATAAATCTAAATGATGAAAGTTAAAATACCATAAATCTACCAAACACAGTATCCTTGAACGTTATTCGAGCCAATCTCTCCACAACAGCAACCAAATTGAGCTGATAAAAAAATATTCCTATCCATCCATGAAAAAAAACGTTTAAATTTTAAAATGAAATCATATAAAGTATATGAGATTCTTCCCTAAAGTAATATGTAAAGAAAATAGAGAGATAGTGTGGGGGAAATATAAAAGCGGAAAAGGCATGAAAACCTGAAAAGAACCGAAGGGAAATCAACTTTTCTTCGTCGTGATTTTTAATTTTATTTTTTCTTCTTCTTGTTTCACTTTAATTAAACGCGAGTTAACGAGGCGCCGGGCAAAGAAAACAATCACCATAGTATGTCGGGCACCATATTTTACATCACAGGCAGCTGTTGCCACCCTCAGACAAATGGGTGGTTAATTTTAATTACCATCAACTGTTGTACATTTATTAAAGATAACATTTTTACTCTCTATAAACCCCTCGGAGAGAGAAATATTGTGATCCTCAAAAACAATTTAACTCGAGATATTAATAAATGTAGACGTTTCATTCATGACCCTCCGAAACTGAAACGATTGTGTCTGTCTGTATTCCGATCTAGAGCCGAAAACATTTTACCGATCGGGCTAAAAGTTTGTAGCTAGAGTTTCAATAAGGTTTTACTGTTAGCTCTCTAGCCCTAAAATTAAGGGTGTCTTACTGAAGGGCAAAGAAATACTTTTTTTTCCCTCGAAATCCACTCTATTTTGATTACATTTTGTATCTAGACACTTTTTAACATATAATAAATAAAACGGAAATCCTCAATTTTTCCATCAAATGAATTCTATAGTATTTTACCTAAGCGGAAATATCCATTTGACATATGAATTAACCTAACATTGTAAATAATTGAAAAATGACACCTGGACACGGGAATCAAGCCCGGGTATAGTACGCCAATGCTCTTACCACCGAGCCATCCAGGAATCGTCCCGTGCCCAGGGTCATTCTCCACTCATATTTTAAGGCAGAGTCTATGATGGACGTGCGGAAATCGTCGGCTGCAAATGTGTGATTTTATTAAGATCACGAGCTATCAGATAACGCAGCCACCTTCAACTCGGTAGTTAGCTTAATGCTGTCTTAATGTTTGCTTAATGCACCTAAAGGTCCCTGGTTCGATTCCCGTGTCCAGGTGTCATTTTTCTTTTTTCAGAATATGTTATCTAGATAGTCATCTTCTCTTAAAAGCATAAATAATAGCTTTGGCTATTTGATTCTTAACACTGTAAATCTTAGTACCATTAAAATTATCTTTATCTTGAATATATATTTTATAAAAAATATAGTCTCCTAGTTTACTGACACTATGGCTCAGTCGGTAGCCTGTCTGTGAATTGAGGTAAGGGTCCTGGGTTAATTTCCCGGCATGGCAGAAACATTTTTCATTGGTGAAATGTGGGTTTACCCTTTCGCAGTGATGAATTAACGGCTGGGGACTGGATGTTGTGCTTGTCCTAGTCTTAGTTAAATAATAAGGCATATTAATCTACAACAGGCCTAGCAAGCCGGTAGTGGAAAATATATGGCTTGAATAAAAAACAAACCACAGGCTGGAAACAGTAATGGAGGTAAAATAGTTTCTGAGCTATAAACTTAATAATTTGTATTTAATTGCAATTATTAAGATATTTTGAAACCGTAGAAATCATTGGTATGGTCTTTGTTGGACAGTAATGTTAATCTATTCTCAATTTTTTTTCTAACAGTTTGTATTATTTAATGTATGCTCTTTGGTGGGGTATTCATGGAACAATATATATTATCTCGTTTCACAGATGTTACGAGTATTTAGTAAATTTCTCTATTTTAAAATAACAAGAGAGAGAAAGTCTGTTCGGTACATCGTTCTATTTATTTAATTTACTAGCCAACCACCAGCTGCTATTTTCGTACAGGATGGGATGAAAACAATTAGACAATCTATGCTGAGGAAAGTGATGTACAACGTGCTGATGTTTGTCTGACGTCCGATAGAACTCACCTGAATGACATTTTCTTAAAAAAGCAAGTGTAGTATGTAGTTTGCGTTTATTGAGCTGTTGAATATATACTTTTCAATTAAAATGTTAGTTTTCAAGTTACTAATCGTATAATTGTTTGGGCCCCACCCTGTATAATCCTTGCAAGGCATGTGCTTTTTGCGGTCCAATCCATGTATATTTTTGGATGGCGGGACTTTTTTTTATGATTCAATACACAATGTAACTACATTCTTCTTTTTATATACATTGTACAGATACAATATTAGGGATGATTACATTTTGAAATGACTCATTATTTGGAGGAAATTTAGCCATTTGAGTTTAGTTTATAGAATTGTACTCTTTATTCACCAATGATTGTTTCCTGAAAAATGTTTGAATGGCTGCACCATTGTTTGACAGATCATGAGTGTGTCAACTGTGGATTTTTCTCGTGAAAAGAAACACACATAAGATACACAAAGTTCTCGAACACGTATTTGTCATAAATTATCTTGACATCGCCACAAGGATTAAAGTCCATGAAAATTGAATTAAAAAAAAAATATTGTTTCAAATTTTTGAAATATTTTTTTAGCTTTTTTGGACCTTTTTATTCGACGGATTTTTTTTTCAGTGATAAAAATCTGTAGCACAACTTCCTTCGGAGGGCAAGTAAAGCCATCAGTCCCATGTCTATTGTGGAATGTAAAAGAACCCTTAAAGGTTTGTGGAAATACCTTTCCCAGCAGAATTGTTGGGTACTTTTGTTTTCGTTCATAGAAATTCTCGTGTGCTAATATAATCAGTCGGTACAGAAAGTGCATGTTAAATACCTAAAAAAACAAAGTATCTATTAAGGATTGTGAGTTCCCCTCATTTGTCCCTTTTTAAAAACCTTTCTTAATCGTTTTTGACTACTCTGCCACCGTCACGCCCCCATTTTAATCTCTTTGTAAATATCCGCCAGACAGACGTGTTTAAATCATATGTTACAGGTATTAATTCCTCATCAAACCTTGTGTAATCAGGATAATTATGTTTGCCCTCTATTACCAAGAGGGCTTTGATGCAACAGCTTCCCCTTATCCAACACCCCTTTGCCAATGACCACCCCTCCTTACCCCCCTCATGTCCATTTCATCCCTCCAATCCCCTTAGACTGGGCGACGAACACGTTGAATCGCTTTTACAAGGACAAGCTGAAAACATTCGCCAACATTCAAAACGTAGCTGGTTCCCCAACCTCTCTTCCTGGCGCGGGAAAGTGTATGTGGGTGGGGGGGGCGGTTGCCCCGACGCGGTTGCCATGGCGACCGATCTGTTGGCGACATCTGCCGGCGGCGACCTTTAGTCTTCCTATCCCCACCCTACCTACCCCTTCTTCACCAAGCCAAAAACGCTCTCCACCGCATGCTGCGGGTGACGGTATTACCAACTTAACCTCTTACTAACCCCCCCCTTTATCTTATTTTCCACCCCCCACCTTTCCGCCAATTAATTACAAACCAGCCCACACTGGTTTCGCGCAATTGTTTCTCAATTGTCATTCTTTAATGAAACTGTTTTACGAGTTTATTTATATAGAAAGTTCCTACTAGTGGATTTTGGCGCGATAATGCAAATGAAAAAAAAAAAAGAAAGAAAATGGCAGAAGGAAAAGTTTTGAGGTAAGGTGGGATGAAAGGGGAATGTGATAAAAGTCAAGTAATTTTTGCAGTTTTTATAGCAAAACATTAATTTGGGAGACAAGTGAGTGATTTTTTGGGTAGAATGTTCTGTGAAAATGGAAGAATAGATTTTGAAATTGACAGACGGGTGGATGAATCTCGAAGAGTAGTTGGATGTATGTGGACTATTGCAAAGAATGAAGTAGTATCGAAATAGGCAAAAATGGCAGTATATAAAAGTGTGTAAACGCCAACATTGTTTTACGGATGGGAAGTGTGGGTTTGTCAGGATAAATACAAGAGCAAGGTGAATGCATGTTTGAATGAGATATCTAAGAAATGTATATAGAAAAACTGGTATGGACAGAGTCAGTAATCAATGGGTGCTAAAGTCAGGGCGGTTTGGGGGGAATCCAATAGGATAATGTGAAAGAAGCATCTTACGTTGGTTTGGGTACATTGAAAGGCTGAGTTTGGATCGCGTGAAGAAGCAAATATATGAAGGTAAAGTGCATGGATCAAAAGGAAAGACATGGATAAATGCTATAGATGAATATGTTAAAAAGAGAAACATTAAAAGTTTTAAAGATAAAAGAGGATGTATGACTTGGTGTATGGATGCTGTTGAAGCGAAGGGAGTAGGCAAGGATAGGGAAGTGTGGAGAAAGTTAGAGAGGATGGATTAAGTACGGAGTTGATATATTTTGAGCTATATGCACAGTTTCTTGCCTACCCCGTAAGGGAACGGCATGATTATATGTAGATGCATGTATGTTTTTATGTATGTTTATTAGAATATTGTTTCAGTAGATAAGTTTCGTTTGATTTTAATAGTAATCTCAACAGTTCTTGAATTTATCTCACGTGCATCCTGAAATTTGATGAATATAAATAGTATCTCATCCAAACCATAATGCTCGTGACAAATATTCAAGAACCTTTAAGATAACTAAGAAAATCAAACTAAGCTTTTATACTGCGAACAATATTTTATTCTATTTTTGGCCAAAAACAGTAGACACTCGGACCAAGCTTTCTTCCACCCCACCTTATTTATTATTTGAACAGGATTTTGGGAAGTCTCTATTTAATAGTTCGTTGAGGGAAACAATCATACGCAATTGAAAAAAGTTGACTGTGCATGATGACATTTTAAGAATTTTTCAGAATTTTCAATGGGTTGAAGAATATATTTTTCAGTTTTCATGGGGCTGAAAGTGAAATTTTCCAGAATTCTCATTAGGTTTTAGGAGAGATTTTTATAGTTGTCATTGGGCTGAAGGGGAAAATTTCAGAATTATAATTGTATTGAAGGGGAAGATTTTTAGAATTCTCATAGGGCTGAAAGGGATTTTTCAGAATTTTACTCGCGTTGAAGCGGAAGTTTTCATAGTTGTCATTGGGCTTAAGGGGAAATTTTCAGATCTATCATTGGTTAGAAGGGACATTTTTCAAAATTTTCATTGCGTTGAAGGAAAGTTTCCAGAATTCTTTTTTAGGTTGAACTGGAAAATTTTCAGATTTTTCATTGGGTTGAGGGGGAAAATTATCAGTTTTCATTGACTTGAGAGGAAATTGGTTTAAAAGGGTAGTTCTCCTCATAATTTTCTTTGGTGCGAAAGGAATTTCCTGCTTCTTTCATGAGATTTTTAGACAAGTATTCTCCAAAATAAGTTCACTTTCTTTCCCTTAGCCCCCCTGCCACCTTATTTATACCTCCGCTCCTTATCCACAG
The DNA here is from genome assembly GCA_033556935.1 of Timema podura. Lineage (NCBI taxonomy): Eukaryota > Metazoa > Arthropoda > Insecta > Phasmatodea > Timematidae > Timema > Timema podura. Next base: position 17,525,308 of record JAVRXN010000006.1, on the reverse strand, counting down.
TAGTGAAGCTTGGGCACAGATTTAAAAAAAAGAGGACTAACAAAACCATATTTAAAGCGAGCTATTTATAGAAAAAAAATCGCTTTGATAGCAATGTTGTCAATTTGAACTGTACCTAGTGAATTCAAGGACGAATAGCCTCCAAAACAGCTCAATAATTTTAATCTGGATTCTGTGTATCTGGTGTATTCTTGTCTGTGGGCTTGGGGCAGGAGGAGAAATTGCTTAAGGGAGACATATCCATGAGCTTCAACGTTGGTCCTTGTCCTGTTGCCTCGCCATAAAAGCCAAGATCCCCAAAGGTCGTTAGTGAATTCAAGGAGCGGCAATAATTTCGGGGTTAATTTGACTCTCGTAATTCCAGCGCCTCAGTAAAACGGCTCTGACCCCCATTAAACTCCTCCTTTCCGGCGTGACATTGATGTCTTGAGTGGTCCCATCCGAGGAATAATTTATCGGGACGATTCGCTAAGGATATAGTGAACACTTAAAAGGGACGCTAGAGCTCCGCTAGCCTCGTGGTTTAACGCGCTACTATCACATTAGGCTAGACTGCTGATGACGTAGAGGTCGAGTTTCGAGTCGAGGTCGGGTGAACTTCAGGTGATTTTTTCCCCCCTAAATAGATTCTACCACTCTCCTTCCACGCTAATGTTCAGATACGCTTCCTCTAAAGATAACCTTCATAATCCCTAAAATCATTAGCTTAATTAATTAGTACATAAACGTGTGACCTGAAAGAGTAGTAAGACGCGGTTCTGCAAAGGAGGAAAATTAGGGTAGATGAGCATAATTATGACACCACATAATATTTTAAAGTTTCTGCAATAAAAAATGGGACACAAACGATGTCGACAGTATTTATATACGGACTGTGAAACTTGTGAAAAAAAAAAGTGGCCCAGAACGTTGCTATAAGTGTGACGGGTTCGATTAACAGCATGGGCGAAAACATGTATCATTAAGGGACTGTGGGGTTGGGGTTACCCTTTCATAGTAATGAATTAATGGCCTGGGGGGAGGGGAGGCCGTGTGTTGTGTATATTCTATATTTAAGTTGGTTTATAAGTCATGTGCTGATATATCATTTCAGTGATTGTACGTTAAATACCTTTCAAGTTAAAACAAAACTTTTATAAAATGATTACAACGTTATAATACCCCCATTTAAAGGAAAGTAAGTCTAGCGTATAATTCCATATGTCATAACTTTTTGTTCGTTAAGGACGTGTTCCTGCCTTTTTTTTTTCTACTTCAAATCAAGTGTAATCTCAAAATATTGAGGCTCTACTTTATTGATTACGAATGCATATTTGAAGCACCTTTTAGGGCCGTAGCACGTTTGCCAAAGCATCATCATCAACTGTTTCCATTCTGTGATTGGGTCGGTTTAGTAAAATGCCTCCATCTTCCTCTATCCTTCCATCACTCTTCCTCCTTTAACTTCTTCCATTCTTCCCCTCTCATTTTAACACTTTCTTTTATATGTTCCTCCCACCTCTTTATTGGCCTCCCTTGAGGTATTTTTCCTGCACACTTCATTTCCAAAATTTTCTTTGGTATCCTCTCTTTTTACATCCTCATTACATACCCATACCAACTCAAACTTGCTTCCTCTAATATCTCATGTAATCCCCGTACCCCTACACTTTCCCGTATAACTTCATTCCTGATCTTGTTTCTCCTCCTGACAGTTAACACGCTCCTTACAAACTTCATTCTCATGGCCTCCATGTTCTTAGTCTCTCTTACATTCATTGTCCATGTTTATGCTGCATATGTGACGATATGTACAAATTACACCCTGTTAAAGACTTCCTTAGACTTAGGGCACTTCTCTTTATCATGTTTCTTACACACCTATAAAACAACTTTCCCAGCTGTCCTCTTCTCATTACATCCTCTCTGTTTCCACTTTTAACCTCAATCACGCTTCCATGTTATTTTACATTATGCACTATTCTCAACTCTTCTCCATCCAAATGTCGAGTCTTACTAGGCCTTATCCTATTCCTTTTAATGATCATCACTTCACACTTTGTCATGCTAAATTTCATTCCACACTCTTTCACTTTCTCATTCCATTCCTTGTAGTTGTTCCTGTACTTAAGCTTCTTTATTCCCCCAAACCATCAAGTTATCAGCAAACATTATGGCTTTCATTCTTTCCTCCCCGAGTGACACAGTATCAGTTAGTAAATGGGAGGTATATTTGGACCAACCTATATATGACGTAATTTTGAGTTAGGCTAATAATCAGTTCAGTTTTGAAAATGTAATCCAACCTAACCTAACTTATCTATCGTGTGATTGAACAGACATTGGATGTAGAAACTTGTGCTGGAAGACAAACACAAGTTGAGATTTAGGCGATGGTGCAGATAATGTGAGTAAAGGGTGGTGTTTTTTGCAATTTTTAAATCAAGCCTTTTTTTTTCTCAATTTAAATTTTCTCATGTACAGACATGGTCTACTTTTCTCCACAAGGTGATAACCACAGTTGTTGAATTATATGTCGAGCGTGCTCAAGAATTTAATGACTTTTTTTTTTAATTTTCATTAAAAAAGTTTTATATCTAATGCCGCTATGATCATGACAGATATTCAACAACTGTTAGTATCACTATGTGAAGAGAATTAAACACTCTGTTTCTAATAGAACAATGTTTTATTTATTTTGTCCAAATAATGCTTTGCTATAGACTGTAAAATCACCACCCTTAACTAGCATTCTTTACACTCCCACCTTAACAGTTATTTTCACGACTGCACCAAACGTCCAACAGTTATTTTCTCACGACTGCACCAAACGTCCAACAGTTATTTTCACGACTGCACCAAACGTCCAACAGTTATTTTCACGACTGCACCAAACGTCCAACAGTTATTTTCACGACTGCACCAAACGTCCAACAGTTATTTTCACGACTGCACCAAACGTCCAACAGTTATTTTCACGACTGCACCAAACGTCCAACAGTTATTTTCACGACTGCACCAAACGTCCAACAGTTATTTTCACGACTGCACCGAACGTCCAACAGTTATTTTCACGACTGCACCAAACGTCCAACAGTTATTTTCACGACTGCACCAAACGTCCAACAGTTATTTTCACGACTGCACCAAACGTCCAACAGTTATTTTCACGACTACACCAAACGTCCAACAGTTATTTTCACGACTACACCAAACGTCCAACAGTTATTTTCACGACTACATCAAACGTCCGGCGTACACTTTTTTGTAGTATAAACATTTTTATTTGTTCTTGACGTTGATAACATTTTAATATATCATTTTTATTATTTTATAGTATTGATAATATCTATTAAAAGTGAAACTGCTGCAGATAATATTACTTTACGTATTGAAATGTTATCAATTTTAACAAAAAAAAAATCCCCCCCCCACGCACCCCTAAAATCCCCTTCTTCCATAACACTTAAGTCCTCATTACCCATAGTCACCACTCGAAAGTAAGGGTTGTAATATTAATTTGCCCCTTCCACTCCCAGTTTGTGAAGACTCCGTTGCCATTTAGAGCTTTTTAGTATCACAAAGTTATACTGATTATGTCTATAATCTACCTTAATTAGGCCTACCCTATTAGGGTATATCTATGGGTTGCTTTGACGGATAGTAAGACGTGGAACACTTTAAAAAAAATGAAGCTATATTATAGCTACTGGCAGACATTTTGGCTAGTTTTAGAAGTTTATATTAAACATTAATAATTTTGAGTACTTTAATTTAAGGGGTAAAGTTACCTTAGCATCCAGACTAGTTAAAACGTCCCTAAGTTTTATAATTTTAAAAAATTGTGAAAAAAGGTGTAGTTATCTCATTTTCAATGACATTTCTCGAAAGCTAGATATTTGAGGTCAAAGTAATTTTTGAGGTTAAAGTCAGTGCTTCGAAACAAGGATATAGCCTGCCTCAAACAAAAAATCACTTACCTTCATGAGAGAGAAATATTGTGTTTTTAAAATAAATTGAACTCGAGATTGTGATAATTCTCGACATTTAATGACAACCTAGAACCGAAAAAGTTGTTTTCGCAATGCTGGATGTCTGTATTTTGGCCTAGGGCCGAAACCATTTTACCGATCGGCCTTAAAACTTTTTATCTTGGGTTTTTATGAGGTTTCACAGAGGGCGTTTGGAATTAAATATCCAACCCTAAGATTAAGGGTAGGTTACTGAAGTGAAAAAGGAGAGAAAATTGATTTTTATAAAAATCCACTCATGATTTTGATTTAAATGTTGTATTTAGACATTGTTTAACATTACTAACAAGATCACTGTTCTCGTTTTTACATAAAAATGACTTTAAGGGTACCTAATATACATCTTAGCTCAGTCAGTCAACTGAACTGAGGGTCCTGGGATCAATTCCTGACATACATGAAAAACGTATCATTGACGAAATGTGGATTTCCCCTTTTACATATTCACAGTGTTTCTAAGATATAAACAAATATATATATATATTTCAATTTAAAAAAATACATATATATAAATTGATTGCTACGCTCTTTGGTTGACAGAGATATTCCTCTTTTCTCACGGTTTATGTAACAGTGTATATATTTTAACTTTCTTTCTGTAGGAATGTTTCTGTAACGATGTATATTATCCCGTTTAACATTTCTAACGACTTTTTATTAAATTTCTCTATATAAAGATTAGAATCTTTGAGGTGAACCATACCATAATTTTTTTTAAACACTATCACAATAAAATCATTCTAAAAATATTAAGGGTTGTTGTAGTGATTTTGAAGCTTCATACCTGACATTACCATTAAAAAAACAGAATTGTGACTATATATCTTCTCAAGTAGTAAATTTCCTTAAAATATTTTAATAAATAATATCTTATGAATATATGCAGGAAAGCCATATAATAAAAGTTAACTTCATTAATTAAGATAAACATGTGTAGATGTATATATTACATATACATGCAGGTATATAGTATATATGCTATATGCCATAATATTTATATCTATATTCATAGTTTTCTCCTGATGCTACTTTAATATCTCAAGGTCCTAGTGTTTTTTTAAAAAATACTAATTTTATTTTTGTGACGTATATTTCAAGCTCGGGCCTTTATTGCGTTGTTCAAGCACACTTTTTTTGTCCGTACTTTGGTTTTATTGAGAACGTGAAAGGGAGGAAATAAATAGAAAGGTGTGTGGGGGTAGAGGGGGGGGAACAGCCACCGGGCCAGAATCGTTCCAGGCTCAATTTCCTCCCGAGTAGAGTACGGCTCTTGTGGTCTAAACACCCTCCGATACATTTACCTTACTAGAGAGAGAGAGAATTTTAACTTTCTTTCAGCTTTTAAGGATGGATTTTTAGTGCCCCTGCACCTATTATGTCCGATGCTTCGGTACGTTATTCTTTTACAGGTCGGCTGTTGCCGCCTGGATGACCAACTATCATGTTGGTTAATAGAAAGTAATTAAAACTTTGTTAAAAACCCGCTTCGGTGGCCTCATAGTCTAACGCGCCGCTCTGTGAGTAGACTAGACCTCCGATTACTGAGAGACAGAGGTTTAAATCTCGCTAAGATATACTGAGGGTGGTTTTTATAAATGGTTTTTAAAAACTTGTTTCTCTCTCTTTCTTTCTCTCTCTCTTTCTCTCTTTCTTTCTCTCTCTCTTTCTCTTTCGTTCTATCTCTCTCTTTCTATCTTTCTCTTTCTATCTTTCTCTCTCTTTCTCTCTCTTTCTCTCTCTTTCTCTCTCTCTTTCTCTCTCTCTCTTTCTCTCTCTCTCTTTCTCTCTCTCTTTCTCTCTCTTTCTCTCTCTTTCTCTCTCTTTCTCTCTTTCTCTCTCTTTCTCTCTTTCTCTCTCTTTCTCTCTTTCTCTCTCTTTCTCTCTTTCTCTCTCTTTCTCTCTTGTTCTCTCTTTCTCTCTTTCTCTCTCTTTCTCTCTTTCTCTCTCTCCCCACACAAGTGAGAGTACATTTTATCTTAATATAACCTTCCTAGTTCTTAAAACTATTAGCGTGATTAGAGCATAAACGTAAAACATGAAAGTGGTGATAAAAATATAAACTTGGTTGAACAATGACACACGGACACGGTAATTGAACCCGGTACCCTTTGTATTAGGACTCCGATGCTCTAACCACTGAGCTATCCAAGAGTCATCCTGTGCTCAGGTTCATTCTTCGCTCATAGTTCTAAAGCTTGAGTCCATGCGGACGTGTGGGGGATCGCTACATATGATCGACCAATAATATCGCGAGGTGTCGGATACCACAGTGACTCAAGAGGACTGACAAGTATACAATACACGGTTGCAATTTTAAAGGGGAATCTACCTCAACACGGAAAGTGTCGTAGTTATAATTTGCATGAGGCCTGTCTGTTGATATTCATTGAATACCAGCAAATAATTTAGCTAGTGATGTGTCTGGTTGCCTTTTCAATGAAAATGGTGTAAAAAAATCTAATGGACGACAAAATGTACTATTAAGAGCTAACTAGTTTTTTGTTGTAGTTCAATACCGCGTGTCTTACTACCCGCAAGGGTTATACGCTTATGTAATAATTACGCTAATGGACTTAAGGATTAGGAAGGTTATATCAAGAGGAATTGTACACTCAGTTGCATGGAGGGAAAGTAGAAAAATCGTTTTGGAAAAACCACCCTCAATATACCCGACCGATATTCGAACCTCGATCTCCCGTCAACACGAGAATGAGTTAGACCATGTGGCCACCAAAGTAGTTGTGTCACTTTTGATAGATATTTTGTACACTTAGTAAACAACACAAATAATATAGTATTTTATAGTTTCAAGTTTTTTTCCTAAAATCACGTTTTTGCATAAAAAAAAGCCTTCTAATGAAATCGGACTTTATTTTAAAATATCAGATAATAACAAACGGTATGGATTTAAAAAAATAATAAAAACATTCATTTAAACTGGTATGGTGAAAGTTAAATATATATTAATTACAGATGGCAATATAGAATCCTCGATTCTTTGAACCTCTTGATTACCAGAGGATTTGAGATTTTCGAGATTTATAAAAATCTAAAAATCGTAACTCTAATATAATTTACAAAGGCATTGAATTGAAATCGTAGTTTTAAGCAATATTGTTAACAGTAATTATAAAACAACTTGTGTTTTTGGGAAAATAACAATCACAAAAAAAGTTTTTAGTTAGTTTACCCAAAAAAATGTTATTCTTGATTATTGTGAAGTAATGCATATGACAAACAACCTTTAACAACTTTCTTGAAACTTAATTTTAAAATGTTTTGACTATAAAAAAATTCTACAATTTTTAAATATTCGAAATTAGAAACAAAATTTAACTTTGGATTCGAGAGTCAAAGGATTCATTTTGTTTTTTGTATGGGGCATCCTGTATACGTTTTGAAGCCACTGTGTATCGGTTAAAAGAACTCTCCTCACGGATTAAAGCCCTCCCTTACTTCGCTCCTTTACGGTTAGCGTACCGCTTCACTGCACTCTTCAGGATACAGAAAAATTTGAAATTCCAGCAGCGTTTGATCTCTTAAAGGAAATAGTAGAGCATGAGGGTTACAAGTTACTCGCTAGTCTAGTCCAATCAGGCATCCAGAAAGAGATACCTAAAGGCTTGTCCACAATAATAGACAAACTCGCGCGACCATCTATAAACAGATCGCGGATTTGGTCTAGAGAAAATCGCGAACTAATCGCAAGGCGGTAGATCGACTTTGTCACGCGTCTGCGACTTTATTTAGTTTCCGCAACAACATGAACGACTTTGCTGCCTGTGTCATCACTGCTTGTGCAGTAATCATACTAAATGATAAAAAAAAAAGGTGAAAAGAAAACATTAATGGACATGAAACCTTTTTTTTCTTCTGGTTGTCCTAAATTTGGGTTTTTGGTTGTCCTAAATTTCAGGTTTCAGAAATGTTACTCGTTTAACTACCTCAGACTACGAAGAATTGCTTCAGATGTTTGGAAGCAAAATACCAAAAAAGGAAACGAGATTTAAAGAAACCATACTAGCTTCTCAAGTTGGCAAGCTGGACTGAGATTGAATGGTTTTTGTCTATCACACTACTCACACTACGAAATGTTGCGCAACTTGTCTCAATTTTACCATTTTGGATGGGAGACCTGCGATGTTGGTCTATAGCGAGTTGAAGAACAACCCTTTGCTTCCGCTTTCATCCATAGACAATCGTGGAATATTGTTTATAGACACGAGTTGCGAGATTTTTGTATATGAGCGCGGACTTACCTTAATGGTCTGGTTACCTTATGGACCTGATCCAATATTATATTTAATTTCTGTAAAGTAGCCCCGGTAAAATGGGAAAAATTTTAACTTCTCTTATTTCAAATGAATGTGATGAGTTTTTGTAATAGATTAAACTGGATACCACCAAATGGTCCAAAAAGCGTCACTCATGTTAGACTATCAAACTCATTACTAGAAGATCGGGGTTCGAATTTCAGTCGGGTACATTTAGAGGTTTTTTTTTCCTAAATTGTTTCCAACTTTCCTTTTAAAATGCTTCCTTCCTCTTCCCTACTCCATTAGATTAATTATCGTATACCCATTTAACCTGAGCAGGTAGTAATACGCAGTGATATATAAAAATATTAATAATTTTTTCCTACCAGCTCTCGTGGTTGAACGGTCTAGGGCGTCAATCTTGCAATATACTGGACTAACGATGACAGGGAGATTGGGGGTGGAATCTTGGTTAGGTGTACAAAGTATTGTTTTTCCTATATGGTTTTCCATTATGTCTCCATAAAAATTCGGGTACATTTGCTCTACATTCAACCTTTCTTATTCCTAACAAATTAGCGTAATTAGTAGGCCTACATATGCTTATTACCTGTATAGGTAGTAGAACGTAGTGCTAAAAATATGTATTTTTATGTTTTACACTTGAACTAATATTTCCAATGGAGTAATATTATAGGAAAGGTATAATTTAAAAGATATGTACTTTTATTTATGTGGAGGGGGATTGGGAATTAGTTTAGGAAAAAAAAACCCATCTTGGTGCACATTTTCAGGGGTTCAAGCACAAACATTCCCATCCCCAGGCAAGACGAGACTGACTTTTGAATATACTTGGCAACGTATATGAAGATGGCGATTCAAAGGACCTATATACAGGGTGGACGACAGTAACATTTGTGACCCACCCCAGCGGTGAGCAGGAGACACAAAAACAATCAAAGATATTCATATAAACATGTGTACCATTTGACTTTGTTTTATAGTTTATGACCATGTTTGTACTCCAATAATAAGGAGCTTCTTAACATTAGAGGAAGTTGTCAAAATGGCCACCTACTGTCTTAATACAGGCCTGAATCGTCGTGTTCTAGAATCCAGCACTCTTTAAAAAATACCAGGTGTTTGTTGGATTCTTTGGCAGCCTTCTTGTATGTTTTGAAGACATATTTCAATGCTGACAATGATTATTATTATTATTATCACAGCGTCTTACTATCCATTCGGATCACACACACTTACGCAAATGTCTAATGGTAGGGTGATTGATAGATCAAATGGAGGAACCACAGTTTAACGTGGGATCTGAACCACGGTGGAGGCCTGGCATTCCACACATTCACAAGTTGTGATTAATACATGTCTTGTCAGAGGTGAAGGAAGGGTTTGGTAATCAGATAAATCTGTGCCGGGACCGAGGATTGAACCCTGGACCCCAAACGCGGAAGCCCAGCAAATAAAAATTTAATGTAATATAAGTTAATACTTAGAGATTGTCGTTAATAATTTACAAAGTAATGAGTTTAAATTAATTTAATTAATAGATTGAATATTGAGGATAAATATCGTTATGATTAACCCTTTACAAGTCATTTATACTCAATTTATATCTGTTTTAATTTACCACACTTTGATATTTAAAATATTTACCTTTACTACATTTATTATAGTAAGAGTCAAATTGGTCAAACTAACAAACATGACATAATACACTAATAACTTATAAACTGGTTTTTAACTTAACTGAAAATAAGATATTAAAACAACAAGTTAAAACATATCTATTCAAAAGTTGATGATTTTGCTTTAATTGTAAAAGTTGCAGTATCAAAATTATTTTCTTAAAAATATTTTAACCCTATTTTTTAAAACTATCTTAAGTCTTATCTGAATGATTTTTGTCCCCGTTACTCCTTTCGGTGTTCCAGTATATGCTGGAAATTACTGGAACCTTAGCTAGCCGACATGTTTCGGTACTCAATATAACGTACCATAGTCATGGAACTGTAAAATTAAAATTAAAGACTTAGTAAATAATATTGGATAATATAAACAGTTAGATCGAGTGAAATTTGGAATGCAACCCATAACATAGAGAAAAGAATAATGCAACAATATTCAAACAAACTTACGTAAAATTTAATGGATTAAAGTTTTTGGAACTCTCAGGCCAGCCAGTAGGTCTTGCATGACCTATACACTTGTCAGGAAATCAGGAATAGTTGGAACAACGAATATATAAATAAAACGTACATAATCGACAGGTATAGAGATATCGAGTATGTTATACAAACTACCTAGTGGAATCCCTTGGCTGTAGCTCGGAAAAAAAGGTCAGATAGGACACATGTTTAAATTATCATTTTTAATTATTTTTGTGTCTCTTGTTTAACTCTGAAATGAATCCCATACATTACGGTACACGATTTATAGTGAAGAAGTTTAGTAAAGATCTTTGGTGACGAATAACCATTTGAGATACATCTCTCAAGCTCTCCTCCATTAGTTAATCACATTTTACTTTCAGAGTTATTTGAACTCTACCTGTCAAGTTTGTGTGACAAGTAGTAAGTGAATGATCATCACTTGTTTACTTTGCAGGGTGTTAAGATATAGCTCTGAGAATTATATACTGACACTGTTGGGAATTCTAAAGTTTACCCTTTTTTTTAAAAAAAAAAGAGAAGGAAAAAAGTTGTATTTCCAGAGGTGAGCTTAAGAAAAATGTTGTTCAAGGGAATGGCAAGGGAAAGTTTAATACGGTAATATAAGACACTATTAGTTGGGGTTTTTTTAGGGAACACGTGAAAATGAAAAGGTTTTTTTTTCTAGTTACTATGGCGAAACATTTTCTTTGGGCAAAATCAATAAAATATTTCTACTGTAGAAACATAGTTTAGGTTTTCTCCCCATTGCGACCTCAACAGTTGAAATTTAACGACAACTTTTTCTCTTCATTTAAATTTTCTAGTTTAATGGTGCTACGTCCATGACAGATATTCAACAACTGTTGATATCACCATGTGAATAAAATAAATATATATGTTTCTATTGGAGAAATATTTAATTTATTTTGGTTAAATAAATGTTCTAATATAAAAACTGCCAAAAACAGTGGCCTTTTCTCGCGTTGCCTACACTCACACCTTAAATGAACCTGGACATATGACGAACAAGGATGGCTCAATGGTAGAGCATTGGCACGCAAAGATAAAAGTCCTCGGTTCGATTATTGTGTCCAGGATCTCATTTTTAACTTCATTAAATACCCTCATATGTTTTTTTAAAAACAAAAATAAACAAACCTTTTGAACTATCATCAAAACACTCGTCAAATTCACATTTTGTATAAAATTGATGAGCCATTTTTCAAAAAAGGTCCTAGTTTTCAAGGATCTATCATCAATAAACTACTCTTTAATAATGGTTTGTCTTAAAAACAAACAAACAAACAAGCATTTAAAAGTTATAAAAAAATCAATTTTAGCTAAAATGTTAAAATTTTGAATTTTTCAAAAATGGGCTGTAAGCTAACCTTAAGTATTTAAATCAAGATTTTACCTCGACGTATGACCATATACCATCCAAATAAAGTTGAGAAGAAACTTTAAAATGGTCTGATCTGTAGTCTCGTGTACTAAATAAGTAGAGGGGCTCAGAAAGACATAATTGTTGAACCCCCTTTTTATATTTTCAGAACTCAAAACAATTTCAAGATCCAACATAATCTAATGTTCGATAATTTTCACGATTACAAGACTTTATCTAGATGACAATCACCCGCCTCGGTGGCGTAGTTGGATAACGCGTCAGTCGTGTTGAGCCAGACCGCCGAGGACGGGGAGATCGAGGTTCGAATCTCGGTCGGGTGAACTGGGAGTGGTTTTTCCTAAATGGTTTTCCACTCTCCCTCCACGCAAATGCGGGTTCACTTCCTCTAAATTCAACCTTCCCAATTCCTAATCAATTAGTGTAATTAGTACTTAAGCGTATAACCCGAACGGTTAGTAAGACGCGGTGCTAAATAAAAAAATAATAAATAGATGACAATCAAAATAAGATGTATGATAATAAAAGCCTTAGATCCAGAAAAAAATACATTTCCTTTTCACATTGACTTTTATAAAAAACTTTTAAAAATATAGTTCTTGAAATTTTTTTTTATAATCACAAAGCACGTATGAACATAAAATCTCTGAGTAACATACGGTAATTTTTAATCGACACGCCCCTTCTAAAATGCTATAAATACCGCATACTATCCCGCCATGTTTGACGGTATTTCTTGTTGCCCTCCTAAATATGTGTCGGGCGCTCTTGCTAAAGGTGTAATGGAATTCATAGATACTTCAGCACTCCCTTACACACGGCCGATATTTTCATATTTTATCCTGTAAAGAAATTTGTACTGAAAATATATACATTTTTCTCTATATGTAAGAAAACAATTACTCGATGTTTAGTTATGAATGTGTTCTTTTATGTTTTCTAACTATTAATAGAAGGATTCTGCTGGTAGGTAAAACCTTTAAGGCGATTGGCCCTTTTCATTTCACGTGGAAATGTAGTCATGGGAACAAACGGTTATCTTGAAAAATTGTTATTGTTTTGCAATTTTCTTTTTAGAAACGGTTTGTTCAAGACTAGAAGCATGTTGATTAAGTTATAATTTTTTTTATATACACACCTCCTCTATATTTTAACAGTGATCAAATATCGATAAAATTGACATTTTTCAATAGAAAACTGCTGGCTTCATAACATAAAATAGTAAATTGTAACAGTTAATAAACATCGATACATTATCTTAGAAGGGGTGTTGAAAATATGTAGATAAAAATTTCTCTCGTTCTCAAGAAAACTGATATTTCCAAACTTATGGTTTTTCCGCAAGAACCCTCCGGTTTCCGTGATCCATCTGTTCAAGTTGGCGCGGAAGGATACTTTGATCGGTTTGTTGAGCCACGCCACGCCTCACTACGCCTCACTACGCCTTTTACCCTCCCACCCACCATCCCACAAAATAGGTTTTATACTTACACTCGACAGGGACAAGGGCCTTAAGAAATAAAACAATACTTTCGCGGTAAAAAATAAAATTTAACTTAGACCTGTATTAAATAATACAAAATATATTAGGGCTCATTATTCAATTAAAAAGTTTTTTTGGAACTCTAAAAAACTAAACAAAACAAATCAACGTATTGAGTTAGAGATTCGAACCAAAAGCAAAAAACGTCTCTATTGTTACTGGGAATTTTGACATACCCTGTGACTTAAGTAATTTTTTTCTCCTGGTAACAACTCGTTCTTTTCATCATAAAAATATTGTTTTATCGTGGTCATCATAAACAAACACAATTTCCAACCAATGGTCGGCTTTGTTTGGAACATAAACCTCTCCATCGTCTCCCCCTTTGCCACCACGACTCATTCCTTTCTTTCACACTTAATCCCCCTGTCCTTTGGCTTTATTCTTGTTCTCCTGCCCCACACCCACATCAATATTCAATATCTCCCTAGATATCTTCTCCTCCTCCTATTCTCCTCACATGGCCGTCCGTATCACCTTAGTCGTGATTTTTCTATTCTGTCCTGAGCTGTCTCAACCTTAACTTTTCCTCTCACCCTCTCATTTCTCATACTAGCCATTCTTATCACTCCTATAGTACTTCTCGAAAAATTTCATTTCACAAGCTTGAACTCTTCTTGCATGATGCTCCTTCATTAACCAACCAAATTTCCGCTGCGTGCATTAATATTGGTACATAGTACTTGTATGTATGTATGTATATATGTATATATACTCACTTTGCTTGTTGGGGGCTCCGCTCCCAAACCCCCCAGTGGGTTTCTTTTGCAAGTGGATGTAAACTAATGTAATTCCAGAGCTGTTGATAGGTCTTACCGTTTAGCCACAAGAGACCTCCAAAGAAAGGTCCGCACCGACTTTAAAGTTGCTCCGCCATTTTGAATTCTTTTTCGGGGGTTAGCATTTTTTAAAAATCTTTTTGGAGTTTTCCCGTCGGTTAGAGGCTAGAAGCTATACATTTGCCAGATTTCAAGTTTATGGCTGATCTGGAAGTGGGTAAACATTAATGTCATTGAGTGAGTCAGCTATGTGGCTTTATAGTAATATTATTATTAGCACCGCGTCTTACTACCCGTTCGGGTTGTACGCAGCTTTATTGTAGTATAATAAAATATCATGCATCTATACAACCTCCTTTCTCACTCTGCTGTATCCTCTGTTCCTTCCGCTTTACTATATCACACTCCACAGGTATTATTTTATAGATTTGCATATTATCTATAAAAAAATTACGTTGAATGGTCACTCAACTTTACGCGTGAATATTGAAAGAATATCTAACTTATTTGTATGAATGTCGATAAAATATCTTCCTATATGAATCAGACTGTAATATAAATATTGTATAAATGTTTTACTTTGTTTAGCGAGTTATTTCGAATGGTTTCCGTTCCCGAGGTTGACTAATTGGCTAGGACCTCCTATAAAGTCTCATTAAGTTTCCCATAGCAACGCTTTAACTACGAGAAACGTTGCTAAGAACAAGTTTTAGACTGTAAACGTAGGAATATACTATATCCTGTTGATGGTAGAAGTGAAAGCTACCAACAACTAGCAGAAGGTTCTTAATTGCAAACATTGGTTGAAAGATAATAATGTCAACCTATTGGGAAATAATTATTATTTGCTTAGTAATACTTAGTTATTAATAAAAAGTATAATCAAACGGCTATAATAATAATTCCTTAAGGATTAATTTATAATTGTGGTCTTTGTTACTCATTGAAAGAACAACTTATATTAATAAATACTTAAACTTTCTTTGTTTTGCGATTATGGCAACAAAATATATTATGGTGCTTGAAATAATAAATTATAAAGTATTGTATATTATTATAACTGATCACCGAATCAATTACATGTTTTTATAGATAATTTTAGTTTACAAAATTTAAATATTTAATTTATTAATTTTTAAACGGTGGATGAATACAACCGAAAATAATTTGTACAGAATGATGTCGTCATCCACGATTTATTTTTGCTGTTTCGCCATCTTAAATTGTGAGAAGAGCGCAGTATTTTAGAAGCTTTCGTTTGTAAAGTATTTTTAAGTGAGACACAAAGACCGCTTCAACAAATAAAGAAACATCAAAAAGCTATTTTCAAAAGTTTTTGCTAAAATAATCTATTATTACCAAGTAACCAACTCTAAGTTTGGCTTGATTTATACTCATCTGGAGCTTGGTATACACTCAGCCCTTCAGATGGTTAGTACTGCCCACACCATCTGGTACAAATCCCACGTATTAAGAGAGCTCAGTAAATGGGATATCTCCGCGTCGCATTGCGCACTGAATTTCTATGAGCGAGAGCAAAAGGGACTACCAATTTTTACGGGAAAGATATTTTCACAAACCTTCCAGGGTTCGTTTACATGCCACAATCGACATGGGACCAACGGCTTTTACTTCTCCTCCTAAGTAAGTTGTGCTAAGGATTTTTATCACTCAAGAAAAATCTATCATCCTCAATGAGGTTTAAACCCACGAATATCGAGTCCTGAGGCAAGAATTTTACCCAAATAGCGGCGAGTACTACTCAATAATGTAAAAAAAAAAAAGAAAAAGAAAATAAATAATTAAAAACCATATTGTTTGCTGTGAAAGTTTTGAATTTCAAACTTAGCAAAAGCTTATATATGGTTTCGCGGAACATGTGGTTTGGCGAATGGATACATGAGAATAGATCTGGGAACTTTCACTTTCCCAGCCCTCCCTATACACGAATGCGATTATTATTATTCCTATAAATTATATCTTCTTATGTCACAGGGCTGCCATGGGCCTGGGAACCCGTGAAAAATCGAGGAATTTTTCAAAATCTTTGAAACATATTGGAATACTTGTTGGGAAAATTTAACTAAAGCTTAAAATATTAGGTATATTTGAATTAATGTAAAAGTGAGCAGAAGAATTAAGCACGTTGATTCAAACATGTCTTACTACCCCTTAAGCAAGGCTTGTGAAGTGACAGAAGATGTCACACTTAGTTTTATGATAAATAAAATTATATTACTCTTTTTTTCAATCCATTCTGCCTGAAAAAATGAGAATCCCTTATGGAAAACCTATAAAAACAATGAATTTGGTGGTACAAAAAAAATATAGTGGCAGCCCTTATTGAGTAGGTCATGGTTTGAATTCCATCCATGTATGGTGAGGGTAGTTTTACCTCAATAGTTTATTTTTCTCCACGGAAATTTGGGTACATTTGGTCTAAATTATATCTTACTCATCCATATTCCGTTAGTATATTTATTCAAGTTATTATGACTCATATATGTATAGTAGGATTCTGCTAGGAAGACACTTTTAACTTTCTTTCAACACATCGGAGAGAAAGTATTGTGATCGTCAAAAAAATCGAACTCGAGATTTTGATAAATGTCGACGCTTCATGAACCTTTTAAACAGGAAAAATATGTTTGCGTGATGTCGTATGTCTGTCTTCCTATACCTCGGACTAGAGACAAAATTATTTTACCGTTAGCGCCAAAACTTGGTATCTAGGGTTTGCACGTGGTCCCCCCCAAGAGGTTTTTGGAATTTGATATTTAACTCTAAAATTAAACTTAGTTTACTTAGGGGCAGAAAGAGAAAACATAATTTTTTCTCAAAAAAATTTGCTATAACGATTTTGATAAAATTTTATATCTAGACACTGTTTATTATGATAAGTAATATGGCAGTTATCATTTTCTCATTAAATTGAATTTGAGGTTACTTTACACAAGGGATATTTTCAATTTTCATCATAATCCGCAACTATTTAAGATATGAAATAACTTACCATGGTAAAGTTGTATTACTATTAAAGATATACATCTTGTATTTAAAATATATTTTTATAAAACAAATAGTTTCGGAGATAAAGGCTTATATATACATATATTATATATTTATATATACTCTTTAGTTTAGGTCTTTAAAAATGTATTTGATTTTTATGATCTTTGGTGGACATATATGTTTCTCTTTTCTCAATGTTCATGTAACAGTGCTCATAGTAGTTAATGCCATAAAGTAATAGTAACAGTTTATATTATTTAATTTTTGATCTTTGTTGTAGTTTTTGTTGTTGATAAATTTATCCTCTCGTTTCACAAATTTTACGAGTTTTTGGTAAATGTATATTTTAAGGTTAAGGCGGGAGAAATTCTGTGTGGCACAGCGTACCATTTATTTTTTGCTCTCGGCATTGATAACGTTTTACAATATTGTTTGTGTTTTTTATTTTTATTTATTTATTTAGCACCGCGTCTTACTACCCGTTCGGGTTATACGCTTAAGTACTAATTACGCTAATGGATGAGGAATTGGGAGGGTTGAATTTAGAGGAAGTGAACCCGCATTTGCGTGGAGGGAGAGTGGAAAACCATTTAGGAAAAACCACCCCCAGTTCACCCGACCGAGATTCGAACCTCGATCTCCCCGTCCTCGGCGGTCGAGCTCAACACGACTAGCGCGTTAGCCAACTACGCCACCGAGGCGGGTTTGTTTGTGTTATCTTGAAGTATTGATAAATATTACCAAAAATTACATCTGGAAATAACAAGACTGGCTTTATGAATATATTTAAAAATTGTTTTAGTAACGTTATTAATTACTAGACACGTTTTTTCCTACCAAAATCAGGGTGTATCTCTCAAGCCGAAAAAAAAAATCATGAATAATCTACTTATAGATATTTGATAACGTAATACTGTCCCAGACAACTTTTTTTCGTCTTGTTACGGTGGCTACACTGACGGCGCGTTATGAATGTCGGCGCGTTTCTTCCTCCCTCAAGAGCCAGATGCAGTGGCGTAACTGAATTATGTCCGGATCTACGCCCACGAACTTCTTTTTTTTTTATGGGCGCTCTCTTCTGGCGCTGATTTATCGCGGTTTTTTCGTATTGGACAATGACTTTCCCAAGTGTGGACCAAATAAAACCCCACTACCCTTGACTGAGTATTTATATAAAGTATAGCTTGGTTTTTATTTTTTCGCCACGTAATAACTAATTTGTGTTATACACGTACATTAGTAGTTAAGCTAATAATATTGGGATAAAAAAGTAAAATAGTTTGAGGAAGAAGTACCAGCATTTTCGTGAAGGGTGAGTGCGAATTTATATTTCTTTATCTCGTTACATAATCTTTACATGGTCCACAACCCAGATGCAGTGTGTATATGTTTTTTATCACTAAACTCTTGCCTAGAAAATTTTACTTTAAAATTTACTTTAAAAAACTCCGATTAATCGGCATAACAATCACCGATTACGATTAATTTCCGATGCACTAATAATCGCCCGATAACGATTCATCGGTATCCGCATCGGTACACCCCTAAAAAATGTAAATATTGCATGCCTCAGCCTCCCTTATCGCCCCCATTTATGGGCGCCCATGTTTAAAGGTACGTTTATGCTGCATCTTCGTTGCTGGATCATCTATGAGCTGTGAACTTGGCTGTTTGACGATGATGAAACAAAACCAGTAACTTTTATTGGTGCATTTATCCTGCAGCAGCGCTGTCCGCTGCTATCCTCGCCACAGCAATCATGATAAACTATACTGGTAACCATCTCTAAGTCATCTACATGCCTACTATTGAGAAACAGCGTTTGTCATTCTCTCGTTTTCGTGTGATCAATCTCTCCTCAAATATGACAAATTTTGCAACGCTGGTTCGTCGATGTTGCCAGTAGCTCCTTCTTATCCACGGCACACCACCTTCAGACATAACTGAGAGCGAGATGATTTGGCAACAGTTGACTGAGAGAGAGTGGAGATAAAGCTTTTCTCCATAAAACTTGCAGTTCCTTCAGCGATGATATTGGTTGTAGTTGGTTTTCCAAGCCTCGACCATCTCCGGGCATCCCTAAACTTGCGTTGTGATTGGTTTCTTCAGGATGCTCTGTCGACCCATTACGGACCTCACTAGGCTAATTATTTTATTTATTTTATAGGTTCTTAATTAAATTTTGTAAGTGAAGATTTATAAACCATTTGAAATATAAATGATGATTTAGATCACAAAGGTATTTGGTACCAGCAGCCTGCAGATCATTACAATCGATTTAAAAATGATGACAGAGACGGCATCGTTTCTAAACACGAAACGTGAACGACTGGAGTCTGACACCTTAGCTCAGTCAGTAGCTCTGTCTTTCTACAGAGTTAAGGGTCCCAGGTTCGATTCCCAGCATGTCCGAAAAATGTATAATTGTTGAAATGTGGGTTTACCCTTTCACAATGATGAATTAATGGCCGGAGGCTTGGTGTTTTGTGTCTTATAGATGTAAGTTTTTATTAAAAGCCGTTTGCTGATCTAATAATTCGGTTCAGAAAATGCATGTTAAATATTTTGAATAAATGATATACTCTTACTACTCACAACTGATTTCACATGTTAACATTTCACATAATTGCGAACAACTGCAGCTTAAATGCTCCATAGCAAGCATAAGATCTACGTCTGAGCAGCGAGGTATCTGGCGAGGATCTTTGTGCCAGCATCTAGGCTGTAGCAGAATAAACGTAAACTTAGGCAGGGTTTTCTAACTAATGGATCGCGCAGCTTTTTTTTTTTTTTTTTTGCTTTTTTTACGGCCCACAAAATTTCTTGGAAAAGGTAATTACTGAATTATTATTATTATTATTATCATTAGCACCGCGTCTTACTACCTGTACAGGTTGTACGCACTTACGCTAATGTGTAATGGTAGAGTTATTGTGAGATGAAATGGAGGACCTACAGTTTAACGTGGGATCCGAACCACGGTGGTAGGCCTGGCATTCCACACATTCACAAGTTGTGATTAATACACGTCTTGTCAGAGGTGAAGGAAGGGTTTGGTAATCAGATAAGTCTGTGCCGGGACCGAGGATTGAACCCCGGACCCCTTAGCACAGAGATCTGACACCTTACCCCCTAGAACACCGGATCACCATATTTAATGTAGTAAAATTGTTGTTTTTAACAGTCACGGAAAGTTTTTACTTTACTGGGGAGAAATCCATAAAAGCTCCAACTGGTGTTTATGTTTAATCTCTTCTCAACTTCTTCTATTTTATATTGACGCACCAACAATATTATATTTTTGTCGGAAAATTCATTTAATAATATGTAATCAATCATGTTTAAATTACTACTTTTTTTTAGTACCGCGTCTTGCTACGCGTTTGTTTTATACGCTTATGTACTAATTACTCTGATTGTTTTAGGGATAACTAAAGTTACATTGAGAGGAAGTGTACCTGAATTTGCTTGGAGTGAGAGTGGAAAACCATTTTGTAAAAACCACCCTTGGTATGCCCGATAGAGTTTAGATGCTCGATCTCCCCGTCATCGGCAGTATAGTCTACTGCTAAGGAAGCTCCTTAGTCCGTGCGGTCACCGAAGCGTGTTTCCTCTAAATTAAACATTTCTAATCACTAACACATCTCGTAATTAGCACTTAATATGTGTAAAGCTGGAAAGGTAGAAAAAACGTGGTGCTAAAATAACCTTACAAAAACACTAATAAAAAATAAAAAAATACTAAATTAAACATAGATGAATCAAAGATTTATAATGTTTAATGTTTATAGACTAAGACTTCTTCCCCCATGAATTATAATTATTGAAGCATTAGCTTTTCTCCCAGGATATATTATAAAATATGGAGGGGGAGAGGGTTACGTGGGCATTTTTCTTGCTATTAAACAAAAAAAAAAGTTTGGTTTCGAGTTGTTTAATTCATAATATACGAGTTATTTTATCTTGCGGTTTTGTTCCTACCGACCCGCCTCGGTGGCGTAGTTGGCTAACGCGCCAGTCGTGTTGAGCCCGACCATCGAGGACGGGGAGATTGAGGTTCGAATCGCGGTTGGGTGAAAGGTTTTTTTTCATAAATGTTTTTCCACTCTCGCTACACGCAATTGTGGATACATTTCCAATAAATATATCATCCCTAAGATCATTATCGTAGTTAGTACATAAGCGTACAATCCGAGTGGGTGATAAGACGCGGTGCTAAAAAAAATCGGAGGAACTGAGGTGAATACTTTAAAATTTAAGATATCTCGAGTGTGTTCTTGCCATTTAAATACGTGGTACTCGCATCGCTGGACACGTAGGCCAAGGCGTTGACCTCGTCTGGTACAGTTTTCCTATGACGGGGAGGTAAACGTTTTGAATCCAAGACTGGGATACTGGGGATAATACTGGGGTGATCTTTTCTTAAATGCTTTCTTCAATCTCCTTACACTAAAATTTGGCTACATAGCTACTAAATTATTTTTTACCCCGTCCTAATATTTTAGTATATACATGCGGATATTTCAGAGGGGTAGTAAGATGTGGTGCTTACTTTAATACAAAAAAATTATAGACTTTTTTTTCTCAAATTCCTTAAAGAAGACTTCCAGAAATACAAAGTTTTTTTTTTTTTGCTATCACCACGTCTTACCGTCTGGAGGTCACACGCATGTGTACTGATTACGTTAATGTGTTGGTTATAAGAAAGGTTTAATTTAGAGGAAGTGTACCCAAATGTTTGTGGAGGGGGAGGAAGAAAACAATTTTTAAAAAATTCCCTTTGTACACCCACTTTGGATTCAAACCTTGATCTCCCCTGACATCGGCAGTCTATGGTGTGAGTGACGCCTCAGAACATTCATTCACTGTCAATTAAGATTTTTTGTCTTCCCCCACCGACACCTTCATTATTTTCCTTTCCGTATTTTTCCCCACTTAATTCGAATTCTCATTAATTCAAACAAGTTTCTGTTTCAATTTTTTTTAGCAACACCTTTTACTACCTGTTGAGGTTATCTCACCTAGTTATACTAATGAATTAGAGGTGATGAAGGTTTATTTAAGAGGAATTTTACCCGCATTTGCGTGGAACTAGTGTGGAAAAAACCTCCTTGGAGGAAAACCACCCCTCATTAAATCCGACCGGGATTTGAATCCTGATCTCTCTATTATTGTCAGTCTATTCTTACGTGAGCGTGACGCCTTAGACCATGCGGGAACTGAGGCAGGCCTCGGTTTCAGTTATTTCCGACTAACGAGGTTCTATTGTGTTTTCACACGAGTGTGCGATTGATAAAATACCAAGTCGTATGGCTCTCATCTCTTGCTTTTCATCCAACTCCCACATATATTTTTCATCTCGGTTCCAAAGGACCTGTGTGGACCCCTAGGGTGCAGTTTTCCAGCCGGGCAGAAGAGGTGAATTCGTTTCCTTCGGCTACATTGGCGATTCAGCCTCCCTCCCTCCCCTAACACTGTCTTCCGGTTCCGTTTTAGAGTTATGGCCTTGCGGTCAGGTAATAGAGGCCTCGGGGGCAGGGGGGGATGGTTTCCTCCTCTACCCTCGCTATTTTATATTCGTTGTATGCTTAGCTTGTATTATCTTTTTGATCGATTTCTCACCGTTCGCTATCTTTCCCCTATTTCCCTTTCTTTAATCCTGTGTCTCACTAACCCCATCATCATTTTTTCTCTCTTGGTTCCTTGAATCCTTTCTCTAATTCCCCCCACTATATTCTTCTAGCCCTATTTCCCTCTCTTCATTACTCTTCACCTTCTACTCTCTCCTCCTCTTCTCTTCACTCTTTGATCTTCTATCTACCCCCTATTTGCCTTTTTCTCTACTAATCCCTCCCCTCCTTACTCTAGCACATATTCTCATCCCTTCCTCATCGAATGCTATCCCATCCCTTGGAGTACTTTCTCCTCTGTCCTCCCCCTACAATCCACCCTTCGTATCCCTTTACTTATTTTCCCGGACCAATTTCCACTTCCTTTACCATGATTTTCTCTTCTCTCTCCCCTTATACCACTCCCCCTCCCCTTAAAATTCCCTCCCTTATCTTCTTTTCACCATATTTTTTTTTGTCATCCTTTATCTTTCCCTTCACATTATATTTTCCTCTCCCTTTATTTTTTTTCTCCCTTTCCTTTATCTTTTCCTTATCTTAGTTTTTCCCCCATTTTACCCTCATCCTTATCTTACCCTCCCGCTTATCTTACTCTCCTCATAATATAACCTTCTTCTTCTCTTCCCGCCTTCTTTCTCTTCTCCTTCTCCTATTTCACCCACCATTTTTGTCCCCCTACAACTCCTTTCTATCTTCCATTTCTCTACTCCCACTCCTTCACCTTCTTCTACCCGTTTACCTTCAGCTCTTACCTTATTCTTTTTCTTTTTTTTCTTCTCTTACCCTACAACTTTTTGCCCTCTTTCTCCTCCCATTACTTCATCTTTCTCTACCCCTTAACCTTCGCCTCTTCCTTCTCTTCATCTCCCATTTACACCACCATTCCTTCATCTCCATCTATCCCTTTCTCTCTCTATCATTCATACACCTCATGTAGCCATAGCTGAAATGTTTTAATAATCTAGCGACTTGCCGGACAAAAAAAAACAAAAAAAGCTTCGTGGGCGGAATTTAGGTAAATCCGGTTGAGAGTGTTCGGGAGGTGTATCGTATGCAAATGCGCACGACCGGGGGGGGGGATATAATGGAGATGCAACGAACAGAACAAAAAAATAAAAAAAGAAAGGTAGACAAAGGCTGAGCTTAGCGATGACCTGATTCAATCAAACCCGGTGTCCTCCCTGTCCGTGACGATAGGGGAACACAGGTGCGCATGGTTGAACGAATTAGCCATGAGGACTCTTTCACCCCCCTCCCTCCCCTTTCTGTTAATGACGTTACACACCCAACACGGAGTTGTTAATCCGATAGAGGATTGTCCTCCTTTTTTTTTTTTTTTTTTTAGAAACGTGTCTTTCTAACCCGTTCAGGCCATACGTATATGTACTAATTACGATATTATTTTAGGAATGGTTGGATTTATAGGAATTGTACTTATATTTGCGCGGAGAGAACGTGAAAAGCCGTTGGGTAAAAACCGCCCTCGTTATACTCTACTGGGACTCGAACCTCGACAACGGTAGTCCACTCTAATGTGTGAGAGTGACGACTTAGAACATGGGACCACCGAGGTTGGTAGTAATTTATTGATTAAATTTAAACCCACTGCTCTCGTTGTTAGACTAGACTGCAGATGACTGGGAGGTCGAGGTTCGAATCTCATTCAGGTGTACTGATTATTATGTTCTTAATGTTTTTCCCCACTTCACCTCCACACCAAATGCGGGTACACTTATGATAAATATAGCCTTCCTAATCCCCAAAATAATTACCGTAATTAGTAAATAAGCGTATAAACTGAATGGGTAGTAAGACACGGTGCTAAATAATAAATAATAATAATAGTAGCGAGTCTTTCTGCTAATCTAAGGGTCCCGGGATCGATTTATGGCATGGTCTTATAATGTATTAAATGTGGGTTTCCACTTTGACGGTGGTGAGTTAACGGCCGTGGGTCTGTATGTTGTGTCTGTTCTAGATTTAAGCTAGTTTATATGCTCATATCAGTCGGTTCAAAAAGTGCGCGTAAAATACTTTAAAATAAGGGATTCTCGACCTTTTCTAGGTTACCAACAACCTTGTGAAGGGGATTAAAATCTCTTGGAACCCTAGTATGAATTTTTGTATGCGTTTATTTCACATTTTTAAAAATTTATTTTCAATCCAAAGTAGAATATATCATAAGTAATATATTAAAAACAATTAAATGTCGTTACTATCCGATCTCTTGAGTATATGTGTCAGGATGGGGTTTGTGAGATCGATAGGTAGGGGTAAATAATTGTGGTGTTGGTTTAATCTGGTTTATTGAAATAGATTAGTTAAGCTAATAGTGTATAATGTGTTGTAGTATTTAGAACTAATTGATCGAGTTTGGAAAATTGTACTCGTTCTGTTGCTGTCCCTACTCGGCAATCCTTGTCCTAACTTATCTTCGACGCTATAACGCTAGCTGTTGTCTGACAGCCGACCGTCTGTTCGCTGTGCTGTTACTATCGAACTCTTGTCTCTAGAAAACTGAGATTAACAGCCGAAAGGTTCATTGTACTGACCAAATGATACCATACATTTGGGCGACCACTCTATTTGTATTGATTGATTGCAGATTGCAGTTTTTATTGTTGTTGGATTTCTATATACTAATCATAAAATGTGAGGTTAAAGTAAATTTTTGAAATGAAACGAAATTGTTTTAATTAATCTATTTAATCTGATATAATTAATTGTATTTTTATTCTTTATCTAAGGGAGGGTTATGGAGGAAATACATTTTCATAGCACCCTGATAATGGTGGGATGTAATTTACATCGATAAATACAAATGGGACGGTATTTTCCCAAGAATGGTCTTGATTACCCTTATTTGAAATAGCCCATGCTCGTGAGGTCGGTAGAATTTAGAAGAAATGTACCCACGCATAACGTTGAGTGAGAGGGAGAAACTATTTAGATAAAACTACTCCCGTGTACTCTTATTGGATTCGAAGCTTGACCTCCACTTCACCAGTAAACTAGACACACTTCTTTATCTAAGTGACTAACATTTAAGGTCATTAATATATTTTAATTTATAATGAACGTAAAAGCCATTAAAGATTTATAATATTCCTGAGAACAAAATTTATTTTTTGTCAAAAGTGAGCCAATCCCCCGTTTATTAAGGAGTAGAAATATTTGGTGAGCTTATTTCTGGGTTTCGTCTTGAACTAAGCTAATATGTCTCTAATCATAATCATCATCATTTAGAGCTTCCTGCTGCAGGGTCCATCTCGAACATAAGCCACTCCATTTATTTCTGTCCTCCCACCAACTTTCTTCCACCAACTTTATTCCACCAACTTTCTTCCACCACGCTGTTCCAATCCTCACCGCTCTCCCTTTATCCTCTTGTACCGAGGTCTTCCTCTTGGCTTCCTTTCCACACCTCCATTTCAAGCATCCTCCCTGAATCCTCTCCTCTTCCATCTCTTGCCATGTCCGTACCATCTCATTCTCACCTCATCTATCCTCTCCTGCAAGAGTTCCTCTTCTTATCCTATCCTGCAAGAGTTCCTCTTCTTATCCTATCCTGCAAGAGTTCCTCTTCTTATCCTATCCTGCAAGAGTTCCTCTTCTTATCCTATCCTGCAAGAGTTCCTCTTCTTATCCTATCCTGCAAGAGTTCCTCTTCTTATCCTATCCTGCAAGAGTTCCTCTTCTTATTCTATCCTGCAAGAGTTCCTCTTCTTATCCTATCCTGCAAGAGTTCCTCTTCTTATCCTATCCTGCAAGAGTTCCTCTTCTTATCCTATCCTGCAAGAGTTCCTCTTCTATCTATCCTGCAAGAGTTCCTCTTCTTATCCTATCCTGCAAGAGTTCCTCTTCTTATCCTATCCTGCAAGAGTGCCTCTTCTTATCCTATCCTGCAAGAGTTCCTCTTCTTATCCTATCCTGCAAGAGTTCTTCTTCTTATCCTATCCTGCAAGAGTTCCTCTTCTTATCCTATCCTGCAAGAGAACACCTCAGCGTAGCTATAAATATTCATATAACCTAGATAGATTGTAAAACGTGATGATAGTAATAAAAATATTTGGAGAATATAAATTAATACAGTTAATAATAGTAACTAAAATTAATTAATTAAAATTGATTTTTATAAACCCATATTGAGTAGAAGAGTGTAATAAAAATATTCTTGAGTAAAATGTAAAATAAAAGTTCCAAATGATGATTGAATTCCTTAAATATTTCTCCGAGATTTGCTATTTCATTTTAGATAAAAAAAATCAAATTTGGAAAATATGCAGTTTGCGTTACGAATATAACGACCCATAGGGCTTAGCGTACAAGAGCTACTGATATAAAACAATTTTGAATTCCAAGAGAGGCCGAAGAAGGCGAATGAATGGAAAACAAAAAAATCATCACGGCAAATGGCTACAAATTTACGTTGAACGTTTTCCGATCCGGTAAAGTCTGTTAAGTTAATGGAATTCAAAGCAACACTCGCATATTCAAGTTTTGATCTAATCAAGGCTAAGTATAGGATTAAATTACAATCGTTTTTTGTTAACGAGGTGGTACCTTTCATAACAAAAGGCGAGTAATTTAAATTAATGTGAAGTAATATGATCAATATGACAGTGAAATTAAAGTTTATCGTCTAGGACATGATTGTGTCGGCAACTAGTCGATCTCGTGATAAACCCACGTAGTCATTAAAATTCTATCTTTTGAGTCTTTTAAACTGGAAAATATATAAAATACTTTCGAGCGATATATTTTAGATGGACCAAAATCACCTTTATCAGTCATATCGTTAAAGTTAAAAGAATATACACACCACACACACACACACACACAAGTTTTTTGTTAAAACTTATCAATTCAAAAACTTATATGAACTAACCTGCTTCGCTGCTTTCATGGTCTAAGACTCTAAAGCGTCACTCTAGTGTTAGAATATACAAAAGAGTACAAGGAGATTGGGGTTTGAATCACGGTTGGATGTATTGATGGTGGTTTAAAAAAAATTGTTTTCTACCCTTTACTCAAATGCGTGTACACTTCCACTAAATTCCACTCTCCTTATCACCAGCTTCGGTAGCGTCATGGTCTAGACTACTTTAGGCTGGACTGCTGAAGAAGGGGATATTGAGGTTCGAATCTCGGTTGGGGTGTACTGAGGGTGGTTTTTACAAAATGTTTTTCCACTCCTCCACTAAAAATGCAGGTACATTTCCTCTAAATTTAATCTTTCCTATCCTTAATCCATTGGCGTAATTTGTACACAGGCGTATAGCCCGAATGGGTAGTAAGACACAGTGCAAAAAAATAATCGTCTGTTCTTAGCATACCTCCGTATTATTACTGCAGCCAATAAACAAGTCATTGTGCGATACGGAATAAAAGCGAAAAAAAATGGGGGAAAAAACGAGATAGGGTGAATTACAAATGGATGATTATAATTGGTTTTCTCATTCTGTACATGTTTGACTTGAACTATAGAATTTTCGCTACGCGCTTCCGAAACACTTTTGCTAATTAAAAATATATATTACTTTCTTTGCAAAGTTATTTGTAGTGTCATTGATTAATTGCGAGCCCTCAGCGGAAGACGTTCGTAGAATAGGAATGAAAGCTTTTTTTTTTACGTGATGAAAGTATTTTTATATTTTTATAGTGGAAACACTTCCATGGCCCCTATCCCCCTTATTACTCCCCCCCCTTTCCATCTACTGCCTCCAGCCTCTTCTCGTCTTATAATTATAAATTCTCAAATTTAAAATCCTTAATATAAAGATTAAACTTTTTTACTTGATTGTTTTTCTATTATTTAAAATTTATATATATATATATGTATACATTTTAAATAATCCATCTAAAATAATCCTCCTCGGTGGCCGTATGGTCTTAGGCTTCACACTCACAATATACTAGACTGCCGATGACGGGGAGATAGGGGTTTGAATCCCAGTCGGGTGTACTTAGGGTGATCTCTAATAAATTGTTTTTTCCTACTCTCCTTCCACGCAAATACTTGTACACTTCCTAAAAAATCAATCTTCTTCATCCCAAACACACAGGGTTATATATTACGCATATATAGGCTATTAATTATAGATAACAAGTATTAAAACGTGGGGCTAAAAAAAACTCTAGTATAAATACAACTTTCAAATGCTAAAAATATATACAGGGTGGGGTCGAAACTATTGAACGATTAGTAACTTGAAAATCAACTCTTATTGAAAAGTAAATATTCACAAGCTAAATAAAAGCAAACTACAAGCTACACTTTTTCACTTTTCAAAGATAATGTCATTCAGGTAAGTTCCATCGAACGTCAAACAAACCTCAGCACGCTGTCCATCACCTTCCTCAACATAGATCGTCTAATTGTTTACATCTCACCCTATTTATATGAAAATTGTAGATCGATGCCTCTTAGCGATTTTTACACTTTTTATTTTTCATGATTAAATTTTTTCTATAGTAGGATAACTTCATCACTAATCACATGGTCTCAGGCGACCGTCTCACAATATACCGGATTGCATTTGACGAGTAGGTTGAGTTTATAATCTCGGCCGGGTGCATTAGGGGTAGTTTTGTAGATGTGGCTTATTGATGTTTCCCCCCCCCCTCCTCATAACTATAATGCGGGTGCAATTAATTTGTGAACTTGACAATCACAAACATTTTAGATTAAGTAATTAGTAAGTTTTTTAGCATGGCATCTTATTACTCGTTCATATTGAATTTATCTGAAGTGTACCCACTTAAGCGTGGATGGAGAGGGAAAAACAATTTAGAAAAAAAAACCACCCTAATTACACCCGAATGGATCGAACCCCTATATCCCCGTCATTGACAGCCTAGGCTATTGCGAGATCGATGCATCCACCGAAAGGGGTAAGAATTGTTTTTAAAGGTATTGTTTTAATTTTCAGTAACAGTGATGCATTTGGCTAACGCGCTAGTTTCGTGTTGAGATTGACTTCCGAGGATGGAGATATCGAGGTTCTAATCTCGTTCGGGTTAACTGGAGGGGGGGGGGGGGGTTGTTCCTAAATGTGTTTCCACTCTTCCTCCACGCAAATGCGTGTTCACTTCCTCTAAATTCAACCTTCACAATTCCTAATCCACTAGCGTAATTAATACCAAAGCTTATAACCCGAACGGGTAGTAAGACGTGGTGCTAAATAAATTTTAAAAATCACTAATCAAGCTCTTATTTGGAATCATTGAAAATACTTTAGTAAAAACTTTTCTTCATAATAGTGTGTGACGTAAAAGTCTTATAAAACCAAATCACCTGATATTATATTTTTCACAAAATAAATATTTGGATTTGAGTTCAGTACTGCTGATATAAAAATAACCAGTCGTCCCTATGAAAATTAAAAATGAGAGCTTTAATACCCAAATCCTTTCATATTTATATTTTACGCGGCTGTAATTAATTTTAGAACCGTATTTTGATTGTTTGTTAGAAGTTTGGCTCTACCTAATTAAATTGCTTTCCTCTGAAGTAATTAAAGGTTCATTCCAGATAAAATGGTGATTCATAATGTAAATGAATAATTTAGTTTTTAGTTCTGAGTCCTTTAACCTTATCTGTAGCGTCTGTTCACTGAACTAACGGTCCCGAGTTCGTTGTCTGTCATGGCCAAATTAACTACTGTATGATTAGTATAATTGGACTTTCACCTTTCAAAGTGATGATTTTATTTTAGCACAATGTTTTACTACCCGTTCAGGTTATACGCTTATGTAATAATTACGATAATTGTTTTAAGCATTAGGTAGGTTAAATTTGGGTGAAGTGTACCCGCTTAGGCGTGGAGGGAGAGTGGAAAACCATTTCTAAAAACACCTGTCTATACACCCGACCAAGATTTGAACCTCCCCGTCATCGGCAGTGTAATCTACTGAAAGTAGCGTGTTAGACTATGCAGCCACCGAAGGGGTAAGTGATGATTTAACTAGAAGGGCTAACGCGCCAGTCGTGTTGAGCCAGACCGCCGAGGACGTGGAGATCGAGGTTCGAATCTCGGTCGGGTGAACTGGGGGGGGGTTTCCTAAATGGTTTTCCACTCTCCCTCCACGCAAATGCGGGTTCACTCCCTCTAAATTCAACCTTCCCAATTCCTAATCCATTAGTGTAATTAGTACTTAAGCGTATAACCCGAACGGGTAGTAAGACGCGGAGCTAAAAAAAAAACTAGAAGG
Organism: Timema podura; assembly: GCA_033556935.1. NCBI lineage: Eukaryota > Metazoa > Arthropoda > Insecta > Phasmatodea > Timematidae > Timema > Timema podura. The sequence continues at coordinate 17,494,297 of JAVRXN010000006.1, read as the reverse complement.
GTACTGGGCATTGTGTTAGTTCTAGAGTTAAGTTAAGTTTGTAAAATGGTGTGTTTCGAAATCAGTCTGTTCAAAAAGTGAACCACTCTAAATAAAAACAAATAAGTTTGGTTTAAAGTTATAGAATATTTATTGATCATTTTGAAATAGGTTATTCTCTTTTACAACAAACTGTGACCCACTTCGGTGGCCGCTTTGGTCAAACGCGCTACTCTTGTGTTGGACTGGACTTCCGCACATGGGGAGATTGGGGTTTGATCCCGGTCGGGTACACTGAGGGAGGGATTTTTCCTAAATGGTTTAACCAATATCCCTCCACACAAATGCGGTTGCATTTAATTTAAATTAAGCGTTCCTAATCCCTCACTCATTATTTTAATTAATACATAGGAGTATAACATGAATAGATAGTAAGACGCGTTGCTAAAAAAAACCTGAAGATATACTATGAAAGAACTGCAGGGCAAATGGAATAAATATTCGTTCTCTTGGTTAATGGTGCCAAATTTATTTTCTTTTAACTGTCTGAAGGTAGTGTGCTAAGGTAAGAAGGAACCACTGCTAATATTGATGAAATAGCGGTGCAAAATTTGTCTTGTATTTAAGGTAAGATTGACCACACCAGAACACAGGAATGACATCGCTGTTCCTCCAATATTAACCATGCAGTTCCCTAGGAGATGATCATTCTGTTTATTTAAGTGTCATTTAAAGCGTTTCCAGCTCACGAAGGAAAAAAAAAACTACTCTTCATCTCCAAAATTAAGCCTAGTGAATGGTTTTGCAGCGCGGGGGGAAAAAATAGTAAGAATAAAACCTTATGACTCGTTCTTCAGCGCTGCTCTGCGGTGAATCGACGGAACTACTGTTTTCATTAGTCATATACGGACCTAGATTTATATAATCCATAGTCTTGTAGTCCATGGTATCCTTTCTCTGTGGTGGTGTGTAAATAAAAGAGAAGTATGGGAGTTTCTCAAAAAATAAATAAAAAAAGCTTATTGGACGAGACGTAAAATTAATCTGTAAAAAAATAAAAAAGTTTGTAAAAGGTATGTCAATTAGAAAGAATACAGTAAACGCTTGGGCGAATAAAACAGTGCTTCGCAAAGGTTGGCTTTTTTTCAATTCCAAGTTAGCACTTTACTTTACCTCCCCTCCTCCCTCATTCCCCCTCACCATTCTTTAATTCTCTTTTTTTTTTTTCCTCCTACACAGTGTACAAAGGGAAGACCTTGAATGAAAGTGTGGTCCTCGGAAAAAAAACCAAAAACAAGTCTTTCTACTACACTTCTTGACGCTTTGCCTAGCTTGTGACGTCACCATTTAGTTGTGTCTCACCCCCTTCCTCCCCCCTGCCCCCCCCCCGGTCTATTCACCATGAATTGGAGAAGTGATACTTGAGAGTGAACACCACGAACAAATGGACTTTTTTTATTTACCGAACGCTTAAATGACCAATTTTTATTCTGACTAATTTGAAATGTATATGTCACAGGAAAAGTAGATTGTTAGGGAGAGTTGACTCGGCCTAGGTAAAGTCAACTCTTACTAAAAGTATCAGTAAAAGTTGATAGAGAATAAACAGATCAACTTTTCCTAGGAAGAGTTAACTCTGCCTGCTGTGGTTTAGTAAAAGTTGATTACGCGATGTTGCTCTCCACATGTGACTTCGCGCGCACATCTTTGTTTTGAATATCCCAGCTCTATTTGTTTACTGTTGTTTTCTAGGTTAGGTTGGGTTAGGTTAGGTTAGCTCTGCAACTCAAAGTGTCACAAATCTTTACCTTGCTGTAATAAATAATAAATATCTATATCTCTCTTTGTATCATAAAGGTTTTGCTTTTTTATTTGTTTTTTATTAGGTAGTAGACCATTTCCTTGCAAAAAGTCAACTTTTACTAACTCAAGGTAGTAAGAGTATACTTTCCCTAGGTACGGTCAACTCTGACTAGTAAATGTTGATCGAAATTCATCACTTTTCGCTTTTAATCAACTTTTACTAAAAAGACCAGTAAGAGTCGACTTGGCCTAGGTAAAGTCGACTCTTACTGGAGAATCTACTTTTCCTGTAACATATATAAGCCACGTTAATACCTCATTTTTGTCGACCTTTGTGGTCTTGGGGTAAATTTCTCACCTCAGGACCTGATGTTTGTGGGTTCAAGCCCAGCAGAGGTGGACGGATTTTTTTTCTAGCGATAAAAATCTGTTGTGCAACTTCCTTTGGAGAGGAAGTAAAACTGTCGGTTCCATGTCTATTGTGGAATGTAAAAGGACCCTGGAATGTGTGTGAAAATAGCCAGATGATGTGGCGACATTTTGTAACAGTCCATCTTAAAATATAAATTCCATTCTAAAATCCAAACAGAAATTGCTGATTATAGTTCAGTGAGCTGTGTTTATTGTTTGGATGATTTGCATTCATATTAGTTAGCAAAGAGTGTTTCTCTGATCAGTAAAAATTTTACAGGTAACGTTAAACACCCCAAATGGTTACATAATAATTGTCGATATGTGGATACAAGGAGCTTGGTCAAAGTAGTTTAAGAGGAATTTTATAGATAAGGTAATTTATGGATTCACTATTAATGCTTTTTTTTATATATAATCCATTCACGGTAGGAATTACTCTCGGAAAGGTCTTTTTTCCTACCAATATCATACTATATAATAGCTTTCTGTAGAGAAAAAGGCCTTTCAGAAAACAATTCCTACGGTGAACAGACTTTAATTTCTTTTAAATGTAATTTTTAATTTTTTTTTTATTGTTTACTGCAATTCATTTTACAACACTGTTTATTGTTGATTATTTCGTGCCATTAATTTACACCTCTATATTAATAATTATCAGCAATTATAAATTGCATAAAAAATTATATTTATTCCTTTGAACAAATTATAAAAAAAATTCAACAAAATTAGTGTAAAAAAAAGGGGGGGGGGGAAATGAGGTTTGGTCACATGCTTATTTTGCTTGAAATGGCCAAAAATGTGCTTATGTAGTACTTTAACACCTCCTTAGAGTAATTATCATATATGCATACAGCATAAACTATCTTAAATTTACCCGCCTCGGTGGCGTAGTTGGCTAACGCGTCAGTCGTGTTGAGCTCGACCGCCGAGGACGGGAAGATCGAGGTTCGAATCTCGTCGGGTGAACTGGGGGGGGGGGGTTCTAAATGATTTTCCACTCTCACTCCACGCAAATGCGGGTTCACTTCCTCTAAATTCAACCTTCCCAATTCCTAATCCATTAGTGTAATTAGTACTTAAGCGTATAACCCGAATGGGTAGTAAGACGCAGTGCTAATAAAAAAACTTAAATTTAGAACATACAAATTATCCAGCCCCCCAGCCGCTAATTCATCACTTTGGCAGGGGAAACCTACATTTCACAAATGATCAATTTTACGGCCATGCCGGGAATCGAAGCCTGAACCCTTAATTCACTAGGGAGATGCGCTGATAACTGAGCTAACGTGTCAGACCTTTAAAACCGTTCAATAGTTCCTCATTGTGTACTAAGTTAATGTCCGTTTAGATGTTCTCGATTTTATTAGTAACGGAAATTCGTTATCCAAAAGTCAAGTCTCCACCTCGTTACGTGAATTTAATGTATTTTTTTCGAGGCTGGGTAAAATATTCCTTCTGAACCCAAAATTAATTAACTTGCAGACAAGAGAAATGTTTTCGGTAAACAAACCCATTTCCCGATTGGTTTTCATGAGACCCTATTGTATCTTTTTTTTTTTTTTCTTCCGCGAATGATTCTTTCTCGAAAGAGCGAAGAAGCTGTAGAAGACAAACATAAAAGTGTTCAGAAATTATAATTAAATAAATGAAATGTTAAAAAATTAAATAAAAAAAAGCTTTTGTTGAAAAAAAATATCGTTTCTTGGATGTGGAATTAAGAGTTGAAATGGTTTTTTGGGAGGTGGGGGAAGGGTGACGTAATCAACGAACCCAGATAATTATATCGCTAAAATTTGCAGGACAAATGTCACGGTAGAAATGGTGGTTTAGCGGAAGGTGGGGGGATGGGGGGGGAAGTGAAGGAATATGGTTTCACCCATCTATCCTTCTTCCCTCTCACTCTATTCGAGGGTTTTAGATGTCATTTTGACGTTTCGCTCTGAATTTGTAACGACCGCTCTTGACTGGACGGATGGACGGTTTAAATATCCGCTGTAGTTGGATGTTGCGGCGGGCGCCAGGAATATTTTGAGATAAAGGTGGTGGTCGAACATTGGCGTGTGAATACAATTCTTTCTCTCTCTCTCTCTCTCTGGATTATTCATACAAACGGAGAGGTAATTTTAACCCATACAAATCGAAAACTCTTCTAAAAAAATTAAATTATTAATTTATCTTTCATCATGTTTAAGAATTAAAACTGAATTACGAAACAATAACTACACGTGATGCCCTGTATCTTTACTAAGGAAAAATATCGAGTTTAAACATTCTGGAAATATTCCATGAAGGGTACTAAAGTGGAAGGTTACATATAAACATACTGTGTCAACAGTATTGTTGGGTAGTCGGATAGTGATACGGTGGGACATGCGCATGAATGGGAATATAAGCTTGTTAGGTACGACTGGAACCAAGGAAGATAAACCGAGGGTAGCTTATGGCTGAAAATAGGTGTACTGAGTGGAAGGATATAATTGTCTCAAAATGAATGGGTATTAAAGTGGAATAGGTAATATCATAAATTAATGAGGTTAATGGATTGTACTAGCTACAAGATATGCTAGGGTTAATGTGACTGATGAACTAGTGAATAAGGTGGGGACATGCAGCATTGAATGGAGATATCATAAGCTTGTTAATGAGGTACTGGACTGGAAAACTCCAATAGGAAGACCTAAACGCAGAGGAGGATGCATTAGAATGAGCTCAGATAGAGATAGGGTGTAATGAGGTGGACTGGATATGAACTGCTCAAGATAGAAATAGGTGGCTACTTTTGTAAGTGTGGCAGTGACTTTCGAGCTTCCCAATTTTAGATTTCTCAGACAGATTCTAATTTTGGCGTATTCTGATGTTTGCTGAATTATTTTTATTTTTATATTAGTAAGTTAGCTAATAGGAAATGCACACGCATTAGTCATCAATATGGGAAACCACAAATGCTACTGTAGCTTATCTTAAAAGATTCGAACCTCGTTATTTCAATCACCAGCAATACATCATATTGCGAGTCTGGCACCTTTTACAACGTGATCACTGGTTCGAATAAATATTTCGACAAAAACACTTTCACCGGTTTGCATGGACACAAAGTTGTCAGTTTCTTCTTGTTTGTTTGGTCAGTCACAGCATAGTTTTTTATTCGGATCCTCTATGGTTGTACGTCCGGGGTTCAATCCTCTGTCCCAGCACAGATTTATCTGATTGCCAAACCCTTCCTTCACCTCTGACAAGATGTGTATTAATCAAACTTGTGAATGTAGAATAGGCCAGCCTCCACCATGGTTCGGAATTCCACGTAAACTGTAGTGTCCTCATTTCATCTCACAATCACCCTACCATTCAACATTAGCGATAAGTGCGTATAACCCGAACGAGTAAGACGCGGTGCTAATAATAATAATATCTCCATGGTTGTATGAATTTGATTTTTTTATGGAATATTTTGGCCACTCCCCCTACACGCAAATGTGGGCACACCATCTCATATTCCAAAATTTATAATTCCGTCTCCATTAATTTTAAATATATGGATAGTTCAGACAGGTATTAAGACGTGTAATACAAAGGAGTTTAAAAAAAAATCTTTTCACTTAGTAGATATTATTTATATTAACGGTACAGGGGAAAATGGGGAAGTTCAATTTTAACTCAAGTTTAGCTAGTACTGCCATCTGTTAGACAATTAGGAACCTTTATAATACACTTATATACTATGGTTAAAAGAGGTCTCTGTCATATTTAAATTGAGTTAGTGCTGCCATCTGTTAGACAATCATGAAACCTTTATAATGTACTTTATATTATGGTTAAAAGAGGTCTCTGTCATATTTAAATTGAGCTAGTGCTGCCATCTGTTAGACAATGTGAGACCTTTCTAATACACTTTATATTATCGTTAAAAGAGGTATCTGTCATATTTAAATCAATATAAAAAAAGGAATTTTGGCTGTATTCGTTACGTAGTATGAGACATAAAAGTTGTTGTCCTTGAAAATATGTGTTATGTGACTTCCCCACTTTTTCCTTGTACCATTTATATGTAATTTACGTTAATAGTGAATGTATGGTTGATTTAAAGACAGGGTTCCCTGAGGTTATTAAACAATTATTGAGATTTCTAATAAATATACTACATGCATACCTAATCACCACGTTACCTTACGGGGTTGAGGGAAACTGTGCATATAGCTGAGAGAAACATATCCTTAATCTATCCTTACTGACTTTCTTCGTTTCCCTATCCTTGTATACTCCTTTCGCTTAAACATCAATATACCGAGTTATGCATGGCTCTTTTATTTTTAAAACTGATAATGTTTCTCTTTTTCGCACATTCATCTAAAACATTAATCCACGTTTTAAATGGACCGCCCCTTCCTTTTGATCCACACACTCTACCTTGATATATTTTCTTCGTATCTCGATCCACACTCATCCTCTCAACATGCCCAAACCAACGTAAGACGCTTCTTTCACGTTGACACATTGGATTCCCTTTCAAACCGCACTCCCTCAGCATCCATTCATTACTGACTCTGTCCATGCGAGTTTTTCCACATAAACTTCTTAGATACCTCATTCCAACCGAATTCACCTTGCTCTTGTGTTTTTACTCACAAACACACGCTTCACATCCAGATCATATATTATTAATGTTGTCAACATCCCTTTTTCTCAACTAATACAAAGCCTACAGCGATGAATAAGATATCATTGGATAGGATTTTTTTCTACTGACTTCTGACATAGCATACTCAGTTTACGTTAAAACACACTGTTTGTTTAAAATGTTAAGTTAAAAGAAAAATCTAACAATATTTGTGTATCACTTACCGAAAATAATCTCTCTTTGTTATTTTGTGTATACACTTCGCTAAGTATTAAATTTCAACCACCCAACAAAAGACTAAATATTTTTTTTTTTTTGGGGGGTGGGTGAGGGGAAGTTTGAAAGGCTTACTGGTAAAACAATATTTCTAATAAAAGGTATGTAAATTAAAAAAAAAATATCTCAAGATGTCTGAACTTTTGCTGGGCTTTAGTTAAAACTACGTGACTTAATTTAAACCAGCCCTTTAGGTTGACAGTTGACTTAACCTCAATGTACCAAGATGAAAAATCGACCATTTTAATTCGTTTCTTGTCAGTGGCGGATTTATCAACAGGCTGAGTAGGCTGGAGCCTAGGGCGGCAGATTTCAGGGTCGGCAAATTTGGGGCAAAAAAATTTTTTTTTTGTCTTACAGAAATTAAAAAGATTCATATTTATATACATAAATGTTGTTAGGTCCACACAAACAATTCAACATGTAATATGTTTCACCACTTAGATAAATTTTTCTACAATTTGCGTAGTCGCATTTGGTTGCGGCGCGTGAACGAGTCACATGACCGTTTGCTAAGTGTGTCTGGCCGAACCTGACTGCACGAGCGCGGCGTGGTGCGCCGGAGCCGAAGCGAGGTCGTGCTGTAGGCATACGCCGCGTGGTGTTGGTGGCATTGAGTTCGAGAGAGATAGATATAGAGCGGCGATACAAACTGGGAAGTCCCGTCCCGTATTTACTTCAAAAACAAAAGAAAAGCCGGATTGTTACCAGATAATTGAATATATGGTTTTTAAACTGTAATTAAGCGCAATAAAAATTATTTAATTATGTTTACCTAATGTACATTATTGTGAAGGTAGTATTAAGGCATACCTTACCCCGGTTTATTAGTAGTATATGATTGAGCTTTGATTAGCTCAGAAATATACCCAAAAACTATTTCTTCTGCAATCTTAACTAAATCGTTGAATTGTAAAAATAATCTAGGAACTTACACATTGTAGAGGTCGGTAGGGGCGGCAAAATTTGAATAGCCTACTGGCGGCAAATGTGTAAATCCGCCACTGTTTCTTGTCATGAGCCAGATTATGTGGCGACATTTTGTAACAGTCCATCAAAAAACTTGTGTGTGGTATTGCTACATTACGGAACCGGAAGTACCCCGCGGTATGTTATGCATCAGACAGTGGAGAAAGCAGTTTTCTCTTTTTTCTGAATATATTTTATCATACAGTAGAGATGTATCGTCCGTCAAGGAAGTTCATGATTTTTAACCGAGCGTGGTAATTTATCTCCGAGGAATCCGGGACGGATGACACAACTTGTGAGAAATTTATATTTGTTTTTTGCAGAAAAAGTTTTATATATGTATATATATTCATGGTAGTCACACACACATTTTAAAGTAAAAAAAGCTTTGACAAATTTAAAAATTATTTTTTAAGCTTTAGTACTATTGGTTTTTATCAACAACTGGAAAAAAAACACGGCTTCATTGGCCGCGTGGTCTAACGCGCTACTCTCGTTTTGGATTAGACTGCCAAGGACGGAGTGATTGGGTGTTTGAATACAGTTTGGGTCCACTAAGGATTGTTTTTCTATATTAGTTTTTCACTCTCCCTCCACGAAAATGCGGGTACACTTCCTATAAAAATAAACTTATTAATCCCTAAAAACACTATCGTAATTATTACAAAAGTGTATAGACCAAATGGCTAGTTAGGAGTGCTAAAAACAAAATACAGTCCAGTTTTCATAAGAAAGGCCTTTTAGAAAATACAGACATAATTTTTTACAGTCAAAATTGATAAAATTTCACTGTGTTATTAGTGAAATTTTTTGGTATTGATAATATCTACCAAAGTTTTCCGTTGAAGATCACATGACAAAACTTTCTCAATTTGTGTATTATAGCTTGAAACAAAATTCTTAAAGATAGGTTTTTTAGTAAACTAACCCTAAGCGAGTCCCCCCCCCCCAAAAAAAAACCCCCAACAAGTTAACGTTCTTATTTGTCAATGCCACACTCCATTTAGACATTTTAAACAGAATCTTTGGAGCCATTTTCGAAAACTTTGCGTTTTCAGAAATCACAAATTAGTAAAATACAATTTTTTAAGGCTGAGACAAGATAAAAAAAATCGCTTAGGTATGACTGACCATACAACATACATACATACATATCAAGTTATAATAAAATGCATCAAACAGTTTTGAACTTAGGCCCAGGGATGGATGGATATAAGCTGGGACGGACGGACGGACATAATTGGACGGACGGATGGACGGACGGACATAATTGGACGGACGGATGGACGGACGGATGGACGGACGGACATAATTGGACGGATGGACGGACATAATTGGACGGATGGACGGACATAATTGGACGGATGGACGGACATAATTGGACGGATGGACGGACGGACATAATTGGACGGATGGACGGACGGACATAATTGGACGGATGGACGGACGGACATAATTGGACGGGTGGACGGACGGACATAATTGGACGGGTGGACGGACGGACATAATTGGATGGGTGGACGGACGGACATAATTGGACGAATGGACGGACGGACGGACATAATTGGACGGATGAGACGGACGGACGGACATAATTGGACGGATGGACGGACGGACGGACATAATTGGACGGATGGACGGACGGACGGACATAATTGGACGGATGGACGGACGGACGGACATAATTGGACGGATGGACGGACGGACGGACATAATTGGACGGATGGACGGACGGACGGACATAATTGGACGGATGGACGGACGGACGGACATAATTGGACGGATGGACGGACGGACGGACATAATTGGACGGATGGACGGACGGACGGACATAATTGGACGGATGGACGGACGGACGGACATAATTGGACGGATGGACGGACGGACGGACATAATTGGACGGATGGACGGACGGACGGACATAATTGGACGGATGGACGGACGGACGGACATAATTGGACGGATGGACGGACGGACGGACATAATTGGACGGATGGACGGACGGACGGACATAATTGGACGGATGGACGGACGGACGGACATAATTGGACGGATGGACGGACGGACGGACATAATTGGACGGATGGACGGACGGACGGACATAATTGGACGGATGGACGGACGGACGGACATAATTGGACGGATGGACGGACGGACATAATTGGACGGATGGACGGACGGACGGACATAATTGGACGGATGGACGGACGGACATAATTGGACGGATGGACGGACGGACATAATTGGACGGATGGACGGACGGACATATTTGGACGGACGGATGGACGGACGGACATATTTGGACGGACGGACCTATTTGGACGGACATACTTGGGGACAGACAGAAAGAAAGAAAAAATCCACATATTTGGCTTCTGAGCTACATTAAACATATACAGATTTATCATAAACTTGAGGCCAGCAATTCTTACGATTACATTATCATCTCTTTAGATGAGAGAGTAAAAAAAGTTCGACGAGAATCTGTGATGACGCACCACTAGACCGCCACCTTAAAGCCCTCCGTCTCTCACAAGGAGACAGTTCCAAACTAGAATTTAAAAGACCAAAAAAAAAAACCTCACGGAGTGACCCTGATGTATTCCACAAGACTTACAAGAACAAATAACATCTCAACGCGACGGTTCCAATTCCGATCCTAAAAAACACAGTTCTCTACTTCATCACTCTCGATATTGACAAATTTTTTTTTTCTTTCCTTCACAAAAACTCCCCATCTTCAACCCATTTACCAGACAGCTCCCAACGACCACACGATGGGTCAGAAGCGGGAAACGAAAAAAAAAAATCTTCAGCTTGTGTCCACATCTTTTTTAGGGGGGGGGGGGATTCTCAGCTCAGGCACATCTCTCTTCCCTCCTCCTTTTTTTTTTTTTACCCTGATGAATCTATTATCTCATCTCCTTTCGTCGACCTCTTCGGTCCAAAACCTCCTTAGGCTCGGTACACACTGACAGTCCCAAAGAAAAAAAAAAGTTTTGGTTTTTTTTAACGTGAATAAGACCTCTTTTTCTCAATATATTCATAAGAGGGCTGCCTAGGTGTGAGATAGTGACAAATGCATAGAAAGCTAAATTGTATGAGTGGTGGGGCAGGGGGAAGGGAAATTTGTGTCCAAAAGAAAATGTTACTAAAACCTGTAGCCAATAACAGATATTATACGTATCTCTCACATTCACATTCATATTCACATTTGGAACTGACGAATAAACCGTTGAATTCTACATCTGGATCATCTGGTTGTATGGAGAAGAAACTTTTGACTCTTAGAAAAATTGAATATAAATTCTTGGAGGGTTAATAAATGTGGTGCTGGAGAAGACTTGAAAAGATCAGGTGGACAGACGGAGTGATAAATTTAGACAAGTCTTAAGAGTGGGTGAGAAGATAACCCATTTTGGATGTGATTCTTCGGTACAAAACAAACTGGATCGGATACATACATAGGAGGAACTGTCTTCTGAATGACGTAATGGAAGGAAAGGTTGAGGAGAAGAGGAGCTTAGTAAGGAGCGGGATTTAAATATTAGATGACTTGAAGTAAAGAAAGTTCTGGGAGCTAAAGGAGGAGGTAGAGGACAGGGCGCATTGGCGTATGAGTTTCACGGGTTAAAGGAATGGACATGTCGTGAGACAGAACACCTAATAATAATATTCACATTCTAGCGGGTTCAGGACCCTCCTAAATACCTCCCTCCTTTATATGACCACGGATAGTGTCCGTCAAATGCTGCAATTAGGTTACATATTGACAAAACCTTTAGCAGTACACGAGTTGTGTGTTTACTGTAGTAAACTGAAAATTATTTTCCATGACCCTATACATGGTGTCGGGAAAATTGCGCCCGGGAAAACTGCGCCTTCCCATAAAAAAAGGAAAACTGCGCCCCCGCATGAATCATCACACTAATAGGTGGGAAAAGTGCGCCCACATGACCTTGTCTGTCTCACATAGATAATCGAAACAAGGTGTGTGGGCGCACTTTCCTCATGACCTTAGCATTTTCACCGGAGTAGATCAGTTCATCGCATCCTTTTGTTTAGGAGGGTGGGTATTTCAAATCGACTCATCGCACACCGTGAGGTCTTGAGGAAGTCAAAGTACATCGGTTCATCGCACCTGTCTCTTTACCTGTTATTTAGGTTAGGTTAGGTTAGGTTAGTAGGTTTTTCAATTAAATAAAGATTAGTGTGTGTCTGTAAGCATTTGACGTGAAAGTATGAATTGAAGTTACCAAACTAGTTATTTATGACCTTTTACCCAATTTTTTGAATCTAAGCTAGACTCTTCTAACACTTTGTTAGGTCCTTGGGCGTATACCATTCACGGTAGATTACTCTCTGAAGGTCTTTTTTCTACAAATCTACTATATATGATTTCTGGTAGGGAAAAAGGCCTTTCAGAGAACAATTCCTACGCTGAACAGACTCTACTGTTTTATAGTGTGTAAAACATTGGCGGGCGCACTATTACACTATTGGTGTGTTGATTGATAGGAAGGTGCAATTTTTCCCCTTTTTTCTGGGAAAGTGCAGTTTTCCCGGGAGTAATTTTCCCTAGTCCCTATACATTTATAGACTTGTAAACATAGTTTAAAAAAAAACAATTTTTACACTCTGAAAAGACCACATATTTCTGGTGATCATTAAATGCTCGGTAAACGAAAGGTAACTGATATAGGAGTGTAGATTGGATCTTTGTGAATCGAATGATGTCATTAAATGGTGGGGTGGTGGGTTACAACACATCGAATTATCATTTGTATTAGCCTCATCTCCTGTTGGTTCTCCTCTAGCCGTACAGCTCCACTCAAGAAATGTTATGAACCCATCTAGTCTTCTTAAGAGCTCGTCTCAACCTCCGAATTACATTTAACTTAGGTAGGTAATAAGGCTCGACTCGGACATCGTATCGATATGATATTATGAGACTAATGAAACCGTTTTACCATATTTTAAAATAAATGGTACGCTCCACCGAACTGAATTTCTATCTCTCTTACACTAAAATAGAGACATTTACTAAAAAACTCAAGATTTGTGAAACGAAATATTATATATTTACATTGTCGTAGAAACACTTACACCAAAGATCATAAATTAAATACTATACTGTACATTGATACTTACTTAGTACTTAACTTATGACATTAAGAACTAGGAACACTTTTACAGAAAAATTGAGAAAAGAGAAATATCTTTGTCCACCAAAGAGTATAAGAATCAAATTCATTATCAAAGATATTCATTAAAAAAGTGTATATTATACTGTAGATTTGCTTATATCTCTAACTATTGGTTTTATAAAACTGTATTTCAAATATTTTTTATCTTTATTACACTTCAATTTTACATTGATAAGTATTTTGTTTCTAAATAGTTGCGAAGAAAATTTTAAATTTCCGATTTTGTAAAGTACCCTCGATTCAAAGTTCAGCTATCACCTCCAATTTTCCTATTTTCCCTGGGCAGAGCCCCCTGGCCCTCCCTATTAATTAATCCCCTGTTTTTTCAACGTTGATCTTGTCACCTAGTATTTTTTTTTAATTCCTGAATGTCTATAATTGCGTCTTAGTACCCGTTCGAGTTATACGCCTAAGTACTAATTACGCTAATCGATTAGGAATTGGGAAGGTTGAGTTTACAGGAAGTAAACTTACATTTACTTGTAGGGAGAGTGGAAAACCATTTAGGACACCTCCCCCCGCCCTTCAGTTCACCCGACCGAGATTCAAACCTAGATCTCCCCATCCTCTGCAGTCTAGCTCAACATGAAAATAGCGCGTTAGCCAACTACACCACCGCGGCGGGTACCTAATTGTTGCGATGTATTATTATGATAATAATAACTAATACATGTTACTGCAACCAGGTAAAAAAAAAAATCACCCAAGACAGTAAAGCTCGGTGGCAGTGGAGGCGTTTTGTGAATTTTGTACAAATCTACGGCTCAAGACATTTAAAAAAAAGAGATAGAAAGAATTCAACAACTTTTTTTTATGACATTGATAGCAGTATCATCGTCTCACCGATACATTCATCGATAAATGTAAATTACATGTACGGTGGATGTACATTTTCTCCAGTCTTTCCCCATTTTCTCCAATTGAATACTAAAATATAAAATAGATAATATATTTTACCAATTGATTTAAACAAGCCTATTAAATATATAAGCCAGTGTTTTTTCAACCTGGTTTACGCGAATACAACTTGATATGTTAAATTAAATATATAAATATAATATAATAATTTACATAGACACACACACACACATCCGACACCATAACCAACTCAGAAGCGTGTCTGTCTAGTGAGCTAAGGGTCCCGGGTTCGATTTCGGCATGACCGAAGATTTATCACCGGTGAAATGTGGTTTACCCCTTCATAGTGATAATCTGCATGGGTGGGGACTGGATGTTGTGTATGTCTTAGTCTTAAGTTAGATTAAAGGCATATTAATCTATGACAGGCCTAGCAAGCCGTTAGTGTAAAATATATGGCTTGAATAAAAAACTGACCCAGGGACAGTAATAGATATAAAGCAATTATAATATATACTAATATATATATATATATATATAGTGTACCGCAACATGTGGGACCTGCTTTAGCAATGTAAAATACATAAAAACATTGAAAAAAGTTAAGATAAACACGTGTCCTATTAGAATTTGTATCCGAGCTATAGTCATGTTTGTGCTCCAGTGATATGGAACCTGCTTAACATTGTAGAAGTGCTTAAAATTGCCACCGTTGGACTTAAATGCAAGCCTTCAGACGTCGTGTCGTAGAATGCCGCATTCTTTAAAAAAAAATACATTGCATTGCTTGCATTCAGACTGAAGGTGGCCATTTTGGTACTTCCCATAATGTTAGGCAACTCCACATCACTAGAGTACAAACATGACTAGCTCGGAAACAAGTTCAAATGGGACACATGGTTAAATGAACCTTTTTAGTTGTTTTTTTGTATCTCCTTTCTACCACTGAAATGGATCTCGCATGTTACGGTACACACTTTATATTCCTCATTTAGAGCTCATTAGTCAATATGAGTAGAGTATTTTGAAATAAATCGTGTTTTATTTTATTTTAGTTGTGTAATATATAAAATGTGTAGCTTGCATCATTTACAGACAACTTTAAGGGTGTAACGATTATATGTAACACATCGATTCTTATCATTTAATAGAGATCATACCCGCCTCGGTGGCGTAGTTGGTTAGCGCGCTTGTTTCGTGTAGAGCCAGTCTGCCGAGGACGAAGATATCGAGGTTCGAATCTCGGTAGGATGAACTGGGGGTGGTTTTTCCTAAATGGTTTTCCACTCTCCCTCCACGCAAATGTGGGTTCATCACCTCTAAATTCAACCTTCCCAATACCTAATCCATTATCGTAATTGGTACTTATGCGTATAACCCGAACGAGTAGTAAGACGCGGTGCTAAATAAATAAATAAATAAATAGAGATCAGATTTAGTCCAATGTAATAATATTAAAAATATATTATAATATAAATTAATTTCACGGTAAATATCTACTTGGTGCAACATCCTTCTGTATCGCTCTATCATCCACCCATGCAAAATCTTCTCGGAGGACACAGGGGGAGGTGGAGGGACGAGGGACGAAAGCAACCCTATTGGCAAGCGGAGGTGACGGCACTCGTCACCGAGGATTCTGAACCTGTATTCGTCAAGGGATAACATATTTATTTAAGGTGACCTGATGGTCTAGGGGTAAGGTGTTAGACTTCTGTGCTGAGGGTCTGGGGTTCAATCCTTTGTCCCGGCACAGATTTATCCGATTGCCAAACCCTTCCTTCATCTCTGACAAGACGTGTATTAATCACAACTTGTGAATGTGTGGAATGCCAGGCCTCCACCGTGGTTCGAATCCCACGTTAAACTGTAGGTCCTCCATTTCATCTCACAATCACCCTACCATTACACATTAGCGTAAGTGCGTATAACCCGAACGGGTAGTAAGACGCGGTGCTAATAATAATTATTATTATAACATATTTATTTAGTCACCAAATTGTAGTTAGGACCGTAACTATTCCACGTCGATCTCGATCCAATTTATATTTTAATCATCACAGTTCCTTAAAAAATGAAGTTTCAGCATCTGTGAGAGCGGAGCTCATATTAACCCTGTTCACTACAGTAATGTCACTGAATTCATTAAAATTACATGAGTGATTTCACATATATTCTAATTATAAGTCACATCAATCTAATCATTGTAACATCAAAACTCATTAAATATGAATCGTGAAACCAAACATTACAAATATGGCTCCCCAAGTGGTGGCATGAAATAATAACAAGCCGGTACCTGAAACATTAATAATAATATTACAGGGGTGCAAAGTAGAAGATCATATTTTGGGGTATACCAACAAAAAAAAAGGGGGGGTTGAAAAGGCCTACCCACCCGATAAAGTTACCAAATGCTTTGGCTTTTAGACGGCTGAAAGCTCTACATTCAATGTTGACCTCATTCTCGGAAGGTGAAAATATGTCCACCCCTTTCTTTTTATATGTTGTACGCCCACCCTTACACATTCTCTCTCTCTCTCTCTCTCTTGCCCGACATAAAAAAAAGTCATTGCTTCGTTGTACTCATCTACGCCAGCAGGTTCTTGACGTCAAAAGCTCTTCGTTGCTCTTCATATTTTTTTTTTTTTCCATCCGATGCATAACCAACGATGTAGAGGACTTTTTTTTTTAATGCATCCCGGAGTGTTCAATACTTCCCAACTTTTTTTTTTTAAAGGGTCTTCGGGTATATGGAAATAAAGAAGCGAAGGCAAAATGGAAAAAAGAAACAAAACAAATATGTCGGATGGTCATTTCGCTTTGCTTTAAAAATTGGAGACTTAATGAGGTTTTCTGTTGTTTTTTTTATTCAATTTCTAGCCATCAGTATTGTTTATGTGTTTGTGTGTGTTTCGTTTGGGACGATCAATGATAGAATTCACTCGTTTGTAACGTTCAATTGACCATTTAAAGTAAAATTGGACCAAGTTCTCATATATTTATTTAATCACCAAATCTTACTACCCGTTCGTTTTATAAGCCTATATACTAATTACACTAATGGTTTTAGGGATCATTAAGGTTAAATTTAAAGGAAGTGTACTAGCTTTGCGTGGAGGGAGAGTGTAAAAACATTTTGGAAAATCCACCCACATTAAACCTGACCTAGATTCGAACCTCGATCTCCCCGTCATCGGCAATCTAGCCTACTGCAAGAGTAAAGTGTTAAGACTACGTGGCCACCGTAGCGGGTAAGTCTTCACGTTATTTTGTTTTCGTTACGCTTGTATGATAGTTGTGACAGTAATGAGTGGCTTATGGCTGGCGGATTGGAGCATGCGCAGTGGGAACCTCATTAATTGAGTAAACGACTTAGATAAACCTGATTAACCCAGTTTCAACCAAACTCGTGTTTTATATAACCAAGTTAATATGGTTTTTTCGCTTAACTAAATTGATAACACACAGTCCAGATATCAATAAAAGGCTGGTACTGAAATAAAAAATTAATAATAGACTATCTGCATACCAAAGAATAAATAACATGAGGTGATAATGTGTAATATTACTAATAACATACATTTAAGAACATAAATAATTCCCTTATTAAAAATGATTAAACAGGCAGTTCAAGGCAAAGAAAAATTAAATTAAATAATGATAGAGGGATTTTATAATAATAATTATAGTAATAGATACTCGTACAGTAGGTAAAGTATTAGTAGTAATAATAATTGCTATCGTAATAATAATACAATTTCATGTAAGTTAGCTGGAACCCAGTCTTAGCCTTCTAGCATTCACTGAGTAATGGACATTTTATATTTGCTGTGACTTTGATATAGAAAATTTGTAAAATTTGTGCATGTTAATACTTTATGTACTTTATCAACAACAACAAAATGTTTTGTAAGAAACTCAGGAAATTGCTGTGAAAAGTGATTGTCGTTTTTTTCTAAATTGCGTCTACATCTCTTAATAGTTTTGAAATTTAAAATAGTCAGTTAAATCCTCAATGTGTAAGCTATAAAATAAAATTTAGAATAATTGGTTTGGTAGGATTCTTGAAATCACTAACCAAAGGTATCGCTTGAAAATTTAAATATAATAAAAATATTTCTTCGATTTGGTTGAAAGTTCTTTCCCATTTCGAAATATGTAAAAATCGAGGTTGAACGGTCAAAATATTGGCAGTGGTGGTATCTTTGAATTTTGAACGTCTTATTACCCGTTCGGGTTATACGCTTTAAGTACTAATTAGGCTAATGAGCTAGGAATTGTGAAGGTTGGATTTAGAGTAAGTGAACCTGCATTTACGTGAAAGGAGAGTGGAAAACCATTTAGGATAAATCACCCCCCAGTTCACCCGACCGAGATTCGAACCTCAATATCAGCGTCATCAGCAGTCTAGCTCAACACTAAACCAGCGCGTTAGCTAACTAACGACACCAAGGCGGGTATGTGTGTTGTGGTATCGATCGATCTTTTTTCTCTAATAATATTCGTACCAATGATCGTTTCCAATTCGTCATTCTCGCAGTGTACTCTGTTATACGAATTTTTAGGTTTTGACCGGGTTCACTGTTGGGTGATTTTTCTACAGGTTATTCACCATTATCGTTTTTCCTTCCTCTCCCCACGCTGATACTAGTTGACTTGCTTCTTTATTTATCCTCCTCATCCTAAGCTTTTAGATTGAGCCATTAATAACCCTGTTAGTTTAACCCTAAATAGTTTTGGACTCTCTTTCTCTTTCCGTGCAAATGCGGTTACACTTTCTCTTAATTCAATATATCCTTGCACTTGGTAAATTAGCGTAGTTAATATATGCGCATGCGTATAACCTCTTCATCCTAAGCCTATTGATTGAATCGTTAATAACCCTGCAAGTTTTACCCTATATGGTTTTTGACTCTCTCTCTCTCTCTCTCACCGTGCAAATGCGGTTACACTTCCTATGAATTCAAGTTTACCTGTCCTTAGTACACTAGCTTAATTGGGACTTAAATACAAGGTGTTCGGAAACTCAACGTCCAAACTGCACATAAAGTTTGAACAAAAAGTAATACAAAATCCGTGTACGCTTAAATCCGTAAAACTATGCTAATACCATTAAATTGAGTTTAAAGTTTCGGCGTACATCGCCGGGAGAGCAAAGATGTTAGAGCATGCGTGTACAACAAGTTGCATAAGAGTTAAACACGTGGCAATGCACATGTTACAATGGAAACCACATGCTTGTGATGTAGGAGCGTTAATGACGACCTTCAGAACGTATCCCCATTTACAGATGAGTCACTGTGTTGTTGACTATTAACTGTGGTTTGTTCTGCTGCCTGTCTCAAAGATGTCGAGGTGTGCAGTGCCGACGCGCCTAAACACTCCTGTGCAACACGTTGTACACGCATGCTTGAACAGCTTTACTCTCCCGGCGCTGTACGCCAAAACTTTAAACACAATTTAATGGTATTATCATAGTTTTCTGGATTTATGTGTACAGGGATTTTGTATTACTTTTGGTTCAAACAAGCTATATGTGCAGTTTGGGCGTTGAGTTTCCGAACACCCTGTATGTATAACCCTAATGGGTAGTAAGAAGGGGTGCTAATATAGTAAAACGGTAATAATGTGTGATATAGAACGTTTCTTCCCCTTGAAATTCTTCTCCTGTCGTGGATCATCTCCCGTGTTCTATATCTGTCTAATAAAGGAGACCATTACATGGGTGTAGGATATATCGAGTTGTCATGGAGCGCTTAGGAGGAGGATGTGGAGGAGAGAGGAGGGGAGAGAGGTTTAGTGAGACGCTATAAGCTGCATACAAATGGCACATCTTCGAACACAAGAGGGGTCGGTGGTAAAAAAAAAAACCTCTAGTCATGGATGACGTGTTCCTGACCGCATTCATTTTAGGAGGATAGGAGGGGGAGGAGGAGGAGGAGGGTCGGGGTGTGTTCCATAATGCAACACACACCCACACACACACCCTGACATAGGTGGATGGCGTCTCGAGCATCGCGGTTCTTTATCGACGCCTCGGCGTCCTCTGGCTCCTTATAAAACTACCTCAAGAACTTGTCGTAATGTTTATATTAAGTCTAACCACATGTTTCGTAACCCGGTTCTTTTTTTTTTATATATATATTTTATTTTTAAGGGCGTTTGGGAAGGAGTTGTGAGAAGGTATTAACTGGTTGGAGGGGGAAGAGCTTAAACGAAGTCTTGTTTGACTAGAGGAGGCGAGTTTACAGGTGTAACAATTTCATGACATAAAATTTCCTCCTCTTTTTATGTAAAGGATGAATAAAAGGATAATCATGTTTTTCTTATACTCTTTTTAAAAAAATATTTCTATCTTAGCCTTAATCCTCATGACAAAGATAAGGACCTGAAATGGTGGCTGAGTGGTTTAAGACGTTGGACTCATTTTGGGCTAGGTCCCCCGATATCGGATAGGTCAAGGGTTTGGACCGCAACTTGGTGCATTAAGGGTGGTTTTCTCCCCTTATAATTCAGCACCACCCCCTTCGGTGGCCGGATGGTCTAAGGTGCCAATCACTTAATAGACTGGACTACCTATGATGGTGAGATCTGGGTTCTAATTCTTCTCCAGTGTATTGAGTTTTTTTAAAACGGTTCTCCAATATCCCCTCCACGCAAATGCGGGTACACTTACTATTAATTGACCCTTCCTCGTGTTTAACATATATTAGCGTAGTTATTAAATATGATTTCATATAACACGAACGGGTTGTAAGACGTGTTGCTTAGATAAAAATATAATTATAGCCACACTAATTAATGTGATAATAGTTTCCTCCAAGTTAAAATGTTGTTCTAATTATTTATCATAAATAGCCTTGGTGTTAAATGTACAATAATTATATAATAATTTTATATTGGTCCATACCAGCATAGGTAATATTCAGACCTCGAACTGCCAATAGCTGGTAGACCTGACACAGAAGGCTTTATATTTTAAATTTATTTTTTTCAGTGTATGGCATTACTGATTGGGAAGGACATGGCATCTTTGTTCGTTCGCCTTTTGTCTAGAATATTAGCTACACTGGTTACACTTATCGAGGTTGTCGACACGTACCCACAATGAGATGATGTGATGATAGTGAATATGGAGGTGTGGGCCAGTTGGTCTTAACCTAACTTAAACCTAACTTACCAACCTCCGGGGACCGGTGGGGCAGTTACCCTTAGGGTAGAGATGTAAAGGACTCGAGAAAATGTCAAATTTTTTTGCAATTTTTATATCAAAATATATTTTGGCTAAAATAAATCAAATATTGCTCCAGTAGTAATATAAAGATTATTATTATTATTATTATTATGATCATCGCGTCTTACTACCCGTTCAGTCTGTACACACTTACGCTAGTGTGTAATGGTAGGGTGATTGTGAGATGAAATGGAGGACCTACAGTTTAACGTGGAATTCGAACCACGGTGAAGGCCTGGCATTCCACACATTCACAAGTTGTGATTAATACACGTCTTGTCAGAGGTGAGGGAAGGGTTTGGAAATCATAAATCTGTGCCGGGACCGAGGATTGAACCCTGGACCCTAAGCACAAACAAAGATTGATTTCCTTTAGATGGGGATATCAACAGTTTGTTGAATATCTGTCTAGGGATGTCCTGGAATTTAGTGACAACATTTTCTCTTTATTTAAAAAGTTCCCCACCTAATTCTGCTATGCTCTTATCAGATATTCAATAACTGTTGGTATACACCATGTGAAGAAAATTAAACTTTAGGTTTCTTATGAAGCAATATTTGATATATTTTGGCCAAATAAATGTTTTGCCATAAAAACTGCCAAATCACTGGCCATTTATCGCGTCCCCTTCCATCTCACCTTGAGAGTACCCAAGGTAAAGCCGGGAATTGAACCCGGGACCCCTAGACTTATAACCAGGTGCACTGACCACAACAACATGGAGTCGGGTCTACGTCCAACACCTGTGCTGATTTTAGTTAGATTTTTTTATCACCATCATCGTACCAGTGATGTCAGAATTTATTAAAAAATAAAATGTCCTCCAGCTATTCATTATAAAATTTGATTAATTTCATGATATTACTTTTCCATCAGATTGGGGTCGAATCCTATCTAGCTTGTTAAGTTTCTGTGCAAACTAACTTTGCAATCAAAAATGTTAATATTAACTAGTGACGGGCTTGGTTAATATTTAATAGACTTAAGTTGACTTTATTGACTTTTAATTTGAAAAAAAATCCTCTCAAATCAAAATTTAATATCGTTTAGATTAGAATTTGTGGAATGGGTTTTGGGTTAGAGAATAATTATTACTAATCAAGCAACCCCATATTGGTGGTCACACGATTTAAAACGTTAATATCACATAGACGAGGTTTCCCAATCGATGACTTAATTACTCTTGATTAAACTAATCGATGTAGGCGTGGTTGAGGTCTAGCGGATGCTTATGTGGGTACATTTACTTTAAGGCAAAATTTATCCTCACCTCTCCTATGAAGTCGTTAATAACATTGATTTACAAAGAGACCAAGTTCGAATCTCGGTCGGGCGTACTGAGGCTGTTTTTTTTTTTTCCAAAATGGTTTTTCATTCTCCCTTTACGTAAATGTGAATACACTTCCTATAAATATCACCCACTTCATCGGCGTAACTTGTTCATAAGGTTAGCTAAAATAAAATCGGTGTAATTTGTTCATAAGGTTAGCTAAAATAAAATCGGTGTAATTTGTTCATAAGGTTAGCTAAAATACAATCGGTGTAATTTGTTCATAAGGTTAGCTAAAATAAAACTCTGATAATCGTACTAATCAATGCAGATGTACTAATTACGATACTTTTTTTTAAAGGATGAAGTAGGTTGAATTTAGAGTAGGCCCTTATTGTATTCAGAATTGTTGGGAGCGGGCTAAATACCATTTTAGGATGAACTGCCTTAATACGAGCAACCTTAAACTGTAATCAACAGAGCTCTTTGACTCCACAATAGTTATAATATCAGGCTACGTGAGGCAAATTTAGAATAATTTGTATTATTTTTTTTACTCCATAAATTAGTATTATTAATTGGTATTTTTAATTTTTTTCAAGTCTAAATAATGAACATTTGCCAAAGGCGCAGCCAGAATATGTGGTTTCCACATTTGTTTTATGATTTTATACTCATATAACTTAACTGGTGTATTACCAAATTCAGTGGCCGCATGGTCTAAGGCGTCACTGTTGTTTAAGAGTAGACTGTCTATGACAGGGTGATCAGTGTTCGAATCCCGGTTGGCTGTACTAAGGGTGTCTTTTTCCTAAATGGTTTTCCTTTCTTCTTCCACGCAAATGCGGGTACAATACCTTTAAATTCAACCTTTCTTATCCTTAAACACATTAGATTAATTATTACATAACCTTCTTCGGTGTGCGCGTGGTCTAACACGTTACTCTTGCAGTAGTCTAGAATCTAGATTGCCAATTACGGGAAGATCGTGGTTCGATACCGGTCTGGTGTACTGAGGGTGGTTTTTTCCAAAAGTATTTTTCCACTCTTCCTCCACACAAATGTGGCTACACTTCCTTAATTAAACCTGACTAATCCCAAAAGACCACTAGCATAATTAGTATATTGCGTATTAATCGAACGGGTAGTAAGACGCGCTGCTAAATATTATTATTATTATTATTATTATTATTATTATTATTATTAACTGTCACTACTGAATGTTAGTGATATTAGTAAAAGAAAATTTATGAAGACTCCAGGAAGTAATTTTTCGGATGAGAAGGCACTATCGGTTAAAAAACTTTGTCGAACTCCTGTCTTAAACCATGAGGCCACTGAAGAGGTTTTTTTTGCTATCTATGTAATAATTGAAATTGTGGGTTTCTGGCATAAATACTGTCTTTCTTAAAGAATTTTATGCGAGAAACCAAGAAAATTTCTCTCAAGGGGTGACCTGGTGGTCCAGGGGTAGGATGTTAGACTTTTGTGCTGGGCGTCCGGGGTTCAATCCTCGATCCCGGCACAGATTTATCTGATTGCCAAACCCTGCCTTCACCTCTGACAAGACGTGTATCGATCACAACTTGTGAATGTGTGGAATGCCAGGCCTTCACCGTGGTTCGGATCCCACGTTAAACTGTAGGTCCTCCATTTCATCTCACAATCACTCTACCATTACACATTAGCGTAAGTGCGTGTAACCCGGACGGGTAGTAAGACGCGGTGCTAATAATAATCATTTCTCGCAAGTCGAATCATTTATCCCTGTTTGCTCGGAGATAAACTACTACGCTCGGTTAGAAAAAAAAAAGATGAGCTTCCTTGATGAGAGATACATTTCTCTCTCTCTCTCTCTCTCTCTCTCTATCTTATCATAAATAGATACAACGAAGCTAAAACAGTTTTTCTCCGTTGTCTGATGTGCAACATACCGCGGGGTACTTCCGGTTCCGTAATGTAGCAATACAACACAAGTTTTATATGGACTGAGCACTGTTACAGATGTCGCCATGTAGCGACCTCCTCAATTCCACAACGAATTAAGGCCGGCGTACAACAACAAAAACGATACCATTAGCAGAAAATTGAAAAGATATAAAAAAAAAATATTTCAGAGGAGCCGATAGGACTAACATCAAACAAAAGGACCGTACACTGATCCATTTGAGTTTTGTTTCCACGAACCCGCTCTACAAATATTTATTATTAGAAACAATTCAAAAATTTGCCATTATATAAAAAAAACTTCCCATGATTAGATGAAACTAGGGTACCAAAGTGACATAAAGAATAGGTAACAGTATAAGGTATTTTATTTATATATAAAAGTTAGATATTTTAAATATGATACATAAGGATATATATATATGTGTGAACGTTATATAATAAACTCATAATAATATGAATCATCTATGATCGTCTCAATCATCAATAGTTCTAGTCGTAAAAAAGACAAATGCAAACATTTAAAGCATTAACAAAAAGACTAAATATAACAAGTGAGCTGAAAGCTCTAAGTCCACAAA
Organism: Timema podura; assembly: GCA_033556935.1. NCBI lineage: Eukaryota > Metazoa > Arthropoda > Insecta > Phasmatodea > Timematidae > Timema > Timema podura. The sequence goes on along the minus strand of JAVRXN010000006.1, from coordinate 17,469,140 downwards.
ATTTACGTTGCGAAATGACAACGCTCTGCATCAATCGAGAAGTGATTCTATTATTTCTTACTCACAATTATCAAAAACAAACACGTAGAGTAAAGAACCAAATCAATATTTTAAGATACAAAATACCTTTTTCTCAGTTGTACAGACTATAATCTAGTCTTTAAATAAAAGGTTAGCTTTCCAACAATATTTATAGATATTGACAAAAACCCAAAAGGGGATTCTTAGCCTACATTCTACAAAGGAACATTAATTCCCGCAAAATTATTCTAAATAGATTTAATTTTTCTTAAGCCAAACAGGCTGTAAATTTAACCATAAAAAATTTCACATTTCCATGATATTACCAAATGTTACTCGACACAACCCGGAAGGGGCCTCCGTGTCTACAAGACAACAACAATAAAGCTAAGTTTCTATTTGAAAGATTGGACTTGTTCATTAAATTCAAATGTTAGCCAAAAGGGAATTTTGATACACAATTGCCGAAAAAGAATTTTATACCTTTAGTATTCATCCTGAACACCAACGTGTTCCTGGAGGAAGTCCAGACAAGAGTAATTATTCATCTATTCTACACCAGTATTTATGCCAATATTTTAGCTCAAAGAGGGGGAAGAGGGGAACACCAAAACAAAGGAAAAACACAACACATGACATAAGAGGGACGGAACATCTAGACACGAAAGGACGGTTCTAGAAGCGTGGTGGAGCATGGAGAATGATCCAGACTAAAAGTTTCTATCGCTCACTGACGTCTCGGGCAACATACGTCACACTATTTTTCCCATGACACCTTGCGCCGACTTGAACTCCGTGCTTCATTCAGTCAGTCTTAGCACAAAGTTTATAGTGGAGTGTAGTTCGGGAGGCCGGCTCGGGAGACGTGATAACAACAACATAGGGCGATGGGGCATGGTAAGTCCACTTTAGTATTACTTCACCAGTGCTTCGTTGATGTTTTAATCTTTTCTTGTAGTGGTTATTTCAATAAACGCTACAGCCACATCAGCGTGGCAAGAAACTAATTAAAATAATCGTATTGTACAAAGTTGAAAAAATATACTTGGTAATTTTTCTGGCTGGTCCACGTCGCAAAGTTTGTATAGTCCGATTTTATTATGACTAATCATTTGAAAGGACTTTTTTTTAGAGTTCTGGTAGGAAAAAGATCTTTTTGGATGCTTTTTAAATGAAAATCGGGCTGTATTAAGAGTCAGCGTACGTTTAGACGTTTTGTGGGGTTTTTTGGTGCAAATATACAAAATAGTAATTTTTCGAAAAAATTAAAGAACATTTTAATAGATAACACTAGTAACCCTGTCCAAGTATCGTCCATAAAATCTCCGATCAAACTTAGGCAAAGAAAAACTGCAATGCTTTTCAAAATCACCGAGTTTATGGTCAGGTTTAGTTACTGTTTATTTATTTGAGGTTTTTAACTCTCATTCTTTGAACCTACTGGTTATATCAGTACACGAGAAGTTCTATGAGCAAGAGCGAAAGGGTCTACCAATTTTGCTGGGAAAAGTACTTTCACATACCGTCAAAGATCTTTTACATGTCACAAATCTACATGAGATCAATGACTTTACTTCCCCTTCGAAGGAAGTTGTGCTACCGTCTACAGAGGATCGGTTTGAACTCACGAAAATCGGTTCCTGAAGTGATCACTTTACCCCAAGACTACCAAGGTCGACTTAAATCAAGTTACCTTTTCTTTTTAGCACCGCGTTTTACTACCCGTTCGGTTAAGTACTAATTACGCTAATGGTTTTAGGGACTAGGAAGGTTATTTTTCAATGAAGTGTACCTTAATTTGCGTGAAGGGAGAGTGTAAAAATATTTTGGAAAAACCACCTTCAATATACCTGACCGAGATTCAAACCTTAATCTTTCGGTCATCGGCAGTCTAGTGAACCACTAGAGTAGCGCGTTAGACCATAAGGCCACCGAAGTGGGTAGGTGACTTGTGAAAGGTTTAGTGATTATAATTTGCTTTAGAGAAATAAAAAATATTCATTTCATGAGCTTAAGAGCCTTTTCATCGATTAACCTGAATTTTATATAGACAAGACCGCCAGTTATATAAAAGGTTGCCACCGATTATAGCTGCTATCAAACTCAAAGTGCTAAGAAGACTCAGCAATCGTTTGTAAGAGAAACCCCCCCCTCTTTCCCCCCCCTTTTTTTTATCATTTAATAAACTTCCGTATTACTACGCCCAAAGGAACACGCTCCCTTCTCCTTACTTTACTTCAACCCGTTACTTCTAAATTACTCCCCCCTTTAATGCATTCTGCAGTTAGTAACCTAGAACGACAAGAAGAGATGGAAATAAACTCAGGGACGTGTGATGAAGTTAACTTTGTTTGCCAACTTTCTCGGTTGGCAGAATGGAAAAAAAAAAAAAAAAAAAAAAAAAAAAAAAATAGTAAGACAGGAAAGGAGACAGTGAGTAGTAATAATTATTTTCCCTCACCCTTCTATGACTTGGCGTCATCATCACGTGGGATATTAATTAATTGCCAAGTGTGTGAATGTATGCGAGGTTCGAAACTGGTAATTATCTTTTGTGGAGGTTTCAGTATTTTCTTAAGTTTTCCTACTAGGGAGGGCGGTGGGGAGTGGGGGGTGGAATTCATCTTATCTAAGGTTTTTTTATTAATGTTTATGAATGGACAAATAAAGAAAACTTGGCAGAAAATAAATAAAGTAGAAATTTTTTAGTTCAAAATCCCAGGTATATCTAAAAAGATTAGATATATACAAAATTAAAACTATCAATTTTTATGAATATCTAGGCAGATGACATAATATAGTATATTAGTTATCCCAAAATATGCTACATATTATAAACACATTTTATTATATATATTTATGTATATTATGTATCTATGTATCTATGTATATATTACACCACCATAAAGCCACATGGCTGACTCCCTCACTCACTCACTGACATTAATGTCTACCAACTTCCAGATGAGCTAGAAACTTGAAATTTGGCAAACTTATAGCTTATATTCTGTAACCGACGGGAAAATTACAAAAAGTTAAAAATTTTAATCTTTAACCTCCGAAACAAAATTCAAAATGGCAGAGCAACTTTAAAGTCGGTGCGGTATATACAATACAATACCGGTAACATTAAGTTATGTTCAAAACAACGCTGGAATTACATTAGTTTACATCCACTTTCATAGAAAACTCACCTGGGGGTTTGGGGGCAGAGCCCCCAACGAGCAAAGCGAGTATGCTACACAAAAGTCATGTACACAATATATACATAGGTTTATATTTTTAAAAAAAATTGTAACAGAAAATATAAATATGGAATTTTTAAAAAAAATGCATTTTTAAACTTTTTTCCCAATATACTAAAAAATAAAAGTTAGCTTGGTTTGTTGTAATTCGCTTATCCTAACAGAGTAAATAAAACCTCGCGTTAAAGCATTGCATTAAAAGTGTTATATTTTACGTCTTGTTTGGGTTTCATTGAATCTTCCCAGGTTTTCCCATCATGGTAAATGCTTCATAAACGGATATCTATGCCGTCTTCTTCATCGGAGGATTCTTGGATATTTTTATTTTTCTACCCATCTGTCAACGTTTCAACGTCGTTAAGTTAGGTTTGAAACGAGTAGAAACTCTAAAAAAAAAAACCCTAATAATGTACCATAGGCTTTGAATTATCCAAATATTTTCATCTAAAATTCGAATTAAATGTTAATTTTTTATCATTTATATAGAAAAGAATTTCACGAGGAAGCTAGGTGGGTTCAAATTATCAAAAGGCTGACTATCCAAATCCTACTGTAAAAATTACCAGCTTCGGTGGCTGCATGGTCTAAGGTTAAACTCTCTCGTTAGACAAAGACTGTCGATAACGGGCAGATCTGGGATTCAAACCTTGGTAGGTGTACTAAGGGTGGTTTTCCCTATCCTTACACGCAAATGTGGTTACACTGACCTATAAATTCAACCTTCCTCCTCCCTAAATCATTAGCGTAGTTAGTACGTATGCGAATAAGCTGAACAAATACAAAGATGCTGTACTAAGTTTATGCATAATTGCACTATTTCATTTACTCAAGATATGCTCCATCTAATTTTACAGCAATCAACGTAGTCTGAAAAAACATTAGCACTTGCTTTGTTACCAATCCGTAGGCCTATGTCTAAAATTAACTAAATTAAATTAAATTAAATTATTAAAATTTAATTTAAAAAATCGTAAATATTTAAGTAAGTGTGGTGGTGACTAAAAATTGTACTATCCCTTGCGTGGAGGGAGGGGAAGGGGGTTGGAAAATCATGAAAAAAAAAGGCTAAGAGTAAAAATACATTATTACATGTGCTAGTAAGAATTTTTTTTTTTGAAATAGTTTTTTTTTCTAAAGAAAAAACTTGAAGAAAGGTGAGATGATTTTTTTTTTCTCGCCTCGCCCCCCTCTCCTGATAATAATACCAATTCTTGTCAACCAAAGTTTTTTTCCGGATAAGATGAGGAATTTCTATGGCGCTCGCATATACCGGACGTGATGGGAAAGTTTTGAAAAGCGAATGTTCTGGCGCTGAAGTTTGGCAACAGTGTTCACGCCGTAGCTTCGGAGCAAGCAGATTTTGTAGTCGCAAAAGAAACCATGTTCCTTTTTTTTCTACATGTCAAAAAAAGGTTATTTACTCTCTCTCTCTCTCTACCCCTCGAAGAGAGAAGTATGGTGACCGTAAAAAAAAGTGTTAACTCGAGATTTTGATAAATGTAGATGTCTCATGACCCCCTGAAACCAAAAAAGTGTTTTTTTTGCGTTGCCTTTTGTTTTTTTCTCGGACTTAAGCCGAAAATAACTTTACCTATCGGGCTAAAAATTGGTATAATTATAGGGGTTTAATAAAGTCCCTGTGAAGTTTTTTTGGAATTAGATATATGCCTAAATTTAAGGGTAGTTTACTGAAGTAAAAAAAAAAATCGATTGTTCTCAAAATCGGCTTAAAAATTTTTGATTAAATTTTGTATCCAGACACTGTTTAATATTACAAACAAAACAGTATTTTAAATTTTTCCATGAATATGAACTTCACGGTACTATAAATAAGCAGAAATCTCCAATTTTGATAGTATCTACGTAACTATTTGAGATGCGAAATTACTTATCTTTGTAAAGATGTAATACTATTAAATATAAAATTCTTTTGTATGAAATATATTTTTATGAAATAATTTTTAAGCTATGAAACGATATATATATGGTTTTTTAATGGGATTGATAATTGATTGTTATGTTCATTGGTTGGCACAGATGTACCTATTTTATTAATGGTTTTGTTACATTGTATCACTTTGGTGGAAAGTGATGCTCTTTATACAAATTTTACAAGCTTGTAGTACTAAACATCACTATATTAAGATGAAAGAGAGTGAGTTTGTGTGATGCAACGTATAACTTATTTTTACTTTATTTTAATACGTTCCTCCACAATCCCCAATCTTTTATCCGTTTATTATATATAAAACATATGTGGGATTTGGCATAGTTTGACTTAGTTTGTTCCATTTTACCTTCAACGATATCTGTACAGTTAAATGAATTAGAAATGCTTTTTAGGAAATAAATAAAACGAGAGGCTAAACACGATGACAGATCTTTCCCGATTTTAGAGGGAAGTCACCGGGATTAAACTAATGTCCCTTACTGGTTTCGTACCCCGATTTTGACATAATTAAAGGACTTAAAAATATATAAAGGGTACTAGGGAAAATATGGGGGAAAATCACACTATCACACATTTTTCAGGCAACAACTCCGATATCTTAACCCCAAAAATACAACAGCAAATACTGTTTTTTTTTAAATATTAATTAAAAGTAATCTTGGTCATATCTAAACTATAAACTAAAAAGTCAACTATAATGATCTCTTGATTATCTAACAGATGGAATAACTAACGCAACTTGAGATAAAATTGGACCATGAAATTTTAAATGAATTAGATAAAAATAGTTTGATCAAGTCTGTAGATAAATAGTTGAATGTAAATCCGTCAACCATACAGTATGTATCAACTATGTGTACCTTTTGCCTTAAAATTTGGCCCCCACTTCATACTGGCAAGTTCACACACACTACGTATTCTATTATTTAACTTTGGTTATATTCTATATCAAAACTAGGCTTACTGATACTCTACAAAAACGTGAGCCTAGAATGTATATAACCTACTATTTATCATATAAATTTACACTACCTTCTTGGTATTTTAAGCTTCGGAATGATTAAACCTTAAATACCAATGAAAAATTAATTGTAACTTTCAAGTTATTAATAAAGTTTTTTTTATATTACGTTTAGCACAAAAAATATGTTTTGACTTGTGTGGTGTCTCATGTGTGCTAAGGCCTTTAGTTCATTCGATGATAAAAATTTTCTTGCACCTGTGGCGGGATAGTTAATAGCTAAATATATTTATTCATTGATTTCAAGTCATTACAGTTCACCAGTTATAAGGGGTCACCTAGTTATTTTATCCTGAAAATTGAAAAATGACACCTGGAAACGGAATCGAACCCAGGACCTTTAGCTTGGACTCTGCCTTAAAATACGAGTGAAGAATAACCCTGGGCACGGGACGATTCCTGGATAGCTCAGTGGCTAAAGCATTGGATACTAAGTCAAAGGTCCCGGGTTCGATTCCCGTGTCCAAGTGTCATTTTTCAATTTTCAGAATATGATATCTATATGGTAAAAATCCTCACTAAAAAGCATAAATAATAGATTCGGCTACTTGATTCTTAGTTATTTTATGCTTTTTGCGTACTATTAAGGTAAAATAATTTATGTATGTCGCCGCACTTAATATTAGTAGATATTCAATGAGGCCACTTGATACATATTGAAAAACTTATCTATAATATTAATAATAATATTATAAATATTTCACTGTGAACTCTGTAAAAAATACAATGGATTGGAATGCCTGCATCCAGGCTGAAAGTGGTTATTTTCAGCACTTTCTATCATTTTAAACAACTCCACATTACTGGACTATAACTCGGAAACAAGGTACAATGAGACACATGGTTAGACTTGACATTTTCTCCCCATTGTTTACGTGTCTGCTGTCCACCGATGAAGTGGGTCCCCCATTTTACGGTACAACTTGTATATATACTCCCATCAACGCTCACCACATAATCGTATCAGTAATTTCTAGCGTTGAAATGATATGGAACTAATTTTTAACGCTTTAATCAACCGTATATACTTCTGCCCATTTGCTAGGGCTGATTACTAATTGTAAGCTTAACATTTTCGTCATTTATTTTGTGTCTTAAGAGCATTACTGGCCACAAATAAATAAGAGTTTCAGGGAATGATAGACCAGCTGTTGGAGACAAGGAGAAGAAAGGGCATGGAAATCAACATTGAGAAGTAAAATGTGATAGCGATTTCAAAAAATGAAGAGCCGCTGAAAATCAAAAATTGTAAACCAGAAGTTGGAAAAAGTAGAGCGGTTCAAGTACCTGGGAAAGCTGCCGACAAAGTATGTCTATTGCACCAAGGAAATTAGGTCGAGGATCGCCATGGCCAAGAAGCTTTAGACAAGAAGAGTTTACTGCTGACCAGCTAGTTGAGTTTGGAACTGGGGAATAAACTGATGAAATGCTACATTTGGAACATAGCTCTGTACTGAGTGGAAACTTGGACTCTTAGGAAGATGGAAAATAAATACTTGCAGAGCTTTTAAATGTAGGTACTGGAAAATATTTGGAAGATAAGGTGGACAAACAGGTTGAAAAATTAAGAAGACCTAAGAAGAGTGGGTGAGTATAGAACCAACCATTTTGGATGTGGTTCTTCGGTACAAAACAAACTGGATCGGACAAATCCTTTGGAGAACGTTATAGAAGGAAAGATTTGAGGGAAATAAGAGCTTAAGAAGGAGAAGGATTAAAATATTGAATGGCTTGAAGGAAAGACTAAAATTCTGGGAGCTAAAGCTAACAAAAGTGATGAACTGTTGTAAGACAGAACACCTTAAAGTATTAATGGGCAGGGACAATAAAGCCTATTATAATTACATCGATTATTAGATTCAGTTCAAAGTAAGTAACTGTTCACCTTCGAATGAGCTTCGATCAGGATTGTTAGGAAATTACGAATGTTGATTGTTTTAATTGCTACTATTCTTCTTCTTCCCCAATAGAGTCCCTCCTTTCTTCTGATTGGACAGGTTTTATATTTTTTACCATTTTTCCTGTTGGTGCAGTTGTTTTCTTGGTCCAAAGAAAGCAACATGACTGATTTTGTTAGTACAGGGGTGGATCCAAGAGAATTTTAGGGGGGAGTAAAAATAAGGGAGCTATTGCTTGGGGGGGGGGGGGGAGGTCTGGGAATACAAAATATGGAGCACTTCCGAGTTTAGGTGGTGATAAGGAGGGGAGGAAGAGTGGTCTTCTTAGAGATTTTTTAATAAAAAAAATCATCTTTGACTACTGAATACTGAATAATGTAATATTGTTATTTTTTTCAATGTAGGATACAATTAATTACTTACTGTGGTTAAAAATGATATATTAATTGACGTGGCTCAAGAACAAATTGTGGACTCAGCGTCCCAGCAACTGGTCCATGTATTATGGTCTTAAGCTCAATGACACTATCAGCTACCCTTAACAATCTTTGCAATACTTCAATCTGTATTTTACTGGTATAATATTATAAACTTTGGTCCATTCACTTGGTTCTTTTCATTCTTTGGCTGATTCGCTCCGGTTAGGTGTCCATTTATTTGGTTTTGGTTGAGTTCTCGATATTTTTGGTATTATGTTTGTTTTTTCCTTGCTCCTGTGTGGAAAATGTTTGTCGGTGAGGTGTTTAAAGTCAAAACGTAGCCTCAATGAAGCCTGCCTCTTAACTCGGCACAATATTGACAATATTTGTACAGATACATTTTTGATGGTTCTATCACACTATTCACTTTATGTATATATTATCTTTAAGATGGGGTGTAGTGAGCGTGAGTTTAGGGCAGTATTTTCGAAGTTTTATATCATAAACATTTATTTGGCCAAAATAAATCCAATATTTCTTCTATAGAATCATAGAGTTTAGTTTTCCACACATGCTAATCTCAACAGTTCTCTAATATCTGTCAAGGGTGTCCTGGAATTTAGTGACAACTTTTTCTCTGCATTTAAAAAGTTTGTCACCAAATGCCTCTATGCTCATGAGAGATATTCAAGAACTGTTGAGATTAGCATGTGCAGAAAGCTAAACTCTATGTTTCTATAGAAGAAATATTTGATCTATTTTGGCCAAAAAATGTTTATGCTATAAAAACTGCAAAATTAATGCATTAAACTGGTGCTCACTACCACCCCACCTTAATAATAGGCCTAATTAGAATTTTGTATTCAAACTTCTTGTCCCCCCCCCTTCAACAACAAAGAAATGCGTTAACTCGCTGGCAAGAAGGCTCTTTCTATATTCTTCTTATTCTACCCAAGAAGGAAAGTTTGTTTTAAAGAGAGAAACTCGTTTGTTTTCTTGCTTGAGAAAGTGTAGAACTGTTAGGATCAAGTCACCACCCCTTTCCTTTCCATCCCTTGTTTTCCCTTCTTACCACCTTTCAACCCCCCCCCACCCCCTCCTAAAGCCCAACCCTTTTTTTTTCTATATCTATGCAGCTGTACTGTGCTGGAGGTCTTAACTTACTTCCACGATGTTATTCTTTCCTGTTCCCTCACTAGTTTTAACTAGTCGACGCTTTTTTTGTTACTGTTGTGTTGTTGTTTATTTTTTCTACTTTCTTCTGAACTTACGATGCCTTTCTTGCCTATCCCCCCCCCCTTTTTTTTCCTTCCAACAGAAAACAGAAACTAGATTAAATAGTCTAAAATAGCTGGCTCAAAGTTTATATTTTTAAAGAAAATTTTCAAAAATACGCTTTCATTAAACTACATTTAAGTTAGTTTTCCTCATAAAATCAAACACATCGCCTAGCTAATCACAATAAAAACACTCTCTTTCTCTCTCTCTCTCTCTCTCTCTCTCTATATATATATATATATATAATTATTCAGATAATTTTAGCAAATGATACCTATTTTGAGCTCTATCTTAAAGGACAATTTTGAAAAATTTCAAATTTCCAATAATTTTCACGAGTAAACACACACTACCCTTAAATTAATTTATTTTTGGAAAATAAACAAACATTATTATTAATCAGTTAAAGAGTCCTTTGATGCCAATTTTAAACATAATCATTAAAGTTATTTTTTTAAATTTACAAAAATCAGTCATTACTCACTCGCTACCAACCCTACGGTGGGGTCGCCCCTCCACGAGCAGACACGCGGTGCTCTTTGTGTAACCATTGTTTTATTGTTGGAATACTGCCATTTACATTTCCTTTTCTAAGCTAATTTGACACGAATTACCTAATTTTTTCTTTAAAAAAATTATCAATATTATGATTAATTTGTGGTACCATTTTTATTCTGTACCAAAGATATATATATATTAAATATTAGGCCTAAAGTTTATTAGTTAAAAACTCAAATAAATGGGGGGCGGGGGGGGGGGGAGAATGTGGACACTTAATTATTGACTTAACCACCTACTACACATATTTTTGCAAGTTTCTTGCACAAACTCTTAGAACACTGGTCACAAACAATGGTAAGATTGACGTTCTTACTTCTTCCACATTTGTGGCATCTTCCACGCTTTTTTGTTTTGTCTCAATACGTTCCACTTCATCCTGTGATTGATACTTTTTTTTAGAAATCGCTTTCTCTATATCCATTGAAAGAATGGGCAACGGTCATCGAAGAGTCAATTGCCCATTTGCTAGCTGATGAGCTAGATTAAAAAAAAAACTCCACTTCTGTCTTTCAGATTATCTTCATTCCGAAACACTAACTGTACGTTTATACCATGTACGTTCTTCAGTGCACAATGAATCACTTATGGTCATCTTTTTGTAATTCTAGAAAACAAGTAAGAAGAGCCTATCTGATATTTTGTATACACTCCACCTTTAGTCACGTTATAGTCTAAAATTATGTCTTGATTCTTTGATGTTTCGTCTACCGAACAGTTTCATACATTGACGAAAGTAAGATTACAGCTTTGCTCTTCTTTGGCACATGAGAAACTAGAGTAAAGCTTGATTCATACGCCCGCCTAAAAATAGAAAGCAGAATCTGTGCAGTAATTATCTCCCTTTAAGTTGACCCATGATGCATTGCAACGCTTTAAAACAGCTGATTATCAACATATTTTATTTGCTAATCGATAAACATATATTTGAAATCATTCTCCCGATGGATGTTTACAAATTATAACGCTGTGTCGTGGCACAATCCATTACATCGAACACACGCTTTACATTAATGGATTATTTCAAATATCATCACAACGGCCAACGAAGCTGTCTGCTTGCTTCTAGCTCTACAGCGCATGCGCACTGATGTGAGATTGTTTCTCCTGTGCCTAACATCTCGAGCAGAGCGGACAAAGTAGTGATCAAGGGGAGCTCTTGTGATTGGCTTAGAGCGCGTCACGTGACCACGTTTATGTTCTGCGCTAGTTTTTTTGGCAAACGTGTGAATCCACAGTAACACCTTTTTGAAAACCAACCTCTTTGTTTTTATGAAAGAGAAACTCAAGAGACAGTTTCTTATTTTTTATACTTGGAGTTCCAGTGCATTGTAATGTTTTTGTCGAGTAACTCCTTCCCCCTCCCCCCGTTCACCACCTTTCCCCCTTAGAATTTTCCACACTATACTTAAATGTGGGTACAATTTTTCTAAATTCAACCTTATTCATCCCTTACCCATTAGCGTCATTTGTTCTATACGGATACAATCCTTGCGGCCTTGAAACAGAAACGTTAGGTCTTACTTTTTGCTAATCACCTTAAAGATAAATTACTACAAGTAGCTAGGGTGGTCGGTACTGCTAGAAAATTATGTATTACTTAAACATATTTAAATAAAAATATATATTTTTAACGTGATTTCCTAACTGTTCCACGCCCACCCGGGGAGTGAACCTCCCCCCCCCCCCTCAGTTTGGATCACTAGCTCCGACGTTTTGGGATTTTATACGAATCTATAACTCAATACATTTCGTTAATAGACCTCAACCATAGTTTTCTTATTTTTAAACACGTATTTGAGGTATTTAACGTGAGCTTTCTAAACCGATGATTATATCAGCACACGAGAATTTCTATGAGTGAGAGCGAAAGGGTCCTACCGATTTTGCCAAGAAAGGTATTTTCACCAATGGAATCGACGGCTTTAATTCCTCTCCGAAGGAAGTTGTGCTCATTAAAAATCTCGTCGACTCCGGCTGGGTTTGAACCCACTAACATCGAGTCCTGAGGCTAGCACTTTACTCAAAGACCCCACAAGGTTGACTCTTTCTTAAATCATCGAGAACTTTGTAATAATAATGTCTATACATTTGCTGATTAATGTTAATGATTTAAAAGAAAGATTTAAGTCTCACTGTCCTTGTAACGCGAAAGTCATTTTAAAAACTACTTAAAAAACCCTTTTAATGTTCTTTCCCTTCTTTAACCACCCTTTCCTCCACCACAACCTCCGCTTCCAATTTGTTATTTAATCTCGCTTCACTCTCTCTTTCCTTCTCAGCCAATCAATTTTTTTTTAAAAATTAGCTTGAACGACAATAAACCTTTTAATATCTGTAAAAAGAGATCATACCGTGACAGAAATGACGTTGTAAGAGATACTGTAAACGCCGGAAAAAAAAACCCTGTATTTTGTGACATCATCGGGAGTGTCATTAATTTTACCCCCTTCCCCTCCTTTTTTTTTTCTCCACCATCACCTCGTACATCAAAAGAACACATATATTAAAATGGTACTAGTGTTCTTCTTTTCAATTATTCCACATTTTTACCCGCAAACACCCCCATTAAATTTCCGGGTACCACTTTGTCGATATATTTCTCTGACTAATAGGGACATCAAACCAGGCCCCCTATAACACCCCTTCCTCCCCGACTCTTCAAAGTCTTTTTTTTTTTTTTTCACTTTACACGTTTGATACAAGGACATTCACTGGTCTTTAATTATTTTATTTAAGGATTTAAAGTGGAAAAAGGATCGTGAATCCGCTCTTGAATGAATAAAAGGTCATTATAAAACACTTTTAAATAATTTTTTTTTACTGTGAAACTCGAGGTGATTAGCCGATTGATGTGGTCATCTCTTTTGAACGTTCAAAGCATTTCAATGCCGCACCACATTCCCTTTTCACCCCGGAGGAAGGAAGAGGGGTGGGGAAAGGGCTTAAATGGGTATATTTGTCGACCAAAAATCTAGGGCGGAGGCCTCAAAGCATTATTTAATCCTGCGTCTCTAATTCAGTAAAAATAATTGGTATCCACAGGCAACATATGCAGAAAAATAATTTTAGACCCAACCCTGAAATCCCGGATAACCCAAACACACTTTTTGTAAAACTGTAAAATAAATTAGGCTACGTCATAAGACATTGGTTAACAAGCTCAAAAGTTAATAGAGAATTTTAAGAAACGGTTATATCTGATAATAAATGGTTAATATTTACATGTTGTGGTCAACACAATGTGTTTCCTTTAGCTGAAAGAATTAGTGTATATTACCTTGTTATACATTAGTTAAATAAATGAAAATTTGTTCTAGCTCATTCAACTGCAATTCAAAATTCGTGAAAAATACAGCATCTGCTTACTTGGAATGTTGGCTAATTCGAGCAAGCCTCGGTCCCAATTAGTATGGATTAACAAGATTATATTTATATAAATTATTACATCACTACATCGCTGATTGCATGGTAAAATGCGTCATAATGCCTACATCAATTAACTTATTATTATTATTATTATTATCATCATCACCGCGGCTTACTACCTGTTCGGGTTATACACACTTACGCTAATGTGCAATGGTAGGGTGATTGTGAGATGAAATGGAGGACCTACAGTTTAACGTGGATCCGAACCACGGTGGAGGCCTGGCATTCCACACATTCACAAGTTGTGATTAATACACATCTTGTCAGAGGCGAAGGAAGGGTTTGGCAATCGATAAATCTGTGCCGGGACCGAGGATTGAACCCCGGACCCCAATCATGAAGTCCGACACCATACCCCTAGACCGCCAGGTCACCTAAATCAATTTGTATAACTGGTGATGTGGTGTTTAAATAACGGTCATATATCTAATGGGAGTAAGGACGTTCTGCTAAAAATAAGTAGATGCACCAGCATTCGTCTAGGGAGGAGAGAGAAATCGAGGTTAGGGATGGGGAGGAAAGACCCATAAGTGTATTTCTCGATATCCGATTAAAGTCCAAATACCGTACTCCATGAGAGGACACCAACACTGTGGCTTTAGGCGTTGGCTCGTAGAAACCAATTAATTTGTGGGTCTAGTTTCAAAATTCTACTGGGTGCAGGGGAGATGTTTCTTTTTCAAATGAGATATTATATTTAATAATTAGTTTACTCATCCATTTTAAACTTTAATGTTGGTGCATTTTATCTTTTTTAATAGTTTTGTTTTAGGTATCCTCCTTAAAAAATATATGCCATTTTTTCGTTAAACATATTATGTTTTTCTCCTTTCTACTCAGTTTAGTTAGTATTAGTTTCAAATTTGAAAACTTTGTTTGGTTTTGAAAATAATGAATCGAATTTTTCTTCTTATTTTTTTCAGGATCTGAAGGAACATTTTCCATAGACCTGTTTGGGTAAGTCACAGTATTTTCTTATTATTATTTATTCATTTTGTGCAAATTGTCGGGATGTAATGAACGTAAGTTAAGGGCAGTGTTTTTGCAGTTTTTGTATCAAAACCTTTTTATATTTGTCCCAGTAGAAAAATAGAGCTTAATTTTCTTCACAGGGTGATATCAACAGTTATTGAATTATTTGTCATGAGCTTAGCTTCATTAGATGAAACTTTTTAAATGAAGAGAATAGTTGTCATTAAATTCCAGACCCCACGACAACACTGTTTATCACCGTGTGAAGAAAGTTAAACTAAATGTTTCTACTGTATAAGTTGCCTTGATGGTCTTGAGGTAAAGTACCCACCTCTGGACCCGGTATTCGTGGTTCAAACTCAGCCGCGGTCAACGGATTTTTCTTGACCTATAAAATTTCGTCGCAAGTTTCCTTCAGATGAGAATTAATGCCAGTCCCATGTCGATTGTGACCTGTAAGTGAACCCTGAAAGGTATGTGAAAATACCATTCCCGTTAAAATTTGTAGAACTTTTTTCTCTTGCTCATAGAAATTCTCGTGTGATGATATAATCAGTTGGTTCAGAAAGAGCACGTAATATCTCAAATAAATAGAGATACTTGAGGAAATGAATTATCTATTTTGGCCAAATAATATTCAGCTATAAAAACGGTAAAAACACACGTTCACTACAGCTCCATAAAATCTGAGTGGAAGAACTAACGAGATTTCAAAATCAACCTACTCTATCATTACGCATGCGCCTACAAAGCATACAGATGCATCTTTCTTTACGAGATTATTTTAATGATCTAGATTGCCGAGGGGGGGGAGATAGAGGTTAGAATCTCGGTTGGGTGAACGTTTTTTTTTTTCCTGAATTGTTTTTCACTCTCCCTCCACGCAAATGTGGGTTCACTTCCTATAAATTCAACCTTCCTAATTCCTAATCCATTTGTTTAATTACTACTTAAGCATATAAACCAAAAGGGTAGTAAAACGAGGTGTCAAATAAACATAAAATATTATTTTAAATAACTCGATACAATAATAGCGTCCATATTATTCTTATTGTGTTGATTTTATTTCACTTTGCAATAATTTAAAAAAATCTTCCGTACAAATTGAAAAGATCTGTTTATCAACCAGAAATAAAATTTATTAAAATTGAGATAAAAGAATTGTGGGTCATTAAATTTTTTTTCTAGCTGGTGAACTTCCACGCCACTCAAAATTATTTTTTAGCACCACGTCTTACTACTTGTTCGAGTTATACGTTTATGTACTAATTAAGCTAATGGTTTTCGGGATTAGAGAGGTTATATTTATAGGTAGTGTACCAGCATTTGCGTGGAATGAGGGTCGAAAACAATTTTGGAAAAAAAAAACTACCTTAGTACACGCGACCGAGATTCGAACCTCGATATCCCCGTCATAGGCAGTCTAGTCTACTGCGAGAGTAGCGCCTTAGACCATGCGGTCACCAAATGGGTTTCAATAAAAAATTTTGCACTAATTAGCAACCTTTTCGGGCTTTACGCCTATTGTATTAATTAAATCAATGTGTTGGGGAATAGGAGGGCTTAATTTATAGTAAGTGGATCTACATTTGCGTGAGGAAGAGTAGAAAACAGTTTAAGGGAAAACCACCCAAATTACACTTGACCGGGATTCGAACCTCAACTCCCCTCTTCTGCAGTCCAACCACTAGAGTAGCGCGTTAGACCACGCAGCCACCGAAGTGGGACCCGATCTGTTAGGTCATTACTTAGAACCCCCCACTAATGCTGTGTGCTTTGCAATGTTCCAGATCCCTATATAAACACTTTTCAACAACAAATTTTTTCTAAAAGTTCTTTAACTAATAGCCCCAAAGTTTCTCTCTTATCTTGTTGTTATTACAACTCATTGTTACCATGACAACCACTTAAAGGAAGTGGTTTCCTTCTTTCTACGCCTTCTTTATTTTCATTCGTTTGCAAACACACTCAAACACACACACAGACACACAGAGTAAATCGCGTGATGAGGATGGCTGGGTTCATTTATTACCCCGCGAACAAAAGGACAAAACTCTGCTCGTCTTGTGTTTGACTGTGGTTGAATGAGGGGGGGAAAGTCTTTATCGCTATCTCAGGGATGGCGAACCTTTTGACAGCAAGTTTCTGAAAATGTTGATAATGTTCGGAGGGATTATTTTCGTGTGCCTGGAGAATTTTCTTTCCCTACCTAAGTGGGCAAATTTGTTTCTTTCATGATAATTAGTAGTTGGGAGCTGTACCCGACAGAAAGAGCAACTTTCTCTTTAATTATTAATTTTAGCGGTGACCTGGCGGTCTAGGGGTAAGGTGTCGGACTTCTGTGCTGGGGGTCAGGGGTTCAATCCTTGGTCCCGGCACAGATTTATCTGATTTCCAGACTCTTCCTTCTACTTTTGACAAGACGTCTATTAATCATAACTTGTGAATGTGTGTGATGCCAGGCCTCCACCGTGGTTCGGATCCCACGTTAAACTGTAGGTCCTCCATTTCATCTCACAATCACCCTACCATTACACATTAGCGTAAGTGCGTATAGCCCGAACGGGTAGTAAGACGCGGTGATAATAATAATAATAATAATAATAATAATAATAATAATAATAATGTCAGGATGTTGTTGAAGCGAAGGGAGTGCGAAAGCCACTTTTTAAATGGGAAGAGAAGTCAAAGCGAAGTTTAAAATTTGGGAAGAAAAGTCGAAGTCGAAGGCCTATAATTAATAATTAATGCAAACAGACTTACTGATAAGCTTAGTAAATTATCAAAGTTTTAATATTTACTTACATCGTGGAGTTGATAAAATTATTTTGCAAATTTTACACATGCATGTATTTTTATCTGCATTTCTATGATAATAATAATAATTATAAATTGAATTCTGATCTTTGAAATCTTCTGTGACAAAATGCACTTATAAATTTGTCACAGATAATTCCAAAGATATAGGATATTAAGGACCAAACATTAGACACGAATTAGGATGATAGCACAACTAAGGTGATTTCTCTGCTTCATACCAGTGACCTTGGTATTATTTCTTTATTTTTATTTTTATTTTTTACAAAATTATGTTGGCGATGGTGAATATAATAAATTAACATATCTGCTTTTGAGCCATGCTTACGTTATGGTAGTTAAATTACTAATCAGTGTTAAAATTTTGTTTAGTAACGGTTTTAAAATTATCATCTATTGAAATATGTAATATTTAGTAAGATAAAATGAAATCGTTTGATAATTTATCGAAGTTTTATCCTTCCTTCGAAATTTTACGAATATGTGAAGGTTATTGTAGATGTCGAATTCGAGGCTGAAGGAGATTTGATCATCGACTTTACGAAGCTTCGCACACCATTAGTTAGTGATGATGCGGAGTTTTTTAAAGCTATATGCACAGTTTTTTGCCTACCCTGTAATACAATGGCGTTATTAGGTATGCACATATGTATTATAATATTTTAGACTATAAATTTGTTATTTAATATTGTAAATAATTATGGCTGCTATACCATATATTCTGGAATATTTATTCTCCTTACAAAGATTGAGAATAAAAGCGTTTTCAGGAAATCTAGCTAGACGACGCTTAACGAGTTTTTTCAAACTAAGTTTTAAAAATATCATGATCTTTACAGGCTCTGTACTTTAAAATAAACTAAACTAAATACATCGTGAAAAAAATATAGGACTAATAATAATTAAATAAGAAATCTCAAAATTTTATTTTGTCATGGGGGGGAGTGTGGGGGGTAAATTAGGCCCTCTGGCTAAGAAAATGTTCTCTCTTTCCACGCCAGGTGCGTACCCTATTTTGGTCAGCCCCGTTCAAGCCACTTTTCACACGTGACATGCAGGCTTAACGCCGTTCGTTTGTTTAAAGCTCCCCAAGAGCCTGGAGCGAAGTATTTAATATCTCCTGGCCAAATTAACCACACAACAAAGAGGGTCACGCGTTTTTTTAAATATATATATAGAGAGAGAGATTGGTGTTTGTATGGCGAGAGCTATGTGAGATCATTTCACTTTCTCTTTGGCGGCAATCAAGTTCTGTTTTGTTAATTAGACTTGAGGGCTCTTAACCTCGTTGCAGGCTTCCAGAAATTCCACGTTAAATAAGGAAATGGTTTTGTTATTTAAAAATACGGTTCACGCCAGAATGTAGGGGAAAGATACCAATATGTGCCTATTGTATTGAAAAAAAAATCTTACATTATAACTGTTGAAAAGGTAATAATATTAGATTATTCTAAACGCTGCGTCAAATGTCTAATTTATGTGATCAAATAGATTAAATTATTATTATTATTATTATTATTATTATTATTATTATTAGCACCGCGTCTTACTACCCGTTCGGGCTATACGCACTTACGCTAATGTGTAATGGTAGGGTGATTGTGAGATGAAATGGAAGACCTACAGTTTAACGTGGGATCCGAACCACGGTGGAGGTCTGGAATTCCACACATTCACAAGTTGTGACTAATACATGTCTTTTCAGAGGTGAAGGAAGGGTTTGGCAATCAGATGAATCTGTGCCGGGACCGAGGATTGAACTCCGGACCCCCAGAACAGAAGTCAAGACACCCTACCCCCTAGATCGCCAAGTCACCCGCGTTTAATTAAACGACACACACGATCTACTAGCGTTAATGTTCCAAGTCAAGGAAAATCCACTATATTGAGACCGGTTTCACAACATATATCGTGCTGTATAGTGGGATTGGCAGAGTTGAATTTGGACATGGGAACATTTTCTAGCTTTTGATTAGGGGATTATTTTAGTAGTTCTGAAGTTTCAGAACTGTCATTATAATAATAAATAGCCTACATCATAATAATGGTCACAACAGAACATTTTAATAGCTTCGGCTATTTACACTTAAGAACATTTTAAGTGAAAATTCTTTTAAATGGAAAAAAATGACACCTGGACATGGAAATTGAACCCGGAACCTTTTGGCCTTTTGAGATGTTTGGTGCGGCCTTTTGCATATTCTGTCAATGCATATTTTTAATTTATATTTTTTATATTTTTTATATTTTAGAAATGAATTTGTATTCCTTCAATATAGTAAAATGAAGGGTTTTATTAACTCTTGAGACGTTTAGTTTGTAGAACAACATTCTTGAGTAAATTTTAATTGAATTTTATCATCCTTATTAGATATCGAGATAAGCTTGTTTGTACAATACATATCCACAGTCGAATTTAAAAATAAACAAAAATCCAAGGAGAATACACTCGAAAAAAAGCAAAAAAAAAAGTATTTTTGTCAAATATTTTATAATTTATAACTACATATTTAAAAAAAGGTCCTTCTGTGAATATATTTATACAAAACTAGGGGAAAAAATATAAATTTTTTTTGTTGAATGAAAATGGAAAAAATAGACTAAAAACCCGTTTATGGATTAGCAAAAAGACAATAAATTATATTTCGGTAAAGTACGTCTTTAAAATTTTGGAAAATTTATTGTCTCTAAGGTGTGTGGCTTTATGGGTAATCCGCAATGTAGAGTGCAGCCGTACAGTTCCAAAATTTACCTCATCCCTGCTCTAACCATTTAGCTGTCAATGTGTCGTTTTTCGAAACAAAGAAAATTATATTTGGATGCGGCTATAGCCGTGACTAATAAATATAATATCTAGTTATTTAATTCATCATGATATAAGTATTAGAACAGTTTATTGTAATACTGGCAATAGAAAGCCTTCCCGGGTCGAAAGTGGCTGCATTATCTTATAGCTCTGTATCTTAAACTGATCATTCGCATGTAGCTGACGATTTCCGCACGTCCATCCCACTGCCTAAAAATGAATAAATTACCCTGAACGATTCCTGGATAGCTCGGTGGTTGGAGCTCTGGCATACTAAGCCAAAGGCTCCTTATTCGATTTCAATTCCCATGTGTCGTTTTTCAATTTATAAAATACTAGCAAGGCGTTGCCCGTAACCCACTGTGGTATAAACATTATATAAGGCCCCTCCCCCCCTTCCCCCCAATGGTACCCGATTTCAAATTGAAACGTTATCTCTGAAACTTAATTCTAAACCAGATTGAAATATATTCTTCAAAAATTTGTTTAAAAAAGCCTAATTAAAAATCTAATTAAAAATTAAAAAATACGGCTTCAAGGTGCATTCGGACCCCCTTCCGTCGACCTGTATTAAAATTTTCAGATCTCTGCGTGCCGTGGATTTGGATGGGCATCGTAAACAAACAAACAAACAAACAAACAAACAAACAAACACTTTCTTTTATTATCATATAGATAGATGATGTTTAGATGCATCCATAACCGTAATTAATATATATAATGGTTTGGCTTTAAATCCATCATAAATAAAGTTTAATTTATGGGTTTTGAAACTTCCTAACTGTCTTTCACAAAATAAATTTATGTGTGATTGTCACAACGGCATACCATAATATAAACGAGGATTGTTTTAATTGATTTTGAAACTTCAGGACTGAAATTACCGTAATAAATAAAGTGTGGGGGATATTTCCTTCTGAGAAGACGTTGCCCTTAACACGTGTATTCATGTCTGGAATGTTGTATTTGTTAGATGATACTCGTTCAAGCTTTCTCCTGAAGAGGGTGTTGGAGATTGTTCAGATATGTAGAGCGACTAGACTAGAGAAGTTGAATTGCAGACTCGTGATGGAATTCAGGTTTGAGCTATCTATCCCTAGACTACAAGGTTTTTTTTAAAAAGCTTCTGAATTCCCCCCCCCCTCACAGCCCCCTGGTATTTATATTACTCGCTTTTGACTGCGTAGTTCTTCAATATATGAAGGGAAAAATAAAAAGAGGGGCACTTCAAAAGTTCTTCGAAATTATGGAACGGGAAACGTAAGTGTCCGGTTTTCATTTCATTCCGGGGAATTACATTTTTTGTGTGATTTACGATCTTAACCTTCATCTTCCACATTCTTTTCTCTCCCTTTTATCGCCAAGATGACGTCTGTTAAGGGTGCCGGCCACCAACCTAAAACTCTTGAGACAACGTTAAGCAGACGCCCATAAATACTACCTCAGTTAAGAATTGGCTTCTCCGACGTCTTATCTCAGTCGGTAGCGTGTCTGTGTCTTCCCAGATAAAGGTCCCAGGTTCGATTCCTGGCATTACCGGAAAATACATAGTTGGTGAAATGTAGGTTTCGCCTTTCATAGTGGTGAGTTAATGGCCGGGGGGGTGGATGTTGTGGGTGTTCTAGATTTAAGTTCGCTAATAAGCTGTGTGCTGATATATTCAGTCGGTTACGAGAGTACACGTAAAATTCCACAAATAAATGAAAGAAGTTGCTGGTTTGTTGTTAAAAAAATATGGACCAGGTTAAAATGGAGGCAAAGTACTCGTGTACCAACATGTATCGATAGGTATTATTATCATATCATTTTTCAGTTTTAATAATTAAAAAAGAATGTAGCTTATTTTTGTACGATATTTCACTAAAAAGGTCACAGTTTTGAAATCAAATTAATTTATTAGAAACATAGTTCGAGCTTTAGTCAAACCGTCAAATATTGAACAGGTTCGCAATGTTTTTAAATATTTAAGTATAGTTATAGTGACTTTTGAAATCTTACAAACGCCATTCTCATAAAAAAACACTGTGAAGATATCTCCTTGCAAGTAAGCAGTACTTTTAAGAGGGTCTCCTCGGTAAGCGAGAAATTGCCGCTTAGACCTTCAGATCTAGCCCAATATTTAACTATACGATGCGTTATTTCAAAATATGTTTCAAAATAAAATAGAGTACAACACGGCTTTCTTTCATGAACAAGCCTTTAGTTTGAGCTTTATTAATAGAAAAATAAAGTATGAAAATGTGACGTTAGATGATTTTACACGACTTTTCAATCATATTTGAACTATGAGATTAGACTAGATGAAGAAATTTGTATTAATCTTCCTCTAAAAAATACAATAGTTTTTGTTAGGCTCACAACAGAATTTTAAGGTATTTGGGAACTAGCAGTGAGCTTTCCTATTTACTTTGCGATAAGAAGTTTTGTAGTTGTATTTCCCCTTTTTCTTATTGACATGACAAAGGGTATTACTATTATTATTATTATTATTATTATTATTATTATTATTATTATTATTATTATTATTATTATTATTATTATTATTAGCACCGCGTCTTACTATCCGTTCGGGTTATAAGCACTTACGCTAATGTGCAATGGTAGGGTGATTGTGAGATGAAATGGAGGACATACAGTTTAACGTGGGATCCGAACCACGGTGGAGGCCTGGCACTCCACACATCCACAAGTTGTGATTAATACACATCTTGTCAGAGGTGAAGGAAGGGTTTGGCAATCGGACTTTTTTTATTGGTCCAAATTTATAAATGAGGACTTCAATAAAAATGCGATAGCCATAAGATGTGCAACCACTAATAAAATGTCGGAAATCTTAACTGGTACTAAAAATTTTATTAGGAAATATTGACTCTTGTGGACCCAATATCGATCTTTTTTTTCTTTGTTCCAAATATATTAGTGAGAACTTTAATTCCTTAAAAAGAAACCATAAAATTTAAATCCGGTAGTCAAAAAATGTTTAACGTAAGTATAACCTAATTTTTGCTCAGGTTTGCTACTGTAGGCCTATATAATTTCGTTTTACATATATTACGAGTTTTTAGTAAATATATAAATTTTTAAAGAATGGCGTGAGAAAGTCCATGCGGAGTTCCGTACCATTTATTTCTCAATTTTTCTGTAACACTGCTCCTAGTTCCTCGTGCCATAGATCAAGTATAACCTATTATTTCGTTTCACAAATCTTACGAGTTTTTAATAAAGGTCTATTTTTAAATAAAAGTGGGAGAAAGTCTGTGCGGTGCAACGTACCACTTTTTATTTTTACCATGATCCAATTTTTACATCCAAAGGGCTTTCCCGTCTTTCCATTTCGCTTGTTCATTTAGACTTGTAGTTCGAGATTCCTGCACAATTCCCTCCCCTAACAATTTCTTAATACGAGTTGAAGGAACGCCAACTCACTTTGTCTCCTTTTCTTGAAATGAAATACCGCACGGGATTCTCCCACTAACTGACATTCCTACGCCGAGTTTACATGATAAGGTGCGGCTGTAAATCTCTGCGTCACCCCAGCTTGGATGATCCAATTCAAGCGTGTCAGACTCTTTGGATTATAAAGGTCACATTAAAGTTTAGTTTTTTTTGTGGTTTTGGAGCTTCAGAACAGCCATTCACATAAGAAACGCAGCAGTTTGAGGATAGTTCTCTTAGATTATACTTCTACCTTAAGGCCCTTGGCCCTTTCGAGTGCAAGCCTAGAACCTATTTTATGGGATGGTGTGGCTTCACAACCGACCAAAGTATCTTTCCGCGCCAACAAGAACAGGTGGATCACGAACACCGTAGATGACGCTAGCTACCGGATAGGTCTTGCGGAAAAAATTATACGTTTTGAAATATCAGTTTTCTTGAGAACGGTTAGTGACCTGGTGGTCTAGGGGGTAAGGTGTCAGACTTCTGTGCTGAGGGTCCGGGGTTCAATCCTCGGTCCCCGGCACAGATTTATCTGATTGCCAAACCCTTCCTTCACCTCTGACAAGACGTGTATTAATCACAACCTGTGAATGTGTGGAATGCCAGGCCTCCATCGTGGTTCGGATCCCACGTTAAACTGTAGGTCCTCCATTTCATCTCATAATCACCCTACCATTATACATTAGCTTAAGTGCGTATAACCCGAACGGGTAGTAAGACTTGGTGCTAATAGTAATAATAATAATATATCGAACGAGTGAAGTTTTTATGTTAGTATTCTCAACCTTCTAAGATAATGTATTGATGTTTATTAGTTGTTACATTTTCTTATTTTTGTTACGAAGCCGGTGGTTTTCTATTGAAAAATGTCGATTATATCGATATTTTATCACTGTTAAAATTATAGAGGAGGTGTCTATATAAAAAGTATAACTTAATCAACATTCTTATATTCTTGAACAAACCATTTTCGAAAAGAAAATTGTAAAACAATAAATATTCTTGAAGATAACCGTTTGTATCCATGGCTGTGCATTTACACGCCAAATGAAAAGGGCCAATCTCTTTAGGCCTGCCTCAATGGGACTCATACACGGTTATTCCACAAAACAAAACATCGCCGGATCACTGACAATGCAACGGGTTTTTTATTTTTTGTATCTCTCCACGTCTTACTACCCGTTCCGGTTATACGGCTAAGTACTAATCACGCCAATGAATTAGGAATTGGGAAGGTTGAATTAAGAGGAAGCTAACCCACATTTGCGTAGAGGGAGAGTGGAAAACCATATAGGGGAAACCACCCCCAGTTCATCCAACTAATATTTGAAGCTCTATCTCCCTGTCCTAGGCAGTTTAGCTCATCACAAAAACTAGAGCGTTGACTAGCTACGCCACAGATGGGTAAGTGTGCAACGTTCATCGCTTGAAAACATGGGGACTAGTCTTGTCTTTCTAAAATTCTAATTAGTGTTGCGCTCGGTACTGTACGTGTTTTGCGGTTATTCTGAGTACCTCCCTCACACCCCGACACCCCCCCTTTTCCGTCTCGCCACCCCCCCCCCTCACCAAAACACCTCTATATAATAATGGCCACTAAGGAATGCAAAATTATTCCAACCTCTCAAGTGTATTCTAATCTATAAATCTTGTTTTGAGGTTACTTACCCCTCTGGGTTCTCAAATCCCAAATCACTTTACAGTGCTCGCTAGTTTTGGGATTCATCGCTTAGGGCTCGTAGACCCAAAACGGGGGGGTTGTGCTAAAACACGGCTCTTGGGTTGATCTTATTTTTGCCACATGTTCCATGTCTTATATCCATCACTCTATATACTATGAAATTCCCACTAATATGTTGGGTATGAAGAAGAGTTGAATTTAGAAGACGTGTACCCGCATTATAATTGAGATAGAGTGGGAAGTAACTCGTATTTATAAATATAAACACTACGACTAAAATCAAGCATTCTCTCCCATCAACATCGTTATAATAATCGTCATGATCAATTTGTAGCCAATGTCTGGTTCTGTTTGCAACACAAGCCTCTCCACCGCCTTCTCTCCTCCCAACAGCTCTCTCCCTCCCCCTTGGCCCTGTCCTCTCCTCTATCCTCCACACTCCTCCTTACTCCCTTGGTCTTCCTCTCAGCCTCCTACCCCCAACTCTACTATATCCAACATCCTCCTGGTCATCCTTTCCTTCTTCATTCTTCTCACATGTCCATACCACCTTAGTCGTGCCTTCTCTATCCTGTCCTGAACTGGCTCTTCCTTTACTATTCCTCTTACTCTCTCATTTCTCATCCTGTCAAATTTTGTCACACCAATCCTGCTTCTCATTTCTCTCATATATAGATAACACATTTTCAAAACTCATTAATTAGTAAATTACCTTTATATAAATAATTTTTAACCATTTTTTTTTTTAAATTCAAAAATTATTCATTTGTAAATAACCCTTAGATGAATATTTCTACTAAAAACACGCATTTGGTGCTATTCACCATGTAAAAAATTTCCCGACCATCAGATCTCTACCTGCTCCAGTGGCTGCATGGTCTAAGGTGTCACTCTCAATAAACTGAGCGGGGAGATCGGTTCGCAAATCCTTTTTCGGGTGTACTGGGGGATGTTTCCTCTAAACGGTTTTCTACTCTACCTCCACGAAAATGTGAGTATACTTCCTCTGAATTCAACCTTATTCCCACCTGACTCATTAGCGTAATTAATACATGTGTATAGCCTGAACAGGTAGTAAGAGGCAGTGTTGAAAATAATAATTAGAACGTTAATAATTAAAAAAAGTCACCAGTAAACTACCCTAATTTTAAATACATTATTGAAGTCATGAGGTATGAACATAACATATCGAGTTTGAGATGTAGCGCTAATAACATACATCGGGTGACCTAGGGGTAAAGTGTCAGACTTCTGTGCTGGGGGTCTGGGGTTCAATCCTCGGTCCCGGCAAAGATTTATCTGATTGCCAAACCCGTCCTTCACCTCTGACAAGACGTGTATTAATCACAACTTGTGAAGGTGTGGAATGCCAGGCCTTCACCGTGGTTCGGATTCCACGTTAAACTGTAGGTCCTCCATTTCATCTCACAATCACCCTACCATTACACATTAGCGTAAGTGCGTATAACCCGAACGGGTAGTAAGACGCGGTGATAATAATAATATTAATAATAATATCATACATCAAACAGAAGATAAACAGACATAGTTATAAAACCAACAAATTAAGATCAGGGCCACGTAAAACATCAATACCTGTTAAAACAATGAGGTTAAACATATTCACGATAGCAATACGGTATCTTTATGAGGAAATATAAAATTAATTATGCATCTAACCTGGAATCGAGCACCATCCACACAACCATCACTAAACCAAACAAAGCGAGATGGAGATTGGTCCAAGACATTTTAAACATTTTAAATTTTTAAACCTCAATGGAAAGACTTTTTTTTGTCTATTTGATTTGTTTATTCCTCGTATTGTGTCAGAAAATTAAAACTAAATGATAAGTGTTTTTATTTTCTCAAGTTTTTGTAAAGCTTACTTTCAACAACTTTTAATTGCCTCAAATAATAATATGGTGAATTAAAGTTAATTCACTAACATTCGCTAGAAAATAAGTTGTCGAGCTTTAACTTTATCTTAAATCATGTAAAAATAGGCTAAAATATTTTTTTTTTATCTAATAAACGTATTAAATCTATTCCAGAAAGACACGAGTAAATTTTGTGAAAGTTAATAAAATGATGATGAAGTTATTTTTAATTTGTTTTTACTTTCTATTTCTCTTGCTACCAGTCAGGGCTATTTGCATTTTGACGCTAAGGTTATGTCCATAACGACGTCACATGGGCACCCATCAATGAGTGATAAGGAAGGCTTCAGCCCCCCCTTAACACTCTGCATTGTATTTTCCTTTGTTTTTTGTTAATATTTATGAAAAAATAAAGTGTATTTGGAATTTGGATGCAATTTTCTATTAACAACTTTGAATTGTCAATATCAGAGTTAACGGAGATAAAAATTATAAAATGTTGATGTCTTCCCATTCCCTTATTAACAGCTTTTTATTTTATTTTGCTCTATTCAGTAAAATTGTGAAAAATATTAAGTTTCTTTTCAATGGGTTCAGCTTCAACTAAATTTTATTTTTGGTTATTTTTTTTACAGAATCTATTTTTGATTATTTTTTACAGAAACTTTTTTGTGCGAAAACTAGCTTACGAAACTCAAAGTTTAGAATTATGTTCAGATTCACTAAAATTACCTCCCACAAGGTTAAATGCTTGAAAATGTTTTCTCGATGAGGGGAAGGGGTGCCACGCCTCCGGTAGATGGGGCTCCAACCCACCCCCTGTTTGGAAAACCCACGTGGGTGCCTTTGCTACGTCATGTTCCCCCCTCCTCCTTGTCAAACAAGGTCACAATATTATCAAACCCTTCTTTTCTAATATTACTTCACAATATCACGCATCCCCCCTACCCCCTTATTTTAAGATTATTTTTAATTTATTGCAGAACCCTTTTATCGAAACGTGTTCGTACGTATTTGCAGAGCTCGACGATCTAAGTCGATGAGTCTATCGTTGTTTGTTTATACGTGCGTGCAGTCGGTTTTACTAACACAGAAAGCCGTCCGATACGCTTAATTGTAATGTGATGTCATGCATTAGCTGACTTCCTCTCACCCCCTCGTCACTCGGGGGCCACGCCGAACACTGCTGCCCCTATAACCCCCCTCCCCCTTTCCACGCCCGATTTGCGCACGTTGTTTATGAAAAGCCCTTGAGGGGGTAGGTAGGACAGAGTGAAGTATAATTTATATCAAGTGTACCCATATTTGTGTAAAGGTAGACCCTTTAAGATAAAAAAAAAATTAGAAACATCTGACCGGGGTTCGAAACCCAACCTCCCCCTAGCTGATACATCAGATAAGACGAGACTTATACCTACGTGTCTTTTAATTATATTATACATTCAAAGAACACTATAGAGCATGGAAAGTCCTTAAGGTTTTTAATGAAATGTAAAATAATGGTTTCACATCTAATCACTATCGATTAGCACCTTATTGGAACGCAAACTGATGAAAAAATAACGGTTTGGATGACCTGTATGCCCGTGCCTTAGGCTAGAGCCGAAACTATTTACCGCTTGGGCTAAAACTTGGTCCCCCCGAGGGTTTTTTGGAGAATTGGATATTTAACCCTAAAATTAAAGGTTGTGTACTGAGGGGCAGAAAGAGAGAAAATCGATTTTCTCAAAATTCGATTTTGAATAGATTTTATCTAGACATTGTATATCATTATAAATAAGATGGTAGTTATCATGAAAATGGTTTTGAGGGCACTTTACACGAAGGGAATTTTCCAATTTTCATAATTTCTCAGCAATTATTCGAGATACTAAACTACTTATCATTGTAAAGTTGTAGTACTATTAAAAATAAAAATCTTTTATTTGAAATATAGTTTTATAAGAGGAGTAGTTTCTGTACTATAAGCAAATATATACTTCTAAATTTAAGTCTGAAAATGAATTTGATTCTTATCCTCTTTGGTGGACAAAGATGTTTCTCTTTTCTCGCTTTTTCTGTAACAATGTTCCTAGTTCTTAATGCCATATAGTAAGTAACAGTGTATATTATTTCATTTATGTTCTTTGGTGTAATGTTTCTACAACAATGTATACACCTATTATTTCATTTCACAAATCTTACGAGTTTTAGTAAATGTCTATTTTAAGATTAAAAGCGAGAGAAAGTTTGTGCGGTGAACCATATTTTTTTTTTTTAAGGAGAGGCGTTTGTTTAACAAACGAGAGCGTTTTAAAGGCTGCGCTCTTTTCACAAATTAAGAAAAGGGCAAATCAGATTAATCTGAGACCGTTGATACCGTCAT
Organism: Timema podura; assembly: GCA_033556935.1. NCBI lineage: Eukaryota > Metazoa > Arthropoda > Insecta > Phasmatodea > Timematidae > Timema > Timema podura. The sequence goes on along the minus strand of JAVRXN010000006.1, from coordinate 17,439,358 downwards.
ACAAATTGTGTTCGGTTGTGTTTATAAGCGTCTCTTAGAAAAGATTAAAACTTGTTTTTTAAAAAATTTAGATTTTGCATGTTTCTTTCTGTAAATTATAAGAGCACGCTTATTTTGGTGGTCAATTATAAGACGATACAAGTGTGAATACAATAATTTTTAATTTATTATTTCATGCACTATGATATCTTTGGTTGTCACAAATGTGAAACAAAAAAATAATATTCTTAAAATAGGTAAATTACACCTGGACATTGGAATCGAATCCAGGACCTTAGGCTTGGTACGCAAATGCTTTAACCACTAAGCTATCCAGGAGTTGTCCCATGCTCAGGGCCATTCTTCGCTCATATTTTATGGCATAGTATGTGATAGACGTGGGCAAATCTTCGGTTACAAATGTGTGATCAATTAAGATCATGAGCCGATGATTCCCACACGTCCATCAGAGACTCTGCCTTAAAATATGAGTGAAGAATGGTCCTGGGTACGGGTAAATTCCTGGCTAGCTCAGTTGTTAGAGCATTGTATTATTAAGCCAAAGGTCCTGGGTTCGATCCTAGTGTCCAGATGTCCTTTTTCATTTTAAAGAATATTATATTTAGATTCGGCTCTAACCGTAACTAACAAATATAATAGCTTGGATATTTAATTAATCAAAAAACATAATTGTGTCACAACCACCGAACACTAAATGAATGTTTGTTTTGACTTGCAAAGCTCGATTGGACGCACGTGCTATAATTGCTGGTTTAGCATATATAAAGTAACATAATCGAGAGGTTGTAGTAGAGTGTTGACAAATCGTAACAAAGTGTAAACTAGTGAGGCAGAAATCAGGCCATATCGCGATATTTTAAGACCTCGACTTTTTGGCAATGGGGCGTCAAGTTTCCATCTATTTCGTGGGCGGTCACTCTGTCCAACAATTACTTATCGACACAGACGAAAACTTTGGGTCATCCATTGTACTGGTACTTGGAAGGCATCATTGGAGCCAAGGATCCCAGGATCGAGTTTGGTATAGGCACCGCGTAGTAACAGTAAGCTTGGTCAGTCTGAGTATTCACAAGTGACGGCAGTTCTTAAACGAGCATGGGTGTTCATTCTTCTTATTCTTTATCGTACTATCATCATCACATTTTTGTGTCATCTTTTAGCATCTACTATTAAACCAAAATTCACAAACCTACATATTATTTCTAACCCACACAACTACCTTGCCTGCAACCTTACCTTTCCCGAAAGCTATCCTGACAGAACGAGCCCACGGGAAGGGGTAGGGTCGCGACACTAGTTTTATTAATATATTTTGTTCTTTAAATAAAATAAGAAGACACCAAATATACAATCATCCCTAGGGAAGTGTAGTTATTCTTGTTTGATAATTTTTTTGGTTGATAATGTAGCATTACTAGAGAAAAAACATTTCCACCACCACTTTAAACCAGTGCTTACCCATAAAAAATAAATTGCCAGCTCTCATTTATCACCATTCCATTGGCGAATCGACTACACTGGATATCATCTCTGAGGGAACTGTATGGTTACTATTGGAAGACAGCTTGTCATTCTCTTGTTTTCATGTGGTCAATCTTCAAATATCACCTCTGAGAGAACTGTATGTTTACTATTGGGAAACAGGTTGCCATTCTATTGTTATCGTGTGGTCAATCTTCAAATATATTCTCTGAGGAAACTATATGGTTACTATTGGGAAACAGCTTGTCATTCTCTTGTTTTCATGTGGTCAATCTTCAAATATCACCTCTGAGAGAACTGTATGTTTACTATTGGGAAACAGGTTGCCATTCTATTGTTTTCGTGTGGTCAATCTTCAAATATATTCTCTGAGGGAACTGTATGGTTACTATTGGGAAACAGCTTGTCATTCTCTTGTTTTCATGTGGTCAATCTTCAAATATCATCTCTGAGAGAACTGTATGGTTACTATTGGGAAACAGCTTGTCATTCTCTTGTTTTCATGTGGTCAATCTTCAAATATCACCTCTGAGAGAACTGTATGTTTACTATTGGGAAACAGCTTGCCATTCTATTGTTATCGTGTGGTCAATCTTCAAATATCATCTCTGTATGGTTACTGTTAGGAAACATCTTGTCATTCTCTTGTTTTCATGTGGTCAATCTTCAAATATCATCTCTGAGAGAACTGTATGGTTACTATTGGGAAACAGCTTGTCATTCTCTTGTTTTCATGTGGTCAATCTTCAAATATCATCTCTGAGAGAACTGTATGGTTACTATTTGGAAACAGCTTGTCATTCTATTGTTTTCATGTGGTCAATCTTCCCTCAAATATAAGACAAGTTTTGCATAGATGGCTAGTCGAGGTTGCCAGTAGCTCCTTATTACCCCATCACACCATCTTCAGACATGACTGAGAGTGAGGAGATTTGGCAACAGTTAAATGAGAGAGTGCAATTCCCTCAAGCCTCGTTTATTATGTAACAAGTTGTACCCAACCTTTTGGGAGACAGCACACGAAGAGAAGTAAGCTGCGTTTACTGTCGCCAATTTGGTTGGACCAACATTCTGGGTCCTCCACTGGTTTTTAACGAGTCGACACATTTATATCCATGGATGACGACGTATCACTTGCTGTTTCTTTATTTATTGTGTTGACAGGAAGTGTACTCTTGCAAAAAAAAAAAAAAACTTAATAAATGGGGGAGGGGGTTCAAAGTTTTTTGCCTGGACGTTGAATTGAAGGTGCGTACATGGGAATATCAAACTACCTACATTTACAAAGCGGATTTGATGACTTTTTACGCATATTACGTTCCAAATAACTGAATACTTTTGATATAGATTAATTTAGTTAACTTTATAATCCTTGTTCCATCCCACTATCACAAAACTATGCAAACCCCGATGCTAAAATTTAACTAATCTGAAAACAAAACCGGTACGTCGCCAAGGATAGACACCGACTCGTATCGATAGCGCATGCGCAGAACCTTACAATTCAGCCAACACGTCTCCAACAAATGATCCAACACAACCTAACACAACTTGTCGACAATGACCGGTCCTATCAATACCAACATATTGGCCAACACCGCCAACAAGTTGGGAATGCGTTTATACTGTAACGCATCTTGTTGAGATTGTGTTAGCCAACACGTTGTGTTACGATATAGACGAGGCTGCGATGATATTGGGTGTAGTAACCTGCTTTTCCCCTTCCACCCGTGCCCTTGAACCCTCTCCAAGTTCTAATCACATGGAAGCTAGACGGAACTAATTGATTTCGAAATGAAGCTGTCGAATTATCCGAGGTTGTTGGTGGTGGTGATGCTGTAGGCGTCATGTGTCTATCTAGTAAACCCTCTTTCTACTTCCACACACGTCCTCCACATTGACGGTTCGACTTGTCACATGTGACTGGTTGGTGGTGGAGGGGAACTCCCCATCCTTCTGACACGGTAGAACTGACATGTGTTGCCTTCCAGCCGACACATCATGTTAATGAAGGTTCGACCCGATGTTACCGACGTTATTAAGGTGGTTCGAACTCGTTATTTCTTATTGATTCATTTTAGATGGTTGACACCGGTGGTCTTGGGGTAAAGTTCTTTCCTCAGTACTCGATATCCATGGGTTCAAACCTAGAAAAGGTCGACGGATTTTTCTTGAGCGTAGCACAGCTTTCTTCGGAGGACCATGTCGATGGTGGCATGTAAAATAACCCTGGAAGGTATGTGAAAATACCTTTCCCGGCAAAATTGGTAGGCCCCTTCACTCTCGCTCATAGAAATTTTCCTGTGCTGATATAATTAGTTAAGAAAATGCACGTTAAATACCTGAAATAAATAAATACAAATAAATATTTTAGTAGACATTCAAAATACTATGTCTGTGTATTTTACATGTTAAGACAGAAGTGGAGTTGCTAAGCATAACAATCTTTATGATACTAACATGAAATTTGGCATAATGCCATAGTTTTTTGTGATTAATAAAATAGCATATAGTGATACTATTAAAGACATTTTTACATCCACAATCTTGAAAAAATAGCACGAAAAAAAAAGTTTTTTTTTGCATTTATCTAGCAAACCGCTCATAACATCAAAGTAGGCCTTTATCAACATGATGCTACATGGGGAGAGCTCTAATTTATACATCGTGTTACATGGGGAGCTCTAATGTCTACATGGTATTACATGGAGGGAGCTCTAATGTCTACATGGTGTTACATGGGAGAGCTCTAATGTTTACATGGTGTTACATGGAGGGAGCTCTAATGTTTACATGGTGTTACATGGGGGGAGCTCTAATGTCTACATGGTATTACAGGAGGGAGCTCTAATGTCTACATGGTGTTACAGGAGGGAGCTCTAATGTCTACATGGTGTTACATGGGGGGATCTCTAATGTTTACATGGTGTTACATGGGGGGAGCTCTAATGTTTACATGGTGTTACATGGAGGGAGTATTAGTACACTACAGTGTACGTCACACAGATCTTATACTTAATTTATAATGTTTAAAAAATATTATTACGGTCTATGTTTTCACCGTTGATAAACATAACTAATAGATAACTTATGAGTTGTATTAAATCTGAGTCCCTCTTTTAGTGTCACAAAAACTTCCCTGACAAATAATGACATTAACTCTTGAAGTGAAAAGTTATGTAACACAGGAAGCGGGTGAAAAAAAAGGGATTGGGTGGGGTCTGACTAAATGTCTACTTGGTGACGGTGGGTCATAAAAGTCCAGAAAAAAAAATGCGTCACGTGGTTTATATATGACCTTTAAGCTATTTTAGTAACAAAGCTATTATTCACCTGGTATTGTTGCATTTTACATTAATATAACGTCGTGGAACTTTTTCTACACAACGTTTTATTACCCAACTGGACAATCCACGTGTTTATAACAATAGGTGAGGGATGAGGAAGGTATAATCTGGAGCAGTGGTATTCACCCTAGGGTGCGCGAAGTCTTCTTAGGAGGTACGTAACATATATAAATATTTAATATCACTATACAGGATGAAACTAACTCTTCTTTGAAGCAGGTGACCTGGCGGTTTATTAGCAAGGTGTCAGACCTCTGTGCCGGGGGGTCCGGGGTTCAATCCTCGGTTCCGGCACATATTTATTGGATTGCCAGTCAAACCCTACCTTCACACTCTGACAAGGCCTGTATTAATCCACAACTTGTGAACGTGTGGGAATGCCAGGCCTCCAACCGTGGTTCGGATCCCACGTTAAACTGTAGGTCCTCCCTTTCATCTCAAAATCATCCTACCACATTAGCGTAAGTGCGTACAACCCGAACGGGTAGAAAGACGTGGTGCTAATAATAATAATAATAATAATAATAATAATAATAATAATAATAATAATAATAATAATCATCTTGTTTGAAACGTCACCTTTGAATAATGTAAAACATGCTTTGACCCATGACCGGCAGGAATGTCTCATAGAAGGTTCTGGAAGTGCCCACTGCCAGCGATCATCTTATATTCCACATAATAAGTGTTCACTCTCATTTGAATCACCCTGTATATAAATATATAATTAGATTATAAACTCTCAATAATCAGGGCCAGATTTAGTGTAAGCCACTAGAAAGACGCGGACGAAAAAACATGCTATCTGGGAGCAGCTTTGATTTTAAAATCTCAATGGCCAATGCACCTGGATACGAGTCTCGTGGTCCAGGGATAGATTCCCGGCTGGTAGCTTGGATATTTTTTCTGAAAGTGGAATGACTCCAATGGTCACCAGGGTTTGGTTAGTAAGGCTTAAGTTATGTTTGAGTTTATTCTGCTGGTTCCACACCCTCATAATCATTATCCCTCTCATACTCACTATCCCCCTCATAATCATTATCACCCTCACAATCACTATCACCCTCACAATCACTATCACCCTCACAATCACTATCACCCTCACAATCACTATCACCCTCACAATCACTATCACCCTCACAATCGCTATCACCCTCATATTCATTTTCACTATCACCATCACCTCCTATCATCAGGGCATCGAAACCCCACGAAAAGGATGTACGATTAGTACATTTTAGTACATTCGGGCGTCCCCTGGGCAACAGTACATTAGTTCTGGCTAATATTTCTACTACTGGGTTACGAACGATGTAGTACAGACGCTCACTACTATTATTATCTATATTAATAAAACGAAAGTGATTGTTTGTTTGTCATGAGCATTGCGTGGTATCTAACTGACCCAGAGGGTTGAAATTTAAAAATTAGTATTCACTGTGCAAGAACATGCGCAGTTATTAAAAAACTAGGGCAGAAGAAATTAAATAAGAGATTTTTTTTCCGTCCGTTTGGAGAAAATAAAAGTGTTATGAGAAATGCCGGGTACTTTTGATAGTAGGATATGCATATCCACATTTGATTGAATGGAAGAGGTGAAAAAATATTCAGGAAATATCACCTCAGTTAGAATTTGGCAGGAATTTGAGCCCCAAATTCTCTGTATTAATAAATCTAGTCTATTGAGATATCTATGCTTACTAAAAAATATTTTGTATCGTTTTATTACAGTACTAAAAACTACCCATATATTTGTAAACGTATTCTCTAATATTACGTTCGCGAGCAATATTATTATTTTTTTTTAAAATTCATTTTCAGGTATTGTTAATTTAAGAAAACATGAAAATCTACTTTGTTTCACGTTTAACACCTTCTCTCGAATGTGTCATAAAAAAAAGAAGGTATAGTGGATAAACAAAACATATATATAATTAGCTTTGAAAAAGAACATGACGTGTGGAAATTGAAATTTGTTGTGACGCGCTGAAAGAGCTTTTCTATTCCTCTCTTCATGAATAAAGCTAATTTGTTATCATTATTGTGAGCTCCAAGGGGTTAGGGAGGGGAAGGTGTTAAAGGGAAGGGGGTGGGGGTTAATCGAGTGATTCATTGTGTACGTCTGATTGCATTGAATAGTCTTTTTTTATATTTTCCTATTTATTTTTTTAAAACATTTTTTTCACGTGAACGGTGAGTAAAAACCTACAAATAACTGTCAGAATTTGGTGATCTTTACTCTTGGTTGGTATTCCTGTGTTAGTGTGGGTTTTTTTGGTACTTTCTATTTCTCTATTGTTACTGTTACTGGGAAGGGGTGGGGGGTCATGGTCGCCCATAAATGGGCTATAAGGGGAGCACCTGCCCTGCCCCCCTTATCGCTCAGCAATGTTTACTTTCTTTTGTTAATTTTTATGAAAAAATCACACTCGTGTAGTTGGGATTTGGCTGCAATTTTCTATTATCAACTTTGAATAATTTGAATTAAAAGAGATACAAATGATAAAATGTAGATTTATTCCAATTCCCTCTTAAACAACTTTCTTTTAATTTTGTTCTGTTCAATAAACTTACGAAAAATATGTTTATTTTCAATGGTTTCAGCTGCATCAAAAAATTATGTTTTGTTAATTTTTTAGAATTTTTTGTTGTTGCGAAAACTGGCTCTTAAAGATTATATAATTAGCTCAGAACTATGTTCACTTGCTCTAAAATTCCCTCCCGCAAGGTTATAATCATGAAATTTTCCCTCATGGAGGGGTGGGGGTTTTGCCACACCCCTAGCAGATGAGTCTCCAATCCACCCCATTTGGAAAACCAACCTCAGCGTCCTTGGGTGGGATATGATAAATTAATGGAAACTATGGCCTTTTATAAAACCAGAATATTGAGACTCAATGCAGACACATTCCTGGCAAAATCCAGTTTTTTGCATCCCCCAAAAGATTTTTTATTTTTAATCTATATATACCGCTACACACCTATCCTTTCCTATTTTCTCTTTTTAAAATCTTCAGTCCTTTATGATAATTTAGAGTGCACTTTTTACTTGCTTTCCAAATCTTGGTTCTCTAAGATACAGAAATTTAATTGCTATTAGTTTTGGAAATTGTACAATCGTCCCTCCCCCCCCCCCCCTTACTTATCGAGACAAACCTGACAAATTATTTTTTTCACCACACCTTAATTTTTTTTTCTGTTTATACCTTCTTCCCCCTCTATGTTTCTGGAAGTCCCAAATAAAAATTTAAAATTTTCATCCCTTTATATTTAATTGGATTGGTCTTTTTTAATTAGCCTGCCGAATTTGGTTTCTACCACACTGAGAAAAAGTTGTTTACTATTAGAGTTTGTTGGTGAGTCAATCGGTAAATATCTCGGCGAGTCATTCAGTGGATTTTGAATTTTATTATAGATATATGTATGGATGTTTGTATATGTGTGGGTGTTTGTGTTTTTGTGTTTTTGTGCGTGTTCTCCTCTGTGTGTGTATGTGTTTTATTTCTGTGTGTGTGTTTTTTACATTATACGTGGGGGCTCTGGTTAAGTTGCCTAATAGATGAGAGGATAGCAATTTCCAAAAAACCAAATCCCTCTTAAAACAATTTTAAGTGTTTTATAATATAGATTGCGTTTTAGGTATGATAAATATTAATACAACTTTAGTAAATTAGGTCTGTAGAAGGAATACTATTGATGCTACTTTTGCGAAAGTTGCGAGGAGAAAGAGTGTTGAAAAAATCCAATCCTCCCATCCCTTTTCCCCCTCGATACGATCTTGATAATCGTCATCGCAAATGTAATTTTCCTGTCTACTGCATACGTAATATAATACAAATCTCCGTGGATGGAGTTGCTTTGATTAATCTCGCTTATTGGACTTGCTCCCGCATCCCTTTATACACCTCAATCCCCTCGTTTATGGCTTCCTCGTCGGCTCTCATGTGGACAGCGTTGCCAACTGAATGATTTGGATATTAGTTTTACCTCTTGAACAATCGTGTGCTCTAATATTGAGATATTAGACACTAAAACTACAAAAGTAATATTCTGAGGCTAAGATAAAGAAGTTATTAATTTAATTTACAAATTAGTTCTATTGATCAATTTTTTTTTTAGATTATAATCCCAGTCTTCCAAGAGCTTGGTTTGCATCCCAGTAGGGTCAACATTATTTTTTATTTGTTAGGAATGATTTTTAATTCAAAATAATAAGTAGACCCACGCACTTATGTCATTATTTGTGTTTAGATCCCCCCCTTTTTTTTTACATATTATCTTAGAAATTATTATCTTAGAATTATCTTAGATCTTAAATGACCTGTGACGTCACCCTTGCAATAGACTGGGCTTCCGATGGTACGGTTTTACACTCCCCCTCCACGCAAATTCGACTACATTTAATCTAAATTCAACCTTACTCATCCTTAATACACTAGCATAATTAGTACATTTGAATAAACACCGGACGGGTTGTTATAATGCGGGGATGAATTATTTTTGTCTCTACCTATTTTCTGATCGTAGCTTTAAAGAAAAATTGCTCGTCTTAGGACTCGATGATCGTGGGCAGGCGCGGATACAGGGGGGGGTCAAAGGGTCAGCTGACCCCCTGTGGTGTTTAGAAAATTAATTTAAAAAATGTATATTTAGAAATAAAATACTAAAAAATTAAATCATACAAGTTTTTATCTTTCCTAGGGATGTGCGAATGTTCTTTTAGTCTCAGGTGAAGCAAAGATTGAAGCATGCCAAGAAAGGTTGAAGCTGAAACCAAATACAGTTTTTTTTATCAAATAACACTATTATTAATTTTTAAATTATCTAATAATACTTCTAAATAAAGAGAAAGTTTAGTAGGAAAAAAACACACTATATTATATTATTTTTATGCTGACATATCTGAGTTTATTCCTGCTTGCGTTATAGGTAGATATAATTCAATATCAAGTTAGTGTTAAAATACTTTTTATTGCTGTTATGTGATTATTACAATTTATTTAAATGGGTAGTAATTAGTGATTTTCAAATATTTTCGTTATTTATAGAGGTTTTATTTTATCTTCAAAACTTCTCAAGATGCTAAGGTGGTTGTCGAAGTGACGACGTCGAATCGAAGGTGACTTAGGCTTCAACTTTGACTTTGACATTTCGAAGATTTGCACACCCCTACTGAATTCCTAGTGCAGGCTGTTCACCTCATACACCTGTCTTCAACACAAGTAGTGGACCGAGTTAAAGAGGGGTGGAGTGTGCTATTTTTAGAAAGACTTACCCCCTTCCAGTGAAAAGTACGCTAATCTGTTTCAAACCAGTCAGAGGTAGCTGGAAATATTTACTTTTAGAATACCGGAACGATTCGTTCGAGTGGCCTTAGACGAGGAACATTTTACGTGTGTGTTTCGTTATGTTAATGCTTATGTGCAATAAAGTGTAATTTATAAATATTTCAGTCTATTTGTGATTATAATGACCTATGATGGTTTTCTTTACTCTTAGTAAACTGTGAGTGTGGTATTTATGTTTTTTTTTTATGGTTATTGTGCTACTGCCTATTGTCATTGTGATACTGTGACTGTGATACTTCCTCCTGCTATTCAATTTTGTGTTAAATTATTGTCTTTGCTAGTTATGTGATTTGAATGCAAGTATTGATATTATAATGTCAAAAAGAAAGGGACAGACGGATTTATTTTGTTTTTTCAAGAAAAAAAATCCTGAATCAACAGGAAACGAAACTGTGGATTTAATTGAAAATAGTGCGTCAGTGAACTTAGTTTGTGACTCACCCTCAACCAGTGGATTTAATTCAAATACTAAAATCTCTATAGAAAGTATAGGACCAGAAAAATTTGATATTGGCAACTTTGTTGGAGCTGAAACTATTTCCGATGACTTAAAATACCACATGCTAGTAGAACCGTGGACTCCACCACTAAGCTACAAGTTCCCTAATGTTGTTCAGTCAGGAGGTATTAGACATTTTCAAAGATCATGGCTGGACAAGTTTGTTTGGTTGACGTACAGTGCTAAGGACAATGGCGCTTATTGTATTGCATGTGTACTTTTTGGATCAAAGGAAGGAGGTAGGAGTAGAATATCTCTCGGAAGCTTTGTACGGACTCCGTTTCTAAACTACAAAAAAGGAAATGAAATGCTTTGCGGACACGCCTCCAATGAATATCATAAAACAGCAATTATAAGATGTTCTGAATTTAAGAATACATTTGAAAACAGGACACAATCAGTTGAAGTCAGACTAAATTGTGAAGTGAAAAAAAGAATTGAAGAAAATCGAGCACGTTTGATACCCATGATAAAGACAGTTATACTACGTGGCCGACAAAACTTTCCCCTAAGAGGTCATCGTGATGATGGAGAGCTTAGCGAAAACGATAGCACAGAAAATGAGGGAAACTTCCGAGCACTTTTAAGATTCCGTATTGATGCCGATGATAGTGATTAAAAAATCACATAAAAACAGCACCCAAAAATGCAACGTTTATTAGTAAAACAACTCAGAACGAATTATTGAAGCTTGTGGAGAAGTTATCCTTAGTAAAATTGTTAAGTCCATTAAAGCAGGGCAATTTTTTTCGGTACTAGCAGATGAAACAACGGATGTTGGAACAGTTGAACAGATGAGTCTTTGTGTTAGATTTCTGGACATAGTTTCACTTAAAATTCGAGAAGAATTCTTAGGTTTTGTGGAAGCGAGAAATCTCAGCGGCGAGGCTCTCACAAACTTACTTCTTGAAAAATTAAACAATTTGGGACTTAAAATTGAAAACCTGCGTGGTCAAGGGTACGATGGAGGGTCTAACATGTCTGGTAAAATCAAAGGTGTGCAAGCTCGTATTAGGGAAAAGCAGCCTCTTGCTATATATATATGCACTGTGCTTCTCACAAACTAAATCTGTCCATTTCTAAAGCATGTTCTTTAACAAGTGTAAGGAACGCTATTGCTGTGGTCAGTAGCGTAACAAATGAAGTAAGAGAATCCAGTAAACGAACAGATTTAATGAAAGCAAAAATACATGAACAATATCCTGAAGAAACAAAGTGCAAACTCAAAACGCTTTGTGAGACGCGTTGGGTAGAACGACACGATGCATTTTTACAATTCTTACATGTTTTTGATGCAGTTGTATGTTTCCTACAAGTATTTGATGTGGAAGCACCATCATCAAAGTCAGCACTTTTACTCACCTCAGTTCTCAGGTTTGACTTTATTATAACTCTGCATATTGTTTCATTTATCTTCAGTCTAACAGTCACGTTGTCTCGTCAGCTTCAAAACCCTTCGTTAGACCTGAAAAACTGCTATAATATGGTAGCAAATGTTTAGAGACATTGAAAGATTATCGGAATAACCCTAATAAATATACAGAAGTCTATAATGAATCGGTGAATTTGGCTGTAAAACATGAAATTGACATCACTATACCAAGGACCTTTCGAACACAAACTCATGGGCCAAATGTTGCTGCATATAGTCCTGAGGAATATTATAGACTAAATGTCTACCTGCCATTTGTGGACTATCTTATTTCTGAACTGTCAACTAGATTTTCATCAACTGGACATGATAATATTATCACATTGTACGGTTTAATACCAGCATTTGCTAACCAAGACAATGAAATTTTATTACAAGCAGCTCAAACATATGCTAATGACCTTCCTGGGACTCCGTCAGAACTTCGTGGAGAGATTGACTTGTGGCAACAACGCTGGAAACATAAATCTAAGGCAGAGTGTCCATCTAGTGCGGTTGACAGCTTAATGCATGCTTCAGATGGTTTTTACCCAAACATTAAAGTTCTTCTCCACATTTTGTCTGTTCTTCCCGTGACTACTTGCACTAGTGAGAGATCATTTTCTACCCTAAGAAGGTTAAAGACATACTTAAGGTCAAATATGGATGAGGAACGATTAAATGGTTTGGCCATGTTAAATATTCATCGAAGCATAGAAGTTCATCCTGATGAAGTTTTGGAGAAATTTGCTCAAAAGAATAAGAGGAAAATGCAATTAATGCATTTATAAAATATGAGGTACGTTTGAACAATGTTTTGTATAGGTTTTATAGTTATTATTATTATTAGTAGTAGTAGTAGTAGTAATTACTGTTGCTTTAAAAAGATACTTGCTATTGACATTATATAATTTTAATTTTTGTGGATTTCTAGAGTTATTTAGGTGACTACGCTGAGAAATTGATCAGACAAAAAAACTATCACATTGCTATAATGCATTTTCAAACGTTCTAAAATATTCTTATTTTACTTAAATAATAAGCTTACATTATTAGTAATTATGTTATTTATAATTAGCTTGACCCCCCTATGAAAATTTTCTGGATCCGCGCCTGATCGTGGGTTCACATCCAGCTGAAGTCAGTGAGTTTTTCTTAAGCTATAAAAATCCGTAACAAAACTTCCTTCGGAGGGGTGGTAAAGATGTCGGTCCCATGTCGATTGTGGCATATAAAAGAACCCTGGAAGGTATGTGAAAATACGTTTCCAGGCAAAATTGGTAGGCCCTTTCTCCTCTCGCTCGTAGAAATTCTCGAGTACTGATATAATCAGTCGGTTCAGAAAGTGCACGTTAAATACCTCAAATAAATCATAGAGGGTTTTAAACGCAAGTCCTTGATCATTCGCCTCATTCTACAGCAGGGTTCGGTCGCCTTTTAGTAGTGTTGCGCCGAAGTAATATTGTAAAGTCCCTCACCGTGCCAACAAACCCTGATCCCACCCGAATCGTTAATTTTTTTAAAAATAGTTAACTCATACATAAAATTTGTTTCAATATTTGTATATCTTGTAAAATGTAAATGTAACATGTTTCTAAATCGAATGCATTAAATAACTATTGTTTCTTGAATATTTAATAGTTTAATAGAAATCAGAATAAAATACTAAAGTCATAAATGTGTTTCACAAAGTTTAAATTCTGAAGACATTATTTTGAAATTTTGAAGCAAAACAATTGAATCATTGAAACAAAAATACACGTAATTAAAATTATATTAGTTGACCTGGTGGTCTAGGGGTAAGGTGTCGGACTTCTGTGCTGAGGGTCCAAGGTTCAATCCTCTGTCCGGGCACAGATTTATCTGATCGCCAAACCCTTTCTTAACCTCTGACACGATGTGTATTAATCACAACTTGTGAATGTGTGAGAATGCCAGGCCTCCACCGTGGTTCGGATTCCACGTTAAACTGTAGGTCCTCCATTTCATCTCACAATCACCCTACCATTGCACGTTAGCGTAAGTGCGTACAACCCGAACGGGTAGTAAGACGCGGTGCTAATAATAATAAAAAGTTTTATATTTCTTTTTATTCAAATCGCTCATTGTGTAATTAAAAATTGTTCCGCGTGCCACAAGTTGCCAACCCCTGCTCTACAGCTTTGGTAATAAGCTCGTTTAGAGATTTCCCCGGGCTAAATGTTTGAATCTAGGCTAAGTACTTAATATGGAGCTTCTAGCGGTTGACGTATGAGTGGATTGTGTGAGCTCATTATAGTTACCAGACCAGAACCGATATTCCTCACACTCGCGAGTGACTGAATTAAGGCGCTAGAATCGGATAAGAAATTCCTTAGCGTTCAGAAACCAAGTGGGCTTAAAACGTTCCTGGGTGTAATTCTCTAGAATTAGAACAAAAAAAGGGAAGAAGGAAAATACAAATCAGAACTTTTTTTTCTTAATTTATTTGAGGGTATTTTACATGCACTTTTTGAACCGACTGATCATATCAGTACACGACTTATAAACTAGCTTAAATCTAGGACAGACACAACATCCAGCCCCACGGCCGTTAATTCATCACTGCCAAAGGGGAAACCCACGTTTCACCAATGATAAATTTTTCGGCCACGTTAGAAATCTAACCTGGAATTCTTTGCTTTTTAGACAAACATGCTACCGACTGAGCTAAGGTGTCGGACAAGACAAATTCACTTTGCCTTGTGATCTCCTTTATTAGATGAAATCATTATCTGCTCCTAAACCAGTTAGTTACCTTTCGTTTCTTGGGCATTTACAGTAGCCCCATGGCTTCTTTGGTGCTGACTGACGGCTGATGGCTTTGAAAAGCTACCAGACCAAATTATGTGTCCCTACGCCGAACCATATGATCTGCAAAAAAACATGTGTTTAGCAGCTATCACTTCTGACATTCAAAATTTAGGTATATACCTAAATGTTGACTGTCAGAAGTCAGCTGTGAACTGTCAGTCAGCACCAAAGATGCCGGCTAATGTAGATATTTAAGATATACAATTGACTTTTCAAAGTATTTCAACTTTTCATCTAATCAATATTTCTCGAACACACACACACTTCCTTTCTTTCTTTCTCTCTAACACAAACTTCCTCTTTTTCTCCCTAAAACTTGGACTTCCACTCTTTCTCTTTAACACATATACCTCCTCTTTTTCTCTTTCTCTCTCTCTCACATAAACTTTTTTATTTCTCTATTCCACCTTATCCCATCTCCCTCTATTATTGATACATATATAAACTTATATTAAATAGAAGGTACAACAAGGGAAGACATCGAAGCAACGGACGTTATTAAACTTTTATGGGCTACGAAACCCTTAAAAATTAGACTAAGACTGTGGAACCCCCTCCCCTCCCAATAGAAAAACACAACTTATACACATCCAACCCGCCTCGGTGGCGTAGTTGGCTAACGCGCTAGTCGTGTTGAGCCAGACCACCGAGGACGGGGAGATCGAGGTTCGAATCTCGGTCGGGTGAACTGGGGGTGGTTTTTCCTCAATGGTTTTCCACTCTCCCTCCACGCAAATGCGGGTTCACTTCCTCTAAATTCAACCTTCCCAATTCCTAATCCATTAGTGTAATTAGTACTTAAGCGTATAACCCGAACGGGTAGTAAGACGCGGTGCTAAAATAAATAAATAAATAAAATTATACACATCCACACCAAATTTTGCATAGAATTTACTTGATTGCAATGGAAATGGATTACATTTACGAGTTTTTTTTCTCACTTTACCCTTTCATATAGAAATACTAATAAAATAATGGGTAGCTTCCTGAAGGAAAGTGAAATAAATTCAAATTGTGTAAATAAATTTGTACTTTGATTATGTTCTAAAGTAAAAGTCGGTGATAAGGGTGCTGTGGTTTTTCTTTAATGAGAATTTAAAATCAAGGAGTAGTTTTTTTTTTTTTGACCTTGCAATGTCATCTTAGACATAGGATCTATTTTCCTTTTTTTTTTAGTTTTGACAACCAAAAAGTGTTGAAAACCCTTGTCTCACAACCATACTAATATGTAGTAGCAAACTAGATCCGAGCTATCGAGGCAAAAAAAAAAAAAAGCTTCGTTGGCAAATCCATAGGCAAAATTTTGTGAACGAAATATTGACTAGATAAGTTTTTGTAGTTCTTAAATACGACAAACTATTCTAGATGTTCTGAAGATTGAAGAATTACACCTGGAAACGGGAATCGAACCCGGGACCTTTGGCTTAGTACGCAAATGCTCTATCACTGAGCTATCAAGGAGTCGTCCCTTGCACAGGGTCATTCTTCACTCCTATGTTACGGCAGAGTCTATGATGGACTTGTCTTAAAATATGAGTGACGAATGACCCTGGTCACGGGACCACTCCTGGATAGCTCAGTGATAGAGCATTTGCGTACCAAGCCAAAGGTCCCGGGTTCGATTCCCGTGTCCAGGTGTCATATTTTTAATTTTCAGAATATATATAGATGGAGGAGATTCCTCTCTAAAAGCATAAATAATAGCTTCGGCTATTTGATTATTAATATTCTAGATGTGCTTAAGTTGCGATTACTGCGATTGTTTGTTATTTGTACACCCGGTTCGTGGACACTGGTAAGCTCATCAAATGGGCCCCAAGTGGGGATCCAAGGAACGCCATTTAATGGCCATTTTTCTTGCAGTTTTTATAGCAACACGTTGACCACGGTGGTCTTGAGCTAAAATTCTCGTCTCCTGTCCCGATATTCTTTGATTCGAACCCAGCAGGGGTCACTGTATTTTTATTGATTGTTACAAATCTGTAGCACAACTTTCTTCGGATGGGGGAGTAAAGACGTTGGGTTCCATATAGATAGTGGCTTGTAAAATAACCTTGGAAAGTATGTGAAAATACGTTTCACTGCAAAATTGGTAGGCTTTTCTCTCTCGCTCATAGAAATAATCGTTTGCTGATATAATCAATGGGTTCAGAAAGTGCACGTTAAATATCCCAAATAAATAAAATATTGCATGGATTTTTTTTGTCCAAAATAAATCATATATTGCTCCAGTAGCAACAAAGAGAGTTTAATTTTCTTCACACGGTGATATCAACAGTTGTTGAACATCTGTCATGAGCATGACGCCATTAGATGAGAAACTTTTTAAATGAAAAGAAAAAGTTGTCATTAAATTTCAGGACACCTTTGACAGATATTCAACAACTGTTGACGTCACCACGTGGGAAAAATTAAACTCTTATGTCTCTACTGGAGCAATATTCTACTTATGTTGGCCAAAAAAATCTGTTTCTATAAACATGGAAAAAAATAATGACATTAACTCTACGTTCCCTAAATCCCCAATCCTTTCTTAGACCGTCCCACAAGCTGGGACCAGTCTCTAAACAAATCCTCTGTCAATAGTTTTTTTTAGCACTACCCAAGTTCGGGTTATAAGCTTATATACTAATTACTAATGATTTTTAGGAATTTTTAAGGTTATATTCAAAGGAAATGTACGCGCATTTTTCGTGAAGGGAGAGTGCAAAACAATTTTGGAAGAAAAAAAACCACCCTTGGTACATCCGAATAAGATTAGAACCTTGATCTCCATGTCATCGGCATTCTAGAAGACTATTGCGAGGATAGGGCGTTAGACCACGCGGTCACCGAGGCGGGGTGTTTGTAACTAGTTTGGAAGCCTATTTGAGAGCGGTATAGAATCGGGGAACACAAAGGAACAGTTTTATTTTGAAGGATTAACGATAAAGATTTTGAGCTACTTGAAATTGTGTGTGTGTGAGGGGGAAGGGGAGGCGGAATGGAGGGGGTTTTGGGACCTAATTTCACGCTCGACTACAGGGAGTATTAGGCAGTTGAACCATGCAAAACTCCTGTAATTAAAATTTCGGATTGGTTTCTAGAGGCGGGAGGTTTAATTTCATTACCGTGATTAAAAGCTAATGTGATTCCTCCGACAATTTAGCGTTAGAAGGGGATGCGAGTGGGGAGGGGGGGGGGGGGGCAACCGTCACTCCAAACATCACGCAACGAGTACATTTCACGCTTAGTTTGTTGAGGGTGGTTAAATATTAATTTTGGTTTTTGGTATTTTTTTAACAACTTCTCAACTGATGTATTATTTATTACATACTGTTATCTATGTACATCTAGGTAAAGTGTTAATACTATTTTGGGAAAATACATTTACGTATCATAGCTGTAAATAGTTAACTTATTATTTTAGTGAATATTGTTTAGGTGACTGTGGTGATTGCCATGGTGAACCTAAGGATATATTTCTTTAGTTGCGCTTCATTCAGGCTAGGATCCAAAGTGGAGTTCGAAGATAGGTACTCGCTTTCCTCTAGAAAGGACCGAAAAAATGTATTTTATCTCTCAAATATGAAATTGAATCATCTTTCCTTGGACGGTTTAATCTGGCTCTTTGGATGACTTTACAAATCAAGTGGACAGATCTTTACTTTACCAATTCTCTTTCGAACCTTCCTTTAGTTAGTTTGTAAGGAAGCCACAAACTACTCGAGCTCAACGAACCAGTGGATTCCTACCGAGTGGCTCTTCTTACCTCTTTCATATTTATTGCTACTAAATCAAGACTGTAGCTTTAGTCTTAGCACCGCGTCTTACTACCCGTTCGAGCTATACTCTTATGTATCAATTACGCCAATGGTTTTAGGGAAGAGGAAGGTTATATGAAAAGGAAGTGTATCCGCATTTGCATGGGGGAAGAGTGGAAAACAATTTGGTAAAACATTATCAGTGCAGCTGACCGAGATTCGAACCTCGATCTCCCCGTCATCGTCACTGCAAGAGTAGTGCGTCACGTGGCCACCAAAGTGGGTGCTTATATACTAATTACGCTAATGGTTTTAGTGATTAGGAAGGTGATAGAGGAATTGTACCAGAATTTGCGTGGAGGGAGATTTTAAAACGATTCAACCCTCGATCTCTCCAGTCGTTGGATATCAAGCCTTCTGAGAAAAAGGCGCCCTAGACATGTAGCCACCGAAGTGGGTCAAAAGTGTGTTAATATGCATAAATGTTTCAGACAGACACATCCAAATAGTTTTAATTTCTTTGAAATTTAGTGTGCAATGTATGTATAAATTTGAAAACTTTAAATTAGCTAATATGTAACTAGCCAATTTTGGGCTAAAAAATTTTAATGACTAAAATAAGCTCCATTTTATTCATTTTAATGCCTCATATCTAGCTTTTATTTACTAACCAAAAAGTTGTGTATTAATTTAACACATTTGGATGATATTTTACTTTAAATACATATAAAACAAAAGTTTTTTTACACTACTTAATATTATGTAAACCACAGCACTTTGCCACCACAAAAAAAAAAAGGGATATTTAATATTTAAAATATTTATCTGCCTCTAGCAGTTGAGGAGCTGTGCCAACCAGATCTCTCACAAAATGTTATTCTCTCTTATATGGAGAGAAAAAGAGAGAGAGAGAGTGAGTGAGTGTAAAACTATCTAGGAAAAACCACCCTCTCCATTTTGGTGGCTGTATATCTAACGCGCTACTCTCGAAGTATACTAGATTGTCGATGATGGGGAGATCGTGGTTTGAATCTCGGCTAGGTGTACACTTGGTGGTATTACAGAATGATTTTCCACACTCACTTCATGCAAATGCAAGCACACATCTACTAAATATAACCTTCATAATCCCTAAAACCATTATTGCAATCGGTACACAAGAGTATAACCCTAACGGGTAGTAAGACACGGTGTTAAAAAGACAAGACAGCAAAACAACCTAATTTAATCCAAAGGGGTTCAAAACCATATTTCCACGTCAGTTTTAGCGAAAGTGAAGACTTATTATGGATTCAAACTTTCACAAAAAAAAAAAAGCTAATTTCTTCATGAAAATTATACTACTGTGCTATAAAGCCACATGGCTGACCCACTCACTGATATTAATGTTTACCCACTTCCAGATGAGTTAGAAACTTAAAATTGGGCAAACTTTAGCCTATAACCGACGGTAAATTCTAAAAAGTTAAAAATTCTAAATTTTAACCCCCGAAAAAATTCAAAATGGTGGAGAAAATTTAAAGTCTGTGTGGACCTTTCTTTGGAGGTCTCTTGTGGCTAAACGGTAAGACGTATTAGAAAACGGCTCTGGAATTACATTAGTTTACATCCACTTGTAAAGAAAACTCACTGGGAGTTTGGGGGCGGAGTTCCCAACGATCAAAGAGAATTATTTTATATAAGCAGTAATCTCCGATTTTCATCACATCTCTGAAACTATTAGAGATACGAAATAACTTTATCATTGTAAAATTGTAGTGGGCCCCACTCTAAAAATTATTTTTTTATTTGTCATACTTTTTATAACACCAATTGTTTGAGCTATAAACAGATATATATATAAAAATTTATATATATATATATATATTTATGCAGTTCTTTGACAATTGAAATTGATTGCTATATTCTTTTATGGATAGAGAGTTCCTCTTTCATCAATGTTTCTGTAAAAGTGCATATTATCTAATTTTCGCTTATTGGTGGAGCGTTTCTGCGACTGTTTATTTGATTTAGTTTCGCAAATGTTGCCAGTTCTTAGTTAATATATATATTAAGATAGAAGAGAGAAGGTCTGTGGGGTGTATTGTACCATTTACCTATTTGTCTTTTCACACCATATAAAATATATTCGCTATTCACGTTTTGCTTAAACATGTGCATTTTTTTTCTATTACTGTCCAACCAAACATAACTGTTTGTTTATTAATATTAAATGGCTTACGTGAAATACTAGAAATGTTTAAATAGGTTATTAATTTCACCTCATATGGGGCGTAATTAGGGGATCCATGGCAAATAATTATAGACATTTCTATAGAAAAGTTTGGGGAAATCTGGATTAGATAAAAAAATATTTATGAACATATATTTGATGTTTGCCTTTAATAACACTATTTTTCTACTCTAATTTCTACTATAGTGTGAATTGCTGCACTACTAAACCAGATTATACTCTAAATTTTTGGCAAATGTTCAAGCTCTAGGCCACTTGGCCAAAGAATAATAACAAAGTTATATATATATATATATATATATATATATATATGACACTTGCTTGCCCAAAATACCGATATTTTATCCGCATTCCTTCTTTAGTACACCCAACTCGGCTTAATTTAAGTTTTATTCAACAAGTTTTAAGGATAATACGTTGAAACAAAAAACCTAAATTTTTAAATAATGTCTAAAAATAATAATCCTACAACGTCAAAACATTATTATTTTTATCTTGAAATAGCTTTATGCAATCGTGTTTTTTATATAAATCCTCTACAACTCAATCAATTTGACTTTGTTACGAAAATAGCCTGTAGGAGTCTTCCTGCCAGGATGTAGATTAAAAGAGTCCATGGTAACATGTCTATCTAAAATAGTAAACAAGAAAAAATGGTTAATTTAAAATTACGTCAATATTTTCAAGGTGCAAATAGTAAAAGTTTATAAACTCGTCGGAGGAAAAAGGTAAATTGTTATTAGCACCTAAATAAAAGCCCTCACATTTTCTTCCCTCTCTTTCTATTTTGTACAGTAGTTTCTAAGTGTGATAGTGCTTAGACTGATTATGTGCGACAAGCTAAAATGCAACCCGCTCCACAAAATAACTTCAAGATCTCCAAGAAAGCAACTTTGTCAGACCGTATAATCATTACTGCCCAGATTTTGATGACATGTAATCTATTTATTTGATAAATCACTGACACTGCTCATGTGCACATAAATTCTGTTGATTCTTTGGTTGATGAAACTTTTTTTTTTACATGTCATGCTTTGGTTTTTTTTATGTAATATTTTCTTGGTTTGAATAATTTTTAGGTGTTTGTGAGGGAAGAGTATATTTTTAAATACCATCAATATTTTATAAATGGATGAATACCAAACATGATTTAAGCACACAGTTGTCTAAATAAGAAGATACTGTGGGAAATGTAATTTGTATCCTCTTTGCTTGTTTAGTTGTAAAATGAACATCTCTGGTGAGACTGCAACTAGACTGGAGAGGGTTGCGTTGGGAGGGTGTAGCTATTATTTCTGAAGCAGATATTTGTAAATCAATATATTCAGCGGAATACAAGAGTTTAGTTGTAAAATACACATTCCTGGTGAGACTGCAACTAGACTGGAGAGGGTTGCGTTGGGAGGGGGTAGCTATTATTTCTGAAGCAGATATTTGTAAATTAATATTATATTCAGTGGAATACAAGAGTTTAGTTGTAAAATACACATTCCTGGTGAGACTGCAACTAGACTGGAGAGGGTTGTGTTGAGAGGAGGTAGCTATTCTGAAGCAGATATTTGTAAAT
Source organism: Timema podura (assembly GCA_033556935.1). Classification (NCBI taxonomy): domain Eukaryota; kingdom Metazoa; phylum Arthropoda; class Insecta; order Phasmatodea; family Timematidae; genus Timema; species Timema podura. The sequence goes on along the minus strand of JAVRXN010000006.1, from coordinate 17,416,896 downwards.
CAATATTATATTCAGTAGAATACAAGAGTTTAGTTGTAAAATACACATTCCTGATGAGACTGCAACTAGACTGGAGAGGGTTGCGTTGGGAAGGGGTAGCTATTACTTCTGAAGCAGATATTTGTAAATCAATATTATATTCAGCAGAATACAAGAGTTTAGTTGTAAAATACACATTCCTGGTGAGACTGCAACTAGACTGGAGAGGGTTGCGTTGGTATAGGGGTAGCTATTACTTCTGAAGCAGATATTTGTAAATCAATATTATATTCAGTAGAATGCAAGAGTTCAGTTGTTAGAGGCTTTTCATTTCATATACATTTATTTGTTTCCATACGTAAAGTATGCGTTTTATTTAGTAGTGTGCATTTACTTTGAGTTTTTGTTGATAATTTAAAGTAAATTTAGGTCATAATTGATGTCTTAGACCCTCTTCCCACTGTCATGAGCTACTCTTATTTTCATTTTTATTCAAAGAATGAGGAGTATTTAAGATTGTGTACCCTTTTTCTTTGTGTGTGTGTGTGTGTGTGTGTGTGTGTGTGTGTGTGTATAAATGGGCGCACGATTTACATGAATAAAGTTCACCAATCCTGAATTATTTACTTCTCTCGCCAGAAGAGGGATGAGAGAGTATTCTCGTTTCAACTGAAACCCGTCCTGTTGACTGAAGGAACCGAGCCTCGGGACGAGTTATCAAGCTCTCTGGCTGTTTGCTCTATGAGACGTCACCCAAGGGATGATTGTAGGGGTCTTACAGGGTGCAGGGGATGAGACGAGAGCATGGGCTCAAGGGTTTGTTTAAGTGATCTATCAGCTCAGAGCGGGAGAATCTTAGACTAGCGCCGCCCGCTTACATTGTCCCTGTGGCTGTGTGTGTGTTTATATTCGTATGTGTGTGTGTTTTTGGTTGAGTGTGTGTGTTTGTATATATATATGTGTGTTTGGTTGAATGTGTATAGTCTTATATATGTGTGTGTGTTTGGTTGAGTGTGTATAGTCGTATATATGTGTGTGTGTTTGGTTGAGTGTGTATAGTCGTATATATATGTATGTGTTTGGTTGAGTGTGTATAGTCGTATATATATGTATGTGTTTGGTTGAGTGTGTATAGTCGTATATATATGTATGTGTTTGGTTGATTTTGTATAGTCGTATATATATGTATGTGTTTGGTTGAGTTTGTATAGTCGTATATATATGTATGTGTTTGGTTGAGTTTGTATAGTCGTATATATATGTATGTGTTTGGTTGAGTTTGTATAGTCGTATATATATTATGTTTTGTTGAGTTTGTATAGTCGTATATATATGATGTGTTTGGTTGAGTTTGTATAGTCGTATATATATGTATGTGTTTGGTTGAGTTTGTATAGTCGTATATATATGTATGTGTTTGGTTGAGTTTGTATAGTCGTATATATATGTATGTGTTTGGTTGAGTTTGTATAGTCGTATATATATGTATGTGTTTGGTTGAGTTTGTATAGTCGTATATATATGTATGTGTTTGGTTGAGTTTGTATAGTCGTATATATATGTATGTGTTTGGTTGAGTTTGTATAGTTGTATATATATGTATGTGTTTGGTTGAGTTTGTATAGTCGTATATATATGTATGTGTTTGGTTGAGTTTTGTATAGTCGTATATATATGTATGTGTTTGGTTGAGTTTGTATAGTCGTATATATATGTATGTGTTTGGTTGAGTTTGTATAGTCGTATATATATGTATGTGTTTGGTTGAGTTTGTATAGTCGTATATATATGTATGTGTTTGGTTGAGTTTGTATAGTCGTATATATATGTATGTGTTTGGTTGAGTTTGTATAGTCGTATATATATGTATGTGTTTGGTTGAGTTTGTATAGTCGTATATATATGTATGTGTTTGGTTGAGTTTGTATAGTCGTATATATATGTATGTGTTTGGTTGAGTTTGTATAGTCGTATATATATATGTATGTGTTTGGTTGAGTTTGTATAGTCGTATATATATGTATGTGTTTGGTTGAGTTTGTATAGTGTATATATATGTATGTGTTTGGTTGATTTGTATAGTCGTATATATATGTATGTGTTTGGTTGAGTTTGTATAGTCGTATATATATGTATGTGTTTGGTTGATTTTGTATAGTCGTATATATATGTATGTGTTTGGTTGATTTTGTATAGTCGTATATATATGTATGTGTTTGGTTGAGTTTGTATAGTCGTATATATATGTATGTGTTTGGTTGATTTTGTATAGTCGTATATATATGTATGTGTTTGGTTGATTTTGTATAGTCGTATATATATGTATGTGTTTGGTTGATTTTGTATAGTCGTATATATATGTATGTGTTTGGTTGATTTTGTATAGTCGTATATATATGTATGTGTTTGGTTGAGTTTGTATAAGTCGTAATATGTATGTGTTTGTGTTGGTTGAATATGTATATTCGTATGTATTGTGTTTGGTTGATTGTATTCTATGTATGTGTTTTTGGTTGAGTATGTATATTCATATATATATATATATGTGTGTTTGTTTGGTTGAGTGTGTATATTCGTATATATATATATGTGTGTGTGTTTGTTTGGTTGAGTGTGTATAATCGTATATATGTGTGTGTTTGGTTGAGTATATTTAATCTTATGTGTGTGTGTGTTTGGTTGGGTGTGTATAATCGTGTATGTGTGTGTGTTTTTAGTTGAGTGTGTATATATGTGTTTGTATATGTAGTATATAGTATATATATAGTAAATATATAGTAAATATGCTAATGAGATAGGGATGAGGAAGGCTGAATTTAGAGGAAATGTATCCGCATTTGCGTGAATAGAGAATGGTAAAACCATTTAGGAAAAACCTATGGTAAACCCAACCGTTATCGAACTCGGATTTCCACATCATCGGCAATCTGGCCTATCACTAGAATGACACCTTAGACCATATGGCCACCGGAACGGATGCCTTGGATCGTTACCAGGGCCGTTATATTGGGGCTGAGGAATTTTGTGGGCCCTGCGGCACATGTTGACCAATAAAATGTTTTGGGGGATAAAACGTACGATAAGATTGAAAAAAAAAAAAAAACCTCTTCAAGATAACGAGTAAGGTATGGTGGAAAGAGGGAAGAACCGTTGGGGGGTTGGGGGGGAGAGGTTGAGAAATTCGGTTATGGAAGAATCTCCGTTCAGAGGAGGTTGGAATCCGTTAACTTCTGATTGGAACGTTGGATATGTCGGGCGCAGCCGCCGTTCGTCCGGAAAGAAGCCTTCTTCTTCGTGAGGGTCGAAAGGAAAAAGGTGAACGGTTATGGAAAAAGACGGAAATAACAATAGGAGAGGAGGGAACAAGAATTGAAAAAGAGGCGTGCCTCACTTCTGAGGGAATGACTGGACAAAACGGTGGTAACAAAATACAAATAATAATAATAGTAATAAAAAGACTGGCCCGGAAAGGGGAATTGACTTCGCTTACGGAAACCGACTGGCGAGATTTTTTTTATTTTTTTTGTAGCTGATGTGAAAAGAAGAGTTGAGGTAAGGTTTGTACAATCTCACTTCAATTACGATTTTTTTTTACTTTCTTGTGACCCTTGAGAGTGAAGGTATTGTGATAGTAAAAACAAAATATAATTCAAGAGTTTGATATATATTTAGACTTTCCATGAAACCCTGAAATCAAACAAGTGGTATTTTTTTTTTTTTTTTTTTTGCGATGTCGTCCGTTTTGTATCTCGGTCTAGAGCCGATACCATTTTACTTGTCTCGCTAAAACTTGATATCTAGGGTTTTTATGAGGCTCCCAGATGAAATTTTTGGAATTAGATATAAAACCCTAAAATTAAGGGTAATTTTCCTACAGGTAAAAGTAGAAATAAAAATAAATTTTCTCAAAACTGGCTCTAATGATTTTGATTAAAATTCGTATCCGTGCACTTATTTAACATAAAAAACTGATTCTCATCCCGTGAAAATTATTTTGAAGGTAGAAATTTCAATTTATTTTATTATATCCCCGCAACTTGATAAGAAATAACTTATTAAAAAATTTTTTTTTGAAATATACTTTTATAAAAATAACAATTCCAGAGCTATAAGCATATATATATATATATATATATATATATATATATATATATATATATATATATATATATTTATGGAAGGCTTTGAGATGGAGAAATATAGGTTTTCTTTGGTAGACATTGTTTCTGTAACGTAGTAGATTATGTTTTCATATATTTGCTTTGATAGAATATGGTCTTTGTTGTGCTATATTTTTGTAGCACTGTACCGTATATCATTTTGTTCACTTAACCTAAGGTCGACCTCGGTGGCATTGTTTTAAGGCGTGTGCCTCACGACTAAATGTTTGCGAGTTCAAACCCAGCTGAGGATGGATTTTTCTTGAGCGATAAAAATCAGTAGCGCAACTTCCTTCGGAGGGAGAAATAAAGCCGTCGGTCCCCATGTTTGATTGTGGCATGCCAGAGAACCCTGGAAGTTATGTGGAAATACCTTTCCCTGAAAAGTTGGTAGACTCTTTCGCTCTCACTCATAGAAATTCTCGCGTGCAGATATAATCAGTTGGTTCATAAAGAACACGTTAAATAACTCAAATAAAAAAATATTTTTTAAATTACGAGTTTTAAGTAAACGTATCCATTTTAAGGTAAAGGAACGAGAAAGTCTGTGGGGTGAAACGTACACTTTTTTTATTAGGTTTTTAATTCGATATGCACTCTACCACGTTAAAACAAGGAACGGCCCGTTTCGTCAGTTAGACAAGCGATATTCAACTCATTACGAGAAAGTTTTTACGATTTGGTTGTACCATTTATTTTATTTAAATATTTGTTTGGGTTGAATCAACAGGTTTAACCACGCAAACACGTTAGGGGTGAGAAAATATATAATTGAGAGACGTAACTGCATCTGCGTGAAGGAGGAGAGGAAACCAATTTTTTAAAAAACAATTTGTTTTACCGGTTATCTAGATTAAATCGAACCTGACATTTAGACCACGTGTAGACTAGCGTGGGATATCCTTGTATATAAATAAAATGTAGAGCATTTGCGACTGAAACACACTAATTAGTGAACCTTTTCTTTAATTAGCTATACTGGACAACGTACTTTTTTTTTAAGTACCGCGTCTTACTATCCGTTTCGGTTTATACGCTTATGTACTAATTACACTAATGGTTTTAAGGATTAAAGAGGGCATTTATAGGAAGTGTACATACATTTTCTTGGAGGGAAAGTGGAGAATAATTTCTCGAAAAAATCACCCTTGGTATATCCGATCAAGATTCGAACCTTGATCTCGCCCGTCATTGGAAGTCTGGTGTACTGCGAGACTAACGCACTAGACCACGTGGCCACTGAAGTTGTTTAAGGCACATTTGATCTGGATGTACCGAGGAGTGTTTATTAAAGTTTTTCACTTGAATCCCACACAAATGTAGGTGTATTTATCTTAAACTCTACCTTTCTCATCCGTAATACACAAATGTATTTTAGTAAATATGCGTGCGTATGACCCAAATAGTAAAACGTGTTGACTTATTTTTTTATCAAATGCTCGGCTAGTTAGCTAATGATTCTAAATAATAATAAAAATGTTTAAAAAGGTGATTATATAATTTATTTTATTAATAAAAATAATGCTAGCTTGTTTAGTATACTTGAGTGTGTGGGCGTATATATTTCATAGGGCCCAGGGTTCAATCCTTGGTCCCAGCACAGATTTATCTGATTGCCAAACCCTTCACCTCTGACGTGTATTAATCACAACTTGTGAATGTGAGGAGTGCCAGGCCTCCACCGTGGTTCGGATCTCACGTTAAACTGTAAGTCCTCAGTTTCATCTCACAATCACTCTACCATTACACATTAGCGTAAGTGCGTATAACCCGAACGGGTAGTAAGACGTGGTGCTAATAATAGTAATAATAATAAAAAATTTCATAATATATTTTTGGAAGACAAATAATAATCTCTTTTTGGCATTGAAATTTGAAAAATTATACTAACAAAAAATGCAATTTATATAGGCCTATAGGTATTGAAAATAATGGTTCATCAAGTGTTGTATGTTGTCCTTTAAGTTTATGGGATTACTAAATAACTTAGTCACTTTGTCACGGTATAAAGTGACTATCAGATTGCATAGGTGGAAAACCTCCTTTTTTAAATTTTTATTTTTTTCCATCTTACATCCTTAGAAGTCTTTCATAGCGAGTGATCTTTTTTTTTTTCTATATACTGACACAAGAGTGGTTTAGAGAAAGGTCTATGTTATTTCGCAACTGTTTGTACCTGTCAGAACCAGCGCCCGCAACATCAAAACATCATGTACCTTTATGTAGACTAAACGTAATACTTTTTTTATTGTTAAAGAACTAATAGGCCTATACAGTTTATAAAGTAAACGGAATTTTCATACAAACTACAAGTATGTATGTATATTCATTCACATTATATATAGGCCTACTTATATAGAGGAAATCAGGATTTGTGAAGTTATTATGTATATTTATATATATATATATATATTTGTGAAGTTATTATGTATATTTATATATATATATATATATATATATTGTGAAATTATTATGTATATTTATATATATATATATATATATTTGTGAAGTTATTATGTATATTTATATATATATATAAATATACATAATAACTTCACAAATCCTGATTTCCTCTATATAAGTAGGCCTATATATAATGTGAATGAATATATATATATAAATATACATAATAACTTCACAAATCCTGATTTCCTCTATATAAGTAGGCCTATATATAATGTGAATGATATATGTATTGATATATATATATATATATATCAATACATGAGAATGTCTACGAGCGATGGTGAAAGAGCTTACCAGTTTTGCCAGGAAAGGTATTTTCACATAGGTACCCTCCAGGTTTAATTTAAATGCCACAATCGACTTGGGACCGACGGTTGCTCTTCCCATACAGAGAAAGTTGTGCTACGAATTTTAACCGCTCCAGAAAAGTCGGTCGACCTTGGATGGGTATGAACCCATGAACATTGGATACTGATGCGAGGACTTTACCCCAAGACCACCGAAGTCGACTATATTTATAATATATAAAGTCCGACACCTCAGCTTGGTCGGTAGAATATATGTCTTTTCAGTTAATCGTCCTGGGTTCGACTCCTGTCAGGGCCAGTAAATGTATCGTTGGTGAAATGTGGGTTTCTCCTTTTACAGTTATGATTTAAATGCCGGGGGACTGGCTGTTGTGTCTGTTCTAGGCTTAAGTTAGTTTAAAAGTCGTGTGCCGATATAATCTGTACGATCACAAAGTGCATGTTACATAAATACCTCAAATACCTAAATTAAATTAAAAAAATATATTGGCCTGTACAAATCTATGTACACAGCCTAATTAATTGTTCTTCCTATGGACTGTGTTTAATAATAGGCTACGTATCCATATCTAGGGACAGTTTAAAAGTGGGTCCATTGAAAATCTGAGAGAGTTGAAGCGTCATCAAAGGGCCAAAAAGGAGTATTTGTAGCCACCATTTTGAAACAAAAATAGTGGACATGAATTTTAACTAGCCTACTGGTTTCCCTAGGCTCTAAGTTATGTCCATGTGGAATTTCGATCAAATAGGTTTGTTGGTATTTGTTTGAAAGCGTAACAGACAAGACACCATCACATTTCTATACAACATGACAATAGTTCAGAAACAAAGTCCAATGGACGCACGTTTGTTATGAACTTTTTTCATTTTTTTTGTCTCATGTCCCTCATTGAAATGCGTCCCACATGTTACTTTACACACTGTGTATATATTCGTTACTGTTAAAGTAATAAATTAGTTACTATGCATAGCGACATGTTATTTTTCAGTAACCGATATTAGTGGTTAATGTGATTAAATAAATGAAATTTATTATTTTAACCGGTTATCTTACCTAACAACAAAACTTGTTTGTCTGAAGTTATAAATTTAATATTATGAAGGTTAGGTTAGGTTAGTTTAGGTAAAGCGAACAAATTCCATATCAAGAAAACACCACACGTCCTCACACAATAAAGGATGGACCTCTAATTGATACGCACAACTGACGCCTCATACGAATCAGACAGGGACTCGGACAAGTTCAAACTTTCACAAACGTGAGATTTATCACTTTAACCAGAGGGAGCTGGTTATCATACATAGTAACATGTTAATGTGAATAATTTGATTACAACACTAAACATTTATCGTATTCACCAAAACTATTGGTTATTATATATACATAGAATTCATTGATTATGTATATTAACCTGATTTATCAAATTAACATTAACACATACATATATATGTTATATTTGTATATAATATTATGTTATATAGCTATATTTGTATATAATATTATGTTATATAGCTATATTTGTATATCATATTATGTTATATAATTATATTTGTATACAATATATAATGTTATATATAAAGTTGTATTTGTATATAATATAATTTTATATATAAAGTTGTATTTGTATATAATATAATTTTATATATAAAGTTGTATTTGTATATAATATAATTTTATATATAAAGTTGTATTTGTATATAATATAATGTTATATATCATGTTATATTTGTATATATTATAATGTTATATATCATGTTATATTTGTATATATTATAATGTTATATAATGTTATATTTGTATATAATATCATGTTATATAATGTTATATTTGTATATAATATATATGTGCGTACAGTAAAAAGTGGAATCCACCTAAGCGTTGAACATGAGGAACTAAACCAAAGAAAATAGTTATATAAATATGTGTCCCATTTGACTTTGTTTCCAAGCTATAATCATGTTTCTTATCCAGTAATGAAGAGCTGCTTAAAGTTATAGTAAGTTATCAAAACGTTCACTTTCGGGCTGGATGCAAACCTGCAGTCGTCATGGCGTTGAGTGCCGCACTCTTTCGATAGTATCAGGTGTTTGGAATAACCAGGAATAGCCCATAGAACATACTTAGTCAACAGGTTGAGGTATGTCGAGTTTAGTAGGATCACTAAAAATAAGAGGTCACAATTCTTATCTTTCTAGACTAACTTTCCTCACATTAAATACATGTCATTAATTTATACACCGAACCATAATATGAATGAAAACAAAACTTAAATACGAAAAATTAAAACATACCATTCTGTACTTACACAACTGGACAATACAGTTCATGTCGAGAACATTTACAATTTGCCTGTGTGGCAGGACATTTTTAGATAGGAAATTTTTAGGTAGTGGTTCTTGGTTAATGCAACCCTTAGGAATGGTAGGTATGTGTGTGTGTGTATGTATGTGCAGGGGCGCACCCATAATTTTGAGCTGGAGGGGGGGGGGTATTTTTACATAATAATTTTCATAATTGCAACATTATATATTTAAATAACTGTAATATTTGGAAATATGATTTGAAGTAGGAGGATAAGAAAGATAGAGAATCAACGATACCCTAAAAAGCGAGGTTTCATAAGTTTCTTTCCTCGGAAAAATTTGATTTCTCAAGATGCCAACGGTAATTTTAAGCTAATTTTTACCGAAATCTGATGCTCTGCTTATCCCTTGTCACTGTTGTGCGCCGTTGGTTAATAGGTCTGTGTTTAACATTTTTTTCCTCACACCAGGATTTGCGGTTGGTGTGGGTGGTGGGGATATAATAGTTCTCAACTGCCCCTTCCCTTATTCTGATACAATAATGTTTACCATATTTACTCTAAAATAATAAGTTCAATTTACTGTACCCACCTCAAAACTCTATGTACAAATATTAAATACTTTAACCATTTCTAGAAAATATTACGGATACTATCAAAGGTCCAGATTTTATTTAAGTGCAAATTTACAGTAAAGTAAAAAATCAACTAAAGAAGTATTTCTTTGAAAAGCCCTAATCACTGCACACATTTAATCTCTCTTTTATTCATTATAATCAAACAAAATATAATTTATTAATTGACTGGAAATAATGTAATAATATTTTTGTAATATCCTTTATTTTTAGGGGAGGGCCATAAGCTGGGAGGGCTTCATCCCCTCTCGGGGGTGCACCCTTGTGTATGTATGTGTGTTTTATTATTATTATTATTATTATTATTATTATTATTATCACCGCGTCTTACTACCCGTTCGGGTTATACGCACTTACGCTAATGTGTAATAGTAGGGTGATTGTGAGATGAAATGGAGGACCTACAGTTTAACGTGTGATCCGAACCACGGTGGAGGCCTGGCATTTCTCACATTCACAAGTTGTGATTAATACACGTCTTGTCAGAGGTGAAGGAAGGGTTTGGCAATCGGATAAATCTGTGCCGGGACCGAGGATTGAACCCCAGACCCTTAGCACAGAAGTCTGACACCTTACCCCTAGACCACCAGGTTGTGTGTGTCTTAAGGGTAAGTAAATGCTGTAGTGTGGGGTAGAGTGTAGTGGTTGTAATGGTTGGTTGGTAGTTGTATGTGTTTTTTTACTATAATTAATTAAAAATCTATCAACCTAAATACCAACCTCTCCTTATCACAGGCGAACCATATGAAACTGACGACATTGTCCACATGTCCTATGGTACAAATTGTGACGATCCTTCGTAGGAGAAAACTAGAGTATAAGGATTGAAGATGACAAAGGATCAGTTTGTATGCTTTTGTCACAGCTCCCTGTGTTCACGTTGAGTGATCTAAGAGGTCTTCTTCAACAACCCTCTACGGATGACATCAAACGATTTTATAGCGAACAAACAGCTAATTAAGTAATTAGAACTATCTACTGTATTGTGTTTAACCTCTCTCCTTAGATTGTTTGTGTAAGTTAACCTTATAATATTTTAGGCCTGAGTAAAGCTTCATAATTTCGAATATAAACTTGATAAGATTTGAATTTGATTAGAAATTTAAGAGTGTCTCACCATTTGGAAAATCGACTATAAATCTCGAAATCTCAACTTCGAAAGTGGTTCTTAGATTTTTATTAGATGAAATGTAATTTTAAATCCGAATCTTGAAGACAAAATTTTGAATGGCTTAACAGCTTTTATTAAAAGATAAATTAGCCTTGATACAATATTTTTAAATATAATTATTAAAAAAAACTCATCACTACATTTTATTTGGTCATATGGCCGTATTTATACTTTATTTTAAAAACAATTCATTATTTGACTTAGAATAATGATATTAAAGTTCTTATTTTTATTTCCCTTTGAACTTTTCCTGCATCCAAAATGAATAAAAGCAATTAGTTTTATAATTGATTTGTATTTTATTTATAATGTTTTCATTTCATAATATTAAATTCAAATTGAATTAGAAATATTAGGTTTTTTTTATAGATTATTCGATCAGGATCCTGCTCCAATTTTTACAAATCATTGTATCAATTTTGATAGAGTAAAATCAATTCGAAATTAAATATTTTAAGTTTACACAGGATTATTAAAGCGTAGTGAGATTATAGTGACATCTTCCAGCTTTAATAATGTTTCATTAGTTAGTTAACGATCGGTATTTTAATTATGTTTTATGAAGGAGCTTTATTAATTTTTTTTAGCACCATATATTTACTATCCTTCAGGTTATAGCTTATGGAATAGTTACGCCAACGGGCTTAGAGATTAGGGAGTTTATATTTATAGGAAGTGTACCTGAATTTAATGGAGGGAAAGTGGAAAACCACGAAAAAACTACTTCATTACACCCAACCGAGATTCAAACCTCGATCTCACGGTCATCGACATTCTAGTCTACTGCGACTGTAGCGTCTTAGACCATGCGACCATCGAAGTGGATCTTGATTACAATAGAGGTAATAAACTTTCAATGTTCTATTTTGGTGTATATTAAATCATTGCCACTGCTTATAATTATAAAAAATGTTTGAGAACAAAAAGTTTTGTTTTAATATTTAAATGTATCCAAGCGAATGTATTTATTAGTTGATTAAATAAAAGCATATTGAAAATACTTTTTTTTTTATTTAGAAATTAATTCACTGGTATTATTAGTTTACACTTACCACGAAAAAATCAAACTAGGTTACAACTTTTTAATCATATTTTTTATAATTTTGCTTCATTTAAAAGACCTCTTGGTAGGCTCATGGTTTTAGGTGTCAGAACTAAGAGTTAATAGGCGTATAAAAAGACAATATGATCTGGTGTGGATTTAAAACCTAATTATCAAATGAGCCCTATTATAACGTAGATGTAAATATAACAACCAATCTAAACGTTCACACCATCCTTAGAGTAGCATAGGCTAAGCTAAGTAACCAAAACCTACCTACGATTTTGGGATAGCAAAAGACTACTTATAGAAACATTCCCATCATTTACGTGGTAGCCTAACCTACAAATAAAATACAATCCCACCACTTTTGTGATAACATAACCTATAAATTAAAGGCGTCCCCGCCATTTTTGTGATAACATAACCTATAAATTAAAGGCGTTCCCGCCATTTTTATGATAACATAGCCTATAAATTAAAGGCGTTCCCACCATTTTTATGATAACATAGCCTCTAAATTAAAGTTGTTACCACCATTTTTGTGATAACATAACTTATAAATTAAAGATATTCCCACCATTTTTCTGCTAACTTAAGCTACCCACTAAAGGTGTTCCCAAAATTCTTGCGTAGTCACATAACCTAAATAATAAAAACTGTTCCCTTCTTTTCTTTCAAACACAACTTGATACACTTACTGATTGAGCTGAGGTTATGTTTATGTTTAGTAAGTTCACTTGCATACCTACCACTCTATATTTAGATTTCACAACACCGCAAGTGATTGGTAACTGGGAATGAAAAGGCCTATTGAAACAAGGGTGAAACATAATGAAGGTATTTTAACCTTCAAGAGACGAGGTTTCCGCAATTTTTCACTACTCTAAAAAAAATAATGGCCTCCTTCCTGGCTGAGGAAGATATTCTTTCTTGACATTTGAAGGTTGTATCGGGGGCTTACTCCTCTTCACCAACAGTTGTTAGCTTCCACCCCTCAACCCCTTTACCCATCCACTTCCGGTAGCTTCTCAGGAAATGAGTTACTATACGACAGAAACTGAATCTCAAACGAATCTTTTCAACAATAAGAACAAACTTAACATTCATGTAGGAGGAGGCACTTTAAACAGAAAAGGAGAAAGTGGAAGAGACACTATAGGGGGGGGGGGGCCTCTGTTGGGGGAAGGGGGTTGAGAGGGGGGATGTCCCAATTCCCTGCTTCTCGAATTGTAATTCCCAGGAGCGCAGATGCGCTATCTTCCTTAAGGAAACAATGCACCCCCAGCACTTTGAGCAAAGACGTGCGAAACGGCGATGTGAAGTTTTGGGCTTCCTATTATGTGATCTGCTTGTCGTCGTTGGAAAGAAGGCCGTATGTACCTTTCTTTTTATATAGAAATATTGAAGGTTTCTCCCTCATTCTGAACCATAGATTCTGAGCCAAGTTAAGCTTGTCATTTGACATGAGGCTGAAACAGCTATCGCATGTTTCGGCCTCATTCATCTAATATAAATCCATTACTTTATTCGTTTAGCTTAGATTGTTATTTTAAAACAAGAGCTACTACCTTCTTTGGTAACAAGTTCAGATATGTTTGCCTTTTCCGCGCCTTTCTTTTCGAATTTCTTTTTTTCCCTTCTTTTCAGCGATCCGTTGAATAGTTTCTTTGTGAGATAATTGTTATTAGAGATAAACTCTAAAAAAAGGACGTGTATCGAATACAAAATAAAATTATATAAAAAAAAGGCATTAGGTTTATTTTTCTCTGTCTAATTTTCTGAAGAATTCAACTTGTTATTTTTTTACATTAATGTACTATTGAAGAGACCTTGTGTCTTACAAAGAAATTGTTCAAGTTAAAAAGTTTTAAATTAGTAAGAGATGAAATTGCTTTCAAGCCTACAGATTTAGAAAACAACTATGAAGATTTCTTTAACGATAGCATGGGTCAAATTACTTAAGGTTAACTGACATGTACTCATCTTTTTGACTTAAGTTCATTCGAAAATAAATGTACTACATGATTTTAACAAGTATATAATTATTAGCTATAAATATTTATAATAATTACAATTGACGATTTATAAAGGGTCAAACTTTATATTTTATGCTTTTTATTTACCATGTTGCGTAAAGCAGAGTCTTGGATTCTTAAGAATATGGAACAGAAGAACTTAGAATGCTTTGAGTTTTGGTGCTGGAGAAGACTTAAGAAGATTAGGTGGACAGACAGGGTGACACTGAAGAAATCCTAAGAAGAGTGGGGTTGAAGAGAACCATTATGGTTGTGATTCTTCGGACACATCCTTAGGAAGAACTGTCTTCTGCACGACGTCATAGAAGTAAATGTTGGAAGGAAAGAAGAAAATTCTGGGAGCTGATGTAGGAGGCAGAGGAAAGGGCGTATTGGCGATATAATTTCACTGAAAAAAGAAACGGACTTGTCGTAACATATATAGAACTAGATCAAGATATATATAGGATGTAATGAGGTGGACTGGATAGAACTAGCTCAAGATAGGGATAGGTGGCGTACTTTGGTAAGTGTTGCAATGATCTTTCGAGTTTCCAATGCCATGGAGTAATTAAGTCATTATATTATGATATGTTATCAATGTGTAACCGTGTTACAACATGTAATGAAAAGGATTGTTTGGCTCACCGATACTGCCCCCATTTGGCTCGTGTCGACAAAGCTCCACTTAACAAACACATCACGGCACGGCACGGCTCGTATCTGACTGAACTGAGGGGCCTTGGTTTACTGCCCGCCTCTGATTGTGCCTCGCCCAAAGAAAAACAAGACAGTCGACATGCGCAGATTCGTGCGCACCGACGAGTGTGTTGTGAAAGCAACGGATCTATTGTGCGGCGCGAGTTTTGAACCAAGCCGAGACTGAGTGAGCAAGTTCTAGAACAGTGCTACCCCCCTTACCCCTCTTCCCATCCTTGCTTCCCGCGCTTTGAGAGCACGTGACTCCTATCGTGTGTATATAATGGCAGGACTCTGTAGTGCCAGTACACACATCACTACAATCTCTAGGTGAGACACTTTGGTCTTTTATATGTTTAGTTTTGTTTATTTCAAAATTCTCTTTGGCATTAATTGGATTCAAAATTACATTTTAGCGATGTTATGTTAATTTTCAATCTTTGTTTATTTTTGTCGAGTCTGCAGGGTTTTGATTAGAGACCATGGTACAACGTAATACCGTTGCACGGTTGGACCCAAAACATTTTTCAGATAGAGTAACTCTTTTTATCCGCTTCACGGATGGGTTTACATTTTAAAGCACCGCCCAGTCGTGTTGAGCTCTACCGCTGAGGACGGGGAGATCGAGGTTCGAATCTCGGTCGGGTGAACTGGGGTGGTTTTTCCTAAATGGTTTTCCACTCTCCCTCCACGCAAATGCGGGTTCACTTCCTATAAATTCAACCTTACCCATTCCTAATCCATTAGCGTAATTAGTACTTAGGCGTATAACCCGAACGGGTAGTAAGACGCGGTGCTAAATAAATATATTAAAGCACCGCCATTTTTAAAGTGCAGTATTCTATTGGATTATATCATTTTTATATTTTAGTAAACTTACAGTTAATGATTTTGTTACTAGTTGTAAATGAGAATATCATTTATTGGAGGTTAAGCCAGGGGCTGCGAGCCTGCGTGCTTAGTCTGCTAACTTTCTTCATATGTTTGGTTTTTCAACTGTAATAAATCTTTCAATAATAGAGATGTGTCGTTGGCGCGAACTGCCCACTCTTGGTATTCTTTCTCACGGGAGTATTCCATTCCGTAAAGAAACAAAAAGACCAACAACTATATCATGTTTCACTTATGTTTTATTCTTAACTTCTTAAGGTTGAGTACACCCGGATCCCTCTTGACACACTCTCAAGTCCGGCCTTTCTTTTCTTAGTCTTTCTTTTCCTAGCGTCTGTTTCATCTTACTTACACCACACCTTAGAGAGACCAAGGTGTCGTCTAGCAGCACACCTTTCAACCAAGCCACCGGGTGTGATGCAGACGGTACACCTGTAATGGCTGTTAAGATAAACTTTTATCTGGAACACATTGTTTATTACTCTGGTAAATTGAGAGTCACCGATGGCAACGGGCTAATATCCTTATTATATTACCAGAGTCTGTAGTTTACTATTTCTATCTTTCGTTATTATTATTATCCCTATCAGATTTGTACGAAGGTCAATTTAACTGTACATTTGTTTGGATTTTTTGATCGGGCCTTTTTGAGCTTGGGGTCGTGCCCCGGGTCTTATGTTGTGTTATTATTTTTTTGGGCCATTTTGTATGGATTCTACGTCTAACGCTAGGTATGTTTCACTTTCTCAGAGTTTTTGTCATTTTGTTGAATAAAAAAATAAAACTCTTTTTGTAACCAACCTGACTGTTATTAATGGGTATAAGAGTACACAAGGGGGGAGGGGGTTTACAAATGTTGACCGCAAACTATATTTGTGTACTCTAAAAGTGCCTTCATAAAACAAAATGCTACTATATTTCTGTGACACCCAGTGTTGGTTTCCCGCGTAACTTGATTAAATGTAGTCTCTGTATTGTTTCCAGAACTCGCGCTGAAGGAATCAAAACATGTCATTATTGTAGACTATATGAAAAGCAACGGTAAACATTTTTTTTAACTTTATTTTTTTATTTTTTGCGGCTTCATCCATTGTGAGTTTCAGGGAATGTAATTTGATTCTCTTACCCCCCTCCTCCCCCCTCTTCAACAACCATATACCTTTTTCCGCGTCGTTTGATTGAACGCAGAACAGACCCACAAAAGATATCGCATTGAAACAAATTGGCATTGTTGTTGGGTATTTTTTTTTTGAAAGAACGGGCCAAGGTTTTTATTTCATGTATTGAAATGTGAAGCACTAGTTTTGTAAGAGATCTCTTTACATGCACGCGTGCGTGCGTGCGCGCGCGCGCGCGCGCGCACACACACGCACACACACACACACACACACACTCTTGGCTACACTCGAGTATATTGTGTTTATTTATTTGTGTAAAAATACTAATATATATACTCAGAATTGCCAACGCTTTCAAATTCACCCTAATATCTACAATAGTTTTACGGTTTTACTTAATTCTTTGGATATTTTCTATCATTTTACGGAGTAGCTAATTTCAATTTCATTTATCTATCGTGCACTTTCTGAACCGACTTATTATATCAACACACGACTTAAAAACTAACTTAATTCTAAAAGAGACACAACATCCAGCCCACGGCCGTAAATTTTTCAATTTGTAAGGGGAAACCCAAATTTCACTAATGAAAAACTTTTTTTAAGCCATGCCATGAATCGAAACCCGGGTCCCTTTACTCAGTAGACAACAGACTACCGAATGAGTTAAAGTCTGTTCGTGATAGGTTTTTACCTGGAATGATAGTTCAAAAATCATATGTTTAGGTTTTGGTTGCCAACACTTGTAGAATATCACAGTTTTGTTTTAAATGTTAAGTTTTTAATTACCTGTTATATTTTACATTTAAAATAACGTAAGCTTAAGTTTTCTTACACTGTTTCATAACTTTTAATCATTTCTTTTTACCCAATCCGAAACAATATTTTAAACATAATTAAAAGTACTTTTCTT
This sequence comes from Timema podura, assembly GCA_033556935.1. NCBI lineage: Eukaryota > Metazoa > Arthropoda > Insecta > Phasmatodea > Timematidae > Timema > Timema podura. The sequence goes on along the minus strand of JAVRXN010000006.1, from coordinate 17,399,193 downwards.
GTTTGGAACGTTATCTATGATGTGTAATATAGTGCATACATTATTAATACCTTTTAAAACAGGCATAGTATTTAGGCCTTGGAAAAGAAAAAAATACTTGTAATTATATATATATAATACATTATTTTATAATTATTTTATCGTATTTCGAAATATTTAAAGAATAAAATATTTGTTATCCACTGCGTGGGTGCATCATTGTAAAGAACTTGTTTTCGTCACGTTCAATCACATGGTTTTAAATTCGTCGGTCGCCATTTTGAAGCTATTTTCTTTAGACCTTTTGTGAAAGTGATGGGAATAATAAATTAAATTAATTTTAGCACCGCGTCTTACTACCCGTTTGGGTTATACGCACGGGAATAATATTTTTTTTAAAGTAGAATAAAACGATAAATAAACTTTGTTACCGATCTCAAATAAACATATAAATAATTTTGGCCCTTTGGCCACATTACCATCTGTTTTCATTCCAGTTATCGAAAGTGACAGTTGTCAGTTGTTGGCGTAGGGATGTATTAGGGACTATTTCTAGTAACTTTTTGAGCTGTCATTCAAGTAAACTAACGTCGTGAATGTATTATAAAGTGTCTCGACTACAGAATAACCGGATTTTTAAGTAGCCAGCATCAGAGGTTCTCTTTTACCTACTTTATAATAACATAGTATAGATATACTTTTTTTTAACACCCCCGTATTACTACCCGTTCAAGCTATACGCTTATGTACTAATTACTATCATGATTTAAGGTATTAGGAAGGTTTTATTTAGAGGAATTGTACACCCATTTGCGTGGAGGGAGAGTGAAAAACCATTTTGTAAAAAAAATCACCCACTTCTGCACCCAACCGAGATTCGGACCTCGATATCCCCGTCATCGGCAAATTAGTCTGCGACAGTAGCGCGTTACACCATGCGGCCACCAATTAATTCAACCTTCCATTACAATCTCATTAGCGTAATACTTAATAGTCTATTTGAAATGGTACTTGTCATTAATTTGGAAAGACATGATTTTAAAAATATTTTTACAAATAGTATTTTTAAAGAGTTCTTAACTTTCCAAAGTAGGTTATTTAATATTTGAAGATCTGATAAAAATTGGAAATATCCGCTTTCGTGAAGTACCTTTAAAGTCCTTTTCATGGGAAAAAGAGATGCGCCAATTTTATTGTAACTTTGAACAAACTCGTTTACCAATTTTTATCAACATTTTAACTGTCTAGTTGACCTCCTTGGTCTTGAGGTAAATTATTATTATTATTAGTACCGCGTCTTACTACCCGTTCGGATTGTACGCATTTACGCTAATGTGTAATGGTAGGGTGATTGTGAGATGAAATGGAGGACCTACAATTTAACGTAGGATCCGAGCCACGGTGGAGGCCTGCCATTCCACACATTCACAAGTTGTGATTAATACACGTCTTGTCAGAGGTGAAGGAAGGGTTTGGCAAGTATTGAGGTAAAGTGATCACCTCATGACCCGATGTTAGTGGGTTCAAACCCAGCCCGGGTCGAGGATTTTTCCTTGAGCGATAACAATACGTATCACAACAGTTAAACTGTCAAATTGTGGCTGTAAAAGAACCCTGAAATGTATGTGAAAATATGTTTCCCGACAAGATTAGTAGGCTCTTTCGTCCTCGCTCGAAGAGATTCTCTTGTGCCGAGTAATGTAATCAATTGTTTATGAAAGTGCACGTTAAATACAATATAAAATTATGCTAATTTTGAGAAAATCCGTTCTCTTTCTGTCCCCTGAGTTATCTATCTAATCCTAAAATTAATGTTAGTTAACTACAAAAAACCTCTGGGAAACTTTTAGACACTAAGTTTTAACCTGATCAACAAAGCGGTTTAGGCACAAGTTCCATTAACAAACAGACAAATGGTTTTTCAAAATAAAAATATCTTTTCGGTTTCATTAGGTTATAAAAACCTCTACTTCCATAAAAATATTGAATTAATTCTTTTACGATAACAATACTTTCTTTCTTCTATGAGTTGCTAGAAAGTCCAAAAAATTTTAGTGTGGATAGAACGACATCAAAATGAAAACTTGAGATAAAGTAAAAAGCTTTCCCTGTTCGGTATTTTTTTTCCCCCAAAGACTTCACAGTTCATCCATTTTGCGGAAGGCAGGCTGACAGGCTCGCGGGCTAATTTATGGAACTGCCACTTGGGGGTGCTAGTGGCGAGCTTCTTCGCATGACAAATGACTTTCAAAACGCGCAGTATGTCCGAGATATCTTCTTTATTATAAGTCGGATATTTTCGTCGCGCTAAAGAAGTGGTTCGCAGGAGGCGCAATTAATAATTTCTATGTGTGTGTGTTTTTTTTAATGGTGTATGGTTATTTTTCATTTTTTATTTTCAACTTGGTAGTGAAGATGTGAATTAATAAGGTTGATTTTTTATTCGACGAAGAGAAAAAATTATCTATTTTTAAAAGTAATTAGCTTTTTGATAGAATCTTGTCATGTTCTAAACCTGATTTACTTTTGATTTTTGTTTTATTTTCAAATCATACTTTCATTGTTTTCTTAACCTTTTATAACGGGTGACCTGGTGGTCTAGAGGTAAGGTGTCGGACTTCTGAGCTGGCGGCCGGGTTCAATCCTCGGTCCCGGCACAGATTTATCTGATTACCAAACCCTTCCTTCACCTCTGACAAGATGTGTATTAATCACAACTTGTGAATGTGAGGAATGCCAGGCCTCCACCGTGGTTCGGATTCCACGTTAAACTGTAGGTCCTCCATTTCATCTCACAATCACCTTACCATTGCACATTAGCGTAAGTGCGTATAACCCGAACGGGTAGTAAGACGCGGTGCTAATAATAATAATAACCTTTTATTTATTTTTCTACTAATTGTTTTGAGCTTGGAACTGTGCTGAAAAAATAACCTCGAAAGTTTAAAACATGGTCTGAGAAATCCTTCAAAACAAATAAAGTAAAACGAGTTCGTAGTTGAAAAAGCGTCATTTTAATTCTCGCTGTAGCGTTTGGCATATTTGCCCGTGAGAAATGCAGTCTCTAGTTTTATTTTTACTTTAAATATTTTTAGGTAATTAAACGTGAACAATTTCATACAAGACATGTTTCAATTTAAATTAAGTTGTGTCCAAGGCACATAATTTTAGTGGAAAGTTGTTCATCCTTCCATCTATGCTAAATTCACAAATTCGTGAAGGTAGATACAAGATAAAAATTCATTCCCCCTCTCCCCGACCCGAAAAATTAGAAACTAAATCTACACTGCCACCAATCATAACGATTCATTGTTATGTACAGTAACTCGACAAGATGAGGGTAGTTAACACATTAAAATGTGAGTCAAAGTTTCAACATGTTAAAATTAAAATATATAATACACTTAAACATTTTACATAATTATATTTAAACCATATAGATGTTTAATTATGCTTGAGAAGAGATTGAAGTAAAATGTACTTGATATAAATTAGTCGGGGTCGCTTTGTCGGCAAGTCACTTTGATATTTAATTAAAAGCTCCCGAAAATATTTATACAAAAGGAGAGGAAGAAATCAAAAACTTTTTTCACATATTCATCACTTATTTTTAGTTTATCTAGTCTACATCCTTGAATTATTTCAAAATAGATATTGCTAACTCTAATATATATTTTTAAATTGATATAACTTAAAGAGTAGCCAACTGTAAAAGGAATTCAGGCTCTCGGGAAATAAGAATCATGCTTCCGGTTCGTTCCTTTTCTTATAAAACGGAATTAGTTCTATACGGGCCTTCTTTCGACTGGAACTAAAATCCGGGAAGACAGATCCCTTTCCATCACCGATGAAATAACGCACGAAATAAAAAAAAGTAAAAGCAATTTTTTTTTTCCACGGCACAAAATGACCTTTCTTTTTCTTCATATTTGTTTATCTCCGTTTAGATCCTTCACCCCTAACCCCAGTTTTTTCAGATTCAACCTATTTTTTTCCACGTAAAATAAAGACTTACTGGCGCGATATATGGGAGACATTGATGCCAGATCTTCTCATCCAGTGTTGCAGGATTTAAGGGAACAGGGATTTGCACTATGTTTGTGTGGCATCCCTGGCGGTGGAAGACATTTTGTTTGAGTATTTCATGGGTTTGGTTCTACACGTGAACTAGCGGCTGTAGGGCTAACAAGAGGGGAAAAGAGACTTGGCGTGTTTTAAAAATGTTAGACAGAGAAATATGGGGGTAAGCTAAGGGAGGAATCATGAAGAAATATGGAGTGTAGTTGTCACAATGTGTTACTTTTGTGTGTGTGTGTGTGTGTGTGTGTGTGTGTGTGTGTGTAAAGGGGGGGAAGGATGCATTTTTATTGTCGACTTTTTACGTCTCCATTCTTAGCACTGTTATTTCACACATCCGAAACACACGCATAAACCCAAGTTGTTGTTGTTCAACTGTGATGAACTTTACTACTTTTTTCCTTAAAAAAAATCGTTAATGGGAGATTGTACCACCACCCTTATCAACTCATAGATAGGGGATGGTGCACAAATACGAGTTAAATATAAATGTAAAAAAAATATACAACAAATGATAATTGCAGTGGAGCCGATAGGACAACATATGACGTATAGGCCTCTCTCTGTGGCCTATACGACATTTTGATTCTCCATGAACTCTCCCCAGTTATCATTAGCTGAACTGATATATCGAGTAACACGGGGTAGAGGACGAGAAGGCGTTTCAGTTAAAGTTTCAACTTATTAGTCTACTCTTAGCTAAAGAAAATAATATCTGTATGAGGTTAACATATATTTATTATGAAATATAACAATTAATATTGGTAAATATGTATATATAATATAAACAAATCATACGAAATATATATATAAAAATATATATATGAAATGGGGTTATACCCAAACTACTAAAGTTGTCATACATGAATACAGAAATGTTTACTCTACGGCCCCTTAGGGTCTCCGCGGCAATCCGCCATACAGCAAAAATTAAAACTTAGCCACAAAAGGTCAATAGTCCGCACACAATAAGGAAAACTTATATAACATTTAACTAGAAAATATCATCATTTACAAACGTCTCCCTGCCGCCAAAACTTACCTATCGCACATCGGGAGATAGCCTACAATTAAATTATAGGTCAGTCAACACAAACTACACAGCCGGAAGGGCAATAAGATATCCCACCTCTCATAGGTAACACGCCATGCGTGGCCTTGCAATGACACACACAAGGTTACGTTCGTCTACAGTGACAATCATTTATTGAGCCAGATGGGCTATAAACAAGATTCCTGCAAAATAACATGTCTCTAAGCTGCTTCTCATACCAAGCTGAGTATACCTTTCCTACGTAATCTACCATTACTCAAAAAGGACCTAACTGCAAAATTATATTATTGACCATTTAAATTAATCATGACAAAAATACTCGCGTCCAAAGGGGACTTTATTTACTTTTACAAAACAATCCATAAATCCAGTCCATGATTATATATTAAATTTAATAAAATTTTACATAAATAAATATCGAGAGTCCAAAAGAGAATTTTGAAGTATAATGGCCAAAAAGGAATTTGTACCTTAATATCATCCTATCCCAGTATGTGTCTCTCGACACGGTTGAATTCAAGAAGTGAAGATTAACATGAATAGCACCAGTATATAAACGATTATTCTCTGAGAGGGGGGGGGGGAACAAAGGGGGAAAGCAGAACATAGAAGAACACAGACACGGACCAGAGGGAAGGGGGTGGTAATTCACGGAAAAGAACATACTACAAGTGTGGAGAAGCGACTAGAACATACTTTCTTCCTCACGTGGCCACTTCCGCGTCACTATATTCCCAGGATGCATTGGGCGGGCTCTGCGTCTAGTTCGACACGCCTTCACTCGTTTCAGTTTTAAATCAACACTTCGGCGTGGATGTAGTGCTCGCGGGGGGGGATCAGTCAGTGAGACATCATACGGTGAATGGGGCGCTTGGTGAGTAGATTCCAATGTTTATTTCTTTTGGTGTTGTTGGAATAGTGTTCATTAGTACGACTTAAGCTAAGTGCCCACTGGGTCGGTACCGCACGGACGGAACGTACCGCACGGACCGCACATTTTAGGGGGGTGCGTCCACTATCCGCACTGACGGCACGGATGGAAACTCGGTTTGCTCAGCTGCTCTTGAGCCAGAAGGTGAGCTTCTCGTTTGAAAGCTCAAGGAAGTAATGTTTGCATTTCTGTTATTGTTGGATTTGTCTCATGTTTATATTTGTGCTTTTGTGAGTGATATTTCACCGTGTTATTTAAATATGGAAAGCGACGAAGAATGTTTAGTTCTTAGTTGCCTTTTAATTGAAGAGGAGAGAAGAAAATGTAGGAAACGACAATTCTGGGTTCACATCAACAGGAAAAAGACCTATGTTTGGCGAATACTACACATTATTTCCTGATCTGGTTGAAGATGACGCCAAAAATTCCGGCCCGCACTTGATTTTAATTCACTCGCCCGGACTTTCTGTCGGATGGCGGAACGGCGGAGAGTCCGTTGCCGGCGGTACCGACGTAGTGGGCGCATCTTGGTAACAAATAATGCTACGAATTAGTTGTACTTTCCGTTCCGTCCGTGCGGTACCGACCCAGTGGGCGCTTACCTTTAATCTTTTATTCTTGTAGGTAGCGTTTATGCCGATAAACGTTACAAGATGAAAAGCACATTCTAACCTAATACACAATTTAGCGCGCTCCATTATTAAATTATGGACTAATTAATTGTAGATGAGTAGAAAGCCCACATCACGTCAGTCTTATCTTGTCCGGTTTAAACGTGACCGTGAAAATAGGGTTTGAAGTCCGGCTGAGTGTACTGGGGATGTTAATATGCTTATAGCACACGCTGATGATCTAAACAAGCTAATTTAGTCCAGTTTGATGGTGACACAGAAGTCAAGAGTTCAATTCCTAGTTTGGTATATCTTGTGTCTATTTCCCACTCTTGCTCCATGCATTTGCGGGTAAATACTAACATTGATCTTCATAAACCCTGTCCCATTAACGTTATACGTATAGACCGAACGGGTAGTGACAGGGGGGGAAAAAGTAAATTTGTTTTAAAGAGAGTAGAGGGGACATGGATTTGCGAGTAGGAAATATAAAAAGGTTAAACGCAATCCAACATTAATTTTTTAAATTGACCCCTTATATGGTCTGTGTGCTTATTGGTTTGTGCTTGTGTGTTTGCTTGTGTGTTGGCTTGTGTTTGTGTGTGTTTTTGTTTGTGTTTGTGTGTGTTTTTGTTTTTGTTTGTGTCGTGTGTGTGTTTTTGTTTTTGTTTGTGTCGTGTGTGTGTGTTTGTTTTTGTTTGTGTCGTGTGTGTGTGTGTTTGTTGTGTCTTGTGTGTGTGTGTTTGTTGTGTCTTGTGTGTGTGTGTGTTTGTTGTGTCTTGTGTGTGTGTGTTTGTTGTTGTCTTGTGTGTGGTGTGTGTGTGTTTGTTGTGTCTTGTGTGTGTGTGTGTTTGTTGTGTCTTGTGTGTGTGTGTGTTGTTGTTGTGTCTTGTGTGTGTGTGTGTTGTTGTGTGTTGTGTCTTGTGTTGTGTGTGTTTGTTGTGTCTTGTGTGTGTGTGTGTTTGTTGTGTCTTGTGTGTGTGTGTGTGTTTGTTGTGTCTTGTGTGTGTGTGTGTTTGTTGTGTCTTGGTGTGTGTGTTGTGTGTTTGATTGATTGTGTCTTGTGTGTGTGTGTGTGTTTGATGTGGTGTGTTTGATTGTGTGTCTTGTGTGTTGGTGTAAAACTTGACATCTCAATCGCTAATAATTTTTTTAATCGCTTAGATAAAACCTATTGCACTCGCTACAAACAAATAAAATAAAGTATTAATGAAACAATATCTAAATTGCCCCTAAACCCTGCCCCCTCCCCCACCACCACACTCGTCTCTGATTGGCAAACTGCTGAACCCAATCGCCGTAAGAGTTTTGGATATGAGGGGGGTGGTGGGGGGAAGAATACCATCAATAGGTGGAGAGAGAACGAGACAGATAAATAAGGGAATGGGAACCTTCTACCTTTTTTTTTTGTTTATTACTAACCCCCCCTTACCACTTATCCTTGTCCCTAGCTCCCCCATTTTACCCCTTACCCACTACCCCCAACCCGGTTAAAAGAGACTTCACGTGATTAATGAGATTAGTAGTCAGCCAACTTTTTATTGGTGAATACTCTCTTCCTCTTTGGCCGTCTATGTGAATATCCTAACCCCTCCTCCTTCCTCTTTCTATCAACCCGTCCCAGTTTTTTTTTTTCCCTCCTGTCCTTGTTCCGTCCGGGACTGCAGTTTTAATCTCTCCGGGTCCGGTTCTACGAGGACTTCCTGAGCAGATAGAGGATCACGTGGACAGGTGGGAGGATATTGTTCTACTATATAAATACGTTCCTCTTTTCTTTCTCCTGTTAAAGAAAAAAAAAAAAAAAATATATATATATACCCTCGGCGCTGAAGGGGGTTGCGATTTGATTCGTCATTATTTACCTGGGAAACTGGGGTGGGGTGAGGGGGCGGAGAAGGGGTGGAGACAAAAATCATATATATTTTTATTTGTTTCTACTAAGACCATAAGACCATAAGGGAGGATGAAAAAAAAGGAAGTAGACAAGATGGGAAATCACAATAAACCGAATGAGGGGAAATGTATTTCTGCCCTCTTCTTTATTTCAGGTTCACTCCCTAAGTAGAATTAAGTTTGTTGATGTTGGGGAGAATAAGACCGGGGGGGGGGTAAGGGGGTGAGGGGAGGGTTAATTAAGCGTTTTATCAATAGTTGAAGTTATTCTATCTAATATAAGAGATAGAAACTGGGAAGGTGAATTTAAGACGATCCACCAACAGTTATTGTCCTCGATATGTTATAAAATTAGTTAACACGTTGATATTAAAGCGATTGATGGTAAACTTTATTTATCTATTTTACCAATAGAACCCTAGAGACCTCTGTTACATATTTACAAATAATTATGTTTAGAACCATCATTTGAATATGATTTAATTACTTTCAAAATAATATATATATGGTTAGCACCGCATCTTACTACCCGTTCGGGTTATACTATTGTGTATTAAATTACCTTAATTGTTTTATGGATTATGAAGTTTACCCACATTTGCGTGGAGGGAGAGTGTAAAATCATTTGGGGATAATAACTCGGTGCACCAGAACGAGATTCGAACCTCTATTTACCCACCATCGGCACTCTAGTCTACTGCGAGAGTAGCGCGTTAGACCACGCGGCCACCGAAGCGGGTAAAATAATATTGAAAGTTAGTTGGGGTAGTGTTTGTAATTAAAATTAAAATTAAAATTTGATCATAAACAATCTCATTTTATCAAACTTATGATGGCGAGGTCAGGGTTCGAATCCCATCTTTTTGAGATGAGTTTTTTTTTTTAAACTGAATGGTTTACCATTATTTATCTACTCAAATTTAAGTACTTTTGCTCTAAAGATTATCTTCTTCATCCTTACCCCATTGGTGTAATTAAATACGGTAGCCCGATTGGCTTCTATAAACCATTTTTAAATAACACCTCAGCCGGCCCCGTGGTGTAGTGCTCAGTGCACCTGGCTACGAGTCTAGAGGTCTGGGGTTTGATTCGTGGCTGGTACCTTGGGTATTTTTCCCGAAAGGGAAATTACCCCAATAGTCACCAAGGGTTTGGTTAACTAGGCTTAATTTAGGTTTAAGTGTTTCCATTGGTTCCACACCCTCATTCTTATTCTCACCATCACCTAATCTCATCGGGACATGGAAAGATCCTCCACGGAAAGTACGTACGAACAGTTCATTTGGGCGTCCCTTGGGCTACGGTACATAGTACTGGATGATCTGTACACAAACTGCTTACGAGTGATTTATCCCAGACGCGCATTTATTATTATTTTTTATTATTATTATTATTATTATTATTATTATTATTTATATTATTATTTACCGACACCTTTATTTCTTCAAACTGTTTTACTATATTAATTGTTGGTATTAGTAATTATTTCTTAGAAATTCCTTTAAGCTTGTATTTAACAGCGGTCTCCCTGTCTCATTACTCACCCCATCTAGAACTCTTACCCCATTTTTCCTTGTGAGAGTGTTTAGAACCTTTATTTGTTTGAACTTTATCGCTACCTCTCCCTCCCCATGTGACACTTCTTGTCATGGATGATCTCAGAGGAAAAGTTAAGAAATGATTGAGAACATTGAAATCAAAACTGGTTTCAAAAGGATTTATTGCCAAAAGAAAAGTACTTTTACTTTTAAATCCATTACATTTTCCACCTTATGGTCTGGGTCACTTTTTTTATTCAAGCCATATATTTTCCACTGCCGGCTTGCTAGGCCTGTCGTAGCTTCATACGCCTTATAAGACCAGGACAGCCACAATATCCAGTCCCCCGACCGTTTATTCATCACTGTGAAGGGGTAAACTCATATATCACCAATGATACATTTTTCGGCCATCCCAGGAATCGAACCCGGGACCTTTAGCTCAGTAGACAAACACACTACCGACTGGCTCTTCTTCAATTGGTGTACATTTACAGAAGCTTAATATAAATACTATAAAAGTTTATTTGCAAGATATTAACTTGGATGAGAGGTGACCTGGTGGTCTAGGGGGTAAGGTGTTAGACTTCTGTGCTGGGGGGTCCGGGGTTCAATCCTCGGTCCCGGCACAGATTTATCTGATTGCCAAACCCTTCCTTCACCTCTAACAAAACGTGTATTAATCACAACTTGTGAATGTTTGGCATGTCAGGGCCTCCACCGTGGTTCGGATCCCACGTTAAACTGTAGGTCCTCCATTTCATCTCACAATCACCCTACCATTCACACATTAGCGTAAGTGCGTACAAACGTAGTAAGACGTGGTGCCAATAATAATAATACTTTGATGAGTTATCGTTGCCTATAATCTCTTTGCATGAACCTTCTCCAATTGGAGTAAATTTCCACCATCCACTCTGAGTCTTCTGACAGTTTATTTACAAGTTATTTCAGTCTTTTGTTGGTAAAAAAAAAACTTCCTTCTCTAGGAGGTAAATGTGAGAAATAACGAGAGCCTACCCAAACCTTCTTCTTCCAGCCGTAACTTTGGCATCGTTATCGGAAGCTGCCGTGCAAGAGGTAACCTTAACCCTCTTCATCTCATGTCTTGAGCGCCTTCCACCAATCTCTCCTGAACAATACGACCTCTACACAAGGATCAAAGCAGAGAAAAGAAGGATTGACAAGATGGCTTATAATAGGATGAAGAGACGCAATAAGCGTCGAAAACGAGAGAGTCTTCCTTGAAGAGAGACAAAAAAAAAAAAAGGTAGAATCTCACAGGAGGAGAGGATTTCAAATGGATGTTGCAAGTATATCGGGCTTCATTCTGCCTCGTTCCCTATACTTTCTGTATGAAAAGAGCTCACAGTGAAACAAGATGGTGGGGGGGTAAGGGGTTGGAAAGGATTCGGATGGGGAGGAAAGGGATTTTCTACGCTGAATGGTTGGTAAGCCTTTGGTAAGCTCCGCGGATATACAGACTCGCAGTAAATTATAGTTACGTGACTTAAAAGCTTTTGAGAGGAAAAGGGGGGGGGGGTGGCGTTACCCCCCCTTGAAACTAAAGGACCTCTCCCACCCCCTTTAATTCACCTTTCTAACTCTAAAAAAAAAAACAACCCCTTAACCTACAAAGGTTCCGCGTTGAGTGAAATGAGAAGGTTAAAGGGGTAGGGGGTACCATAGAGATGAAAAAAAAAAAAAACACTTTTCCTCCCGCCAAAATAAGGATGACGAAAATTGATACAGTTAAATGTAGTGGAGAGTGGGACTAAAGTCCTAGATAAGTGTTTTCAATGGGGGATGATTGTTGGGTGGTGAGGGGATGGAGGGGAGGACTAAATTGGACGCCTCTTGTAAGTCTCCTTCATTGAAACTTTGTTGAGGATGATAGTAAAACACCTTGGGCGACACGGGAGGAATATGAAAGACGATTTATTGTGCGGGTGAAGTTCTTGGAAAATACTGTTGCACTTTATTTTTATATTTCTCTGGGAAAAAAAAGTTAATATAATTAATTATAACATTTGTGTTCTTTTCTATCAGGAGGTTGAATAAAGATCTAAAGATCTATAGTTATAAATCCCCAGTGGAGTTTTTTTTAAACTATAGATTTGAGGTATTTAACGTGAACTTTCTGAACCGTCAATTATTTCAGCACACGACTCATAAACTAACTTAAATCTAGAGAAGAAACAACATCCAGTCCCCACAAATGTTTAGTCATCACGGTGATAGTCAATGACACATTTTTTCGACCTGACAGGAATCGAATCTGGGAACCTTAGTTTAGTGATATTAGTTGGAAATATTGTATAGAAATCTAATTATTTAGTTCCATTCATCATGTTTACTACCCGTCTGGACTATCCTAATATTTACACTAAATAGGTAAGCCTATAGATTAGTATGGAATTTTTTGGTAAAAATGTACTCACATTTGCATGTTATAAAAGAGGGTAGCATTTTAGTGGGGGAAAAAACGCACTTGTTCGGCCAAGAATGATTTGAACCCAGTTAGCGAGAGTGACGTCTTATAATAATACCATGTGACCATCAGTATGGTACCTTATCACCCCTTAGATGGGAAAAAGGGCATAAGTTTCGTCTCGTCTGATTTACCGGTGATGGGAGGTCGGGTTCAGAATATTGGCAGGATATTCAGTTTTATTTTTTCCCACCCTCCCTCCACGCAAATCAACTTGCATCTCCTCTTAATTTTACCTTCCTCACTCCTACCCCATCAGGGTAAGTATGCGAAAGCCCAGATGAGTATTTATACATAGTAATCTACATTTTTAATTCTAAATTCACTTTTTATAAGAATTTTTATATCTGTAATTATTATAAATATATAATACATAAATGATTTTAGGGATTAGGAAGGCTATATTTATAGGAAGTGTACCAGCATTTGCATGGAGGTAAAGAAAAAAATCATTGTGAAAAAAAACACCCTCAGTACACCTGACTGAGTCTCGAACCTTGATCACCCTCTGTCATCGGCAGTTTAGTCTACTACGGGAGTAGCGCGTTAGACCATGTGACCACGGAAGCTGGTTGGAATTGGTTTAAAAATCTGAAGTGAAAGGGTTGGCTCCTGAAATTAAATCCCCACTCCAAACAAAGGCATTTGGAATTTGGATGAAATGACAATTGATCGATAATATTTTCTCTCCAAATAGAAGGTATCTTGTTGAACGCTTGCACTGTCAAAGTTACTTTTTTACTCTCTTTAAAAAAAATTAATGGAATTGAGGTGAGTAAAGCCGTTCTATCTCATTAAAAAATAAAACAATGAAAATTATCTTAAGAATATCTTCTCAAGTGTCTTAATGGTCTAAGGCTCAACTCGCCTGTTATATTGGCCTGCTAATGACGGGAAGATTGGGGTTCAAATCCTGGTCGGGTCCACTGAGCGTGGTTGGTCAGTAATTGTTTCCTACTTTACCTCGAAGCAAATGGGAGTAGATTACCTCTAAAATGCCTCCTTCTTCATTCTTACCCCCTTAGAGTAATAATAATAATGCGTATAATATTAACAGATTATAAGACGCGGTGATGAAAAATCTTATTGTTAAAATAAACAAATCGATAAACTGATTCGAATGTTACTGTTGTTAAAGAAGTGAGAAATGCAAAAAAAAATTGGCACTTAAATAAGTTTTCAGACTCACTTAAGTGGCTACATGGTCTAACGCGCAACTCTTCACAGTAGATTAGACTACCGGTGAAGAGTAGATCAGGTTTCTAATCTCGATCGAGTGTTACTAATGGTGGTTTTTTTTTTCAAAATAGCTGTACACTCTCCATTCACGCAGGTTTGGGTACATTTCCTATAAATATAACCTCCCTAAAACCATTGGTTTCATTAGTACATAAGCGAATAACCCGACCGAATAGTAAGACGTGGTGCTAAAAAAAAAATTGACAAGTGTGGTGACCTTTCGAGTTACAACCCCATCCTCTGACAAGACGTGTATTAATCACAACTTGTGAATGTGTGGAATGCCAGGCCTCCACCGTGGTTCGGATCCCACGTTAAACTGTAGGTCCTCCATTTCATCTCACCATCACCCTACCATTACACATTAACGTAGGTGCGTATAACCCGAACGGGTAGTAAGACGCGGTGCTAATAATAATAATAATAATAATAATAATAATAATAATAATACAACCCCAAGAGTTTACTGTGGGTTTTAGTGATTACACTCAAAAGGGATTATCGTGGTCTGAACTGTTAAGGGCACCGCTTACTCGAAGAGAGTTATAATCACAATGAAGTATTTCTAACTAAAATTGTAGATCAAAGCAGGGAGTCGAATCAAAATAAATATTAATCGGCTCCGGATGTCTTGTTTGACAACTGGTACCAGTAAGGAATTGCACCATCGCGTGTGTGTGTGTCAGGGTAAAAAGTAGTGGGGATCCTTTGTGTTGGTTTTCGTGGCGTGCTGCGTGTGTTGCCTACCTCACGGGTGCATACAGCGGCAAAACCTCTAAGTCTCGTAGTGACGTCATCTGGCGTGAGCGTTTCACTTTCCTTAAGCCACCCCATTAAACCTGTATAGTTTTTACTTTCTCTCAACATCTCGGAGAGAAAGTAATGTGATCATCAAAATAAATTTAACTGAGATTTTTTTTTAATAAATTTTGATGTTTCATGATCCCCTGAAACAGGAAAAGTAGTTTTCGCGATGCAGTCTATCTGTTTGTTTGTCCTAGAGCCGAAACAGTTTCACTGATAGGGCTAACCCTTGGTATCTAGGATCTTAATAATGCCCCCCCCCCTCCCCCGAAGAGTTATTGGAATCATCTATACCTATACTCCATTCACGGTGGGAATTACTCTCTGAAAGGTCTTTTTTCCTACCAATATCCTTCTATATAATAGATTTCTGTTACGGAAAAAGGCCTTTCAGAAAACAATTCCTACGCTGAACAGACTTTAAAATAAGGGTGGTTTACTGAAGGGCAAAAAAAAGAGCTAGCCAATTTTCTTGAAAACCAATCTAGCGATATGACTACATTTTGTATCTCGATATTGTTTAACATGACAACACAGCTGCTTCGGTGGCTGCATGGTCTACCGCGTCACTCTCGTGTGAGATTAAACTGGTGATGACAGAGATATCGTGGTTCGAACCCAAGTCAGGTGTACGGAAGTTGGATTTTTTCCGAAATAGTTTTTCCATCATCCCTTCACACAAATGTGTGTACACTTTTTCTAAATTCAATCTTCCTCATACCCGCCTCCGTGGCGTAGTTGGCTAACGCGCCAGTCGTGTTGAGTCAGACCACCGAGGACGGGGAGATCGAGGTTCGAATCTCGGTCGGGTGAACTGGGGGTGGTTTTTCCTAAATGGTTTTCCACTCTCCCTCCACGCAAATGCGGGTTCACTTCCTCTAAGTTAAACCTTCCCATTTTCCTAATCCATTAGTGTAATTAGTACTTAAGCGTATAACCCGAACGGGTAGTAAGACGCGGTGCTTAAAAAAAAAAAAATCTTCCTCATACTTATATCATTAGCTTTATCGTACATATGAGTATAACCTGAGCTGGTAGTAAGACGCGGTGCAAAAAATGACAAACGAAATGCCAACTTTCGTTTCCCCGCGAAAGTGACTTCTACCACACATGATTAAAATTGGAATATACACTTATATCTCCGCAATTATTTGAAATACTAACTTAATACTCATTGCAAAGTTGTAGTATTATAAATTATCGAAATACAATCTATTTGTGATGTGTTGTTATAAAACCAACATTTTCTGGGTTCTAAACAAATACCGGTATAATAATTTTTTTATGGTGTTCTTTGAAAATATGAGACTGATTGTTATGCTCTTTGATGGGCAGAGATATTCCTCTTTTCTCAATGTTTCTTTAACCGTGTATATTATTTCATCCATGCTCTTTGGTGGAGTTTTTCTGCAACAATGTATATTATTTACTTTCACAAATCCAATTACTTTTTTTTTATCAAATGTTTCTATTTTAAGATAAAAAGAGTGTGTCTGAGCTGTGTATTGGAACATTTATTTAACTAGTACGTTTCAACACATGAGATAAGGAATGTAGTTTTGTATTTAATCTACTCCGCGTCTTACAACTCATCCGGGTTATCCGGTCTATTTACGCCGGAGGGCTAGGGATGAAGAAGATATAATATGTTAGGAGAATTAGACCTGCAAATGTGTGGAGGCGGAGGTGTGAATCTTTATTTGATTTTCATCACCAACAAACCAAATACATAGTTACCATTACGCATTTATTTAAATGAACCCGTTTTGCTTACTTTTTATAGTACTTCAGACTATTAGGTGTCGTCATTTCTTTATATTAATCTATTCGTTTTTAATTGGCATGTTGAGAGGATGAGTGTGAATTGAGTAACGAATAAAATATATGAAGGTAGAGTGTGTGGATCAAAAGGAAGGGGTAGGCCATGTAAGATGCGGATAAATGTTTTAGATGAATGTGTTAAAAAGAGAAACATTAAGAGTTTTAATAATAAAAGAGCATGTATTACTCGGTGTATGGATGTTGTTGAAGTGAAGGGAGTATGCAAGGATAGGGAAGTGTGGAGAAAGTTAGTGAGGATGGACTAAGTAAGCTATATGCACAGTCTATTGTCTGCCTCGTAAAGGAACGGCGTTATTATGTATGTGATATACATAACTTTATTATTTGAAGAAATATAGAGGATGGATTACTAACGGTGACGCGGCAACTTAAGCTTTGTCCATTGACAGTAGTATAAGATATCTGTTCTTCTTTCTTTTTTACTTCTTGGTTCATCCCTCTTCATCCCCTTTATTTGATACTCTCCCTATTTGTATCTCTTTTATTTGGTTATACTTCAATTTGTTCCTTTTACTTTGCTATCCAAAGATTTGTTCCTTTTATTTTTGTGATTCTCTTTTTGGTCCCTTTTATTTTCGTTACTGTCCGTTTTGTTCCTTTTATTTTTGTTACTTTCTTTTTTGTTCATTTTATTTTTGTTACTATCATTTTGATCTTTTTATTTGGTATTATTCTTTTGGCTCCCTTTATATATATATTTTTGTAACTATCAATCTTTGTTCATTTCTCTTTGTTCTTCTCTATATTTCGTCTAACTTCCTTTATATATATAAAGAGAGAGAAAGAGAGCACTGTCTACTATTAATCATTTTGGGATTGGCTCAATTTTTTTATAAATATATGTATATAAGATGCCTAAAATTAATTAAAATAAATAACAAAGTTTTTCAATTAGCGTAAGTTTAATTTAAAAAAATCAAATCTGCATAATTTAAAAGTTTGAGGTTTTCCTGATGGAGACTCAATGCAGCTTTCTATTCCCCCCTCCCCGATCTATATCTTAAATTATTAATATTATTATTTAGCACCGCGTCTTACTACCCGTTCGGATTATACGCTTAAGTACTAATTACACTTATGGATTAGGAATTGGGTATATCTTAAACCCATTTAGCTTTAGGTGGATAAAATTCTTTAGCTTAAGAGATAAGGATTATAACATTTGAATTATAAAGAGCACGGTGGACTGTCCATCTCGGTATAACCCAAATTTATGTTTATGTATTATTTTTAAAACTAACATTACTGATCCAATGTCTTTACCTTAATGTTATTTACAGACAGGCCTATCTGTCATGAGGACGTAATATTTTTTATATAAAATTGGAACAGTGACGTCATTGATCCAGGGTGAATATGGGTGCCCTTTTTCAATATTGAACACTCATCTGCCTATTTAGCGAACAGTATTCCTTAACCATTTGATCACACCTGTCTTGCTATAGTAATTATTGAAATTATAATTTAATTTTATATTTTTTGTTGTTGTAAATACAAGGTAATAAGTTTGCTGAGCTATTCAACAATAATAGTAATAATAGTAAGTAAAACTATCCTTAATACAGTCGGGTGTGAGTTGAAATTTCTACTTCTTAAGGGTTTCCATGCACCTGTAAGACAAGGAGAGTACTGTGTATTATTTTATCTATAAAAAAACCCGTGTAAATACGGGGAATTTAGCTAAATTTATTAAAAATACCGAAATATTTGTTAATTTGAGACATTTAACTGAAAGCTTAAAATAATCGGGTCTTTGTATGGATGAGAAAATGAACTGATGAATCAAGCACGCTGTTTCAAACATAATATTATTACCCCTTACACAAGGGTTGCCAAGCGACAGAAGATGTATTTCCCCATCAATCTTAAATCATCCTGTTTTATATATGTTACCTTACGTCACACACAGTCATTTTGATGAAAAATGAAACATTGTTAATATTTTCTTCAAACTGGGCTGCCTAAAAGAAAAAGCTAACTACTTCTGGGAAATACTGGGAATTTGGTTGTAAAAAGATGGTGGCAGCGATGTGCTTCATAAGAGATATTCCAACATTATTGTGAAACTGGTGCCATAGATTATGTGAGCACTGATGCATTTAAAAAATATATCTAGGATTAAATGCCTTTATCTATAGCTAGAAATACGCGCTTTGGATGTTACTATTTAAACGAGAAAGGTATACAATTAATTAAGATAAGCTTATTATCTTAAGATAAGCTTAAGATAAAGCTTAAGAAAAAATGCTTCAACTTTCAACATTAAAGAAAAAAATATTTTTGTATTTTTCTTAAAATGGCCATAAACAGACAATATATTTTTATTATTGAAAATTATTCTCTACATCTAATTTTTTTATTTCTCTGGAAAAGCTGTATTTTTCTCTTTTACTTCTATTTACTTTAAGACTTAGACCGTTAATTTCACCCTCGCCTCCCACCCTTTAATTCAACGTTCTTTTTTCTAATCTTCTTTGGAAACTCGCTTTGAGATTACCAGTCTTTAAGATGGAGCACTTTTTTTTTTAATAGTATTTACATTTTAACTGAGAAAAAAACTGTTCTCAAAAAAATAAAATAAAATCTCCCACTTTTTTTTAGAGCTACTTAATACCTCTTATGCACGATTTATGTTATTCCAATGAAAATAAAATAGGATTATGTCATTTTAGTTCCGAAGATTTTTCATTCAATTTATGGTTTAAGTTAAGATTAATTTTAACTTGATAATAGGTTTTTGGTTCAGACTGTTTTTCACTCTTCCGTTTTTAGCTTCTCCTTTCCCCCGGTTCCCCTTAACAATCATTGGTTTTGACTCTGACTGGTTTTTTTTTCACTTAATCGCTTAGGTGCCTAGTTATATAAAAATAACAATTATATATCTATACAGGGTGTATTTTAATTGGTGTCTAATCTTCGAGTGGCATATTCCCATCCAACAAACACTAATGAAAGTTCATGTAGAAATGGGTCTAAGAACGCTTAGTTTCTTAGCTAAAAGGAATAATTTTTTGTTCAATTTCTAAGAAATCCAAAAGAAGAGGTGATGCAACTAAACAGGACGAAGTTTTCCAGAAACAAACACAACATTTTGTGGCAAAAATTGTTTTAAAAAAATATGGCATCCTTCTGCTTCGATGTATCCGCCAAGCCCGCGTTCCATGCCTTGTCATATTTATCGAGTACACCTAAGGTTTCAAGCATTTTACTAACATTCATTTACAATACGTTCTCTTGAAACTTTAACATCAGACACAGGAGTTGCGTAAACAATGGACTTTGTTCTCCGAGATAAAAAAAATCTATCGGGCTCAAATCTGATGACTAAGAAGTCAAATCAATGGATCCCTCAAGACTAACCATTATTTGAGGATAACCTTTAATAGCTCTACAACCAAACATTTCTATCTACATCCATGTTTGAATGGACTTTTCTTAATGATTGGTCGATGAGAATACACCTAGAATATTTGACACTAATTAAAATATGAAAACACCCCTTAATTCACCAATGAATAATGGCTGGTGCACAACA
The DNA here is from genome assembly GCA_033556935.1 of Timema podura. NCBI lineage: Eukaryota > Metazoa > Arthropoda > Insecta > Phasmatodea > Timematidae > Timema > Timema podura. Next base: position 17,379,199 of record JAVRXN010000006.1, on the reverse strand, counting down.
TACAAAAAATAGGGATTTCAAAAGATAAATAACAATAATTGCAGAGGAGCTGATAGGACCAACACAAGGTAAATAGACCGTACTCAGGTCTATTTGTATTCTGCTTCCCCGAACCCACTCTACAAATATTTAATATTTTTAATATTTAAGAATTCTCCCAGCAATTAGTAAAGGAAATAAACATGAGTATAAGAAACATAAAATAATACCAAAAGTAAGTAATAGTCATTTTATTAATATAAAATTTAGATATTTTGAATATGGCACAATATGACAAAGGAATATATATATATAAGTATATTTTAGCATAATAATAGCAATAGTTCCAAGTCTCAATAATCACCTAAAACATCGATTGCTCTAGTCATTTAATGACAAAAATTCAAGATTTAGAGTATTCATAACTCTTCCAAGAAAAACTAAATACAACAGTGGACTGAAAGTCCTTAACCTGACCAAGCCCACAACTGCCAGGTGGCTTCAAAAGCGATTTTAAACACTAACTTAAAATTTACCATGATTTGTCCATTTCCATTGAACGAATTCACCCAAAAGATTACGTTTAAAAATTAGCAAAAAAAGTACTAATTTAAATTTCAGTTTCCAAGCCGGATAGGCTATAAAATTAACCACCAATGCAAAAGATGGCGTTTCCATGATTTCAGAAAATATTAATACCACACAAACCCAGAAGGGGACTTAGTGTCTACCAAATGTAAAAGCCAACATTATTTATCACTTTTCAAAATATTTATATTTGTTCTCTAAATTTAAACATTACTACGTTAACCGAAAATAGAATTTTAAATATAATAGCCGAAAGGGAATTTTATACCTTATAACATCCTGAACACCTATGTGTGACTTTGGACAGTGTCCTGACAAGAGTAAACCTCCATGTAATTTACTTAATTATAATCGGGTGACCTGGTGGTCTAGGGGTAAGGTGTCAGACTTCTGTGCTGAGGGTCTGGGGTTCAATCCTCGGTCCCGGCACAGATATATCTGATTGCCAAACCCTTCCTTCACCTCTGACAAGATGTGTATTAATCATAACTTGTGAATGTGAGGAATGCCAGGCCTCTACCGTGGTTCGGATTCCACGTTAAACTGTAGGTCCTCCATTTCATCTCACAATCACCCTACCATTGCACATTAGCGTAAGTGCGTATAACCCAAACGGGTAGTAAGACGTGCTAGTAATAATAAATAATAATAATAATAATAATAATACTTCATTATATGCGCTAACATTCTGGCTCATAGAGGGGGAGAAGGGGTAAGCCAAAACAAAGGAACACCACAATAACAAGACAAAGAGGTATGGGACAGCTATATGGTGGAAGAACAGTTGAGAAGCATCAAGGAAAACCCAGAAGAAATGTTTCTACAACACACCGCCTTCTCGGGCATATACGTCACACTTTTCCCATCATGCCTCGCGACGAATCGCACCACGAGCTTCACTCGGTTAGTCTAAGCAAAATGTTTATCGTGGAACGTAGTGCGGGAGGTCCATTTGGGAGGCGCAGCTAAATAATGGGGCAACGGTGAGTTCACTCTTGTTTATTTTAGTAGTGTCCTATTTTGATGATATCGTTAACTCTTGTAGCTTTATGGTAATAAACGCTACAAATACAACCTGTATATTACACACAAACATCATTTAGATTCTTAGTTGACAATAACGGGTATGACAAGTTTTTAAACCCGGCTGTGTGTGGGAAGGGTTGTTTTAACAGACTAGGCCTACCATGGTCTAACGCGCTACTCTCTTGTCATACTAGACTGCCAAAGACTGGAAGATCAGGGTTTGATCCTGGTCAGTTGCACTAAGGGTCGTTTTCCTGAGTGGGTTTCTACTCTCCCTCCACGCAAATGTGGTTGCGCTTCCTCTAAATTAAACCTTCCTAATCCCTAACCCATCAACGTAATTAGTACATAGGAGTACAAACCTAACTGGTAGTAAGGCGCGGTGCTAAACACCCACTTACAATAACTTGAAAGCAGGCCATGTAAAATCCCTTTAAATTCTATCATCCTCAGCCTAACCTCCTTAGAATAATAAGATACTTGGATAAGCAGTAAAATTGGATGCATATGCATGTATATATATATCTCCTGTGTTTTAATATGATATCAAGAATTTAAACAAACACGTGCTTTCGTGTGACATTCTGATAGTGTTTGTGTAGATAAAGAAAAAATGACACCCAGATGGGAATTTGAACTCTCGCCATCCGGATTTTTAACTCTCTTACATAGCTATCCGGACCTACTTCGGTGGCTCATGATCTAATTCACTGCTCTCGCAGTAGGCGAGGAGATCGAGTTTCGAATCTCGGTCGGGTGATTTTTCCCAAAATGTTTTTTCCACTCTCTCTCTCTACGTAAATGCGTGTATCCTTCATCTAAATATAGAATTCCTAACCCTTATAACCATTAGCGTAATTATTACATATAACTATAACCCAAACAGATAGTAAGACGTGACGCTAAAGGAAAAAATACTATCTGGAATTTACCTACAACATGTCAGTAAATATAAGAACGGTGTACATTTAAAAAAAAAAATTCTCACCCATGACATCTTTCTACCCTTCCAGATACTACACATTTAATTACATTAATTGGGGTAAAAATGATGAAAGTAGCATTTCAAAGAAGGAATGGTGATACACCATTTAGGAAATAAACACTTTCATAACTTATGTAACATTCATATTATATAATAGTACGAACCCAATTTGATTCCCCATTAAACCCTTTTTTATATTTTTATTTTAGCACCGCGTCTTATTACTCGTTCGGTTTATACACATGTGCACTAATTACGTTAATAGTTTTTGGGATTACGAAGGTTTTATGTATAGGAAGTGTACCCGCATTTTTGTGGAGCCAGAGTGGAAAGCCTTTTTGGAAAAACCACCATAGGTACACCTGATCGAGATTCGAACCTCAATCCCCCCGTAGTCGGCATTCAAATCTGGTGTGAGAGTATCTTCTTAGACCATGTGGCCACCGAAGTGGGTAATATTCCTATTTAAATCGCTGATAAAAATTAACATTTAATTCGAATTTTAGAAGGAACAACTTGGATAAATTCGAAGCCTATACATTTTTAATTTTTTCATGCTTGTTTGCATCTCAAACTTTACTTAAATATATTTATTAAATCACACTTATATGCTAAAAATTTAAAACAAAGCTTGAGCTACTGACGTATAGTAAGAAATAAAGTTGGGAATTCTGTACAGGCGGTGAGTGGGTTGCCTAAAATAAGGGATGTGTTGGTTCGGCTTTCATTCTTTGTTACAAGGAAATCATGCAACGCCCTGGGAAGCTTATGTTAATGTTTATAAGATTTTATGTTCTATATCTACATTTTTCTTGCTTTGTGATGTGTGTGTGTATATTGTGTATATGTGTTTATATGTAGCATATTTTCAAGTTATTGATTTTTGGTGTACCGGAAATCCAGATACTACCAAAAAAATGGTTAATTTGAATTTAGGATATTTCGAAATTTTTTAGGTATCCTTTGGATTTATAATTAAGATATCTATACTATAAATGTATGTATATCTTCATATATATGTATATACACATTTTAAAAGTATTTATATAAAAAATTCAGCAGGGGAGGCCAAGAAAGAGATGGGTGGGTAGATAACGGAAAGTGTAGAAGTGAGAGGATAAGAATGGAAGATATAAAAGTAAAAGTAGAGGAAGATGGAGGCATTTTACTAAACCGATCTGGCACCAGTCTGGATACAATATATATATATATATATATCATTTATGTAATTATATATATGTATGTGTTCATATGTTATTTATATGTATTTATCTATTGATGATGACTAAAGATTTTGGTTGAAATGTTGGCCGAAACGACTTTCTTGGTGGACTTTGAAAACATTTAGGAATAAACACTCTTATTACACCCATCCGGGCTTGGAACCCAAACCAGCCTCGTCACTATTCAATAATATTTATATAATTGTACGTAATGAAAATATATAATTATCTATTTTTATATTATATAATGGCTTTAGATTATGTGTAGTAGTGGGTTATGCTAATTCGAGACGGACCCATCACAAACTTTATACTACTTTGGGATGTTGTGTGAAAAGGTGTTTTGCGTCCGGGTCGGTTGATAAATTAATATTTCGGTTTAGATTATCGTACATCGACCGCATGTAATGGGCTTAAAGGCTCATGTCATTACTCTTTGCATGTGTCTGCGTGTATACAGGTTGTTCGGAAACTCAGACTAAATTGCACACATAGTTTGTTTGAAACAAAAGTAATGCAAAATCCATACATACCTATATCTGGGAAACTATGCTAATACCATTAAATTGTGTCCAAAGTTTCGGTGTACAGCGCCGGGAGAGCAAATCTGTTAAAGTGTGCGTGTACAACAGGTTGCATAGGAGTTAGGTGCGTGGCATTGCATACCCCGACATCTTGGAGCACGGCAACAAAGCATACCAGAAATAATAGTATTATTATTCTTAGCACCACGTCTTACTACCCGTTTGGGTTGTACGCACTTACGCTAATGTGTAATGGTAGGGTGATTGTGAGGTGAAATGGATGACATACAGTTTAGCGTGGAATCCGAACCCGTTGGAGGCCTGGCATTCCTCACATTCACAAGTTGTGATTAATACACGTTTTTCAGAGGTGAAGGATGGGTTTGGCAATCAGATAAATCTGTGCCGGGCCGAGGATTGAACCCCGAAACCCAGCAAATAATTCTGACACCTTACCCACAGACCACCAGGTCACCAAAATAATAGTAAACAACGCACCAGTCAATCTAGAAATGCGAATACGTTCTGAGGGTCATCATTAACGGTCCTATATCACAGAAATGCTTGCTATTAATTACATGTGCATGCCGCGCTCCTATTTCCTATGCAACCTGTTTACACGCATGTTTGAACAGCTTTGCTCTCCCGGCGCTGTACGCTAAAACTTTGAACACTATTTAAGGGTACTAACACAGCTTTCCGGATGTAAGTGTATATGGATTTTGTATTTCTTTTTGGTTTAAACAAGCCATATGTGCAGGTTGTGCTATGAGTTTCGGAACACCTTGTATATGTGTGTCTCCCTCCCCCATAACTTATGAACTAATATTTCTATCGCGAAATAAATTTTGACATTAATATAAACGACCATCCATCAGTACACCTTAACACCTACACCGAACCTGCGTTGGTGGTCGCATGGTCTAAGGCGTCAGAATCGCAATAGACTACAGTGTCGATGACAGTGAGAATGTAGTTCGATCCTGGTCATGTGTACTGAGGTTTTTTTCTCTAGATTTAACCTTTCTTATGCTTAGCTCATTAGTGTAATTAGTACATAGGCGTGTGACCGAATGGTAGTAAGACTCGGTGCAAGAAAAAAAAAACACCATCTCAATTTCAACGTGTCTAAGTGGCCATTTCGGGGGGATTTAGGAAACCATGGGTCTATTCCGAGTCACTCTAATGAAGATACGTAATTTACTATTTATTCACTGGATCGTTCTGTTGTTCAATTAGTAAATATCTGGAAGCTAGTGCTGTATGTGTAATTTTACACGTAATGTCCCAAGATAATCTAGTTGGTTAGTCTGTGTTCCCTGTAATATTGTCGTTAAAAAAGTGATCTCTAAGTAACTAAAAAAAAATCTAGTTTTAGAGCCGCCTTCAAGCTAATATTTTGAGATGAAACGTGAATTTTTTTAAATCATGGGCTTTAAACTGTAAAAATAGCCATTTAAAACCCGTCTTTTATACAATTTGATAAGCCCGTTTACTGTTATAGAAATCACGAGCAAATGGCTGAACAGATTTTTACAAACGACCATTCATCTTTTAAGTTAAGAGTTTAAGGATGTCGCCAAAGTAGTAGTTTCTAACGAAAGGCCTATTTTCCTAGTGAATTTCATTCTTTGTTAACATCACCTTGAAAACCCTGATTTGTGTATGGTACTATACCTGTGAATAAAATATTTCTCTTTAAGTAAAAATAATAACAATCTTTTACTTAAATTGTACGGTACTAGAATATAAAAATTATGGCAAATATTTAAGTAAATCTATACTAAATAAAACAATGGTAGTAGGTAGAAATATATATTTTGTTTGCACTTTTAATTTTCCTTTTTATTTTTGAACATTTACCTCTGATCACAAAATGGCGTCATAATAACTGGTTACTTCTATTCTTTGATTTTAAGGTAATTAATTTTATAGAATGGAAAAACATTTATTTTTAATGGAATGTAATCGTTAATTCGCATTTAAATCGACAATATTGACTATAATTTACAAACTAATAGGTTAAGCTGAGGACTCGAGTAGCGCTAGAAAAGGTCCATGTTTTTTTTCAATTTCTATAGCAAAACTTTTTTTAGGTCATAATAAATCAAATATTGTTTTATACAAATCACATGTTTAGTTTTATTCACATGATGACATCAACAGTTGTTGAATATCTGTCGAGGGTATTCTGAATTTAATTTAAAAAAAATTCTCTTCATTTCAAAATCTCTCATATAATGCCCCATGGCCATGACAGATTTTCAACAAATATTGATAACACCACGGTAAAGAAAATTAAACTCTGTTTGTACGAAGTAATATTTGATTTATTTTGATAAAAAAAAAGTTATTGCTAGAAAAATCCCACAAAAACACTTTTCTCTCGTTTCGATGTATCCCCTACTGTTAAAGTCAAATTTCACGAAAATATTTTTTACATTTTGTTTCCGCTTTAATTATGCATCGGTAAGCCATTTAATTACGTTTAAATGTAAATTATTTTTGATGTACTATGATAGCCATTTTATTGTTTAATTATGGGTTTTGTTGTTCATTTTCCCAAAAAGTATCACAATACCAATATGTTCAGTTATCCCCCCTCTACCTCACACACACACAAGAATTTAAACATAATTTTCCCAATACTAATTAATTTTTTAAAAGAGACACAAACGAATATTAGGTGTAATAGAATACCACCCACCTCGTTGGCTGATTGCTCTGAGGAATCACACGTTAGAAATGGCATGTACTGCTTTTTATGGCAGGGAGATCAGGGTTCGAATACTGGTCGAGCATTTACTAAGTGTGGTTTTCCCCTAAATAGTTTTACCCCTCTATATACGCAAATGTGAGTACACTTTCTCTAAATTAACCTTCCCCTCCCTTATACATTGGCGTAATTAGTAGGCTATACATGTCTAAAGCCCGAACTGGTAGTAAGACGCTGTGCTTAAAAAAATAAAAATGGGATTCAACCGATCCGAAACGAAAATGTTCTTTTCTTATCCCCACGGACGACGATTTATGTAGATGGTATCGGTGGTTGGGATGGAGTCCTGTAAACTTTATTCGTCCCTTCGGATGTTGGGGGTGGTGGGGGGCGGAAGGGGTGGTAAGGTGGTAATAGTCTGAAGAGGTACGCTTGTAACAGACGGACCACTAGCGCCCCTAGGGGATGAGTGTGACATTGGGTGGGGGTTAGACTCGAAAGAGGAAAGAAAGAAATATGGAGGGGTAGCGAAACAGCATTGGTAAGAAATAGAAACCAGAGAATGGTATAACTTGCAAAAAAAAAAAAAAAAAGTCGTGATCTTTTCTTCCTTACCCTCGAAAAAAAAAAAAGAGCTTACAAATGGGATGAAGGTGGAAAAAAAAAAAAATTGGAACCGTAAAGAAAGAATAGAAGGTGAATGAATATGAGATTAAATTTAAGGTGTGAGGGGGAAGGGGTAAAAGAAATAGGTACTTGAAGGACGAAAGTTGAATGAGAGAAGGGGGGGGGGGGGTAGAAATGAAAAGTGTTGGTTGGGGATAAAAAAAAAAGAAGATAGAAAGTGGTGAGCCACGCAAGGAAATCACGCACGGACGCTTTGCTTCAAAGCCGCACGACCGATTACAATTTTTCCCCTTTTCCCCCAAACACTCCGCCAACCGTCTTATTTTTCCCTAACACATGCATAGACTTTTTTTTCTTTTTAAATAAAAGGGGTTATATTTCTATTCTTACGATCAAGCTCCTTATCAAAAATTTCATGCAACGAAAAATAGGAGTCGAAACCGTGAATTAGGGTTAAGGGAACATTTTATATATATAACTAAATTGGTTAAATTTAAGAGGTGTTGTAATGTGTAAATTCTTATAAAATTAACATCCCTCTGTCACTTCTTACAACCTGTCCACGCTATACACATTTAAATTACACTAATTAATGTACCAATTATATTAAAACTAAGTTGTTAGGATTTCTTAACAATAAAATCAAACCAGGTATCAGCCAAAAAAATAGCGAATAGCTTTTTTTATTTTGACAACTTTTATCTTTTAAAATATTATCATCACACGCGTCTTACTACCCGTTCGTTTATACCTACTTGCGCTAATGTTTAATGATAGGGTGATTGTGAGATGAAATGGAGGACCTACAGTTTAACGTGGGATCCGAACCACGGTGGAGGCCTGGCGTTCCACACATTCACAAGTTGTGATTAATACAAGTCTTGTCGGAGGTGAAGGAAGGGTTCGGCAATCAGATAAATCTGTGTCAGGACCGAGGATTGAGCCCCGGATCCTCAGCAAAGAAATTTGACACCTTACACCTAGACCACCAGGTCACCTTTAAAATATTACTGATAAATTTACTTTAGAGGATAACATTTTTTTATATTAACTTAACTATTAATTATTACACGTTTCAATGGCTACACTTCCGATTACTGGGATATTGTGGTTCGAATCTCACTCGGATGTACTGAGGTAGTTTTTCCTAAATGGTCCTTTTCTTACCCACTCTAATAAGGGTTTGTCAGTCCACCTGATTTTCTCAAGACTTCTCCAGCAACACATTTCAAAGCTCTCCAAGTATTTCTTTTCCATCTTCGTAAGAGTCAAAGTTTCTGCTCCATACAGCGCGATGCTCCAAATGTAGCATTTCTATAGTTTCTTCCTCAGTTACAAGCTCAACTTGCTGGTCGACAGTAACCTTGTCTTGTTGAAATCTTCCTTGGCCTTTGGAGGATAGGTAAATTTAATTTAATAATAATAATTATAATAATATTTAGCACCGCGTCTTACTACCCGTTCGGGTTATACGCTTAAGTACTAATTACGCTAATGGATTAGGAATTGGGAAGGTTGAATTTAGAGGAAGTGAACCCGCATTTGCGTGGAGGGAGAATGGAAAAAAGATTTAGGAAAAATCACCCCCTGTTCACCCGACCGAGATTCGAATCTCGATCTCCCCGTCCTCGGTGGTCGAGCTCAACACGACTAGCGCGTTAGCCAACTACGCCTCCGAGGCGGGTAATTTAATTTAAATAAATGTAGGGAGTGTTCAAGTAGAAATAACTGATACATTTCAGATTTAAGGATTAGATCAAAACTTAACTCCCTAATAATAGCAATGGTGGCTACGTGGCCTAAGGCGTTTATCCAAACTAGCTAGATGGTGATTTGGAGCTTGAGGTAGGAGCCCATAATAAATGCGGATATATTTTTTCTAAATTATACCTCCCATCTCTACCTTGTTAGTGTTATTAAGAACCCATATAGGTGGCTACATGGTTTAAGACGCTACTCTCGCAATATACCTGTCTACCAAAGATAGGGAAATCGGGATTCGAGCCTTGTCAGATGCACTGAATGTGGTTTCTCCTAAATGATTTTCCACTCTCCCTTCGCGTAAATGCTGGAACTTTCATCAAACTAAACCTCCTAATCCCTAACACAGTAGTGTGATTATTAAAGACGCTTATGACTCGAACGGGTAGTAAGACTCGGTGTTGGAAAAAAAAAGTGTTATTAATTGCGAATCAGAAGTGGTGTAGAGAATTTTTGTTTACAAAGTTTTTTTTGTTAGTTTTATAAAAGTTAAGACTTTTAACTTAAAATACTTGTATTAATCCTAATCCTTTTGTATATTATTTTATTCTGATCAAATATTTGATTTATATATCTGTGCTAACTTTTTATAATTATATACGTTAATTAGTAAATCACACATTACTGACATAAGTTGAAAAAAACTTATACTTCCCTTCAATTAATGTAAATACCTGTGATCTCTTTTAATTAGGATCGTCTTCTTTTTTCTAAGTCGAGTAAAAAAAAAATATTAACACACACGAAGACTTTGTTGAGCGGATCCGTGGAAGCAATCTCGCTTCTAATTAGGTGATAAACTTTGTTAGCATCTGATTGTTCATCCGATATGGCTTGTATTGGGGAATAAGGGGAAAGTAGGGGGGGGAGGATAGGGGAAGGTGAAGCCTTGCAATTTGTCTCCTGTCCTTATACCCCTCCTCCCCTTCCAACCCTCCTCACCCTTACATTGGGGTTTCACAGCGGGCGACATCTACCTGGAGATTTGGGAACTCACAATCCGATAGGTTTCGAGACGATGGAACTTTGCTAATTGGATTCCTGGCCAACTGTTTAGATCGGTAGTTGCTTCGTAATTAACCAACTTGAGTGCTCTACGGATAAGGTAGATTATCTGTACCACTTTTAGGGGGGCGGGGGGGGGGGGCGGGATATACACGAATTGAAGTTTTGGGTTTGTCCGTCTCTGAAGTTGAGGAGGTGAAATGTATTATGAATAAACAAATGATATGTTACTTTTTTTTAATAGATAAAAACCCCGATTTGATGGTCGCATGGTCTCTGGTGTTATTCTCGTGATAGACCAGACTGCCGATGACGGAGATCGGGGTTTGATGTCCTGAGGATGTTTTTTCTTAAATTTTTCCTCAGTCTCTTCACTCAAGCGTGGGTACACTTCCTCTAAATTTTGCCTTTCTCATACTTAGCCCACTAACGTGATTGGTTCATAAGCGTATAACCCGGATGGTTAGTAGGACGTGTTGCTATATATATATTATATATATAAAGTATTGTGAACGTTTACATTTTTTACCCCAAGACTATGTTGGAGTTTTACGTTTGATTTGCCCCCAAACTAAAAAAGTAGGCCTTAAAACACTGTCTGTCTCCTCGTCATCCCGTCAGTCCATCTTATCAGTCGGTCCATCTTATCCGTCACTTCAGTCGGTCCATCTTATCAGTCGGTCCATCTTATCAGTCGGTCCATCTTATCAGTCGGTCCATCTTATCAGTCGGTCCATCTTATCAGTCGGTCCATCTTATCAGTCGGTCCATCTTATCAGTCGGTCCATCTTATCAGTCGTCATCACGTCGTCCATCTTATCAGTCGGTCCATCTTATCAGTCGGTCCATCTTATCAGTCGGTCCATCTTATCAGTCGGTCCATCTTATCAGTCGGTCCATCTTATCAGTCGGTCCATCTTATCAGTCGGTCCATCTTATCAGTCGGTCCATCTTATCAGTCGGTCCATCTTATCAGTCGGTCCATCTTATCAGTCGGTCCATCTTATCAGTCGGTCCATCTTATCAGTCGGCCCATCTTATCAGTCGGTCCATCTTATCAGTCGGTCCATCTTATCAGTCGGTCCATCTTATCAGTCGGTCCATCTTATCAGTCGGTCCATCTTATCAGTCGGTCCATCTTATCAGTCGGTCCATCTTATCAGTCGGTCCATCTTATCAGTCGGTCCATCTTATCAGTCGGTCCATCTTATCAGTCGGTCCATCTTATCAGTCGGTCCATCTTTCCGTCACTCCATTCTTCGCCTCTCCGTCTATCCATCTTTCCATCTTTCCGTCACTCCATTTCTTCGCCTCTCCGTCTATCCATAATTTCCGTCACTCCATTTCTTCGCCTCCCGTCTATCCATCTTTCCATCTTTCCGTCAGTCCGTCTATCCATCTTTCCATCTTTCCGTCAGTCCGTCTATCCATCTTTCCATCTTTCCGTCAGTCCGTCTATCCATCTTTCCGTCAGTCCGTCTATCCATCTTTCCGTCAGACCTTCTCTCCATCTTTCCGTCAGTCCTTCTCTCCATCTTTCCGTCAGTCCTTCTCTCCATATTTCCGTCAGACCGTCTCTCCATCTTTCAGTCAGACCTTCTCTCCATCAGTCTGTGTACGTAATCAGAAGACCTCGGTTCAAAGGGGTTAACGGTAGAGATATGAGATGAAAAAACTTTAAAAAATATAAATTTATTTTAAAAATTCTGCTAGTTAATTGTAACGAGTTCAAATTGAGATCGCCCCAACTAAAAAAAAAAAACACTTCTGTTCAACCTCCCCGGAGGACATTAAAACCAGAAACATTCAAATGAGAGTTTAACTCGAACGGGTGGTAAGACTAAATGAGATACAATAAAAGCAAAACAAGTGATTACCATATTCTTCTTAAAATCACGACAACAGCGCTTGGTGGCTGAACATGTCACTAACTTGGTGTCCGCTGCAGACTAGATATGTTAGTACTTCCATATTATAATCAAAGCTTCTACAAATACATCAATTTCCCACGGGATTCAATGATATAAACATTTTGGGGACATTTCTCCCCGTCTTTTAATGTCCATAATTTGTGTGTATTATATTTTCATCATACCTTTGGTTAAATTATTAAGGTTGGAGGGAAGGAGACACGAGAAAGACAGTATTTTTTGCAGTTTTATGTCAACCTTTTTTTTGGTCAAATAAATCAAATATTGCTTCATTACAAACATAAGAATGTAATTTTCTTCACGTGGTGATATCAACAGTTGTTGAATATCTGTCAAGGGTGTCCTGGAATTTAATGACAACTGTTTTTCATCTAATGCCGCTATGCTCATGACGGTTATTCAAAAACTGTTGATATCACCATGTGAAGAAAATTAAACTCTTACGTTTGTTCTGGAGAAATATTTTATTTATTTTAGTCAAGAAAAAATGTTTTTTAACATAAAAACTGGCAAAACACTGGCCTTTTATCGTCTACCTTTCCATCCCACTTTAAAACAATTGAAGGTTATTATTTATGAATATATCAACGTGTTGTGAAAAAGATATAGTGTTATAAAAGATTTCAAGGAAAGTTATATTATCAAAAACACTAAACAAGCTTGGAAAATATACATGACACATTATAAACTTTATATAATAAATATTGATGGTCAAAATAAAAAAAACCCTCATCGATTCATTAACGATCATGTTAGTGCTTCCGTATTGAGCTCTGACCTGATGATGTATAATTACTCTTAAGCAGCATCACAACACGAGGAAAACGAAAAATACTATCAAAAATCATAAATCTGTAAACTCCCAACTTTTTTTTTTACTTAATAATTAATTTAATATTCACCGTTTTGCAAAAACTTTTCTACACTAGTTCTTATTTTTTCTGCTTTAATTAATACACATAATAAACAGTTATAAGTTTTATTAAAATATTAAATGAATTATATACTTATATAACTTATCTCACCTTTGTTCATGACCCTGATAATTTAAAATGTAATATGTGTTAGTTTTAATATGTTTTGTCTTATTGGTACAAAGATTCTTCTGATACCTATTATTTATTATATAATAATTAATGTTTCATTTATATTTTTCAAGTTTGTTTATTTTTTAATACAACTCACTTTCATAACTTTTATAGTTGTATATCTTTTCGTAAAATGTTGATTGGTTCCTAAATAATATATTAACTCTCCTTATTAAACTTTAAAATGTGTTGAAAGAATTTGATGTTTAGCTGAAGTATTTGCTAAGACCGCCTCTATGGTCTAGTGGTCAGAATTCCTGGCTAAATATCCAGAGGTCCGGGGCTCGATCCCTGGCACCTACAAGATTTTTCTCTAAAGCGTTGCGTCTGAAAAGGGGGTCAACTCAACATCATGAGGACAAACGAGGCGATAGTTGATTGGTTCTGGTCTAGAAAACTGAGATTAATGACCGCAGGGTTCATTGTTCTGACAACCTGACACCCTCTATCCGCAGAAGTTGGCACTATCCTCGTCAACAAACGGTGACAGTTTGGGTCGGTATGGCTTTAAAATTTCGGGATGGCGGCATGTGGTTTTATTTTTATGTGATAGGTTCTAGCGAACTTCGGTGGTCGCATTGTCTAAGAAGTCACTCTCGTAATAGACTGAACTGACAACGGCGGTAAGATTGGGGATTTAATACCGGTGATACTAGGGGTAGTTTTTTTTTGTTCTAATTAGTTTACCACTCTTCCTCCCCTCAAAATGAGGGTTTACTTCCACTATCTGCCCCCCTCTCCCCCCCAACTTTTACTCCCGTTGGTTTTCCAGTGCGCATAGCTTCCATTTGGACCGGTAGGCCTACTCTGAGGAACACCGCTCTATGCTTCTTCTAAGGAATCATTCTCTTTTAGGACTGGCCTGCTGATTACGGGTGGATCGAGGTTCGAATCCGGGTGATATTCCATAGATGGGTTTACTACTCTCCTTCCAAGCAAACGCGGGTATATTACCTATAAAATGGTTCCTACCTCAGCCCTTTTCCATCTCATTAATAATTATAGTACACGCGTGTATAATGTTTTTATTTATTTGAGGTATTTAACGTGCACTTTCTGAACCGACTGATTATATCAGCACATGACTTATAAATTAACATAGAACACACACAACATTCAGCCCCCTGACCGTTGATTTATCACTGTAAAAAGGGGGGAAACCCACATTTTACTAATAATAAATTTTTCATCTATACCAATAATCGAACTAGGGACCCTTAACTCAGTAGGCAGAGACGCTAATGACAGAGCTAAGGTGACTGGACTGAATGCTTATAACTTGGAGAGGTAGTAAAATTAAGGTGACCTGGTGGTATAGGGGTAAGGTGTCAGACTTCTGAGCTGGCGTCCGGGGTTCAATCCTCGGTCCCGGCACAGATTTATCTGATTGCCAAACCCTTCCTTCACCTCTGACAAGATGTGTATTAATCACAACTTGTGAATGTGAGGAATGCCAGGCCTCCACCGTGGTTCGGATTCCACGTTAAACTGTAGGTCCTCCATTTCACCTCACAATCACCCTACCATTACACATTAGCGTAAGTGCGTATAACCCGAACGGGTAGTAAGACGTGGTGCTAATAATAATAATATTAAAATTAAACACTACCCTAGATGACACTTTCTCGAATACTAACCCTCTACTTAGTATTTTCCAGGCCAACAACTAAAAAAAAAAAGATCAAATTTAAAGTCTATCGTAAAATATTCATCTTTAGTTTAAAGGCTCGGGCAGGTCCTAGATAAAAGGAGTAAAAAATAGGCAAATAGTGAGCGAGTGTTGTGGGAGGGAGGGAGGAATTGGCTACGTCACGTCACAGGTCAATCAGCATATCCCCCTTACCCCCCAGTCCCGAAGCGATCGCCCCAAACCTTCATCCAACCGTACCTCGTCACCCCTTGTCGATATTTTATCCACAAATTGAACGTGTTGTTAAAATGTTCTGCTCTCGACGTGTTTTTTTTTTCAACCGCCCGAGATGTAATTACAACCGATGAACACATTATATATATATATATATATATATATATATATATATATATATATATATTATATATATTACGGGCAACCAGATCCATTGGTCAAGTGATCAGAGAGGTTGACTACTTGTTTGGAGTGAGCCTTGGGTTTGGAAAGTTGCAATATAAAACAATTATCTGCATAGTTGTGGTTGACGGTTTCCTGCACTTTTTTCAATATATACCTTGTTTAGATTCAGGTTAATAACAGTCTGTTGTAATATAAATTAATTAAAAATTGAACGTAAATACATGTCCACCCATTGTAACGTCATATATATTAGTTGAAGATATCAAACTAACCACCAAATGCAACATATGCTTTAGTTGAAGATATCAAACTAACCACCAAATGTAACATATGCTTTAATTGAAGATACACTAACCACCAATGCAACCTATGCTTTAGATTGAAGATATCAAATAACACCAATGCACATTATGCTTTAATTGAAGATATAAAACTAACCACCAAATGTAACATACTTTAATTGAAGATATCAAACTAACCCAATGTAACATATGCTTTAATTGAAAATATCAAACTAACCACCAAATGCAACATATGCTTTAATTGAAGATATCAAATTAACCACCAAATGTAACATATGCTTTAATTGAAGCTATCAAACTAACCACCAAATGCAACATATGCTTTAATTGAAAATATCAAAACTAACCACCAAATGCAACCTATGCTTTAATTGAAGATATCAAACTAACCACCAAATGCAACATATGCTTTAGTTAAAGCTATCAAACTAACCACCAAATGAAACATATGCTTTAGTTGAAGATATCAAACTAACCACCAAATGTAACATATGCTTTAATTGAAAATATCAAACTAACCACCAAATGCAACCTATGCTTTAATTGAAGATATCAAACTAACCACCAAATGCAACATATGCTTTAATTGAAAATATCAAACTAACCACCAAATGTAACATATGCTTTAATTGAAAATATCAAACTAACCACCAAATGTAACATATGCTTTAATTGAAGCTATCAAACTAACCACCAAATGTAACATTTGCTTTAATTGAAATATCAAACTAACCACCAAATGCAACTATGCTTTAATTGAAGATATCAAACTAACCACCAAATGCAACATATGCTTTAATTGAAATATCAAACTAACCACCAAATGTAACATATGCTTTAATTGAAAATATCAAACTAACCACCAAATGTAACATATGCTTTAATTGAAGCTATCAAACTAACCACAAATCAACCTATGCTTTAATTGAAGCTATCAAACTAACCACCAAATGCAACATATGCTTTAATTGAATATATCAAACTAACCACCGATTCAACATGTAACTTAAATAATATTACAGCTGCAGTTATTGTGGCTTGACGTATGAATGCATGACATAGTTAGTTATTATTCATACCTTTCTCTTTAATAACTATCTTCTTTAATAGGATGACCACAGAAATGAAAATTTTTGAAAACTTAGAGATACTAAAGGAGTAGAACATTGTGTAAGGTAATTGCCAGAAAAATTTATAATGGTCTAAACTGTTTTATTTGAGCTATTCATTACCCTGAACATGACTAGTTTCTTTTATTCACACCACATGCCTGGTACCATAGCCTACAAGATTTGACTACCTTAACAGTGACTGGTGATGAGTACAAGGTATGTAACTTGTCAGTATGTGACTTACTCCCCTTGCCATTATTTTCATTCCACTTCGCACAAGTAATTTTCCTAACCTCTGTTTTAAATCACCCTAAAATTAATTTTTATTTTGTAAGGTAAGTAATAAATTTTCACAACTTTAACCTTTACAATATTGTATCTGTTCAAAGACATAATTTTGTATAAACTGAAAGAGTCAGATGATTTTTTTTTAAAAGAATTGGTTTTTGTTTATGTTTGTGTTTTGGAAGCTAAGCATTTATGGCTGCAAATTTTCACTGTTTGTTCAAGGTAAATTATTATTATTATATTATTATTATATTATTATGCACGCGTCTTTATACCCGTTCGGGTTATACGCACTACGCTAATGTGTATATGGTGATTGTGAATGAATGGAGGACCTACAGTTTACGTGGGATCCGAACACGGTGGAGGACTGCATTCTTCACATCACAATTCAAGTAGATTAATCTCACTGCTTGTTTGTTGCTACGACTGTGTAACAAAGTATCTCTTAGATTGAAGCCACGTGTTATTATTAGCACGCGTCTTACTAACCGTTCGGGTGTAACCACTTACTTAAGTGCAATGGTAGGGTGATTGTGAGATTAAATGGAGGACCTACAGTTTAACGTGGAATCCGAACCACGGTGGAGGCCTGACATTCACACACATTCACGAGTTGTGATTAATACACGTCTTGTCAGAGGTGAAGGAAGGGTTTGGCGATCAGAAAAGTCTGTGCCGGGACCGAGGATTGAACCCGGACCCGAGCATAAAGTCTTGACACCTATTAGTATTAGTAGCATTTTCTTATAATGAGGCCTCTTTAAATAAAAACCATTCAAAATATAATTGTAATTATTTCTGTTGAAAATGTTTACTCGCTATTACTCTCTAGGGCTCTAGACGTAAATTGAAAGTCAGTAGGCCTAAATGAATTAAATTTCCTCGCCATACTATAAATTACCCATTTATGTGTGAACGTAACTCTGATGGCATTCAAGTTCGCTGCTTGTTAAATAAATTACCATTCCCATTATTCTACTAACACGTTGGGAGTATACTTCAAAACGAACGAATATATAACAAGGGGTAAAAAAAATTAATAACAGTACAAGCATACAAAGACCAATTAAAATATTTTATAAAAAGCACTGGGGAAAATCAATTATTAAACTTTGTTTATTTTTTAAAAATGTTTTAATTACTAAACGTTTTCACATTTTTATTAATTTATTTTATGTCATTTTTTTGATTAGAAATTTCAAGCATCAAGTTTATTAATGATCTAAACTAAGTGTCGGAGATGTGGAACGTAGTTAACAAAAATGCACCCACATTAGCGTGAACATGAGATGTGAAAATTTTAATTAACAAATCTTGTATGTAACCGCTTGATCTAAACCAAAACCCCCTCACTCACCATTTGAATTCGGTATTTGGTGTGTCTGACGCTTTAGGTCATCTAACCACCGGTTCACCTTGTTATATAAGATAGATAAAATTAAAGAAAATGAAATCTTACAGTTAGATCGGACATTCTTTCTCTTATAAATTTCAAATTTTTTCATAAACAATTATCAGTAAAAAAACTTTCATATGAATTTTACTTTTGACAAATCCATTATTAAATATTATTTACAACCAGCTTCGGTGACCGCATGGTCTAATGCACTACGCTCGCAGTAGAATAGACTGCTGACGACAGGGGATTGGGGTTTGAATCCCAGTCGAGTGTTCTGAAAGGGACTTTTCCCCAAATCATTTTCCACTCTCCCTCTACGTAAACGCGGGTGGACTTCGTATTAATTCAACCTTTCTCGTTTATAGCTCATTAGCTTAATTATTATATATGCGTGTAGCCTGAACAGGAAGGTAGGCGCGGTGCTTAAAAAAAACAAATAGTACGGTGAAAAGCATAGACTTTCTTCTTTTATCTTAAAATAGACATTTACTAAAAACTCGTAGAATTTGTGAAACGAAATAATAGGTCTATACATTGTTGTAGAAACATTCACCAAAGAACATAAACTAAAATATACACTGTTACTTACTCTATGGCATTAGGAACTAAGAACACTGTTACAGAAAAATTGAGAAAAGTGAAATATCTTTGTCCAACAAGAAGCATAAGAATCAAATTCATTTTCAAAGAACTGAATTAAAAAGTATATGTATCTGCCTATGGCTCGGAAACTATTGGTCTTATAAAAATATAGTTCAAATAAATATGTTTAGCCTTAATAGTACTACCATTTTAAAATAAGTTATTTTGTATCACAAATACTTGCGGAGAAATGATGAAAATTGAACATTTTCTTTCATGTAAAGTACCCTAAAAGTCATTTTCCTAAGAAAATAAGAATTGCCATCTTGTTTATAGCGATAAAGACTGTTTAGATATAATATTTAATCAAAATCCTTACAGGGAATTTTGAGAAATTGATTTTTTTGATCTTTTTTGTCCTTCACTAAACTACCTTTAATTTTAGGGTTAGGTGTCTAATTCCAAAAATCCCTCGGGGGGACCTAATAAAAATCCAGATACCAAGTTTTGAGCCCAATCTGTAAAATAGTTTTGGGCTCCAGCACGAGGTACAAAAAACATCTTTTTTGGTTTCAGAGGGTCACGAAACATCGAATTTTTCAAAATCTGGTTTTCAATTTTTTTGACTATCACAATACTTTCTCTTCGATTTGTCGAGCGAAGGTAAAATTTAAATATAAATCCGGATGGGTTGTAGGAGGTAGTTCAAAATAAAACTTCCTTCTATTTTATTTTGATAAATATAAAATGTAGTCTAGATTCCATGTAAGCAGACTGTACTTCCGCGAGCGGCGAAACAATAAATTACCAAACTTGGTGCCGGGGAAGTGTTAAACCGTTGTTTCTGGCCTGTAGATTTAATGAAAAACCGTTGTAAATGGTGTGGCTTATAGTGCGTGGGAGGGGGAGTGAGGGGGGAGGGGGAGGGGGTACAAGCCACCCCCCCCCCTGATCGTTCATCGGCTGATCGGAAACGCTCCGAGCTCATCCGACATGATCCTTGTCCCCCTTGATGTCCTTGTCAAGTGTTGTAAACAAGCTTCCACTCTATTAAAGGGCGTCGTCTATACTTTTTATTTTTTAAATAAATGGTACGCTGCACCACAAAGACTTTCTTTCTTCTCTAGAGATATACATTTATTTAAAACTTGTAAGACTATTGTTGCAGAAATTTGATGGAAAAATGAGAATACATTTGATCAAAAAGCATAAATGAAATAATATACATTTTCACAAAAATTGTATCGAGGAAAAATTTAAAAGCTCTGTTCAACAAAGAGCAAAACACTCAACTCCCAATATCCGAAACCAAAAAAATTTGCCATTAACTTTAAAAATATTAATTTTATAAAGATATATTTTGAACAAAAGTTAATCTCAATAGTACCTAAACTTTACAATGGTGTGTTATTTCGTAATTGAGATATGATCCAAATTGGAAAATTTTTGCCATTGTAAAATACCCTCAATATAATTTTCATGGGAAAACGAGAAATCCCATATGGTTTTTATGTAAAACAGTGCCCAGATAAAAAAATTAATCAAAACTGTTACTTTTTTTTTTTCAAAATCCACTTTATCTCTTTTTGCTCTTGAATAATTGCCATTAGATTTTAGGGCTAAATATCTAATTCCAAAAACTCCTCTGAGAAACCTTGTGAAAACTCTAAATATCAAATTTTTTGCCCGATCGGTAAAATTGTTTTTGCTCTAGACGAGGCTACAGAAACTCAGACACACATACGGATAAATATACATACAGACGGCATCACTAAACCACTTTTTAGGTTCCAAGAGGTCATGTAACGTCGATATCAAAATTTCAAGGTTTTTTTTTTCCTACGATCTCGCCAAGAAGTCGAGAGAAAGTAAAAAGGTTGGGTCAACTCATGCATTTATTTATCTGTTAGATTTTTTTTTCCTTAAAGGCGCCGCAGATTTAAAGTGAAATATCTATTTCAAACTGCGTTTTTACTTTCTCATATACAAATAAAGTATTGTGATAGTCAACATTTTCGATTAAAGTTGCTTCGGTGGCCTCATGCTCTATATCTGTCCAGGGTATCTTGAAATTAAATGATACATTTTCTCTTAATTTTAAGTGTTTCATCTAATACCACCATGCTTATGACCAATATTCAAGAGCTTTATTTCACTTTGTGAAGAAAATTAAACTTGATATTTCTATTGGTACAATATTTTATTTATTTTGACCAAAATGTTTTAATATAAACATTAAAAAAATTTGCCCTTAGCTCTCCTTCCATTCTATCCTACACTAAGGGTAGTTAACTGAAAACTTTTTTGTGTGTAAATTTTGTTCCAAGCCACCATACACTGTGAGAAAGCTGATACCATTGTGTTGTACATTTTTTTAAAGTAAGAATATCAATTGTATAGTTTCAAAACCAATAGAACAAACCTCAATTATTATGTTCTGTTGCGAACCTGTTTAAAAATATTACTTTATTTTTGGGAGGGTAGATACTTCTTTCTAACCATTATCTTTGATCTCAGAACTTCATTTTGCGTGAAACATCCTTTAGTATAAGCTAATTTTATTTTTACCATGAATATTTTAAAGTTATTTAAGATACAATATATTGTTTTCAATCCTTTAGGGAAATTTTCAACACCTTTGCCTATATTTTTTCATGCATCATAACTTGAAATAACAAACCACTTATTTGTAAACGCTTGTTTTCTAGACGTCCCCCGGATAACACCTAACTTAGGTAGGTAATTAATCTTGAACCAGACGTATTGAGAGCTCGTATAACCCCCCTCCCCCTCAGATATCACCTAAATTATGTAGGTAACTCATCTCGAACAAGGCATCGCATTGGGGTGTGTTTTTCTATGTTATACTTTAGAAATTAATGAATTGAAACAACTTAAATTGTTTTACCTTTGTTTGGAAAAAAAATACATTTCAATTGAAAAACAATTATTATAAAACTAAAAACTACTAAACATATTCCATTTTCATAGTTTCCATTGTGAAGTAAACAGTAAACCACACTTTAATTATATTTCTGGTTAAAACGTAATCTTAAGTGGGATGGTCTCTTAATCGAGATTAATTCTAATATTTTAGGAAGAGATACCTACTTTCATACTCTATGAAAATACGAACTCGAAAGTTCATTACCGCACTTACAAAAGTACGTCACATATCCCTATCTTAAGCTGGTTATATCCAGTCCACCTCGTTACACCCTATCCCTATCTTGAGCTAGTTATATATCCAGTTAACCTCATTACACCTTATCTCTTTAATTGTAATGTTATCCTTCCATCCCCGTTTAGGTCTTCCCATTGGGTTTGCCAGTCAATATCCCGAACACGGATCTAGATTCTCCTATTCGCACTGCATGTCTAACCCACCGTAATTTACAAGACTTGATTATCCTAACAATATCTTGAGATGAGTGCAGGGTATGTAGTTCATAATTTTGTAACCTCCACATATCCTAAGTAGCTTCATTAATATTTTGATCAAATATCTTTACTAAGCACCTTGTTATTTTAGGAAGTGATCCGTTAAATAAACAAAAATTTAATCCCTGGTTTAAGATCCATACTTTACTTTTTAAGCACCATGTCTTACCAACCGTTCGTGTAATACGCCTATGTAGATCTACTAATTATACCATTGTGTTAAGTCTGAGTAAGATCTAATTAATGGAAGTGTCCCCGCATTTGCGGGGAGGGAGAGTGGACAAAAATTATGTAAATAAACACACAGTACACCCTACTGGGATTAGAACCCCAATATCCTTATCATCGGCATTCTATTTTGGTGCAAGAATGACTTCTTATATTATGCGGCCACTGAAGCGGGTTCTATAGTGTTAACATACCTTGTAAAATATATTGGATAATTACTTTTTTTTACGGAAAATGTGTACCCAACATTGGAAACGGAGATAAAGACCGTTTATTCCTGGTACGGATCCAAAGCCTTCAATACTCGACATCAAAAGCTCATCTAAAACAATACACAAAATTAGTTTTCCATTTGAACACTCGCGGCGCATTACGATGATGAATTGAAACATCCGTAATGGATAACAAGCGCGCATTTTGTTGATTTTCTTTTTTTTTTTTTTAAATATAAAGGCCCAACACACGCATACGATTGTCTAGCATTAACATGCATCCCACGATTGTGAAATTGTGCGTTCCGTTGTTTATCGATTTCAAACAAACGTTTGCCCTCTATATATGCGTCGGACCCCCCCCCCTCCACTAGCCCCGCCTCATTGCAGCAAAATTACGTTATACAGTAACGGCAGGGGTAGGGAAATCTCGACCAAAATGAAGGCTACTTCATTTTAAGGCGTTTCAGCTAAAATCGCCCCATTTCAGCGAGCAGGGAAGTTGTGTTATGTACCACAGTTTTAGACTTAACACCTCCTTATACATGCGCGTATAATTGTTTATTTAATATTTAGCCACAACAAATTTACGTGATTTTTGACATTAAATAGGATTTAAAAAAAAACACGTGTGACTTGTTTTATTGATTTTAATTTAACAAAGCTTACACCTCGGTTTTTACTTCCAAGCTGATGATGATTTTGTTTATGAAGGCATGATGCACACACAAAAAAAAATTGACATCTTATTAAATTTATTTTTAAAATTTTAAACAACTGATATTTTCCAACTTATTACGTGTTACATGGTTTTTAAATAACATTTTAACCTTTATAAACATTTAAAAAACATGTTTTGGCTTTGTCCTCCTTTTAACTGTTGGCTAAAAAAATTTGTTTTTACGATTTTAACTGTAAGTTGTTTTATATTTTCATTTTATTAATCAAATCCACTCAGATTTACATTGACATTTGTTTTTTCTAATTCTCTTTATTGTTAAATATCAAGAATTTTAATAGTGTCTCAGGATTATATCAAAACGTATTTTAAAATAACCCAATATAGCCTAACCTATTTTTTGGTCACTTTTGCAAGGCTATGATCTCCACCAACACTGAGACAGCTTTTATTTATAAGAGAGTTATTTAGTGCCCTAGACACAGGTTGCGTATGAACTAGGCCTGATGAGAGTGGTTGGGAATGCAGGCTGTAAGAGCTCGTTCCCATGTTGGTGTACTAACTCTGTTCTGTTGAGAACGGTTGGGAATGCAGGCTGTAAGAGCTCGTTCCCATGTTGGTGTACTAACTCTGTTCTGTTGAGAACGGTTGGGAATGCAGGCTGTAAGAGCTCGTTCCCATGTTGGTGTACTAACTCTGTTCTGTTGAGAACGGTTGGGAAGGCAGGCTGTAAGAGCTCGTTCCTATGTTGGTGTACTAACTCTGTTCTGTTGAGAACGGTTGGGAATGCAGGCTGTAAGAGCTCGTTCCCATGTTGGTGTACTAACTCTGTTCTGTTGAGAACGGTTGGGAAGGCAGGCTGTAAGAGCTCGTTCCCATGTTGGTGTACTAACTCTGTTCTGTTGAGAACGGTTGGGAATGCAGGCTGTAAGAGCTCGTTCCATGTTGGTGTACTAACTCTGTTCTGTTGAGAACGGTTGGGAATGCAGGCTGTAAGAGCTCGTTCCTATGTTGGTGTACTAACTCTGTTCTGTTGAGAACGGTTGGGAAGGCTCGTTCCATTGTACCAAATTGGCCCCGTAAAGAGTGTTGTAAAAGCAGGTTGTTGGAGATCAGTACCATGTCAATGTACTAACTCAGCCCTGTTGTCGTGACGTTGCACGATAGAATGGATGTAAATGTTTTTTCATGGTACACGAAAGACAGAACATGTCGGATAGTTTGACGACACAATCCAAACCTAACCTATGGCACAACTCAATCACATCTCATTGCAAAATATGATGGGAAAATTTGGTTTGGTTCATGGGGCTGTATTTTTACGGTCTCTATGGGGCTGAATTAATATTATGGCCCAGGACAAATTAATACTGCTAAAGAATTGATTGGCCTGAATTCGTATCTACTAATGACATCAATCATCTCCATAGATAAACTCCCAATTGTTAGTTGAATAATCTTACACCTTTGCTCATTTGGTAGCATGTTTCTCTATTTAGCTAAGGGTCCCCATTCAGATTCCCAGAATGGCAATAAATTTGGGTGAAATATGGGTTTGCCCTTTCACAGTGATGAATTAACAGCTAGGGGATGGATTTTGTGTATGTTCTAGATATAAGTTAATATATAGGCCATGTGCTTATATATATATATATATATATATATATTATATATATATATATATATATATATATGGTCTTACATTTTAAATCATTTGAAGTAGAGCTAAAATTCGAAACAACCTGTGTCGAGTGTGTGGATTACAATCTATATTCATGTTTAATACTTAATGCTGGACAGCTACACATAATTTTTACTATCATCTTTGACACCGTTTCTTACTTACCGTTCGGGTTATACGCTTATATACAAATTACTCTCATGGATTTAAAGACTAGGAAGGTTACGTTTAGAGGAAGTGTACCCACATTTACGCGTAGGGAGAGTGAAAAA
The DNA here is from genome assembly GCA_033556935.1 of Timema podura. Taxonomy (NCBI): domain Eukaryota; kingdom Metazoa; phylum Arthropoda; class Insecta; order Phasmatodea; family Timematidae; genus Timema; species Timema podura. The sequence goes on along the minus strand of JAVRXN010000006.1, from coordinate 17,353,497 downwards.
CTGTTTTGTAAAAACCGCCCTCAATATACCAGACCAAGATTTGATCCTCGATCTTCCCGTCATCGACAGTCTAGTATACTGTGAGAGTAGCGCGTTGGACCACGCATCCACGAATTTGGTCATACATGTTATTATTAAATTATAATTAAATTCACCAATTGGTTAGAAATACAGAAATATTACCTTTGAGACATTATATTCAAGGCCACATAATTTTTCAAGAAAATACAAACGCCTTTTTTTAAGGGCCAACATTAATAACATTTTACCATATTATTAGTTTTAATTTATAGGTATAGCCTATATTGAAAGCTGTAGATGCAGGTCAAATCGCTTGGCGTATGAATACCTGATTGTCACTCTAGTAACTTGTATCATTCATAAGAGAATTGGTGTATCAATATTCAAATCGCTTGCCTTAGGTTTTTGTATTTATAAATTTGTACCAGTCTCCAGCGGCTCCCTTAAACCCTCCATCTCTGAGATTTAATTTTTTTCTGTCGCCTTAATTGTATTCCCTTCCCTTGAATAAATATCTGTGTGAGCCACTGATCACAATACCTAATCTATATTTAACTTGGTTCTTTTGTGCTTGAAATATTGTACGTCTTATCAAGTATTTAGTCACACAGTATAAAGCACTTAGTCACTTCGGTGAGCACATGTATTACGCCGTAAGTCTCTTCTGGTTTGGGTTTGTCTGTGACTGGAAGCTCAAAGTTTAAATTCTGTTAATGTGATTGCGTCTTATTCTAAGGGTTTTAATATTTTTTTCAACACCGGGTCCTAATACCCGTTATATATTAATATCCCTATGTACTAATTACGTTAATGTGTTAAGAATTACCCGAATTTGCATGGAGGGGGGAGTGCAAAACCATTTTGGAAAAATACCCCAGTACATGTAACCGGGATTAAGCCCTAATCTCCCATCTTTGGCTGTCTAAGCTATTGATAGAGTAGCGCCTTGGACAATGAGGCCACCGAAGAGGGTTTTTCACGCTTTACGCAAATGTGGGTACACTTATATAATCTAACTCCCTCATCCTTACTTTGTTAGCTTAGTTTAATGCACATATCCATGATGGGTAGTAATATGCAATTACATATATGTATACAGTTTTTATTTAATTATTTTTTTAACTAAGCTATTTTAATTCAGCCCACATACTGTTGGGCACGCTGAATAAACGTCAGGCTCACCTTATCTTGTTCGTTGGATACTGAGAGATCTGAGTTCGTTTCTTTTTCGAGTGTTTTGGGGGTGGTTATTACTGAAAATTGTCTCTATCTCCCTTTATTCATTTGCGATTACATTTACCAAGAGCTCTTATATTCCTCATATTATATGTGTGTGTATATATATATATATATATATATATGCTCAACTGTTTACGGGGTAATTTGTTTATTGGAAGAGTTATACAGTTAAGAAAATTCCCCTCTTAAAACATAGGGTTGTAACGTTATTTGCCACCCTACCATGTATTTCCTTATATTTTTCCTTATATTTTTCTAATTTTTGTAAATGGTTTCAAATTTATTTTCATTTAAAATTATGCACTTAAAAGTTGGCCGCAGCTTATCGCGCTGTATTGCCAGCGTGACAAATAATACTCTTTACATCCATTCAAAAAAAAAAAAAAAAGACGGAAGGAAGAACGTCTAACACTGTTTTAAATAATTTAAATAAGGAATTTTGACCTAAGGAAGGACACTTACCTTTTATTAAACATATTAATTATCCTTCTAAGAAGTTTGTTAACTTTCCAACTTATTTTAAATGTCGGCCATGATTTATTTCAAGGCATGCGCACTGCGCGGATTTGATAAAAAAAAGTGAGTGGTGGGTCTCGCGATTGTAAATGAAGTAAGGAAAAAAAAGACGTGATATATAAACACCTGAAACAAGCGCACATATAAATTTTGACAGATAGAAATAAAAATTTTAATTCTTTTAAGAAAAAACATTGTTCATATTCATTGATATATATTTTAATATTTATATTGAATTTGCATTTTATTTTATATTCATCTCTAGTCCATAGCCAACATTTTATCTTTTGTTTTAATGTATTAGTTTTCTCTTTGGACTTGGAAGAAAATAGAACGTTTTTAAATTTGATTCATGGAACGCTTTTTGAAGAAGATTGGTGGTTTCTTCCTCGGTTTTTTTCTTTTTAACATGGAGCAAAATTTGTGTGGCTCATAACTAAATTTAATTTTAAAGTGGAACAATGGCTGGAAAGTAAAGTGCAAGTACACAAATGGAAAGTTAAGTGTCTGGGGACGAACTAGAGACTGTTTATTTCTTCAAATTGTGGACGAGTTTGAATTAATAAAAGGAAACAAATTTCAGAAATTCGTGCTGTTTCAACATTGACGAATGCATTGGTGAGATCCAGCCAAATCTTCAATTTTAAATATATTTGGTTCTCTCTTTTTATCAAGCAACCAGGATTTATGCAAAAACTTTCAGAAAAGACTAAAATATATTCAGACTCTTCATCTATTCCAGAAAATTAATTAATATTTTATTTTATGTAAAAATATTAATTCTATTGATTTCTTTTTCTCTTTCCTCAACAATACTATTTTTTTGTCTTACTCAAAACTATATATATACTATATAAGTTTAGCCTATATTATTTTTTCTTTCACTCTAGTATTATATATTCTAAAACTCCTAAATTTAACCATGTTCGGAAATTATTTTAATTGATTAATTTTGTTTAAGACTATATGTAATACCATATATTTTATTTTTTATTTTGTCAGATTAGCATTATATTTATTTGGAATTCCATAAGTAGGATTGGGATGTGGTGAAAGGGAAACCAATATAATAATAATAATAATAATAATAATAATAATAATAATAATAATAATAATAATAATAACCCACAAAAGTTTCAATAGTTGTATTTTTTTTTATTGTAATCTAAATTAGTACATTTTGTTTTAATGATCCATTTTATTTCAATTATTCATGTTTTATTTTAAGTATTCTTTCAACTTTTGTAGAGACTTACGGCACGCCATTGTTGTAGGTAAGATAGCATTAACATTGTAATATCCAGGTAAACGTTCCCGAGCACACCCAGTGGTCTCGAGTATTAAGGGTCATCGTGCCTCTGTCTAAGTTTGCCGAGATAAACGTATTTTTACTATTATTATTTTTTTTTCTCCCAGATCCTAGGAGTGGCACCCAATAAATACATAACTTTATTCATCTCGACGTTACCTTTCGCTGTGTAAAAAGGATTCGGAAAACAGAAACTTGTATTTTTATTAGAGGGTAATTTTTTTAAAATTACTTGAGCTAAAATTCTACCTCACGTTTGGGATATAGCTCAAACGTGTAAGTAGACGTGATTTACTTAGTTAAAGTAAATATTTTGTTGCATCCGTCTTAAACAAAATACCCCGAAAACAGTCGAGCATCAATAGCATCCACCTAAAAAATATGTATCCTTAAACAGTCGAACATCAACAGCAACCCCTCCGTAAACAATAAAGCATTAATAGCATCTACCTAAATAAATTACCTCATATATAATCAAGTATTAAAAGCATCCACCTTAAATAAATTCCTCCGTGAACAGTTGACCATAAACAGCAGCCACATTAAACAAATTCCCCCGTAAACAATCGATCATTAAATACATCCACCTAAACATATTCCTCTATAAATTATCAAGCATTAAAGGCATCCACCTTTAAATTCCCCTTTGAACACTCGACCATTAAAAGCATCCACTTTAAATTCCCTCGTAAACAGTCGCGCATTAAAAGCATCCACCAAAACAAATTTACCAGTGACAGCCGAACATAAAAGTACTCGAGTATCTCTGCGTTTGTTTTTAACCGAAAGGGTACTCTCCCTACAAGGCTCGGATAGGTCCCCGGTGGTATCACTACCGATATTATTATGAGCCGGCAGTTTGTCCGGATTGTTATTGACCGTCAGTGGGTATTTCACACCTGGGGGTAGGAGGGTAATCCCCTCTTTCTGTCTGTTGACAAGGAGTCGCAATTAAAATACAATGTGACCCAAGTTGACCGGGGGATTCAATACCGAAATACATTTGCGTTTTCTCCCTCCCTCCCTTTTCCCCCTTCCTCTTTTTTTTCGGAGCAAATTAACTACGCGGGACTCATTTCGGTGGCCGCATGGTCTAACGCGATACTCTCGATTGCCGATTATGGGGAGATAGAGGTTTAAATCTCAGTCGGATGTATTGTAGTAGGTGATTTATTAAAAAATAGTTTATATTTTACCTCCACCCTAATGGTGGGTTACTTCTTATACATATAACCTTCCTCATCCTTAAAACACTAGCGTAATTAGTACATAAGCGTGTAACACGAACGGGTAGCAAGACCCAGTGCTGAAAAAAAAATTACGATGCTTTTCAATTTCCCGCATTCCCTCAGGTCGATAGTTGTACTGTCAAGTATTATATTATCGCTAGCCAGTTCTTCGCGTCAATAATGGATTTACATTAATTTTCACACATAATTTAACTAGAAAAAATTTAACAAAAAACTTAACCAATAAATTGTATAAGTTTTTTTTTCCATTTTCTAATTAGTTTCTAAATTTATCTAAATTTTGAAGGATATTTCCGTCGTGATTTTCAAAGGGGAACCTCTCCCGTTCCTGTCTTGTGAGAGCGTTCCCGCCTCTCATTAAAATCCTGGGTGCAGCTCCCACACAAAAATACTGGCCGCCCCCAACTCACTAAATCCTGCTGCGTCCCCTCACGAAAATTTCTTTCATTCCCCCATGAAAAATCTTCTTTATTCCCCCTCACGAAAATCTTCTTCAATCCCCTCACGAAAATTTTCTTTAAATCCCCTCACGAAACTTCTTCATCCCCCTCACAAAATCTCATTCTCCCCCCCTCACAAAAATCCTTCATCGTCCCCCTCACAAAATCTTCATTCACACTCCCCCCACGAAAATTTATTTCACTTCCCCTCATGAAAATCTTCTTTCACCCCCCTCATGAAACTTCTCTCCCCCCCCCCCCTCACTAAAATCCTTGTTTGCGCCCTCTCACCAAATTTCTGGCATGAACCCCTACTGACAAAAATCCTGGCTGCGTCTCCCGCCACCCCCTCACGTAAATCCTAGATCCACCCCTGCATTATCTGAACTAAAAGGGCTTTCCTGGAAGAAATACACTTAGCTACATGATGCACAATGATTTTATACATACTCTTTTTCGAAATATATGATGGTAGTTTATTTTAGTTACATATGGGTTAATTACTACAGTTAGGTCCGTATATGACGATCGCCATATTACACATGCATCGATAAGTGAAAAATAAAACGCATTGCTTCGAGTCTGCGAACGATTTTTTGGTTACAACAGTAGTTTGTAACCTAACCTGTCATAGAATGGAGTATCCCTGTATAGTATAGTTTTTCATATTTTTGAGACATTGAAACATGCACATTCTTAACCGACTTATTATATCAAAACACGTGAATTTTCTCTTAAGCGAGAGGAAAGGGCCGAATCAATTTTGCCGGTAAAGGACTTTCCACAAACCGTCCACGGTTCTTATAGTTGCCACAATCGACATGGGACCGACGGCTTTACTTCCACTCCAAAGGATATTGTGCTGCAGATTTTTATATGGCTCAAGAAAAATTCGTCGACCCCATCTGGGTTTGAACCCTTGAATATTGAGCTGAAGTGAGCACAGTACTCAAAAGACCATTGAGGTCAACCCGCCTCGGTGGCGTAGTTAGCTAACGCACTAGTCGTGTTGAGCTCGACTGCCGAGGACGGGGAGATCGAGGTTCGAATCTCGGTAGGGTGAACTGGGGGCAGTTTTTCCTAAATGGTTTTCCACTCTCCCCCCCACGCGAATGTGGGTTCACTTCCTCTTTATTCAACCTTCCCGATTCCTAACCCATTAGCGTAAATAGTATTTAAGCGTATAACCCGAACGGGTAGTAAAACGCGGTGCTAAATAAAAAAAAAAAAAAAAAGGGGTGTGGCTGTGTCGTGGACACGGCCGTGTGTTGTACGTGAATACGTTTATGTAACGGGTTATATTTTTTAATAAAATATTTTTACTTATGTACTTAGGATAAAAGCAAGGAAACAAATAATTATTGTTTAAATATTACTTAATATAACCCGCCTCGGTGGCGTAGTTGGCTAACGCGCTGAGTCGTGTTGAGCTCGACCGCCGAGGACGGAGATGAAGGTTCGAATCTCGGTCGGGTGAACTGGGGAGGTTTTTCCTAAATGGTTTTCCACTCTCCCTCCACGCAAATGCGGGTTCAACTTCCTCTAATTCAACATCCCATTCCTAATCCATTAGCGTAATTAGTACTTAACGTATAACCCGAACGGGTAGTAAAGACGCGGTGCTATTATAATAAATATAATAATACTTTGTATTCAATCGACAGATTTTGACGACAGCTGATGATTAAAACTTAAACGAACATCGTAGCTTCTCAGAGTCAAAAGTTATACTAATTGCAAATCTCGATACGCAGCAAAATAACCTCAAAATGGCGGCGATTCCCCCTCCACCGCGCGCGATGCGTCACTGTCCTCGCTTATCGTAATGAATTCTTTGATCCTTTAGTTATCCAGTGGTATAATTTAATTTTGGATGTAGAGGAAAGATTCGAAACTACAACATCAAACTGTATCCCCCGATTTTGTTATCATTAGGTTTTTTGGATTGCCCCTGTATGGTAGCAAATTTAAAGACTATTCACGTCAAAAAAACATCGAGGTCGACTCCTGTATAATCAATGTAGAAAAAAAGGTACCACTTTAATCATTTTTGATCAACACAAATTAAAGACTAATATTTACTTGCCATAGGCTTATTTGTGTATCTATAATTCGTCTATTTTCAATATCAGGAAGTGAATCTTTATTTTTTTAATAACATGGCATATTTTCCCTGGAATATGACGGAGGAAAGTGATGGATGATCTTTGAACGGGGATAGGATTGTTTGTTGATATGAGGGGGTAGAAGAGAAAAGGAGGATGGGGGGGTATGTTTGTGTATTCACGTTATATGACAAATATTGGCAAAAGGCCCAAGCGTGGAGCCCATTAGCTACTACGGAGATGGGCAAAACAACAAGCCTTGAGTGAAAACTTTTCAAACCGTGTTTTCCATTAGCAAGATTACAATAATGGTCGAGATGATGGTTTCTGAATTATTATTTTTTTAAGCAGCCCCGTCTTATTATCCGTTCGGGTTGGACTTCTTTCTAAATGTAAAGCATTTTATAATGAGCTTTTTTTTTGTTTTGTAATGGTGTATTTATACATTTGATAACTTTAAAAAAAATTATACGGTGTGCCACACTAGACTTTTTCCACAACTTTATCTTAGATTAAAGACATTTACTAAAATCTCGTAATATTTGTGAAACGAATTAAAATATACATTGTTGAATAAACACTCCACCAAAGAGCATTAATAAAATAATATACACTTATAAAGAAACATTGAAAAAAGAGAAACATTTGTCCACCAAAGATCATAATGAATCAAATTCAATTTCAAAGATTTGAATTAAAAAGTATTATATATTTACTTATAGCTAAGAAATTATTAGTTTTATAAAAAATATTTCATATAAAGGTTTTTAATTTAGAATGTATTATTATACAACTTTACATATGGATAAGTATCTCAAATACTTACGGAGATATGACCAAAATTGGAAATTTTGGCATGTAAAGCACCTTTAAAGACATTTTCATGGGAAAATGAAGAATTTACTTTTGGTTTGTAATCTTGAACAGTGCCTGGGTACAAAATTTAATAAAATTATCAAAGCGAGCTCTGATAAAAATCGGTTTAATCTGTTTTGACCTTAATTAAACTACCCCTAAACTTGATATAAACATCATTAAAATTCCTTCTGCTTAGGCCTGATACAGTAAAAATAGCAGATAAGACATACAGATAGACAGACAGACCGTATCCGAAAACTACCGTTTGGTTATAAGGAGTTCATGAAATGCCGGCATTTATCAATTCTCTATTTCGAATATTTCACATTATACAATACTTCTTCTTCAAATGGTCAAGAGGAAGTAAATAACGCTTAACCCTTAGATTACCCAATCAGTGGTAACACGGTCTAAATGTCTGGCTTGTCTAGTCTTGCTGTTGGTGGCGTTAGGGCTCTTATCCCGGACAGGTGTTTTGTGAGTGTTTATTTACCTAATTGGCTTCCCGCTCAACCTAGAAAAAATTGAGGGTGCAGTTCCTCTTAAACTCTACCTTTCTCATCTCTTCCATGTTACCATGATTCTCCCCGCGCATTTTATAACCCGTTCGGGCTATAACATCTTTGATAATTACTCTAAGTGGGGTAGGGATGAGGAAATGAAGCATTTTAGAGGCAATATACCTGCATTTGCGTGGGAGGAGTGTGGAAAATGTTTACGAAAAAATCACATTCGTTAGACCCAGCCGAGATTCTAACCTCATATCTCCCCGTCATCAGCAGGTCAGACTTAACACGAAAGTGACACCTTAGACCATTCGGCCACTGAAGCGGGTAATAATAGTGATAAAGATTATAGAATATTTGAATAAATGTACCAGCAATTGTGTGGTGAAAAAAACCACCCTCCGAAACTCAATTCCTTACCGTAATACTTGCTAACAGGAGAGTTACGCGTGAACACTAAATGAGGTTATTAGTGTGGGTGGATTAATATAGATAGTCCAGATGGGTAGTAAGACGTGGGAGAAAAAAAATAAAAAGTTTTTTATTTTTAATTTAATGATAGTAAATAACTCTTGTTGTAACTACTACGACAGATTGTACAAACTATCTCATATGCTCGAATAAAGCGTTAAAAAAATTTACCCGTAAATACAAACGTATAAAATTGTTAATTACAATATAAAAAACCAAACAAAATTGTTCAAATCTTTAAAAAAAACACGCTTGTGGATGATGGTCTAACCCCATTACTCCCCAATAAAACTAGACGATGACGGGATATTGAGGTTCGTATCTCGGTCGGGTGTACTGAGGGTGGTTTTTTTCCCAAATAGCTTTCCACTCTCCCTCCACAAAAATGACGGGTACACTTCCTATGTATATGGCCTTCCTTTTCTTAAAACCATCAGCGTAATTAGTTCATAAATGTATAACTCAAAGGGGTTATAAGACATGGTGCCAAAAATAAGAACTTCAAAATTAAGTTATTTGTAAGCTACCCTACAATTATAAATAATTTTGAAAGTAGAAATGTATCCTTACCTATAATGAAAATTTTATAATCGGGATTATCATTTTGGACCAGATTCTAAAAAATATTTTTGAAAATTTTCGAAATAATTATCAGACTTAAACTAATTTATTTTAGAAACATAAATTTACATAATTATTTAAATATAGTACACTACGAATTTTGAACAAGATCTTTAGAGTTATTTCAAAACATTTCAGATTTTTCAATAATATATTCTCAGTAAAATTTCCTTTAAGGTGTAGGGAAAAAAAGGGCCTTAAGTAGATCCGTATTACATCTAAATATCAAGTTTAGAACAAATCCATCAAATCATTTTGATACAGGCCCAGGGAACAGACAAAAAAATAATGGTAAAATACATAATTTTGGGTTCGGTGGTCACACAAAACGTAAAGAATTTCCATAATCTTGAACTCAAAAATCTTCACGATCACACTACTTAAGAAAACGTAACAATAAAAATAAATAAAACCCGTTCAGGGATCAGTGTATATATATATAAATATATATATACAATATATATATAATTATATATATATAATTAATATATATATTATATATATGTATATATATATATTATATATATATATATGTGTAAGATTGATATTAAATTTGTAATATAAATATACCAGAGTTTTTTTAATATAAAAATGGAAATCAAAGTAATACATTTTATGTTAAACTATATACAGTTATAATTATCCTTTATATAATTGGGATTAGTTTCACCACGGACAATGAATATTATATCCTTGGTTATAATAATGAATACTCAACACTGCTAACAATATAACTGAACTAGTTATGTAGTCATGATATATGACAAGCGTGAATATATTTATTAAACATTTAATATTTTAGAATAGAAGTTAAATAGTTAGTTTGTGATATTTAACTCACTGGTATGTATTATATTATGGTGTAAATATATATATAGGCGTGTATCTTTAACAACACTAAAAAATTCCACATGTACATGATTAGTTTCCTTATATTAAGTAACTTTATATTTTCATTCAATTAATAATTCAACACTGTATAATATCAATTAAAGCGTTGATATGTGATGTACACTGTAGTAAGATAATACTCATGTTTAGGAAATGAACTGTTTTATATCGCGTGTTTTAAATAATACATAGAAATATAAAACCATAAATATATAATAATTCTAAAAATATTTACACTTGTAGCAAAATTATTAATTTTTATCCTGATATAGTTTTTTATAAACTGTTTTTTTATATATCCTGTAAATTAATAACACTTGTATAGAAATGTAACAGCGATATAGTTAAAAAAATAGTACACTGAAGCAAATATATACCTTGTATATAAATATACACTGTAATATATTAATTTATATATAAAACAAGTCAATATTTTCAAGGTAGAATATATATACAAGTGTATATATAAAATACAAGTGTATATATATATACAAGTGTATATATATATACAAGTGTATATATTATACAAGTGTATATATATATACAAGTGTATATATATATACAAGTGTATATATATATACAAGTGTATATATATATACAAGTGTATATATATATATATACACTTGTGTATATATATATATACACTTGTGTATATATATATATATATACAAGTGTATATATATATATATATACACTTGTGTATATATATATATATATACAAGTGTATATATATATATATACACTTGTGTATATATATATATACACTTGTATATATATATATATACACTTGTATATATATATATACACTTGTGTATATATATATATATAAAATATACACTTGTTATATATATATATATACACTTGTATATATATATATACACTTGTATATATATATATATATATACACTTGTATATATATATATATACACTTGTATATATATATATACACTTGTATATATATATATATACACTTGTATATATATATATACACTTGTATGTATATATATATATATACACTTGTGTGTATATATAATATATACACTTGTGTGTATATATATATATATACACTTGTGTGTATATATATATATATACACTTGTGTGTATATATATATATATATACACTTGTGTGTATATATATATATATACACTTGTGTGTGTAAAATATATATATATACACTTGTGTGTGTATATATATATAAATACACTTGTGTGTATATAATATAATATATACACTTGTGTGTGTATATATATATATATATATACACTTGTGTGTGTGTATATATATATATATATATACACTTGTGTGTGTATATATATATATATATATACACTTGTGTGTGTATATATATATATATATATATATATATACTTGTGTGTGTATATATATATATACACTTGTGTGTATATATATATATATATATATACACTTGTGTGTATATAATATATATATACACTTGTGTGTATATATATATATATACACTTGTGTGTATATATATATATATATATACACTTGTGTGTATATATAATAAATATATACACTTGTGTGTATATATATAATATATATACACTTGTGTGTATAATATATATATATACACTTGTGTGTATATATATATATATATACACTTGTGTGTATATATATATATATATACACTTGTGTGTATATATATATATATACACTTGTGTGTGTATATATATATATATACACTTGTGTGTGTATATATATATATATACACTTGTGTGTATATATATATATATATATATACACTTGTGTGTGTATATATATATATATATAATACACTTGTGTGTGTATATATATATATATATATACACTTGTGTGTGTATATATATATATATATACACTTGTGTGTATATATATATATATATATATATACACTTGTGTGTATATATATATACACTTGTGTGTATATATATATATATAATATATATACACTTGTGTGTATATATATATATATATACACTTGTGTGTATATATATATATATATATACACTTGTGTGTATATATATATACACTTGTGTGTATATATATATATATAATATACACTTGTGTGTATATATATATATACAAGTGTATACCTGGTGAATATTGGTTTTAAAATTATTATCAAACTATAGAATACCCAGGAGGTGTTTTTTAAATATAAAAATGAGCACATACAAAGAGTACATTTATGTTAAACCTTAACAGTTAAACTATCCCTTTTATGAATTGGGGTAATTTCACCACGGACAAGCTGAAATCTTGCCCGGTTCATAATGAACTGGGACAACTCCAAGCGCTATACAATCCACCAACTGAACTAGTCTATGTCCAGTCCGTGAAATGGACAAGCGATGAACATATTTAGTCCAAACCTTTAATCGTTTTAGAATGGAATTTAAATAGTTAGTTTGGGCTAGTCTACACTCTACAGGATGTATTATATTGGGTGTCAAATATTCTAAGGGCGTACGTATCCTCTTCCAACAAACACTAAGAAAATTCCACATAGACATGGATCTAGTTTCTTAGGTATTAAGAATCTTTTATTTTCATTCAATTAATCAGCATTTCAACAGAGGTAGTAATTCAATTAAGAGCGTTGCATACCTGTGATGTCACTGTAGCTCAAGATAGGATCTCCAATGTTAGGAAATGAACGTTTTATTCGGCGAGTTTTAAAGAGATACATAGAAACTAAAACCATAAATTCTTAAATAATTCTAAAAATAGTCTTACTATGTAGCAAAATTATTATTTTTATCCTGATATAGTTTTTTTATAAACGTGTTTTTTTATATATCCTCTACAACTTAGGATAACTGTCTTAGTCGTGAGAATGTCCTAACAGGATATAGGTTAAAAAAAAGTCCGTGGAAGCAAATGTTTATCTAGAATAAGAAATAATAAATATGTAATTTTAAAAAACAAGTCAATGTTTTCAAGGAGAATATAGTATAGTGAGTGTGTAAACTCGTCAGAGGAATAGGGGAAGTGTTATAAGCAGATAAACATGAAGCCTTGAAAAGTGAACAGCTCATTTTCTCCCCTCTCTCTCAATCTCGCCTACGTTGGCATCTAAGTGTGGTAGCGCTTAGACTGCTTATGTGCGTCAAGTTAAGATGCGACCTGCTCCGCAAAATGGCTTCGAAATCTCCAAAGTAGGCAATGGCGTTAAACAAGACAGAGTTTAACAGAAACAAATAAAAACACAACACACCATTTTGTAATAAAAATTGTTAAAAATGGTGTGATCTAGCTCCGATACATCCTCTGAACCTGCGTTTCATGCTTTGTCGCTCTCTGTTGAATACACCTAATGTGTTTCGTTATAGTGATACCGGTTTTTAGGATGAGGATGTAGACCCGTGTATGCCCCATGGTTGGGCACCAATTATATCTATACCAGTTTTTATGATGAGGATGTAGACCCGTGTATGCTCCACGGTTGGGCACCAATTATATCTATACCGGTTTTTATGATGAGGATTTAGACCCGTGTACTCTCCACGGTTGGGCACCAATTATATCTATACCGGTTTTTATGATGAGGATCTATACCCGTGTATGCCCCACGGTTGGGCACCAATTATATCGATACCGGTTTTTATGATGAGGATGTAGACCCGTGTATGCTCCACGGTTGGGCACCAATTATATCGATACCGGTTTTTATGATGATGACGACTCTTGCATGCCTTACTGCCCACTTGTTATCACACGGCAATGACGATCTGATTTTACGTGTATTTATTACTTTGGAATTACTTATTGGTACCCTCGTCGATGGCGTAGTTGGCTAACGCGCTAGTCGTGTTGAGCTCGACCGCCGAGGACGGGAAGATCGAGATTCGAATCTCGGTCGGATGAACCGGGGGTGGTTTTTCCTAAATGGTTTTCCACTCCCCTTCCACGCAAATGCGGGTTCACTTCATCTAAATTAAACCTTCCCCATTCCTAATCCATTAGCGTAATTAGTACTTAAGCGTATAACCCGAACGGGTAGTAAGACGCGGTGCTAAATATTATTATTATTATACTTATTGGTTATTCGTTGAAGTTAGTAGAAAATTAATGTTGTACATGAGTTATTTTGTTATTTGCATTATTGTAAATTTAATATTAAAAATATAGTTTTTTTTGTTCATTTGCGAACTGACGCGGGGAGCCATTTCTTGGACCCCTTGTCACCAGTGTTAAAACTAACTAATAGGACAACTCCTGACAACCTGATGTTGTGAAGACTAGCATCCTATTGGGTAAAGGCAGCCAGCTCATCACCCAATTTTCAAATAGAACGAGGGAGGTTTTTTTTTAAAGAATGAATGTTTTAAGACGTATTGAAATTACTTCTGAAAACGCCTAATCATCCGTGGATGAATTATTGAAAGGAAAATTTACATACAGTTCTTTAAAGAAAAAAATAAACTTCATCCATGACTTTTTAAATAAATGAGAGGGTTCCAAAACAATACCATTACAACGTATATTCTCACATCCATTTACGATATTCTCTTAAAACCTCAACATGAGGCACAGAGGTTGCGTCATTAATGGACTTTAATTGTCGCCAGGGATGAAAAACCCCATTGTATTCAAATGTCGTACTTGAGCAGGCATTTCATTGGATCTCCCAAGGCTAATCCATCTTTCAAAAAAAGTTTGAATATCACTTAAAACTAAACGTTTCTAGACCCATGTTTGTATGACATTTCTTAGTGTTTGGTCGATGGGAATACGCCCCTAGAATATTTGACACCAGTTAAAATACACCCTGTATAGATATTAACATATAGTATCTGAAATGGGCAAGGATTCGTGTAATTTCTGTACCGTTTGGGAAATGGTCAAGAGGAGAGGACATTTCAATCAATGTTCATTTCACGAAATGGATGGTTTCACTAATAGGGTGTAATACATATTGATTCATAGACGAGTCTGCCAATTATATATTTTTTTCAATAAAATATCCCCGGCACATATTTATCTGATTGCCGAACCCTTCCTTCTACCTCTGACAAGACGTGTATTAATCACAACTTGTGAATGTGAGGAATGCCAGGCCTCCACCGTGGTTCGGATTCCACGTTAAACTGTAGGTCCTCCATTTAATCTCACAATCACCCTACCAATACACATTAGCGTAAGCGCGTATAACCCGAACGGGTAGTGAGTCTCGGTGCTAATAATAATAATAATAATAATAATGTATTTCATCTCGATTTAAAGCTAAGATAACAATCCAAAAATCCAAGACAAAAAGAATAAAAATAAGAGGGCTTACACAATAGAAATGAGGTCGTTTACATAGCACGTTTATCGTTAAAGTGAGATCCTTGGGAGGATTCTCTCCCCATTTTGAGGTTGGGAAAAGAGGGGGGTTAGGGTGTAAAGAGGGGGTACCGTGTTATAAGCTGACTAGGGGGACATGAAAGGGTACTCACCGCCTCGCTAACAGCCAGCAAAATGGTACAATTTGAGTTGAGATTGCGACACAAATAGCGTCCGTAAAGAGCTATCATTCCCCTCCCCCCCCCCACGGCCTCTTATCAACCTCCCCCCCCTCCTTGTCCTTGTGATACATGCACTTGAATCTATCCCCAGGGTTATCCTGGCAGATAGCTTTTCTTCATCCCTTCCCACTCGTCTGTGACGTCACCTCCCCCCCCTACCACCTTAACATCCACCTATTCATCCACCCACACCCTCCATATTTTTTTTTTATATCCCCCATGTCACTTTTTATTTTTTCCCCTCTTCTTTAAAAAGA
Organism: Timema podura; assembly: GCA_033556935.1. Classification (NCBI taxonomy): domain Eukaryota; kingdom Metazoa; phylum Arthropoda; class Insecta; order Phasmatodea; family Timematidae; genus Timema; species Timema podura. Next base: position 17,337,502 of record JAVRXN010000006.1, on the reverse strand, counting down.
GGAAGGAAGGAATAAAATAGTTTTCTGGAACAGCTGTGAGTAATTTCGACACGTTTCCAGGGAGAATAAATACGTTTACTGGAGGACGTTTTTTTTTTATTTTTATTCTTTTTATAGACGTTATCAAAAGCACCTTTCCCCGAGATAACCTGATTTATCATTCCAGAATATTTTTTCTCTCTCCTGATTTCTAATATATTTCTAATCAAATATATATGTTTAAGTTTTATATTTTTATTAATGTCTCTTTTTTAGACAATATTCTAACACATATTTTTACAATTTTCAATATTTTGATGCTTCTTGGAGTAGAGCCTGAAGAAGATGCCATTGAATCATTTAAATATTTAGGACCTGCTTTGGTTGCCACGCGGTCTAGGGCGTTATTCTCGCATTATACTGGACTGCCGTTGACTTGGATATAAATATATCCTATCAGTTTAAATATATTTGAATATAGCACTACGTTGAGTACGAGAAAACAAAATATTAAGGTGAACGTGTAAGGGGCACGAGTCAGCAGATTTATAGCAAAACAGTTGTTTGGCCAAACTAAATAAAATATTGTTTCAGTAGAATTTTTTTTTTAATTCTATTCACGTGGTGATATTAACATTTTGTTAAATATATATCGTGAGCATAGTGGCATTAGATAAAGAGAAAAAAATATTGTCATTAAATTCCAGAACACCCTTGACAGAAATTCAACAATTACTGTTGATATAATCGTGTGAAGAAAAATTAAACTCTTTGTTTCTACTGGAGTGAAAATTGATTTATTTTGACAAAAAAAAAAAGTTTTGATACAAATACTGCAAAAACAACACACCTTTTCTCGCGTCCCCTACATCCTCAATTTAAGGGGGCGACCAGAATGGGCGAGCGACTAAAATATAAAATAGAACACATTGGTTGTAATGAGAGGTGGTCAGACTGAGCGAGCGACTAAAATATAAAATAGAACACATTGGTTGTAATGAGAGGTGGTCAGACTGAGCGAGCGACTAAAATATAAAATAGAACACATTGGTTGTAATGAGAGGTGGCCAGACTGGAGCGAGCGACTAAAATATAAAATAGAACACATTGGTTGTAATGAGAGGTGGTCAGACTGAGCGAGCGACTAAAATATAAAATAGAACACATTGGTTGTAATGAGAGGTGGCCAGACTGGAGCGAGCGACTAAAATATAAAATAGAACACATTGGTTGTAATGAGAGGTGGCCAGACTGGGCCAGCTAGCGACTAAAATATAAAATAGAACACATTGGTTGTAATGAGAGGTGGCCAGACTGGAGCGAGCGACTAAAATATAAAATAGAACACATTGGTTGTAATGAGAGGTGGCCAGACTGGAGCGCGCGACTAAAATATAAAATAGAACACATTGGTTGTAATGAGAGGCGACCAGACTGGGCCAGCTAGCGACTAAAATATAAAATAGAACACATTGGTTGTAATGAGAGGCGACCAGACTGGAGCGCGCGACTAAAATATAAAATAGAACACATTGGTTGTAATGAGAGGTGGTCAGACTGAGCGAGCGACTAAAATATAAAATAGAACACATTGGTAGTAATGAGAGGTGGTCAGACTGAGCGAGCGACTAAAATATAAAATAGAACACATTGGTTGTAATGAGAGGTGGCCAGACTGGAGCGAGCGACTAAAATATAAAATAGAACACATTGGTTGTAATGAGAGGTGGCCAGACTGGGCCAGCTAGCGACTAAAATATAAAATAGAACACATTGGTTGTAATGAGAGGTGGCCAGACTGGAGCGAGCGACTAAAATATAAAATAGAACACATTGGTTGTAATGAGAGGTGGCCAGACTGGAGCGCGCGACTAAAATATAAAATAGAACACATTGGTTGTAATGAGAGGCGACCAGACTGGGCCAGCTAGCGACTAAAATATAAAATAGAACACATTGGTTGTAATGAGAGGTGGCCAGACTGGAGCGAGCGACTAAAATATAAAATAGAACACATTGGTTGTAATGAGAGGTGGTCAGACTGAGCGAGCGACTAAAATATAAAATAGAACACATTGGTAGTAATGAGAGGTGGTCAGACTGAGCGAGCGACTAAAATATAAAATAGAACACATTGGTTGTAATGAGAGGTGGCCAGACTGGAGCGAGCGACTAAAATATAAAATAGAACACATTGGTAGTAATGAGAGGTGGTCAGACTGAGCGAGCGACTAAAATATAAAATAGAACACATTGGTTGTAATGAGAGGTGGCCAGACTGTAGCGCGCTCGAGACGGTACAGTCTAGTTTACAGGCGCTGGGCAATATTATTGTATGTTGGTTCATTGAGTGTTAGGAAAACTTCTCATTTTGACATTTTTATTACTATCGATAGGTTTAGCACACTTGCTACTAACGGCCTAATTTAATTGGTAAGATTATAAACCATACCTATGTATGTGTGTGTGTGTATATATAATATATATAAAACTGATATGTTAAAATACTTAAATATTATCAAAGTAGGCCTTTACAAATAAGAATCACCATTAGCGTGGAGAGAGGATGAGAAAACCACAACAATAAATCACTTGTCACAAACCACCCTCAGTTCACTGAGCCAAGATTCGGAGCCTCCTCGTCAACAACTATCGAGAGCTACCTGCTAATCACGCGCTCGCTCGCACGCTTGTCAGTCTGGCCGAACCCTAAGATGTCAAATAAAGTTAATTTTAAAATGAAAGAACCAAAAATTATCAAATTATTTATGGTCTAATGACTTAATTTTTTTTGTAAGTTAGTAATTAAGCTTACCTTGTACTATTCCACTATGGTGTAGCATATAAGATAGGGCCATAGTTTAATCACTCAAGGAAAGACTGAGTGTAATTTTGATTTCCTCAAGGAAAAGTCCTTTAAAAAAAAGTTTGTCTTAACATTGTGACTGAGAATAGAACGAAAGAAACTCAAGAACAAACGAAAGGAATAAAGAGTATGTATTATTTTATGTAAAAGAAAATTTCACAAACGCACGAGTGAACAGATCTGAAATATACTCGTATAATACAATAAGATGGGACATGAAGGTTGCTTGAAATTGGATTAGGAGTAAGTTTATATTTTTTCATGCAAATATAAGAAAAGATTTTTCGCAAATTTATTATTTCTACTCAGGGGTGTGTACTAAAACAAGATCACCTTTGAACCGCCTCGGTGGCCGCATGGTCTAACGCGCTACTCTCGTGGTAGACTAAACTGCAAATGACGAGGAGATCGAGATTCGGGTGTAGGCCTACTGAGGGCGGATTTACCAACTTAGTTTTCCACTTTAATTTCACGCAAACGCGGGTACACTTATAAATATGATCTTCCTAATATCTAAAACCATTAGCGTATATAGTAGATAATCGTATACTACGAACGGGTAGTAAGACGTGGTGCTAAAAAAGTATGTATATATATATATATATGTGTGTGTGTGTGTGTGTGTGTGTGATAATAGGTGACAAGGCCACACAGTAATTGGGATTGACCTGTTTCAGTGGTCGAATGGTCTAAGGCGTGATTCCCACAATAAATAGACTAGCTTGCCAATGACGGATAGATCAGGGGTTCATGCAAGCGACTGCGGTAGCTCTACTCTACCACTCTCCTACATCAACATTATTTTATTCGTAGCAGTGCTGCCATGACAGTCTTGACAGTGACGGTGAATATTTGTTTACATGGTGACAGCAACTGTCAAAAGATATATTAGTAGTCTCCTGCATGTGAACAACACAGAACTGATAGTCACTTACTTCAGGCTTACAATAATCATAAACAATAGATTCGAAACACGTTGAAACAGTAAAACACTAATACATTCTATACTTTAAATTTAATTATTATTACGATTATTAATACTATTACTATTATTATTACTAATATTATTACTATTATTATTATTACTATTATAATAATAATAATAATAATAATAATAATAATTATTATTATTATTATTATTATTATTATTATTTATTAGCACCGCGTCTTACAACCCGTTCGAATTATAGGCTTATGTACTAATTACGCTTATGGGTTAGGGATTAATGAGGTTATATTTAGATAAAGTGTAATCAAATTTGCTTAGAGGGAGAGCGGAAAACAGTTCGTTAAAACCACCCTAAATACACCCGACCTATATTCGAACCTTTATCTCTCCGTCATCGTCATTCTAGTCTACCGCGAGAGTAGCGCCTTAGACCACGTGGCCACCGAAGTGTGTTATGTTAATTTGAAGAGAATCATAGGTATATTAAAACAAAGATTTTTTCCTAACTTTTGGATGTATTTTAAGTTTTCTCGGATTTTTTTTAAAAAAAAGGTTTTGATGTGTTTATTAAGAGGGTAAGGGGTGTTAGTGAATGTGGGTAACTTCAAGGTGGTTAGAAAAGGGAACGGAAGGCGTAGGAAGCTCTAAGTTGTGCTCTGAAAAGCACTCGGAGTTGTCAATATCGTTTGATGGATGGTAAAGCACTCCTTTCCACCTCAGCGAGCGTTTTCCGGGTGAACGTTTTCCGGGCGAAAATACTGGGGGAGGGGGGAGTTGGGGGGGATGGGGGGATCTTTAAGGCTGGAGGGTGGTACGAGGGTGGAGGAGCGGGGTTTTTCCTCCGGAAAACATTGAATCAGAGCTCGTGTCTCTCCTAATACTTTCCGCGCGTCGTCGACGAGTGAGATTGATTATAATGGAGAGAAGAGATTCATCGAATAGCGGGACTTTTGTTTAATCAGTCCTCACTCTGTATGTATGTTACGGATAAGGTCCGAAATTGGATAAAGTAGACATTATCCTAGTTACCAGGGTAATGTTGAATGAGAGGTGATTTAATAGTATATTTCTAAGTATATCCGGATAATCTTGACATTATCCAGCAGCACTTGGATGTTGTAAAATTCTAGGGTTTAGGTTAGGTTAGGTTAGGTTAGGTGACTTTTAGTCTAGGTAAGTTTAGTTCAGGTTAGGTTGGCTGATTGTAAAATAAAGCGTCAAATTTGGGCCTTTTTGAAGGTTAGTGCATTTCCACGATCCAATTTCAGGTCCCAGGTCGAAATAGCATTCCAAAATATAATACGTATTGAAACTTGCCTTAGTTCTACAAAATTGTATTCATTGTTATCTAAGTCTTGATGGATAGTGACGAGACTATCCGGATAAGGTCGTAAACGAGATAAATTACTTTCTATTTCTGACATTATCCCTTTATCCACAGCACTTGGATAATGCTGACATCTCCCGGCTAATCTCAATATTATCCAGGTTTCGTACATTACCTGTAACATATAATATATATAACGATTGGTTTGTGGCTTGCATCTAACGATAACTACTAGATTATTCCTCATTCTTTTTCGAACCGTAAATAAATTTCTTATTTACACGAAATATTGGGTATGTATTTTTGTTTTTAACATCCCTAACGGTGAAAAATTCCCAAAACTACGTGTTTTTTTTACCACTGAGTTTTAAATTACCCGTACAAGTTATATGCATATAAACTAACCACTATAGTGAGCTAGGTATGAGTAAGGTAGATTTTAGAGGAAGTGGACCCACATATGCGTGAAGTTAAAACGTAGAATCGTTAAGAAAAGACCCCCTACCCATCCCATCAATTGTCATTTTTTGTAATAAAAAACTTTCACAAACTTTTTTTTAAAATTCTTTTAACCGATTTTACTTGAATGAAACACGAACACGCGAAATAAACCGCTTGGCTGTTTCAATTTTTGCGAAAGCAGCCTTTGTGGTTGCATTAAAAAATGCTTTTCCAACGAGAGCTTCTAAAATTCTGCAATCTCTTCGTAAATTAAGATGGCTGAGTAGCCAAAACAATGGCCAAATAAAGTCTTAAGTTGTTTACATACACTGTTAACAAAATAAAGATTTTATTCTGAAACTAAAGTTTTGTAAGGCTCTTTATCTATGTTATAAAAACACATTTATTTATTTTAGTGGTCGGTTATAAGAAGAAACAGGTTCTAATTTAATACTTTTTAATTTATAATGCATGTACTAGATTATCTCTTGCTACCACAATCGCTAAACCAAAAGCACAATTGTATTTTATTAATATCTACTCTTCCAACTTTACGAAAAGACCAATTTAGACAGTAATTCTTACTAAAATATTAGAATCGTTTGATAAATTATGTTTATTGATAATAATAGTACTACCAACCAAATAATAACTATTTCAAATTAGTTTGACATTAGTAGCTTTCAGACAATGTTTGCAATAAACAAACATCTGCTCTCTGTCACTTACCAACTCTCCTACCGTAGATTTGGTATAGACTCGATTAAAATTATAATTAAATATTTCAATATAAAAATGTATAGTAAAAATTAAATATAGACTAATAATTTTCAGGGAACACCATTGTTCTGTAATAAATAAATATACTATAGAACATATATGTATTTAAAAGTTGAATGGTCCCAACTGTTCTTCCTTCAGCAAGTACACTTATATGTCGTCCATCCAAATTAGATATGACCAGGTCATACCCGGATAATCCAAACTCGTGATAATCCGTAGTTTTGCATGGTCTAAGGCGTCACTCTCGCAATAGAGTAGACTGTTAGTGAATGAGAGATCAGGGTTCAAATACCTGCTTTACATAGTATTAGAGTAATTGGTACATGTATCCTATCCCGAACGGGTAGTATGACGCGGTGCTAGACAATACAAGGGTACACTGCAGGAAAGGTAGAATTTTAAAAGTTTCGTGGAGGAAAATTCGAGAAACTCTCAGTGTACCGTTTCTGGGATTCGAATCCGACCTTAACATCATTGGCGAGCCATACTAGACAGACTTTACGCTCAGCCCAAGTGTTTGTAACAGAATGTTTATATAATTAAATTCTTACATATTTTCTTACGTCAGTCATACAATTTATTTAATAAAATATAGTTCACCCACATATAAAAGCTATATATTATCATATATTAATAATTGTATTTAAATCTCTATAGCGTCAAACCTGCGTATGAGCCATACCAGCCGATTGACTGCCGTCGTTAGCGAAGATAGTGTCTACCTATTTGGATAGAGGGTGTCACGTGGTGAGCACGATGAACCTTTAAACTGCTAATCTTGACCCGTAAAGCTTAGTAAAAAATCACAAAAAGGTCTGGTCTCTAATACAAACCCTGTGATGTAGAAAATAAAGAAAGTAGACTCGTATTTTTCAGGATAACTTTTATACCAGGTTCGGTGGCCGCGTAGTTTAAGGCGTTACTCTCGCAGTAGACTAGACTGTCGATGACGGGGAAATCGAGGTTTGAATCTACTTCGGGTGTACTGAGGGTGGTTTTCCAAAGTGGTTTTAGACTCCGGTTGTCCACTCCCTCTCCACGTAAACACGGGTACACTTCCTCTAAATAAAACCTTCCTAATCCATAAAACCATTTGCGTAGTTAGTACATGAACGTATAATCAAAACGGGCAGTAAGACGCGCAGCTAAAATATATTTGTATATCTTAAGTCTCATAAAGACTCAGCAAATATATATATATATATTTTTTCATTAATTAAAATATGACAAAGACCTCTTTTAATCGTAATCTAAAGCGCATTATAAAGATCTCATGATTGTCTAACAGAGGGCAGCACTAACACAATACGACAGAGACCTCTTTGAACAATAATCTAAAGTGTATTAGAAAGGTTTCATGATTGTCTAACAGATGGCAGCACTGATTCAATTTTAGATAAAATTGGACTTTCCCCTATTTCTCGTATACTTTTCGGTTGTTAAAGAACATTAACGCTTGGTTTATTCTTGTGTTAACTTATTTAAAATCTAAAATACAATTTTAAACTAAGTAAAAAAACTTATCCTAGATTAATTTATTTTATATTTATCTCCGAGTTCAGATATTTTTTTTTTTCATTTATTCCAGAATGTAAGGCAAAATTACACTGCGATTACTTCAAGTCCCTTTGATATTCCTAAAAAAAAAGAAATAAAACAAATGTTTATCAAAGCAATGTCTTAAATAATCCAAAGGAGTTTACATCTTCACGGAAAACTTGAGGCTATAATTTATAGAGAAACTTTACACATCGTCGATTCAAAGTTCTCTTTCGAATTACCCGTGTTCAATGCGCTTCTCTTTTGTTTTATGCGCTGGAACTACACTCGAGTTATTAGAAGATTAAAATCTAATCCTTTGAAAACAAATTTAATTTAACTCGTACTCTTAATACATTTTCCTTTAGATAGATATTAAATATTCTTTAATATTGTTGTTTTTATGATACCGTTTAGTAAACGCAAACTAACGTTTAAGAAGCTGGATATTCAAAGATAGAATAAGCCATATTAGCTTGGATATAGGGTAGAATAAAGGTACCTTAAGTTTACCATCTATTTGTAAAATACACTAGGACCTTGTTAATCCGAACTAATTGAGACAGAAGTTTGTTCGGATTAGCGAAAATTCGAAATAAGTGGGGGATTATAGAGATACAGTATTTTTTTACAAATTTTAAATTACACTTGAATGAGTTTAATCCAATTTTAATCTATTTAACTGATGTATAACAGGTGATTTGTACTGTAATTCTTATATTATTTTTTTAAAGGAAAGAAAATTATGTTGACTATATCATGTAAATAAATTAAGCATTTATTATCATCAAATATCACTGTTTATTACTCTTTCTTTTAACTTGGAGCTTGTTAACAAATAAAAAATATTTCATTTGCCCTAATTCCCCCCCCCCCCCCCACACACACAATTTTTTCCGAAATTTTTGTTCCTATTATCCCAAAAGTGTGTCAGGATTACCGGGGCTCATTCTAACGAGGTCTAACAGTATTACGTTTTAAGAAGCACAGAACAAATCATATCTTCATTTAATACTGTCATTTTCATAAGTTAAAAAAAAAATTAATCACTTATTTAAATATTAGCCACATCTGTTGTTACACGGTCTGAGTTAATTTATTAGAATGGAATGTCAGTGAATGGAATATTGGGGTTCGAATCCCAGTTGGGTGTACCAACGGTGGTTTTTTCCTCATTTTTTTACTCTTTTCTCTACGCAAATGTGGGCTTATTTCCAATAAAATTCTAATATATTCTTAATTACTGTATCTATATGATCTAAGGCATGGATCTTCAACCTGTGGCCCGCGGTATAATTTTTTACGGCCCACTGGCTCATTAAAAATATCAAGTCATTTCAAGAAAATAAAAAATGGACAATTACATAATATTTTACATTATCAACTAATAAAATAAATTTATATACATACGTGTTTGTATTTTAAGTTATTTTAAGTTATTTTATACATGGTTTTTGCTTTTTATGTAAAGAAAAGCATTTGGTTTTAGTACAATTGTACTTAAAACCGGCAAATTACTATTATAGTAGATAAGACAAATGGCGCTACCTTCCGATATGAAATAACGAAGAAAAAACTCAATGAGAAATACTAATCCATATTTTTTTTAGCACCGCGTTCTACTACCCATTCCTGTTATACGCTACGCTACGGGTATTAGGGATGAGGAAGGTTATATTTATAGGAAATGTTCCCGCATTCGTGCAGAGATTGAGAGTGTAAAACCATATTAGGAAACCAACTCGATTACACCTGACCGAGATTCGAACATTGATCTCCCTATCATCGGCAGTCTAGTCTACTGAGAGAGTAGCGCGTTAGACCACGTGGCCACCGAAGTGGGTGGTAATCCTAGTGTGAGAATAAGTGTATATTTTGGGTGACCTGGCGGTCTAGGATGTAAGGTGTCAGACTTCTGTGCTGGGGGGTCGAGGTTCAATCCTCGTCCCGGCACAGATTTATCTGATTGTCAAACCCTTTCTTCACCTCTGAGAAGATGTGTATTAATCACAACTTGTGAATGTGTGGAATGCTAGGCCTCCACCGTGGTTCGTATTCCACGTTAAACTGTAGGTCCTCCATTTCATCTCGCAATCACCCTACCATTACACATTAGCGTAAGTGCGTATAACCCGAACGGTAGTAAGACGCGGTGCTAATAATAATAATACTTCAAAAATATTTGATATGTACAATCCTAATATTGTCGGTACAGTATTGCGAGCCAACAAGAGACGGGGGCTTGGAACGTTGGACACTAAAAGGTTGACGACCCCTAATTTAAGGTATTACTTTCGCAATAGACTAGACTGCCAATGATGGGGAGAGCTGGGTTCAAGTCCCGATCGGATGTAATAGTAATGGTTTTTTTCCTTAAATTATTTTTCACAATCCCTCCACGAAAATGCGGGTACACTTTCTTTAAAATTCAATCACTAAAACATTAACGTGGTTAGTACATAAGTGTATAACCCAATTGGGTAGTAAAATGTGGTGCTCATATAATATATATATCTATATGTAAGACCGCAGATATGGTTGAAGGATCCGACACCTTAGCTCAGTCAGTAGCGTATCTATATACTGAGCTAAGGATCCCGGGTTCAATTCCTGGCATTGCCAAAAAATTATCACTGGTGATATGTGGGTTTACCTTTTACAGTGATTAATTAACGTCCGGGGACAGGTTGATGTGCCTGTCCTAGTCTTAAGTTATATTATAAGACATATGAAGCTATGACAGGCCTAGCAAGCCGGTAGTGGAGAATATATGGCTTGAATAAAAAGCTAACCACAGGCTGGAAACAGTAATGGAAGTAAAAAAAACCCTGATAGGGTTGAAGGATTATTTTATCATAAAATGGTTTTAGATAGAGAGGGGGAACTTTAAAGTGACATCTCGCGGCTCACAGCACTATAGAGTCCGCCATCATTGCTTGGGGATTGTCAGTATTCTCTCATTTCCTTTCCTAAATAAAAAAAAATGAAATAAAAAAGCCAATTGATGAATGGTGTGGACACTGAAATAAAAAAATAGGTATGGGTAAGGGGGTAGATGACTGGCTTGCGGTCCTCTGTGAACGATATCTGATACATTTGACATCGATTGTCGAATGGAGACTTTCAACCGAGCTTCTGGCGTGATTCCCTAAAAATAATAAGAGTAAAAAAAAAATTGATTCATCATATGACAAATTTATCCATTCTGCTCGACGTGAAAAATATAAAAAAGGAACAATGGATGAAGGGAGAATTTTTTTTCCTTTGTGTTCCTCTTCATTTGTCTTAAATCTTGAATCACGTTTTTTTTTTTTTTACTTTGGCTTTTAATGTTACAGCAAGGAATAGAAAAAAATACATTTATATTTCTCGTTTCCGGGACTTGGCGTTTCTTCGGAAATATATTTTTGGAGACTTACGGTCAGCAAATCACTTTTTTTTGAAAGGAAGATATTAAATTATATTTTTTTTTCGCCATAGCTATCACAACCCATCTTGCTTCAAAATTGTCTTGGCCTTTTTTTTTTTCAGGGCTTGTGAGAATTTTTACTTCTTGTATTTTTTTACTTTGCTAGAGAAAGAATGCCTCTGTGGCCTAGTGGTTGGAGTTCCTGGGTAAAAATACAGAGGTCGCTAGTTTGATCTCCGGTGATTCCAGATTCTTCTGTAAAGCAGTGGGTCTGAAACGGGGTCAACTCAGCTCGTGAGGACAAATGAGGAGCTACTTGAATAAAGAAGTAGGTCTAGAAAACTGAGATTTACGGCTTAGAAGGTTTGTTATGCTGACTACATAGCACCCTCTGTCAGCAAATGTTGGCACTATCTTCGCCAACATGCAGCGGCCACTTGGTTGTTATAGCTCGCTTGCTGGCTGAAATAGATTTTGTAAGGAAAAAAAAAGTTTTTTTTAATTTGAAATATCGTTGGCCTTAACTATTTGGTTCAAAAGGGATATCTTGGGATTTGAGTGGCGATTATCTTCTTGGATAAGAATTTTCATTTTTATGAAAAAAAAAAAATCACTTGCGGTTATTTTACTTAACTATTTCTAACTGTTTCACTTAACTATAAAAATTTTAATTTCTTCCCCCCCCCCCCCCAACCTCCGAGGATAAAAATGTTTATGTTGAGTTTAAGTGTACTGATAACCGATTATATAAATATGTATTCCTAAGCACATTATACTAATGTACGAGTTTGTTTCATCTTTTATTTATGAATAAGACGTGAAAATCATGGTTCGAATCCTGGTTGGATGTTCTGATAATTTTTTCCTAGATAGCTTTTTATTCTCCCTCCGTGTAGATGTGCCTAAACTTACTCTAAATTAAGCCTTCCTTATCTCAAGACACATTAGCCTAATTAGTACATATGCATATAGCTCGGACAGGCAGTAAGTGTGCTGTGGTGTTATATAAAGGTATAAGTTTAGGAGACCAGAGCAAATCTCACTGTTTTTTTTTTTCAATTTTTATATCAAAAACTATTTTTCGAATATTTCTTCCTAGTAGAAAAATAGTTTAAATTTCTTCACTTGCTGATATCAACAAGGTTACCCTGGAATTTAATTAAACTTTTTTTCTTTGTTTAAAAAGTTTCTCATCTAATGCTGATATGCTTATGACAGATATTCAACAACTGTTGATATCACCGTGTGGAGAAAATTAAACTCCTTGTTTCTACTAGGGCAATATTTGATTTATTTTGGCAAAAAAAAAAACCTGCTAAAAACCCTACCTATTTGTTTAACGTTTCATACACTCCCACCTTAAATAATATTTTACTGGTATTATAATTGTAACCAAGTCCACCATTCCTCATTACCACACGCACAGACAATTTAATTTTTATGTCCTGGAGTAATACATCTGTGCTTTGCTTTATATTATGCAACTATGTGAGTATGGAAGGGGTATTTAGGGGGCGGAGGGAAGATTTGTAAACAAAAGTGAAACTAGTAAACTAGCTGTAAGGTTTGATACTGCCCCCCCCCTACCACTCGCTTGTTCCCCCCCCCCCCCTCTTACCCGAATATTCTAGCTCACTCCTCCTCTGGTAATTCAATAACGCGAGACTTGCCAGCGATGCGGTTACATACGTCAGAACCATTTATACGACTGTATAGCGGTCGGAGTCTCGCTTTTTAGAGAGAAAATAAACCTATTTCGGGATGCTTGTGTAAGGGACTAAGGGATGATGGAGGAGGGGGTGGGTGAAGGGTTGGAGTAGTAGTATTCCCTGGATATTCGTGGACTGCAAGCGTCATCGTTTTCCTTTACGCCATTTCCAAGTCGGAAATGAATAGTGTTTGTGCTCTTATACACGCTCGGATCCAATTATATCCACACCCTTTGAAAACGGTTGGAAAAAGGGGGATGGGGGTGTGTTGGGTCAATGTGTTGGGGGAACAAACGGTTTAGTGTTGGTCAAAGGGGGGGGGGGTTTGGGGGATGGTTGGGCGTTGTTGCAACACTAACAGGTTTTCAAGTTTGTTTTTGAGTTTTACCACTAAGCTGGCATGTTGTATCGAATAATTATCATCACTAGTAGGTGCAGGGTTGGATAAATCTAGGTTGTATGGAACAATTAACATCTCTAGGATAGTAAGTGCAGGGGTAGATTAATACATTTTGTATGGAATTATTGCTATCAAACCCGCCTTGGTGGCGTAGTTGGCTAACGCGCTAGTCGTGTTGAGCCCGACTGCCGAGGACGGGGAGATCGAGGTTCGAATCTCGGTCGGGTGAACTGGGGGTGGTTTTTCCTAAATGGTTTTCCACTCTCCCTCCACGCAAATGCGGGTTCACTTCCTCTATTCAACCTTCCCAATTCCTAATCCCTTAGCGTAATTAGTACTTAAGCGTATAACCCGAACGGGTAGTAAGACGCGGTGCTAAATAATAATAAATAATAATAATATTGCTATCAATAGTAAGTGCAGGGGTAGATTAATACATGTTAAATGTAATTATTGATATAAACGGTAGGTGCAGGTGTAGATTTATCTTGTAAGGAATGATTAACATTACTAGTAGGTGAAATAACAGACAGACAGAGAGTTGATCTCGGTTGTCTTCGGGTAGGATGCGCGCCTCAGGATCCGATGTTCGTGGGTTCAAACCTAGCTAGGGTTGATGGATTTTTCTTGAGCGAGAAAAATCCATAGCAAAAACTTCCTTTGGAGGGTAAGTAAATCCGTCGGTCCCAAGTCTATTGTGGCTTGTTAAAGAACCCTGGAAGGTATGTGAAAATATATTTCCGGCTAAATTGGTACGCCTCTTCGCTCTCGATCATATAAAACCTCGTTTGCTCAAATTGCTCGTTTAATACCTCAAAACAATTGAAAAAGTTACAGACAAACCTCTTCGTGGAAACAACCTTTTTCAGGTTCAGACCGTCTTGAAACGTCGATATTCATCAAAATATCGAATTTGATTTTTTTACCATCACAATTTCTTTCTATACCTGAGGCGTTGCAAGGAATTAAATAAGTGGGTCTTTCTATTCTGTTATTCTCATATTTGTCTGTCTGTTTATACGCAAGGCTACAAACGAAACATTTTGATGTATCTTGTTCAAAATTGATCATTTTTTTTCATGTGTTAAAACCTTAATTTGATTCTGGCCCTTAAACTAATATTGGTTTATTGGTGACTGATTTATTGAAAATTTGGAATAATCATTAAATCATTTTTAAAGTTTTTGATCATAAACATTACATAGTGTTTCACATGGTAATTATACTATGATTATGCTAGTTTACGAATTAATAATTTGTGATAATTTGAAATATTTAAAACACAAAATTTAAAGTTTGGTTCAATATGCTTATCTGGGGTAACTTTACACTATAAATATTGAGAATAAGTTTTCGTTATTTTATATATTATGAGGTTAGTTTACAAACTCCCTTTTTTAAAATGTTAATGTCTAAGAATAGCTGTAGATCCTATGACATTTAAAATTTATATATTGAGAATGTTTCATATTATTACAAATAAATATAATTTTTCTCCCTTAGGAAGAATTTTAAAAAGGTGGTTGACTGATAAAAAAAATATTGTTTCTTCGTGCCAATAGATTACTATATAAAAATAAGTATATACGATTGGGTGGCATCATTTATTTTGATATAATTTTCTTTTTCAATTCACCTCTGCCCTTTATGTATTAGAATTAAATATCAATACTTTTATAGCTGCTGGTTGATAGTCTACTTTATGTACATGTGTATCTCCAGTACAAACAAAGCTCGCTGTTGTTAAAACAAACGAGTTCTAATACCAGTTACATTTCCGTTTGCCTGTAGCGTCGAACGGGGCACACGAATTGCGGAACAATTTTATCCGGGGTCGTTAACCTTACATGAACTGGGGAAGTAAAAATTAAAATTATAGTGACTTTGTTCAAAATGGAAAATGGAGGTTAGGCTAGTTTAGGTTAGGCTAGTTTAGGTTAGGCTAGTTTAGGTTAGGCTAGTTTAGGTTAGGCTAGTTTAGGTTAGGCTAGTTTAGGATAGACTAGTTTAGGATAGGCTAGTTTAGGTTAGGCTAGTTTAGGTTAGGCTAGTTTAGGTTAGGCCAGTTTAGGTTAGGCCGGGCCAGTTTAGGTTAGGCCGGGCCAGTTTAGGATAGGCCGGGCCAGTTTTGGTTAGGCCGGGCCAGTTTAGGTTAGGCCGGGCCAGTTTAGGTTAGGCCGGGCCAGTTTAGGTTAGGCCGGGCCAGTTTAGGTTAGGCCGGGCCAGTTTAGGTTAGGCCGGGCCAGTTTTAGGTTGGATTAGGTTTGGTTGGATTAGGTTTGGTTGGATTAGGTTTGGTTGGATTAGTTTTGGTTGGATTAGTTTTGGTTGGATTAGTTTTGGTTGGATTAGTTTTGGTTGGATTAGTTTTGGTTGGATTATTTTGGTTGGATTAGGTTTGGTTGGATTAGGTTTGGTTGGATTAGGTTTGGTTGGATTAGGTTTGGTTGGATTAGTTTGGTTGGATTAGGTTTGGTTGGATTAGGTTTGGTTGGATTAGGTTTGATTGGATTAGGTTTGGTTGGATTAGGTTTGGTTGGATTAGGTTTGGTTAGATTAGGTTTGGTTGGATTAGGTTTGGTTGGATTAGGTTTGGTTGGATTAGGTTTGGTTGGATTAGGTTTGGTTGGATTAGGTTTGGTTGGATTAGGTTTGGTTGGATTAGTTGTTGATAGGTTGGATTTAGGTTTGGTTGGATTAGGTTTGGTTGGATTAGGTTTGGTTGGATTAGGTTTGGTTGGATTAGGTTTGGTTGGATTAGGTTTGGTTGGATTAGGTTTGGTTGGATTAGGTTTGGTTGGTTAGGTTTGGTTGGATTGGTTTGGTTGGTTAGGTTTGGTTGGTTGGTTTGGTTGGATTAGGTTTGGTTGGATTGTTGGTTGTAGGTTAGGGGCTTAGGATTTGAATGGGAAAACAATTTCCACAATTTGTATGGACCGGCTGACAGATATATTTTTATTTCGCAATTCTAGTGCACCCGCATCAAATAATGAAATTCCATCTTCGTAGTAAGGTCCTTTCAGAAAACACAAACACATACTTTTGCAGTTGGAAATTATATAATTTTACTATATTATTAATGTTTTTTATAGGCATTGATTGTAATATCTATCAAAAGTGACAGTTACATTACCACATAACTTGATGCACGAACACGGTAAATAAGTTCTAGTAACTTTTCTACCTGTTAGATGTGGAAGGCTCTTCCTTTGAACATTTTTGTACGTATAAACTTGTAGGCCTGTGTAGACCTCTAATTGCGTTGAGCTAAAATAATAATAGACAACTACAATTCTTTGGGAATGTGTAGAACAAAGAAGCTGATTGGTGGAAATACTTTAATATTTAAATACAGGCCTACACGCTTCGGTGATCACATGGACAAAGGCACTACTCTCGCAGTAGACTAGATTGTTGATGGCAGGGAGATCGAGGTTCGAAACTCGGTCGGGTTTACTTAGAATATTTTGTTGACACATTTTTTTTCTACTCTCCTTCCACGCAAATATGGATACACCCCCTCTAAATATCGCCTCCCTACTCACTTAACACATTAGCATAATTTGTACATAAGCTTTTAACCCGAACGGTTAGTATAGACGCGATGTTAAATAACAATAGGTATAATATAGTGAATTTAAAAAAAATACATTTAGGATATAACTGGTACATCAACTTAAAAAATGTTTACACATCACAAAGGCCTTTAAAATGGGATTGATCCCGTTGGTTTTTTTAGATTAATTGAATTTGTAATAGTTAGAGTAATAGTACAGCACTGTACATAAGAAAGTGAGCATTACATATTTAGCATTTAATGTACTAATTAGTGTCTGTACATTCTATAAGAATATTTACACTATTTAGGTAGGGACGAAAAAGCTATTAAATAAACTGCATGGAGTAAGCCAGCAATCAAACTAAACCAACAGAGTGGACGCCGCTGTGAATGATAATATTATTATTATTAGCACCGCGTCTTACTACCCGTTCGGGTTATACGCACTTACGCTAATGTGCAATGGTAGGGTGATTGTGAAATGAAATGGAGGACCTACAGTTTAACGTGGAATCCGAACCACGGTGGAGGCCTGGCATTCCTCACATTCACAAGTTGTGATTAGTACACATCTTGTCAGAGGTGAAGGAAGGGTTTGGCAATCAGATAAATCTGTTCCGGGACCGAGGATTGAACCCCAGACCCTCAGCACAGAAGTCTGACACCTTAGCCCTAGACCACCAGGTCACCTGTGAATGATAATAGTTCCGACATTCACGGATAGAGGGTGTCATGTGGTCAGTACGAGGAGCCCTCTGGGTCTTTAATCTCAGTTTTATAAGACCAGGGCTGCCAATTTTTTATTTTTTTATTTTTCATTAAAGTCGCTCCTTACGGTGCATATTTGACCCCGTTTCAAACCCACTATCTCACAGAAATATTTTGGAAGCGCCGGGGATTGAACTGTAGCCAGGAGTTCTGATGACTATATAACTGAGGTCGGGCTAAGAGTAAAGGCCGCTACATAACACGATACAATTTTTTCTTCTTCAGGTCACATTTTGTTGTTGATTTTATTTATAACGCTTTCTTTGTTGGCAGCGGGATTGAGCTCTGACCCGGGTGTATTGAATGAAATTAATTGTTTACTCCGGTTGCCTGTGCAGGCCAAAATAACTGTACAGTTATCTAATCTACACGTTCTGTTATACAAGACAGGTGCACCTGTACATGTATAGTGTATTATAGTATACTGTACCCATACCGGCGTTGATCAAAAGAGGTATTAACTTTTTAGGAAATAAACTACCCTTATAATTGAACTCATAGCTACCTGTCACTAAGACCAATTATTATTATTATTATTATTATTTAGCACCGCGTCTTTCTAACCGTTCGGTTCATACGCTTAAGTACTTATTACGCTAAAGGGTTAGGAATTGGGAAGATTGAATCCAAAGGAAGTGAGCCCGCATTCGCGTGGGGAGGGGGGGAGGAGGGGAAAAACCATTTGGGGGAAAACCACACTCAGCTCACCCGACCAAGATTTCGAACCTTGATCTCCTCGTCCTCGGCAGTCTAGCCCATCATGACTAGCGCGTTATCTAACCACGCCACCGCGATGGGTATCAAGACCGATTGACCCTGACATTTAATCTGCATGTCCACAATTTAAACTTTAGATTTAATAAGTAAAAAAACCCGCTTCGGGCGGCCACGTGTTCTAACGCGCTACACTTACACTAGACTAGATTGCCAATTACGTGGATATCGAGGTTCGAATCTTGGTTGGTTTCGCCCTGAGTGGTTTTCCACTCTACCTACACGCAAATGTGGGTACATTATATTTTAAATGTGGCCTTCCTAGTTCCTAAAACCTCTAGCGTGATTAGTAATTAAGCGTATAACCAAAACGGGAGCAAGATGCAGAAAAAATTTTTAAAGTCTCATTATTTTAATTTATCTAAGTAAATACGTATCTAAAACATTTATCTGTATCTACATTTATCAGGCTGAGGTTTGGTAAATACATTTAATGGTCCTCATATTTGTTTGTTTTCTTTGTAAAGTTACACGTTGCAGCAAAAGTGGTGATAATTTATTTCTTTAATTGCTTCCTCTTTGGTGCGTGAATCTTTTCTTTTTTTTATTTGTTTTTGTTTCTTACTTCCGTAAAAACGGACCTTTTTTTTATGTCTTAGCCACCCCGCAGCGCTTTGGCGAACTATTTACGACGCGTCAGCCGCTAACCTTCGGAACTTAACTTGTTTACCGACCCGGCATTTTCCAAAATAATAGCTCTTCGAACAGTTGACCTCGCTCTTACCATTAAAAAAATAAACCGTTTAAGTACATCATGTTAAGAAGTATGTCATATTTTTATTATTTTATGCTACGGTTATTAAAATTTATTGTCAAGATAAATGATTGTTTTCTGAAATCACATTTTACCCTTTTAATATATTTTTTGAAATGTGACAGTTTGAATCACATTATCAGTATATGAGGTTTCATATAAAATAAATAATATTAATATATTAAAGAGACTTAATATTTTAATAGTAATAGGAGGACCAAGAAAGATATGGGAGGAGTAGATAAAAAAAAAGTGTGCAAATGAGAGGTAAAGAATGAAAGTGATTAAAGGAAGAAACGTGGTGGAAAGATAGAGGAAGATGGAGGCATTTTAATACATTAACCGGGCAACAGGCTGGAAACAGTTGATAACGATGATGATGATAAAGATGATGATGATGATGATGAATATTAGAATCTGATGATTAAAACTCCGGTAACTCTGTCGAAATGAATAATTTCTTCACGTTTTAAATAATATATATCTAATTCTCTATATTTATTTTCACCACATAAAATATTGAAAATAATTTTCTAAACAGATAAAATAACATTAGCTTGATGTCGCTTTAAATAAGACAACTTTGTAAAGAGTTTATTCAAATATTGACATTTTCAATTTAAGTTACACAATCTTTGCAAATAAATTATTTGAAATTTATTTTATTATATGTTTGTAATCGACTGAGGTGAGAACATTATAAAACCATAATTGAAAAAAATTCAATAAAATCAACCTATACTAGATATAATTCTGGTCTACTATGAAATGTTTCCAAGTTAGTACCTTTTAAATCTAAAAATTGGTCCAACCTGTTCCCCAAACTTTACTTATTCTCTTAATATTTAGTTACAACAAAATAATTTGATTATTTTTTTTACATTTTTTTTATAAAATGGCATTGAAATATATCCATCACAGTCTGTAATACAACATGTTTATTATGTTGGGTGTAAATATCATTTACCTTAATTTAGAACCTATGGATTTAATGATAAGTTTTTATTGACTGTATTTAATAAGATTCAATTAACTTATATTGTTAGGATGTATTAAAGATATAGACCAAGGGAATATAACTAGTGTTATTAATATTTAATCAAACATATCATGATAGTAATTATATGATTTAATTTGCTTGGTTTTAGTAGTACTGACTAAAATTATGTTTAAATACCTACATGAATTTAGACAATATTATCAATCACGTATATAGTGCCGTATTTACGGGATTATTCTTGATGATACAGTATTTAAAGTATAATACATGTGTGTAGGAAAACTATATTCTACGTATTTCCATTGTATTGTACCGATTTAATGGCTTCGTTTGGTATTTTACTTACAATAAGTCAAATCCCAAAGACTTATTCGTAATATTATTTCCTAATGTAATTATAAATTACAAAATATTTCAACAAAAAAATAATAGTGGGTATCTTTTTTCTTAAATGCTCCAATTTAAATATTTCTTAAAATAATTTTTGAATTAATATTTCTAAAAAAAATTAATGCTGTTATAAGCTCAGACCATACCCCAGTTTTGTTTCAGAGACACTCTCTGATAAGATAACGTTGTATACAATTTAAATTCCCTCAGTATGTGTCAGATGCTAGCAGACCCTGAAACATGTGCGTTTATAAACCGGAATAATGTTTATATTTGGTTTTTTTTAGTTTGTGAAAATAAAATTAGTTAAAACACAAATGTTGAAAGAGCAGGTGCATCGTAAACATCACTAAAATTAATGCACTAACGATGTAAGGTATTGTATTACTTTATCCACGGTGGGATTCGTTTTAAAGTGTGAAATTTAGTGTATAGGCCGTTTGTCGATCAGTGTAAGCGCCGTGAGATGAATAGCTTAGGCAACTTGTAGTACAGGACCGTATGGCAGTCGGTGTAAGCGCCGTGAGATAGAAAGAATAGGCAATTTGTTGTACAGTAGTGTATGGCAATCAGTGTAAGCGCCGTGAGGTAGATAGTATAGGCAACTTGTGCTACAGGGTTGAATGGCAGTCTGTCTAAGTGCCGTGACACAGTGTATACATAATTAATAAATTGTCTGTACAGCTTATTTAGTGTCTAATAGGTTTGATTTTGTTTTGTGGAAGATACAAAAAAAGTTGGTTAGAAGGAAGTACTAGCCTGATAGTAAAAAAGAGATAGTGGTTATGTTGGACCCCTCGTGGACCTGGCAAATTGGTATTTTAAAATATTTTATTTAGCAGCGTGTCTAACTACCAGTCCGGGTTGTTAGCATATTTAATAATTACATTAATATATTAGGAATGAGTAAGTTTGAATTTGGATGAAAAGTACTCACATTCGATAAATTGATTTAGTAAGACCATATAGGTAAAACCACCCTTATTACATCCATACAGGGATTTTATGACGAAAAAATCTTTTATTTTGCTAAACTAGTTCACCATCACTTCGTATTTAAAATAGTGACCATGGCACATGCTTTCTGATCAATTAGAGTCTCTAAGAAGATGAGGGCTTCTGTGGCCGAATGGTCTAAGGTGTCACTCTCGTTTGGACTGGTCTGCTGAAGACGGGAGATCGGTATTCAAATGTTGGTCAGGGCTCCTTGGGTGTGGTGTTTCCTAAATACTATTATTAGCACCACGTCTTACTACCCGTTCGAGTTATACGCACTTACGCTAATGTGTAATGGTAAGGTGATTGTGAGAGGAAATGGAGGACCTACAGTTTAATCGTGGGATCCGAACCACGGTGGAGGCCTGGCGTTCCACACCTTCACAAGTTGTGATTAATACATGTCTTGTCAGAGGTGAAGGAAGGGTTTGGCAATCAGATAAATCTGTGCCGGACCGAGGATTGAACCCTGGACCCCCAGCATAGACCGCCAGGTCACCGATGTTTTCTCCTAAATAGTTTCCATTCTCCTTCCACGCAAATGAAGGTAGATTACCTCTAAAATAATTCTTTCCTCGTCCCTAACTTTTATAATACGTATCATATATACGTAAAATCTGAACAGTTAGTAAGACGCACTGATAAAAAATAAATAAAATAAAAAAGTTGAAATACCATGGATGTAATTTGTTTCTGAAAGCCTCTAATACGTTTTTGAAAGCAGCTCTTGAGTTTGTGGTAGGACTAAGCCTTTTAGCTATCCTGCTATCCTGTTCCCATCCTATTCCGGATGGAAGGGTAATTTTCTGCTCCACGTGACGCCGGGTCGCGGTTGGTCAGTCTCTGCGAGAGGTTGGGATTTAAAAGAAGGGATGAGGATTGGGATTCTAGGTTAATAAAAAGAGAGGAGGAGGGGGATTGTATTGAGCCACCCAATCAAAGAAAATGTCTTGAGAAAAGTCTCGGTATCACTCACGTTCACATATGGGATCATTTTTATTTTGGTTATTTTGGCCCTCGTTGTTCGTATTATATTATATTATTATTATATTATTATTATACTACTATAAAGTCACGTGGCTGGTTCACTCACTCGCATTGTCTACCCACTTCCAGATGAGCTAGAAACTTGAAATTTGGTGAACTTATAGCTTCTAGCCTGTAACCGACAGGAAAATTTTAAAAGTAAAGAATTTCAATTTTTAACCCCTCCCCCCAAAAAAAATCTAAATGGTATAGTAACTTTAAAGTCGGTGCGGACCTTTCTTTGGAGGTCTCTTGTGGCTAAACGGTAAGACCTATCAAAAAGAGATTGCACCAGCAGCTACGGATTTCACAAGATCCACAAGTTTGGTCCTATTACTTTTTGGCGTATCTCCATCGGTTATACCTTAGATAGAGCTAGATTATTTGATTTTAGGTTAATTTTGCACGTTTTCCACACATTTTTTAATTTCAAAACAACGCTGGAATTACATTAGTGTACATATACTTGGAAAGAGAAATCATGGAGGGTGGTCGGGGGGGGGTTGGGTGGAAGCCCGAAACGAGGAAAACGAGTTCCACATAAAATTAATCTAAACATTTAATGTTGAGAAACCCACTTCAGTGGCCGCATGGTCTAACATGTCTCGCAGAAGACTAGGCCTCCGATGACGGGGTGATCCGAGGTTCGTATCTCGGTCGGGTGTACCGGGGGTGGTTCTTACAAAATGGTCTTCCACTCTCTCTCTACGCAAGTGAGGGGAAGTTTCCTATAAATATAACATTACTAATCCCTTAAACCATTAGCGTAATTAACAAATAAGCATATAACCCGAACGGTTAGAAAGACGTGGTGCTTCAAAAAAAAAAAGTTCCAGTAGTTCAGTTTCTATAGGAAAGGTAATTTATAAAATATAAAAACTTTTTTATTTTGCAACAAACACTAATAAAATATTTTATTAGTTTTATATAATAGGTATTGGTAATATCTAGCTAAAGTATTAGCTGTAGATCGATCACATGATTTGGTGTATGAATATTTCAAAGTAAATCAAGAAGCTTTCTTAGCCGTCAGATAAAGAGCCCCTTCTATAAAATATGAACTGAAGTCTATTCATCTGTCGTCAGACAAAACATCTGCTCTTTAAAAGAAAATGGAGATTAACCAATTTAGGAATAACAATATTTTCCAATTTATTTAAAATTCATTCATAGTTTACCTTACTAAATCTAATAGTATAGCCTCACTTAATAATTTGATTGGTGACCTGGTGGTCTAGGGGTAAGGTGTCAGACTTCTGTGCTGAGGGTCCAGGTTCAATCCTCGGTCCCGGCACAAATTTATTTGATTGTCAAACCATTCCTTCACCTCTGACAAGTAATATATTAACCACAACTAGTGAATGTGTGGAATGCCATGTTAAACTGTAGGTCCTCCATTTCATCTCACAACTATCTTACCATTACACGTTAGCGTAAATGCGTATAACCCAAATGGGTAGCTATACGCGTTGCTAATAATAATAATTGAAAAAGACTTTAATATTTTTGTTCATTGTATTTATATTATTAATGCAATGGTTTTAAATTGATCAATCCAATTTAATTATTCATTTAATTCTCTCCAAAGATTGATTGGACTCGTTTTGAGGAACTATCGTAAGACATACTATTTATAGTTGAGCGTTTGATGTGGATAAAACAATATTATAATATAAAGAGCTACAAAAATCATGTAAAAAATATTTTTTTTAAACTTTTTATCTACCAATAACTCTCTATATACGAATCATAAAAATAAATAAAAACAGATTTAAAATACGTTTATTTAGACTTAATCTTTTAATTACCAGCCACCCACAAAACGTGGACGTGATGACTAAACTGTTTGGTTCGTTTACTATGTATAAAATAAGTTCACATGTCTCACAAATAGTTCGTATCCTACCTCTACGCAAATTTTGGTATAATTTTTTCTAAATAATATCTTATTCATCCCTACCTTATATAATTGGTTAAAATTATTACTGCCCGTATGGATGATAAGACGTGTCTTAGGAAACTGAACCTAAACATTTTGACCACCAATGTGGATTAAGGCGTCAGGCTCACAATATACTATGTTTTTAGTGATGTGGATGGTGGGGGCTTAAATTTAGATGCACACTAATGTGGGTGCATTGCCTTTAAACAACAGTCCTTATCCTCCTACACCTTAGTTTAAACCTATAATAACCCTTATATTGCATTTAACAAAATAATAATAAGAATATGACTAATCTAAAAGTATTTTTCTACCAAATTCTAATAAAACATAACTTCCTCACAGTGATGGTTGCGTACTCTAAGGTGGTGGACACCCAAGGGTTAGAATCTGGTAGATTGTAGGCATATTGAGGGTGGTTCTTCTAAAAAATAGTTTTTTTTCTCTCAAAACAATTGCAAGTACACTAATTGAAAATTATATTTTTTAAATTTTTTCTCTATTATTATAAATCAGACTAAATATTTTATATAATTTTTATTATTTATACTGGCCCACTTCATCGACTACGTGGTCTAACGCGCTACTCTCGTGTTGGACTAGACTGCCGAAGACGGGCAGATTGGGGTTTGATCCTAGTCGGATGGACTGTGGGTGGTATTTTCCTGAATGTTAAATTTTTCCACTCTCCCTCCACGCAAATGCAGGTACATTTACTCTAAATTAAGCCTTACCCAATCATTATTCCATTAGTGTAATTAGTACATAAGCCTATAAATTAAATGGGTGGTTAAACTTGGTTCTTAAAAATAAATAATATAGTATTTATGTAATTTTTATTTAACATAGTGTACATATTTTTTATATGTTTTATATAAATTATTATATAATATATATAATTAAATTATATAAAATATTATGTATATGATTACATTATATATAGGCCTACTATGTATAAATATATATCTAATATATTATTTAGTTTCACTACCCATCCATTCCATTCATATATTCACTCTATGGAAGGAATCACATAGGCAGAATTTATATTAAATAATATTCATCAATATAATAATAGTTATATATATTTTAACAATTTATTTCATCACCAGAAAAAAATTTAAAGGTTCTAGAAAAGTTAAGAGTTAATTTGTAAACACTTATAAATATTGAATTATTCGCAATATTTTTTTACAAGTCGTGTTTGTTTTGGATCAGCAGTGACCTCCAGAAAAAGAAAATCATCCTTCTCGTTGGTTATGTAAAAATGTTTTCTTCTTTACATAATAAAACCTGAAGAGCTCTGTAAAAGAACATAAAGAACGCAACATCATTTCTTCTTCGTTCCTACCCCCCTCCCCCCCCCCTTCCTAGCACTCTCCATCCACCAACCACGGAGAGTTTTTGCGAGTTAAATTCCTACGGGCAAGAGCATTGTGTAAACACAGCCTGGGTTTACGAAACATGGTTTTTAAAGAGTTTACCATCACGCCGGTAAATTGTGTTGATTCACCACATTCGCAGCGCCGAGGAACGAGTTATATTCTTCTACTAGCTTCTCTATTTTTCCATGTCATGAAAAATTGAGAGAAGAGAAATTTATTACTAAAAAAACACCGAGAGGTTAGTAAGTGGTTTTTTTTTTCATACCCATAATAATCTTGTGTTGAATATACATGAGTTGGTTTTTAAAAGAGGTAATAAAGTGAAAAACCCGTTTCAGCGAACGAATGGTATAAGGCATCACCCTCGTGTTATATTGGACGCCGATGCAGAGGGAGATCTGAGCTCGAATCCCGGTCGGATATACTAAGGGGTGTTTCTTTTTTTACTGAATGTATAACAACTCTGCCTCCATCCACGCAAGCGTATGTACACTTGCTCTAAATTCAACCATTCTCCTCCGTAGCACAACTTCCTTCGGAGGGGAATTAAAGCCGTCACTTCTGATGTCGATTGTGAAATGTGAAAAACCCTGAAAGGAATATAAAAATAACTCTACCGGCAAAATTAGTTTGCTCTTTCGCTCTCATTCATCGAAATTATTGTATAAACATCTTAATTAAAAAACTAGACGTTAAATACCGCAAATAAAATTATAAATAGGTGTGTAATATAAACATGTTGATATAAAAATTAAAAATCTTAAAACAATAAATATTATATCTTAAATTTTGTATGTTCATAGTCAACCAGAATAGCATGGCATTGTCCGTATTGGTGGACATGCGGACTCTTGTTGAGATTCCGGCCTTTTTTTTTAATATCTCTCACCCTACCTCCAAGCAAATAAAGGTAGTTTTTCCTCCTTGTATATGTAACTCACATTGCTCGTCGGGGGCTCTGCCCCCAAACCACCTGTAATTTTCTTTACAGGTGGATGTAAACTAATGTAATTCCAACGTTGTTTTGAACGTAACAACTTAAAGTTACCGGTATTGTATTGTATATACCGCACCGACTTTAAAGTTGCTCCACAATTTTGAATTTTTTTGGGGAGCTAAAAATTAAATTTTTTAACTTTTTGGATTTTTCCCGTCGGTTACAGGCTAGAAACTTATAAGTTTGACAAATTTCAAGTTTCTAGCTCATCTGGAAGTGGGTAGATATTAATGTCAGTGAGTGAGTCAGCCATGTGGTTTTATAGTAGTGTAATAATTAGATGCAGAAATCTCTTACGGGTAGTAAGGTATAGTGGGGAATAACCTATGTTTAGTTTAGGGAGAAGTATTGTGATCGCCCAAAAAGGGTTACTCGAGATTTTTATAAATATAGACGTTTCATGACCCACTGAAACAGAAAATGTAATTTTCCCAATGTCGTCTAGTTGTCTATATGTGTATTAGTCTAAAACCGAAACGATTTTACCGACTCAGCTAGAACTTGGTATCCAATGTTTTCATAGGGTTAACTTGAGAGAGTTTTTGTAATATTTTATTCAACCCTAAAATTAAAGGTAGTGAACTGAAGGACAAAAAAAAAATCTCTTTTCTCGACAGCAGCTCTAATAATGTTTATTAAATTTGTTATCAAACCGTTGTTTAACACTACAAACAAAATTAGCACTCTCATTTCTCCATTAAAATGAATTTGAGGCTACTTTACACTAGCGGAAATTTCCAATTTCCATCATATCTCTAACTATTTGAGATATAGAACAATTCATCATTATTAAATATTTTAATTTGGATTATATTTTTATAGAACCAATAGTTTCTGATTTATAAGCGAATATATATTCTATTAGTTCTTTGAAAATGAAATTGATTGTAATACTCTTTGGTGGACAGATTATCTGTCTGTCACTGACTCTGTAACAGAGTATATGATTTCATTTATGTGCTTAGGTAGTGTTTCTGCAACAGTTTATATGATTTAATCTCACAAATCTTAGCAGTTTTTAGTAAATGTATTTCTTTTAAAATAGAGAAAGAAAGTATGTACCATTTATTATAGTATTTTTTAGAATTGCATATTACTACCCGTTCGGATTATACGCATACTGATTACGTTAATGTGTTTGGTATGAGGAAGGTTGAATTAAGGGGATGTGTGTCCACATTCACGTGAAGGGAGATTGAGAAACTATTTAGGTTAAACCACGCTTAGTACGCCTGACCGGAATTACAGCTCTGATCTCCTCTTTATTGGCAGTGAGAGCTACGCCTTAAATACCCAGTGTGGGCAACCCCTCATCATCTTCCAAATGTGGCGAATCGTTAATAAAATTGTGGTGAATTGGAATTTGCTAGTTCTCGTATTAAAATAAACTTCTCCTGATGGAGAGTGCTGGCTGTAGATTGATAATTCCCACGTAATTTTGGAAGTATTCCACCCAGTCCAGTGGACAAATGGTCTAAGGCGTCACTATAGTTTTAGACTGATCTTTTTATAACGGGAGGAATGAGGCTTGAATTCCATCCGTATCCACTGAGAGTGGTTTTTCCTAAATGTTTTTACACTGGTCTTCCTTGCAATTGCGGGTATTTTATCTCTAAAAAGCTTTCTGTACCACAGGATGGTGATATTATCTACCACACGGCGCCTAAATTGACTACAAAACACTCTTGTAGCAGAAGCTGTCTATACTTTCTACTACACGGCGCCTATATAGACTGCCAAACACTCCTGTAGCACAAGTTGCCTATTCTTTCTACCTCACGGCGCCTATACAGACTGCCAAACACTCCTGTCACACAAGTTGCCTATACTTTCTACCTCACGGCGCCTATACAGACTGCCAAACACTCCTGTCGCACAAGTTGCCTATACTTTCTACCTCACGGCGCCTATATAGACTTTCAAACACTCTTGTAATAATAATAATAATAATAATAATAATAATATATAATAATAATAATAATAATATTTAGCACCGCGTCTTACTACCCGTTCGGGTTATACGCTTAAGTACTAATTACTCTAATGGATTAGGAATTGGGAAGGTTGAATTTAGAGGAAGTGAACCCGCATTTGCGTGGAAGGAGAGTGGAAAACCATTTAGGAAAAACCACCCCAGTTCACCCGACCGAGATTCGAACCT
Source organism: Timema podura (assembly GCA_033556935.1). NCBI lineage: Eukaryota > Metazoa > Arthropoda > Insecta > Phasmatodea > Timematidae > Timema > Timema podura. Next base: position 17,308,348 of record JAVRXN010000006.1, on the reverse strand, counting down.
CGATCTCCCCGTCCTCGGCAGTCGGGGTCAACACGAAACACTCTTGTAGCACATGTTGTTTATACTATCTATCTCCCGTTGCTTTCACTGTCACACTCTGTACTCATCCCTACCCATTAGATTAAATTATCATATATGCATATAACCTGAACAGGTAGTAAGACACGGCGATAAGAACTAGAATTGTAAGCATTCCTCTTTCAGAATGAGTCACTGACGCAATACTGACATCCAATGCCCTCCTCCTTTAGATTTCCCAACACTTAATTTCATCTCGGCCTACAGATACAAGGTTAAGTCAAATTTCACATTAAAATAATGTCTTGCATTTTCTATTTGAAAAGTTTTCATCTTTTAGGTTTGATACAGGGGTTATAAATATACTTTGTATCCATTACTGGCTCTAGCCAGGGTTAGTTTTTTATACAAGCCATATATTTTCCACTACCGGCTTGCTAGGCCTGTCTTAGCTTCATATGCCTTATAATCTAACTTAGAGACTAGGATGGGCACAGCATCCAGTCCCCGGCCATTAGTTTATCAATGTTAAAGGTTAACCTAATATTTTTATCATTTATAAATTTTCGGCTGTACCGAGGAATCGAACTTTGGACCCTTGGTTTCGTGGGCAGACACGCTACCGACTGAACTAAGGAGCTGGGCGTACATCTATAACAGAGTAATCGTATTATACATGTTTTAAATGCACTTGTTAAAATAGTATGTGTTGCTTTAAATGTTCGGTTGATCAAACTAAATTTCTCAAATTTTATATAGTGTGGCAAATTTCACTTTTCATTCGCTTCGCCACATCTGTGGCTACATTGAAAAAATAAGTTTCCATCCTAGATTACTCAACCATCAAGGCGGGAATTTCTTAATTATTATTTTTTTGCACTGAATTTTCCCTCTAAATCGGGATCGCGTAATTTATTAACACTTTTGAGGTAGGGATAAGGAAGGAAGAATTTAGAGAAAATGTACAGGTATTTGCGTGTAAAAACAATACACGTTTTCTTATATAACCTCGTCGTACTACTAGTGCATGTTTTAAGCATATATGATAATTAATCTAATGAGAACGGGAGGATGAAGGAAAATATTTAAGATGTAATATACCCAGATTTGCGTAGAAGGAAAATGGAAAACCATCTATAGGAAACCTCCCTCAATAGACCTGAGCGGTATTCGAACCATGATCTACGCGTCATCAGCAGACTAATTTAATATGAGAGTGACTTTTTAGAAAGTTCGGCCACTGAAGTGCGTGAAAAAATAATTTAAAACTAATCTAGGGGAAACACGTCCCAAATATAATCTGAATGGGGTTTCAGTCTCCCAAAGCTCAGTCATTGTAAAACCAGAATAGATGAGCTTGACGTTTAATCCGGCAACTCACTGGAATATGTCTATAAATCAATCCAACTATAAATTATCTGACACATAAACATTACAAATGTTTTATTCGTTGATTTGTTAATAAATTATTTGCATTTGTTTTTTCTACAATTTTTACAAACCTTAACAAATAAAATTGGCTTGACCTTACCCTACCCTAACTCCTAAAAACACAAATATTTATGTGTTTAATTCATATATTTTATTTTACCACGATACTAAAAAAGAATTTCATGAAACGAATAAATCTCGACACACACACACTGGGGAAAAAAATTTTTTTTTGAAATGCTATATAGCAATAATAAAAATGTATGCATTGTCAGTCTGTTGGGGGGGTAGGTTCATCAATTTAGTTCATCCAGTTCACCTCCCATAAAAGCCCCCCCCTTCTACCTCAATCCACCCCCCTTTCAAACCACTCAACCGGGATAGAATTCAACGAGGGAAGTTGATGCACATTTTTTTTTTTGTTTTCTAAAAACCTATCAACTATGAATATTTTGGGTTCTTATTCTTTCTCTTTTATATCGTTTTTATGGCACTAATTTTTTATAAAAAATAAACTTTTTAATACAGTAGTTAATAGAAGAGGGGATGAAAAGTTTTTATAGAAAACGAAGTACTTTACCTTTGGTTGGTATTGTAAAGTAACAGAAATGGATAATAGGTGAAAAAAGAGAGAATGGAATGGAGGTTCTAGGGTAGAGGAAAATTACACTTGTTTTTTCAAAAAAATTTGACAAATCTATTTTTGTTAGATTCATTTACAAAATAACTGGACATACCTCTTCCGCTACCCCCCACTCTAATCCTTGATTTTTATTTAACTATAAAAGCATGGCTGCCTACCATTTTCGATAAAGAACACTGTTCCAAATACGGCCATTCTTGATTTAATGTTTGAATGCATAGTTTGAAGAAAGCTATTATCAGCCTTATTTTTGTACAGATTTTATTTTTGTACCTAACTTGCTTTCGTGGGTTTTTGGTTGTTTATTCATTTGGCTGTATATTTTAGTTGTTTCATTATTTAGATTTAATTTTGGATCTTTTTTTATGTTAATGAAAAAGTCGTAAAGTAATTTGGAAGTATTATCATGTCGTTTGAATGAATCTCCAGGTCGTCGGGTACGATTATTGGGTCGTTAGGTGGGGTCAATGGTTCATGGGTGAGATTGTCGTGTCGTTGGGATCTTCAGGTTGTTAGGTAGTATCTTTAGGTCTTTGGGTGAGATCGTTAGGTATGATCTTTGGGTCGTTGGGTGGGATTGTCGGTTTGTTAGGTCGAAGGGGGGTGACTAGGTTGGATCGTAGGTGATTAGGCTGGATCGTCGGGTCGTTGGGTCGTCAGGTGGGATCGTTGGGTCTTTGGGTCGTCAGGTGGATCGTTATGTGAGATTATTGGGTCGTTTAGGTTGGATTGTTGGGTCATTAGGTTGGATTTTTGGGTCGTTAGGTTGGGTCGTTGGGTGGGGTCATTGGGTAATTAAGTTGAATCGTATGGTCATTAGTTTGATCGTCAGGTCATTGAGTACGATCTTCGGGCTATTGGGTAGAATCTTCGGGTAATTAGGTAGGATCTTCGTGTCATTGGGTGGTTTCGTTAACGGGGATCGTCGGATCATTGAGTTAGATTGTTGGGTCGTTAGGTGGCGTCAAAGGTCACTAGAAGGGTTCGTCGGATTGCACTTTGAGAGTCATTGATTCAAATCTGGTGCGTCATTAGTCCCTAATTCTTAACTTTTTTATTTTAATCGAAGCATATATTTGACCTGCATCCATTCTCGAACAATTATACCCTTAAGTAGTGTTAAAAGCTTGAGAAATATTAATATTAAAAACGTAAATTTCACTAAATTTGTTGAAAAACTGTCGAGAGAAGTCGTTTTATAAAATACTTAAATTATAAAAACCTTTATTTAACTATTTTGATGCTAGTTTTATTTATTAAAAATAATCTCTATTTGAGATGAATCTCTGCTGGGTTTCCTGTTGGTTCCCCCTCTCTTCTTACGCACAATCGTGGCTACATTATATCTAAATTATGTCTTCCTTATCATTACACTGTAAGTATAACTAAACGATTATAACGTGGGTGGGGTGACCTGGTGGTCTAGGGGTAAGGTGTCGGAATTCTGTGCTGGGGGTCTGGGGTTCAATCCTCGGTCCCGGCACAGATTTAACTGATTGCTAAACCCTTCCTTCACCTCTGACAAGACGTGTATTAATCATAACATTGTGAATGTGAGGAATGCCAGGCCTCCGCCGTGGTTCGGATCCCACGTTAAACTGTAGGTCCTCCATTTCATCTCACAATCACCCTACCATTACACATTAGCGTAAGTGCGTATAACCCGAACGGATAGTAAGACGCGGTGCTAATAATAATAATAATAATAATAATAATAATAATAATAATAATAATATAACGTGGGTGGGTAGTATTACGCGGTGAAAAATAAGAGAAGCTTTTGAAATGAAAGGTTTGAATTTTTTTTTAAATGGGAGGAATTAATAAATGGAATCGATTTGTCATTGCGTTTCATCAACCGTTGATTTTTTCATCAAGGCTACGTCAACTTTTCATTTATCATTGAACTATTGAGTAAGATGGACTACGTTACTGTTGAAATGTCAACATTTTGCATAGTGAGTGAGTGAGTGAGTGAGTGAGTGAGTGAGGTAGTGAGTAGCGACTGTCATTGATGATGGAACGTAGAACGGCCTACCAACACTAATCAATCAATCTATCATCCGGTTGACCACCGGGGAGGGTTATGTTGGCGCTACAGACCCTCCAAGCCTCGTCTTAAGGCGGTATCACAATGTCATATTTCTTTTACAAAAGAAAAATACACATACACATATATGCATACATACATATACATACACACACACATACATACATACATACACAAATACACACACATGCACACAAATACACACACATGCACACAAATACACACACATGCACACAAATACACACACATGCACACAAATACACACACAAATACACACACATGCACACAAATACACACACAAATACACACACATGCACACAAATACACACACATGCACACATACATACACACACACATGCATAACCACATACATACACAAAGATACACATGCATAACCACATACATGCACACATGCATAACCACATACATGCACACATGCATAACCACATACATGCACACATGCATAACCACATACATACACACACATGCATACACACATGCATACACACATGCATACACACATGCATACACACATGCATACACACATGCATACACACATGCATACACACATGCATACACACATGCATACACACATGCATACACACATGCATACACACATGCATACACACATGCATACACACATGCATACACACATGCATACACACATGCATACACACATGCATACACACATGCATACACACATGCATACATATACATACATACACACATGCATACACACACGCATACATATACATACATACACGCATATGACGTTGGCAAGAAACTGTGCATATAGCTCATAAAACAACTCCATAATTAATCCATCCTCACCAACTTTCTCCACACTTCCCTATCCTTGCATAGTTTCTTTGCTTCAACAACATCAATACACAGTCATACATGCTGTTTTATTCTTAAAACTCTTAAGATACTAATGAACTAATATTAGAAAAGTTGTAGGAGTCTTAAAAATAGATAATTTTTATTTGAAATAAAATTTTATAAAATCAATATATTTTCAAGCGAATGGCAAATATATATGTTTATATATTTGGTAAATTAATGGTTGGAAATGCACAGAACAAAAAAAAAAATTGTTTTTGGTAATATGACCTATTATTTCTTAATGATTTTTGATGAAATGCGATGTTACCTTTTCCCCAATTATGTTTCTATAGCAATGTATATTATTTCGTTTCACATATATTACTAGCTATAAATTTAATCTATATAAAGGAGCAAGAAAGTATGTATTAATTTATGCTCTAAGCCAGTGTTCCCCAAACTTTTTGAGAATGACGTAAACATCCCACACATCCCCCCCATCAATTTCCACAATTTGGAATACCATCGAAATAAAGCTGAATATTTACAGTAATATTTCGGTAAATTTTAATGGTTTCCAGTGATATTACAGCACAGGAAGCGTGGCTCTACCAATATCTGAGCATGAATCAAATGTTCCGACACCTCCATTGACTTTTATTTGGACTTGGTCGTAATATATTTATAAGATTTAATGAGGCTCTATCTCTTTAGGACTTAAATCTGCTTGTTGCGTTTGACTTCTCACGGCGTACCAACGAGAAAAATTACACGTAGCCTAACACAGTTGGGATCCACAACTCTAAACGGTTCTTATAATAGCGAACAGGCCATATAAAAGAGTGCTGCGCATGTATTTGTTGGCGAGGCATTTACCTCGTCATAAAAGTACCTTGCCCTTGGCTTTTATGTTGAGATTAATCGACATCCCTTGGACGTTTCAGGGTAATATGACGTCACGTAAGGATTGATATTTCCATCGGAACCTACCAATATAAAAAAATCTGGTGAGATTTTACAAATAGTCACCTTTCAAACATCAACATCGTGATTTTTTATCTTTGCACTGCCCCTCACTATCCATTTGGGCTACTCAAATATTTTTTTTTGCTAGACCTAAGAAGGAAAAAAGGTATAGTTTAGAGGAAGTGTACAGGTATTTTAGCTTATAAAACATTTGTAAATAAACAAAAATATACTATCAATGTGTGTTGGTTTATCGAAAAGTTCACGGGTTGCATTTAATCACTGATTGGGCCAAAAGTTTGACGTAAATGTGGCTTAGAACATGCTACCACCAAAGCCTGCGTCATTAAGCAAGTCAATAGCACGAGTGATTTTCCACTAACTAATTCCCTTAAATTTGTATATGCTCTCAAAAAACTATTACAGCTAGTATTTCTGTAAACAGTAGACCTCTCTCCATGTTATTATCGTTACTACAGTCTTACTAGTAGTTCTGTGAACAGTAGACCTCCCTCCATGTTATTATCGTTACTACAGTCTTACTAGTAGTTCTGTTAACAGTAGACCTCACTCCTTCCATGTTATCGTCGTTTCTATAGTCATAATATTTCTCTTTGTATTTGAATTTGAAATATATTTAGTAATTTCTTCTTGGATTTGGAGGTAATATTTCTCCTTGGTAATTAAGTTAAACTGAAAACTATATTCAATACTACATTATATTAATAGAAAGTAACCACTGCGTACCTGATTTAAGACATCATACCTGCGATGTATGTCAAAATTTTTAAAAATATCTTCACTTAGTACTCATCGCACATAGGTGTATGTTCAAATTACCTGAGTCGGGCTATTAAACGAAATATCTTTAAGGTGATCACCATATTTAAATTGATAAATCAGGATTGAAAAATACATTTAGGCCTACACACATCATTTGGCCTATGTTACAAAAGTATCCCAACCATCTGTTTCGGTGACCGCATGGTCTAAGGCGCTAGTGTAGTTTACTGTAGTGGACTAGATTCACGATGACGTGGAGATTGGGGTTCAAATCTCGGTCAAGTGTACTGGGTTTTTTTCCCAAATCGTTTTCTACCATCCTTCCACGCAAATGCGGATAAATCTCCCCTAAATATAACCCTCCTAATCCTTAAAAACAATAGCATAATTACTAGTACATAAGCATATAAACTGAATGGGTAGTAAGATATGATGCAAAAGAAATCTTTACTAAATTTAGTTAACATAGGCCGACCAATTTCACATCCGGATAGACGGATGAAATGCCAAATGGTCAAGTTAAAACAGAACCTCACTACGTTAACGCAATACCGCACTGATTTTAAATTACTCTTTTTTAATCATTTTTCGACATTCATTTGAATTGTTTATATCTACAAACGTAATGTGTTAGTGTGATAGTTTGTTTTGTAACTAGTATTCAATTAGATATCACTATATTTCTAGTTTGAAATTGCCATCGTAATTAAATTCAAAATTATTTGAAACTTCATGGTTTTGTTATTCCCTCCGTTTTTAATTTGTTAATTATACCGGCCCTAAAATTGTATGACTAATTGATTGTTCACAAGATAAGAGACGAGTGGCCGGAATTTTGAAAGATTATCCATCTAATTAAACATGAATAGTGAAAGCTTATCAAACTAATTAAATATGAGTAATGAGAGCTTATCAGAATTAGTTAAATATGAATAGTCAGACCTAGAGTGGAGTTTGCAGACACGAAGCGTACAAATTATTGTGTCATAAGGTGACCTAGGTTTATTCCTGGCACGTTGTAGCAAACATACACGAAGGGGGAGCTAAATTACAGTATAATTTATGCAGCCTTTATAAATGGGTACATCAAACTAATTCATGGAGGCACTTGGTAATGTGTATCATGGAATATTATAAATTCTATGCTGGATACAAGTTATATCTCCAAAATTAAGGTCTTTCGACAGTCAGAATTTTATTGCACAGTTTTAAAAAGTGTATTCTATATTTAGTTTAAAGTAGATACCCTATATTATGTAAATAAATATTTGAAATTTCGTCATAAAAAAATTGAATTTTATACTAAAAATTCTCAAATAAACAAAAATTTCGTCGTAAAAATAGTTTTTTTACACCTGGAAAAATCACAAATAAAACTTTTTTTTTTCAGATTATATTTTTTTACGAATATAATATCAAATAAAACCATAAATGAAGACCGATAAAATATTCTAACTCACAGTAACAAACATAGATACAATGAAATCGCAAAGGAAGCTAGAAACTACAGGGCTTGCAAAGATCACAAATAATCAAAGATAAGAATAACAAAAATACACAGAAATACTAATTCGATGTATCAATTTTTTTTCTAAAGGGGAATAAAAATAACGTCTAATTTAATAATCCATTGAGCAAAATAGTTCACGATTACTTTTAAACTATCAAAATAAATACATAATAAATATTTTATCATTAGATTTGAAACGGAATACAATTAACGCATGGGTTTTTAGGTATATTATGGTATATTATTTTCAAGTCTACATAGAATACAATAAAATTACGATCTATATTTGCAAGTCCACTATATATCGACTAGTCTTTGATATTAGTTGACATCCGTGGTAATGGCTGCGTAGATTCGACCTTGACCTCCACGGCATTAATTTTACGGCAAACGAAACCAACATGGCCTCTAATGTTATTTGCGTGTTAACGAACAAACCATATTTTGCCTAGGATACATGAATTTCGTTTTAAAATACGAAATAAAAATAAGATCTCGTGAAAGCTTCGATTTCGCACATAAATACATTTATCGTTTGGTTTTCTGAACTCAAAAATTCATAATAATGATTTCTTTAAATTTGAAACAAGTTTTAGCGCTTTTGTTATGGATTTTTCGAAAATTCCATAAAAATATTTTTCACGAAAAGTTGGTATCCCTAGTGATAGGTTACTAGAAGATGTACCCAGTGTTGACCCTGGTGACGTTTTTATTTGTTTTGAAATGACAGAAATAAAAAAATATCTTTATTTTATTTATTAAGACCCAGTTTTTAATAAATAAAAAAATATTCAAATTTAAAATCTCAGCTTTGAGAAGCACATGTTTGAGTACAGGGGCTAACAATTTTAAAATTTAAGCCCTCTGCATGCGGTAGATATTAATTAATGTTTGTGACAGAAACAAAGCTCGTGGGAATGTTCGAAAACCCAGGAAAATATTCGAATAGTCTATGCGTAGAATCATGTGGCCAATGGGAGTGTTTTTTTTTTTATAGCACTGCCTCTTACTACCCGTTAGGGTAGAACGCTTATCTACTAAATACGCTAATGGTTTTAGGGACTAGGGAGGCTATATTTAGAGTAGGTGTACCCGCATTTTCATGGAGGGAGAGTGGACAACTATTTTAGAAAAACCGCCCTCCTTACACCCGACAGAGATTCGAACTTTGATCTCCCCATCATCGGAAGTCTAGTCTACTGTGAGAGTAACGTGTTAAACCACGCGGCTACCGAAACGGGTGAGTGTTTTTTAAGACTATTTCTAATTTTTAAATAATCTTGTGACCAGAGAAATTCATTAAAACAAATTTTTTTTATTCCAGCCTTTGTTCATTTAAGCCAATCGCTGTTCTAAATAAATACAATGTTCCACTACGTCCATTGTTTGTTATTAATTATTATACGGATTTATAAAGTTGTGTCGACGGCCACTCTCATACTCACATATTACGCGTGTAGTATGTTAATTAAAATAATAATGGAACAGAATTTGCCTACCTGTGACGTCACAAGAGAATTTCCCATGTTAAGGAGCTTACGTTTTATTTAGCGAGGCTTTAAGATAATAATAACGTTGAAACAAAAACAATACATTTTTTAAAATGTTATAAAAAAAATAGTCCTACGTTTCATAAATTATTATTTTATTTTATCTTGAAATAGTTTATCTGTAAACTTTTTTTTTATAAATCTACAACTTTGGCTAATTGGCCTGGTGACTAAAATGACCTCTAGGACTCTTCCTGTCAGGATTTAGATTAAAAAAGTTCATAGAATCAAATGTTTTCCTAGAATGGGAAACAAGAAAAGGGTATATTTAGAAAGTAAGTCAATATTTTCAAGGCACAAATAGTATAGTGAATGTGTAAACTGCTAATAAAAAAGCGGGGAAGTCCTATTAGTTGATAAACAAGAAGACTCGCCAGGGTGAACTGCTCGTTTTTTCTCCTCTCTTTTCTATTTCGTACATTAGCGTCAGCCGTTTCACTGGTTTGATTACGTAAGCCTATATGACAGGCCACATGCGCTATACAACCAATAACTATAGCTACTATAAAATAGTAGACCTCAGTGGTATTGGGGTAAAGTGCTGACCTCAAGTACCTGGTGTTCATGGTTTCAAACTCAGCTGGGGTCGGGGGGATATTTCTAGAGCGTTTAAAAAAAAAACCATAGCACAATTACCTTCAGAGGCGGAATAAATCTGTCAGTCCCCTGGCATAATTGGTAGGCCCTTTCGCTCTCGCACCTAGAAATTGACGTGTGCTTATATAATCATTCGGTCCAGAAAGTGGACGTAAAAACGGTCTACTTTAAATTATTAAAAAAATTTTTTAAAAAACTCCCTGCCACTCGTAACTTCTTTTGTTGTACCATTAAGGAGATATACGGGCGGGCTAGCGGTGACAGTTTTTCCGTGGAGCAGAATGTCTGCCATTGCTTCCAGTAAAGGTAATGAAAGACGCAACACGCACATTTAAAGTGTGTAGTATTTTCACCCAAAAATGGTGTACCATCTATGTTTACGGTAGGTGCTCAAAAACAGTCATCGTATATTTCTAGAAAGGCGGCACCCCATAGCTTGATGCAACCCTACACCCTCGGAAACTATTCCGATGTCGACGTCTGCACTATACCCAATATCGTCGCTGAGGGGAACTGCACGTCTAATGGAGAAAAGCTTTAGCTTCTCTCTCTCTCTCTCTCGGTTAACTGTTGCCAAATCTCCTTGCTCTCTCTTATGTCTGAAGGTGGTGTGCTGTGGATAAGAAGGAGCAACCTGTCTTATATCTAAGGGAAGATTGACCACACTAAAACGAGAGAATGACAACGCTCTTTCCCGATAGTAGCAATGCATTTCCCTCAGCAGCGATGATATCCAGTGTAGCAGTTCTCGGCCATCATACGTCTACAGATATTAGAAGCATTTAACAGTGTTTGTCACGTGAGCGCTCCGTTGTGATAGCTGAATCGTGAAGTACACCTTGAAATATATTTTCACACTGGGACAACGTTGTCCGACACTTCATAACCAACAAACTGGACACTTTTTTTTTAGTTTAAAATTGACTCGTGCGATGAGTAACTATTAATACTGGTATTTTTAAACAGAAGTTGGAAGAGAATTATGAGTAAAGAACAATTAGTCGCACATCCTCTTCTACGTGGTCGGATGTTCTACAAACTATTTGACGACCTGAGGCTTCCCAAATGACAGGGCGACTTCCCACAAAATCTTTTGTGTTTGTCAAATCTAAACTCTTACATTTAGGTCGCATGGTTTAACACGTTACTTTCGCGGTAAATTAGACCGCCGATTACGGAGAGATCGAATCTTGGTTGGGTGTACTAAGGGTGGTCTTACCAAAGTGGTTTTACACTCTCCTTTCACTCAAATTTGTGTAAACTTTCTCTAAATTCAACCTTGCTTATTCCTAAATAAATAATGAAATAATTACTTAGATTTACTTAAACAAAGAGTAAAACGCATGGATATAGATGTATAGACACATAATTACATATGTCACCACCCCTATTCTTTCTTCAGTGGGCCTAAGGTTGTCAGGATGTGTTATGGCTGATAAGGAGGGGGGTGAGAGGATATATGATTATGTGGGTTCGTAATTAACGTTTTGCTTGGGTCTTGGAGGTTTTTATCTGTACTACTATGTCTATAACGAAATGTGATGTTTAAAAGAAATATTAAAGGAAATGAATGCATTTAAAAGACTATTTAGAAACTCGTGAAAGAACGAAGTATGCAAGGAATAATTAACCAATGGCTTGACCGACCTTTAGGTGATCCCACAAGGTTAAGAACCCCCAGTCCTCTGGGCTCAAATGGTAGCCCTCTAATTCAGGTACTAATGTTCTGGCGTCCTGAACCTTGTATCTTTGAAAACGGGCAGAGTGACCCCCTAGACTCGATGGTGATTAGTCAGCCCTGTTTGCTGGGATCCACCACTTTTTATTCTGCCTTCTGGCCCGGTTTACTGCGAGGAAGGCTGACATTCTGTTTATGTTGTCAGCGCATAAGTTCTATTTGTTTACTAGCTAACCTTAACACCTTGCAATACAAGTTTTGTCAATTACAATCCAGAGCACAACAATATTAAACACTCCTCAATTTAGGCCGTGAAACTATACATAGCTCTATATAATAAAAGCCTTAATGAATACTTCACCTATCCCTGTGGTCCGCTGATTTTCAGAACGAAAATATAACCAATTTATTTTCATCCCTACTCCCGTTCCGATTATTACACTCCCCCTACCTTCCACCAATCACCCACAGCCATTTTCTAAATTTACTATAGCTATTTGGGCCAGTTAATCTTCAAGCCATGTGCTAATGTGACCATGACCTTTATGTTTTAGAAAGGGGTGCGGTAAATAGCAACACATTATTAAAAGTGAAGAAGAAACGTACGAGAGGGGTGGGGGGGGGGGGTAATTCATTATTTAACAGAGAGGTGAATACATAAACCTCAATTCCCAGAAGCCTCCGTTGTGAAATAATCCAAGTGGTAGGAACAAAAAAATAAACAAATAAAGCTCATATATGAATCTAATAACTCGAAGCAAAACTTTTTTTTTTTTGAAAGAGAAACTACCTTAGGGGACTTCCCCCCCCCCCCCCCTCTCTCTCCTTTGGTTTTTTTATAACAGATCCTGAGAGAGGGAAATCTAATGTTTCAGTAATTATTATTCATGAGTGAAGAACTAGTTTTATTTTATAAACATTGAAAATACAAAATTTTGAGTCATTTAAGTTCAGAAAATGAACTCTTGTTTTGTTTATATTTTGTTCATGTATATTTTTTTAACTTCCTAGCAGCTCCTTGGTGAAAGGAGATATATTGGATAACTAAAATAATCACAAATTGATATTTTGATTGATATTGACTTTGATGACCTCTTAATCCTCTAAAAAAATAACTTTAATGATACCCACTGTCTGTATATCAGTCTATAGCCAACACCTTTTTTTACTGTTCGGGTTAAAACTTGGTATCTTGGGTTATACTAAGATTCCCCGTTGGTATCTTTTGAGTCATCTAACACATTCAGCCTCTTGAGTGGCCGCGTGGTCTAACGCACTACTCTCATATTAGACTAAATGGGGCGATCAAGGTTCGAATCTCGCTTCGGGTGAACTGGAGGTAGTTTTTTTCTAAATGGTTTTTCCCACTCTTCCTCTGCGCAAATGTGGGCTCACTTCTTCTATATTCAAACTTCCTAAGTCCTAACCCATCAGCTTAATTGGTACTTAATCGTATAACCCAAACGGCTAGTAATACGTGGTGCTAAGTATTATTTTAGGGATTAGGATGGTTATATTTCGAGGAAATGTACGGCCATTTGCATAGGGGGAGAGTGAAAAATCGTTAAGAAAAACCACCCTCGGTACATCCGACCGAGATTCGAAACTCGATCTCCACGCCATCCTCAGTCTAGTCTACTGGATATTTATTAATTACTATGGTTTAAGCCACATGTAAATGCCATATTCTTTAATTGAATTGAAAAATGACACCTGGACACAGGAATCGAATCCGGGACCTTTCACTTAGTACACCAATGCTCATCCCTGACTCTGCCTTAAATTGTACACTAGATGACTTGAGGATAGCTCATTGGTAGAGTATTGGCATACTTAGTAAAAGGTCCCGTGTTCGATTCCCTTGTCCAGGAGTAATTTTTTCAATCAAAATAATATAAAGTTAAATCACAGCTATTATTCATTTTAAGGTTATTGGCCCTTTTCATTTGGCGTGGAAATGTAGAGCCACGGGAACAAACGGTTATCTTCAAGAATTGTTATTGTTTTGAGATTTTATTTTCGGAAACGGTTTGTTCAAGAATAGAAGCATGTTGATAAGTTATACTTTTTATAAACACGCCTCCTCTATCATTTTAACAGTGATCAAATATCGATAAAATTGATATTTTTCAATAGAAAACTGCCGGCTTCTTAATAAAAAAATTAGAAAATGTAACAATTAATAAACATCGATACATTATCTTAGAAGGCGTGTTGAAAATATTAACATAAACATTTCACTCGTTCTCGAGAAAACTGATATTTCCAAACGTATGATCTTTCCGCGAGACCTGTCCGGTAGCTATGGCCATCTACGGTTTCCACGATCCGTCTGTTTTTGTTGGCGCGGAAGAATACTTTGGTCGGTTGTGAAGCCACGCCACGCCTTTCACCTTCCCGCACACCATCCCACAAAATAGATTTTAGACCTGAACTGTACAACGCCAAAGGCCTTAAGCAGCAAAAAAGATATTCACCGACCTCATTTTATAGACCCACATTTTAATTCCCCCCCACTTTTTTTTTAACTTAAAATAAAAATGGACAGACTAGCATTTTATTTTAATAATCGTCCGTTTGGATGTTTCCGGATGACATAATTTCCCTAGTATTTCCTCCCTCAGCGTTCTCTCTTGTCCTGCTGACCTAACAGTGCCAGTGGCGTTAGTAGAGAGGGGAGAAGTAGGTATATATTGTAGCATAGGTTGGCAGGCCTGGTTGCGGAGTGGGGAGCGGCCGAGCGGTAACACTGCCTGCCCATCATTCATTTGTCAACCCCCCCCTTCGCCCAGGGTCCCAGCGAGCGAAGGTCATTAGTCAACCGTGTCACGTGTCTAGCGTCCCGGGCTGTGATTCGCTTTAATTAGGGACCCGCCCAGGCCGTGTTGCCAACCTGACAGGGTTAAAATTACTTTATCCTCTTAGTTTTGGGATATTTCTTTTCAGACTAGAGACAAACACATATTAATGAAAGAGTATATTGTCATTTTAATCTGTCTTTTAAACCAATTCGATGGCCGCGTGGTCTAACGCGTTACTCCCATGTTAAGACTAGACTGATGATGACGGGGAGATCGGAGTTCGTTTCTGGCCGGGTGCACTCAGGGGGATTCCTAAATGCTTTTCCACTCTCCTTCCAAATAAATGCGGGTACTCCTCCTCTCAATTAAAACCTTCATAATCCCTAAGCCATAAGTCTAATTAGTACATAGACGCAGGCGCAGATTCAGGGGGGGGTCAAAGGGTCAGTTGTCCCCCCTATGAAAGTTAGAAAATTAATACAAAAACCAAAGTGAAAGTACAAATTTTAGAAAGAAAATAGAAAACGGATAAATTATATTTTTTATATATATTTTTACGCTTGGACACCTCTTAAGCCGTGTTCATACGAGCGTTATTCGTCCACGTTTATTCAATTTTCAAACACGTGTGTTATTCGTCCAGGTTTATTTAATTTTCATGTACACACATTTGTCGTGCATTACGAGTAACGAACTTTGTTCCTCATAGAGACGGTAGACTGCCACACATCAAAGAAGACTAATAATCGCCTGAGAGCAGTTAATCCACGAATACCGAATATAGAGTATGTGTGGACAGCAGGAGCAGTGGAACTGTGGGGGGCTCTGCCCCCCTGGAAATAAATTCCCCCTCCCTAGAATAAATTTCCCCCTTAGATATATCTCAAATCCTCTGACATTATCGAATATGAGTCTGAAAGATGACCTTAAATCAAACACCAAATGACTTATAGATGCATTCTTTTGTCAAAAATTTGCCGGTGAAGACCGCTTCAGATATCTACTAGACTATAGGCATCTAACTGGAACAAAAAGTAAGGGGAGTAAAACTCTAAATAGCTTCCAAGGTCATCCAAATTTCAAAAATGTCTAGATGAGGAACACTTTAAATGGCTTATAATTTATGAAAATTAAAAAAAAAAAATCAAGGCAATGACTACTCAAAGCTTCTAGAGTGAACCATTTTTCAAAGAATTGTCTAAGGAGGGCCACTCCAAATAGTTTATAAACACTCTGATTTTAAGAAATCGGGGAAGATGACCACGGTTTAAAACATGCATAAGATCAAATATGAAGAAGAAATTATTAAATGGCTTTAAACAGAAATCTAACATTTTCAGTAACTATGCTATTTATAATTATGACCCCCTATAAGAAAAGATCTGGATCCACCCCTGCATAGGCGTATAAGCCTAACGTGTTGTAAGACGCGGTGCCATATGGAAAATAAATGGTACGGCACACCGCACAGACTTTCTCTCTCTTTCTATAAACTCGTAAGATTTCTGAACGGAATAATGTACATTGTATCATCACCACTCCACATAAGAACACGCATAAAATAATATACAATGATATAGAATCAATGAGAAAAGAGGCACATCTTTGTCCACCTAAGAGCATTTCAAACAGTTTAATGTCTTCCACAAGGGTCAACACTTCGTATTAAAATTTCGATTTCTGGTTAAAATTTTAACATTTTATAAGGTGTTGCAGATCTTAAAGTCATCGCATTGATATTTAATTATTCATTTATACATTTTGACCAATAAAAAAATGTAAATATTGACTATTGAGTCTAAAATGGAGATAGATCATTGCTATGCAAACATTTCTCCTAAGAGATTTAAGGAAAAATAACATATTTTTTTAGATACTTATATTTAATTACTCTATGGCATTGGAGAATTATTGCGTTAAGACTTTAGTATATGTTTACAACTAAAGCTCACAAAATTGTATTAATATATTTGCAAATATCTCAGAGACTGTTGCTTTTATAAAAATATATGTCAAATAAAAGTTTTTTATTTCTAATATTCCTACAATTTTGCATCGATAAGTTGTTTAGTTTCTCCAATAGTTGTGGAGATACAGAAATTAACGCTTCTGTAATGTACCCTAAAAATCATTTTCATAGGAAAATGAAAATAGCCAGTTTATTTCTAATCTTAATCAACGCCTAGATACGAATTTTAATCAAAATCGTTTGAGCAGATTTTGAGAAAACCAAATTTTTCTCTTTTCGCCCTTCAGTAAACTACCCTTAATTTTAAGTTTTTATAGACACACAGACAGACGGCATTGCAAAGACTATTTTTTAGGGTTCAGGGGGTCATGAGACTTCGACATCCATCAACATTTCAGGTTAGTTTTTTTTTTACGGTCGCAATACTTAAACTTTAATGTCCAAAAAATTAAAAAATTCATATAATTGCGTATAGATTGAAAGTTATTGATTTTATAAAAATATGTTTCGGATAAAATATCTGTATTATAAATATATATATATATATATTTGTAATGCTAAGTAATTTCATATCTCCAATAGTTTCGGAGCTATTTAAAAAATGTTAATTGACGCATCAGACCGGAGCCCTTAAAGCCATTTTGCCGAAATATTGAGGGTAGTCATTTTGTTTGGAATATTTATTAATGTTCATAAATAAAATTTAATCAAAATCGTTAGAGCCGATTTTGAAAAAAACGACTTTTTCTCTTTTTGCCCTTCAGTAAACTACCCTTAATTTTAGGGGTAGATATCCAATTCCAAAAATCCCTCGGGGCAACCCTATGAAAACCCTATATATCAAGTTTCAGCTCAATCGGTAAAATAGTTTAGGCTCTAGTTGGAGGTACAGACAGACAGACAGACAGACAGACAGACAGACGGAAATTCAAAAACAACTTTTTCGGATTCAGGAAGTCATGAAACGTCAAAATTCATCAAAATCTCGAATTCGATTTTTTTGACGATCACCATACTTTCTCTACCTGTAAGATAGAAAGTAAAAATGGTCTTTTAGCGACACAGGCTGTTTTATATATATATATATATATATATATATATATATATATATATTTATATATTTATATTCTCTACGAAAATTTCAAATGAATCTTAAATGTTTTTTTTAAATAGATCCCAGCTAGTTGAAATTAAAAAAATACCAAATCTGAAGAACACGTGTAGTAAACGTTAATCTGGTTAAATCAGATTTTCCAGTTACTTGGTTATCGAATGGGTGTATTAGGTGTATTTAACCACCCCCACTTTCCCCCCCAATTTCCCCCCTTTCCCCCCTTCCCCCCACATTCCCCCCCACTCATTAACTGTTTCCCACTGAGTCTCCACGAAAAATACGGGTGTAATTAACTATACAATCTAGACCCACCTCAGTGGTGTAGTTGGCTAACGTGCTAGTTTCGTGTTGAACTAGATTGCCGAGGCTGTGGAGATCTAGGCTCGAATCTCAGTCGGGTGAACTGGGGGGTGGTTTATCCTGAATGGTTTTTCCACTCTCCCTCCACGCAAATTCAGGCTCACTTCCTATCAATTCAACCTTCCCAATCCCTAACCCACTTAGCGTAATTGGTACTTGAGTGTATAACTCCGAGCGGGTAGTAAGACACGGTGCCAAATAAATAAAACCTCTATATTCTACCATCCTCATTCCTAAGTGTAGTTGGATACTCATTTCTCTGAGACGAGTAGTAAAGATGTGGTGATTGAGATTGAGATTGAGATTGATAAATAAACATTGCCATCTTTTTGGATTTTCTCAAAGAAACAACACTAAGCATATATGAGGAAATAGATTCCGGAACTTAAATATTTATCGTGATTTTAAGTACTTATGGGGAAAAAACCCACCCTAATCCCTTCATTTTGAGCAAAGAATTTTTTTTTCTATTTCACAAAATATGTTAATGACAAATTATAAGTTGAAAGAATGTGTAGATAAGGTTTCTTTATTTTGGTGCAATTTTTTTTTATCAAAATAGGCCTACAAATCTTTTCTATTTCACGTCATCGTTGGTATAAAACATCCTTAAGTCCAGATTATTAATAGAGGGCGTGCTTAAAATATTAAGATTTTGTGTGATAAAATAATTTACTGTGTGTAGTAATAGGGAGTCTAGAACCCAAAATTTGCTCCTTTTGTGTTTCCCAGCCATCCATAGTAACACACGCACTCAGCCCATTCGTCTGGTTAGTGTCGCCCGCCCGCACCATCTGGTAGAAAGCCCCTGTACTAGGTGATTCTGGGAAGTGCGGTGATTTTCCAGTTGCCTCCCAAACGAGAATTTCTATGAGCGAGAGCAAAAGGGCTGACCAATTTTATCCGGTAAGGTATATTTCACATACCTACCTTCCAAGGTTCTTTTTTACATGTCAAAATTGACATGGGACCGACGGCTTTAGTTCCTAATCCGAAGGAAGTTGTGCTACGGAATTTTTTCTATGAGGGAAAAAAAAGCGTCGACCTCGGCTGGGTTTGAAATCACGATCATCGTGTCCTAAGGCGAACACTTTACTCAAAGAACTTCCAAGTTGGGTGACCTGGTGGTATAGGGGTAAGGTGTCAGACTTCTGTGCTGAGTGTCCGGGGTTCAATCCTCGGTACCGGCACAGATTTATCTGATTGCCAAACCCTTCCTTCACCTCTGACAAGACTTGTATTAATCACAACTTGTGAATGTGAGGAATGCCAGGCCTCCACCGTGTTTCGGATTCCACGTTAAACTGTAGGTCCTCCATTTCATCTCACAATCACCTTACCATTGCACATTTGGCGTAAGTGCGTATAACCCGAACGGGTAGTAAGACGTGGTGCTAATAATAATAATAATAATAATAATAATAATAATAATAATAATAATAACTTCCAAGTTCGTCACTCTTTAATAACTACCATAAATTATTTCCCTTTCTAGTCCTTAATATGCTCACCCCCCCCCCCCACACCCCCAACACCCAAACTCTAAACTTCTACCGATCGCCATATTGGTTCCTATGCGGTGACTTATGGTTGGAAGAACGTCTTGCAATTAAAGACGACGCTGCCGCGACAAGTTAGGCCCAAGGGGCTAAAGAGGGGGTAGGTGAAAGTTTGGTTGAATTTTCCGGTATGTTATTGGTCCTTACGAGGTCCTATCCATTTATACTCCTTGGTCCTTCTAACCCCCCCCCCCCCCCCTCAGAATCTCTACTCCCTATCGGAGAAGCAAAGTCTTGGAAATTAATTTGAACACTTGATGGGTTGACTAAGGGTAGTTATCGTATTTTTTGAATTACTGATAACATTTTGTTGTTATTGAGAACCCATTTGTACTATTTTGATTTGTGAGCCTTATGTTTTAAAATTACCTTTTGTTCTTTGTTTTAAAATTATTTTTTTTGTTTTAAAACCAACCTTTTATTTTACAATTAACATTTTTGGGAAATTTTTCTAATGTTTGTATTACTATGTAAGAAAAATCCACCGTATTTATTGAATTTTCCATAATTTTCTATTATAAACGTTAGTTAATAAACACCTGTTGGTTATTATTGGAGCTATTTAATGTGCACTTTCTAAACCTAATGTATCTAAATGAAACTAAATTTAATCTAGAATAGTCACAACATACAGCTCCCTCCAGCAGTAAATTTATAACTGTAAACGCAGAAAAATTACATTTCACAAATAATTAAAATTTTCTGCTATACCGGGAATCAGACATAGGAACCTTGAACCTTAGCTCCTAAGACAAACACGCTACTGACTTGACTAAGATGTTCGGGGTTCAATCCTCGGTCCCGGCACAGATTTATCTGATTGCCAAACCCTTCCTTCACCTCTGACGAGACGTGTATTAATCACAACTTGTGAATGTGAGGAATGCCAGGCCTCCACCGTGGTTCGGATCCCACGTTAAACTGTAGGTCCTCCATTTCATCTCATAATCACCCTACCATCACACACTAGCGTAGGTGCGTATAACCCGAACGGGTAGTAAGACGCAGTGCTAATAATAATAGTTTATTATTATTACTAAGATATTGGATAAAGGATATATTTATAGGCCATGAAAATATAAACGAAGGCTATACACATGAAATATTATAGGTCTAGAATAAAATTTATATTTGATTTGGATGGGACAAACTGTTTACACTCAAACTAATGAATATTTCATTGCATCGCAGACTCCTTTACTTTATCTTAAAATATTAACACTTACTAATAACTCGTATGATTTGCTAAACGAGATAATATACATTGTTGCAGAAACACTCCACTAAATCGTATGATTATTATTATTATTACTAGCACCGCGTCTTATTACCCGTTCGGGTTGTACGCACCTACGCTAATGTGTAATGGTAGGGTGATTGTGAGATTAAATGGAGGACCTACAGTTTAACGTGGGATCCGAACCACGGTGGAGGTCTGACATTCCCACACATTCACAAGTTTTGATTAATACACTTATTGTCATAGGTGAAGGAAGGGGTTTGGTAATCAGATAAATCTGTGCCGGGACCGAGGATTGAACCCCGTACCCCCAGCTCAGAAGACTGACACCTTACCCTTAGACCACCAGGTCACCCTTCGTCTTTTATAGATTTTAAGCTAGTTTCTAAGTCGTGTGTGACCGCCTCTGTGGTCTAGTGGTCACAGTTCCTGGCTACATATCCAGAGGTGCTTACAGACGGTATTTAAAGCAGTGGAGCTAAAACGGGGTCAACTCAGCCTCCTGAGGACAAACTAGGAGCTCTATCTACGTTTAGAAAACTGAGATGAACAGCCAAAGGGTTCGTTGTGCTAATCACATGACACCCTTTATCCGCAAAGGTTGGCACTAGTTTCGCGAACAGACGGTGGCCGCTCAATCTAAATAGTTATTTTAAGGGCTGACGCCACGCCGTTGAGGGTTTTTTTTATAGTTCTTGTGCTGATATGAATCACTCAGTTCATAAAGTGCACTTTAAGTACTCGTATCATAATTCTGAATATTATTTAAATATTATATATTGGACTCAAGTCTAGATGGCTGGATTCATGGTGGTTAAAGTTCAAATCCCGGGGGAATGTAATGGGGTTTATTTGAAAAAAAAAAACTCCCACTTTCTCTCCACCGCAAATACGGTAGCGGTTTATTTTAATTTGGACTCGATGGTCTTGGTATAAAGTTCTCGTCTAAGGACTCAATGTTTGTGGGTTTAAACCCAGCCAGCCAGGGTCTACGGATTGTTCTCGAGCGACAAAGATCCGTAGCACAACCTCCTTCGGAGGGGATGTAAAGCCGTCGGTGCCTGTGTCGATTGTGGATGTGTAAAATAACCATGTAAGGTATGTGAAAATATCATTCCCGACAAAATTAGTAGACTCTTTCGTTCTTGTTCATAGACATAGAAACTCTCGTGTGATGATATAACAAGTCTGTTTGGAAAGTGCAGGTTAGATCGCTCAAATAAATAAATCTTTTTTTTTAATTCTACCTTCCTCATTCTCTACCCCAAATCGGTGTTTAAATATGTCGATAATCCAACGGGTGGATAAATACGTGGTGTGTATATATATATATATATATATCAAAAACACGGATAATCCGAATATTTAGTAAAACAAGAGAGTGTAGCACATTAAATTCAAACTTGTACTCACCTTTCGTGATTGTGTTTATAAACAGATCATTATATTTCACACACTAAGATAATAGAAAAAAAGACAATTTAAATCAATATACAGAATACTCAAACCCTGGATTCTCCTTCAACACGGCGTTTAAAAAAAAATGTGTCCCCTACTCTTGGCGATGCCGCAGTTAAGCCGCAAAGCGGTTAATTCGCCCGCGGATACTCGGGAGTTTACTGTATGTATATAAAGCGAGACTAAAACCGCTCTTCTTTTGTCACGCCGACGGTAATGGACGAGACGAATGATGATCGATCTCTGCAGTGGTTTAAGTGCGCCTTCCCTCTTTCCTCCCCTTCCTACTCATTGATAGAGGAGGAGGTAGGAGGGGGAAGGGTATGTAAAGTGCAAGGCAAATATGAAACCAACCATGTACTTGAAACAATCACCGCTTGTGTGTGGATTAAAGAGGGGAAGGGGGGGGGGGTATTTGCAGGCGACTCGATCCTCCCGGAAAACCGCACGGCCCATTGGAGATTCGCTTTCATGTTGTCGCGACGATTCGTCCTTTTGTATAATAAACGGTTTTAAAGAGTGGGTTTGGGGGGGGGGGGAGGGATTCTTCTCTAGTCGTTCCACCGGGGATTCTGGGTTTGATAATGGTAGTCGAAAACTGCAATTGCAAGCGCAAAAGCCTTTTCTCTCTCTCTCTCTCTCTGAATCTTTTATCATGCACGATAACGCACAGCGGTGGCCGCGTGGTCAAACACGCTACCCTCGTAATAGACTAGACTACCAATGACGGTGAGATAGAGTTTCGATTCTCGATTGTGTACTAAGGGTGGTTTATAAAAAAAAAAAGCTTTCCATTCAACCTCCACGCAAATGTAGGTACATTTCCTCAAAGTTCAACCTTACTCATCCTTTTCCCATTAGCGTAATTAGTAAATAAGCATATAATCCGAACGGGTGGTAAGACTTAGTGCTAAAAAAAATCGTGCACGTAACGAGTTATGACGGAGCTCCCGTTTTGGTGGTCGCATTTTCTAATACGTCGCTCTCGCGTTAGACTGGATTGTCAGTGACGGGGGTTGGAAGGGTTTGAATCCTGGTTTGGGTGAAGTGATGGATGCCAATAAGATTTATTTTTTAAGTCCCCCTTCTTTATTTATATAAATATCCGAAAATCATGAACGGTTAATAAAATATGGTGCATGAAAAAAAAAAGTATATTCAATGATTTAACAGAAGCTATATTGTTCCTGCCATTTTCAAATTACTTTAAAACTGAATAATTGCTCGTGACCTCTCGACGAGAGAAATTATTGTGATATTAAAATAGCCCATCGATTTCGAAGCTTTGATTTGATGTCGACGTTTCATGACCCCTTGAAATCTAAAAAGTTGCTTTCACGATGCCATATGTGCGAATTTAGGCCTAAAGCTGAAGCAATTCTACAGATACCAGCTTCGGTGGCCGCATAGTCTTGAGGCGTTATTCTTGCACAAAACTATACTGCCGATGACGGGAATATTAAGGCTAAACCTCGGTCAGGTGTACTAAGGGTGGTTTTTTCCAACATGGTTTTCCACTCTCTCTTTACGCAAATGTGGGTACATTTCCTCTAAATATAATCTTTATAATACCTTAAACCACTAAAGTAATTAGTACATAAGCGGGTGACCTGGCATTCTAGGTGTAAGGTGTCGGACCTCTGTGCTGAGGGTCCGGGGCTCAATCCTTGGTCCCGGCACAGATTTATCTGATTGCCAAACCCTTCCTTCACCTCTGACAAGACGTGTATTAATCACAACTTGTGAATGTGTGGAATGCCATGCCTCTACCGTGGTTCGGATCCCACGTTAAACTGTAGGTCCTCCATTTCATCTCACAATCACACTACCATTACACATTAGCGTAAGTGCGTATAACCCGAATGGGTAGTAAGACGTGGTAATAATAATAATAATAATAATAATAATAATAATAATACATAAGAGCACAACATGAACAGGGAGTAAGATGCGGTGCTAAAAAAAATTAAATTCTACTGACATGTTTAATAAAATAGTAAATAGATTTTCGTAAGTTTCCCCGAAGGTATTTTTGGAATGAAATATCTAGCCTTAAAATTAAAGAGTCGTTTAAATAAGGGTGGAAAGAGATAAAATTAATTTACTCGAAATTGGATCCTAGCTATTTTGATTACATTTTGTATTCAGGCACTGTTGAGTAGTACAAACAAAATGGCGACTTTAATTTTTTTATCCGGAAAAATTATTTGGAGGTTAACTTTTAACGCAAGCGGATAGCCCCAATTTTGATCATTTCTCCACAACTCTTTTGAGACACGAAATAACTTATCATTGAAAAGTTTTATGGGCTATTAAAATTCAAAAATAAAACATCTTAAATTTGTCGCTTATTGTCAGGGATGGTAGCGGGGGAAGTTAAAGTAGTGATTGAG
Organism: Timema podura; assembly: GCA_033556935.1. Taxonomy (NCBI): domain Eukaryota; kingdom Metazoa; phylum Arthropoda; class Insecta; order Phasmatodea; family Timematidae; genus Timema; species Timema podura. The sequence goes on along the minus strand of JAVRXN010000006.1, from coordinate 17,283,403 downwards.
ATAAGTAAATCGAAACGTGTTTTCATTTATGTATTTTTGGAACCGCGTCTTACTGCCTGTTCGGGCTATACGCTTATATTTTAACTTTCTTTGCTATTTGAAGGCTCCGCCCCCCAAACCTTTAGTGAGTTTTCTTTGCAAGTGAATATAAACTAATGTAATTCCAGAGCAGTTTTTTGATAGGTCTTACCGTTTAGCCACAAGAGGCCTCCAAAGAAAGGCCCGCGACTTTAAAGTTACTCCACCATTTTGCTTTTTTTTCGGGGATTACATTTTTTAACGCTTTGGAATTTTCCCGTCGGTTACTGGCTAGAAGCTAAAAGTTTGCCAAATTTCAAGTTTCTTGCTCATCTGGAAATGGGTAAACCTTAATGTGAGTGTATCCCAATTTACCTGGGGGAAAAGCAAGAAACCATTTTTGGAAAAAAACAACCTCAGTGATCTCGACCAAGATTCGAACCTCAATCTTCCCACTATCTGCAGTCTAGTTTACTTTGAGGGTAGCGCCTCTGACCATGCGGCCACCAAATAAGGTTTTAGTAAGTTATGTGAGTTATTGTTTTGGGTGGTGAACAAAATTTTATACACACACGCGCGTATCTCTGCAACAAATATTTACTTTTATTTAGAGACGGGGTGTAATCCTGTGTCTCTCCAGTCCGAATCTTAAATCTTCTTTCAATTCTCGAATCCAAATCCAAATCCTTGAATAAAAATTATTACTTTTCTTTTCCAAAATTAAATTTTAAAAGGATTGGTATCACTGACTACGTCATAGTAAAATGAGGGTCCTTTTTGAGTAAATTAATCATAATAAAAAATTATTTTTTTAAGAAAATTGTTATTATTTTACCAAATCTATATAAGTACTATTACGAGTTGCTTAAAATTGTTACACAAAGTAAAATTTCTTCATAATTTGTATTCGAGAAATATTTTTGTGATTTTTTACTGATCTCGAATCTTTCGAATAAGTTATAATTGGATTAGAGGAATTGATATTTCAAGCATCTCATCTCTTATTTAATTATAATTATTTAACATTATCTGCAATTTTAATAACTAATTTCAAACTTGTTGGTACTTATTTTAAAACGATACTTGACAAAGATTTGACAAGTTAGGGATAATTATTTAATTAAAAAACGTTTAGTACTGAAATACATACATTTTAATTATTTGTTTTTGTCTTTATACATCCTTAACAATATTTCCCCCCTCCATCCCCTCTCATTCTCATGATTTATGTATTTTCCACACACAAAAAAAACTGTGATCTGTTTTTAAATACAAACTTAAGAAATAATTTACAAATATAAACGTTAAAATAGACTTTTTTGTTCTTTTTATGTAACTGGACTACTTAGAGAAAATAAAAACGAGCGAAATTCTCATCAAAACCCTCTCATTAAAATAAGTTGTTTTTAAAAGCCACTTAGCTGTATTTATAGTCGGAATGTTTGTGTTTTTAATTCTTCTCAACAATGAGAACGTAGGAATATGCAAATCACTGATTTTAATATATTTTTTTACTTTATTTAGAGGAACTATTTTAATTTGCATTTATTTAACGTACTTAACGTACACTTCCTGAAGTGACTGATATCAGAACATGACTTCTAATCTAACTTAATACTAGATCAGGCACAACATCCAGCCCCCTACCGTTAATTCATCACTGGGAAAGGGGAAACCCACATTTCGCCTATGTTAAACTTTTTGGCGATGCCAGGAATCGAACGCGGGACTCTTAACCCAGTAAAAAGACACGTTACCGACTGAGCTTAGATGTCGGGCTTAGAGGAACTAGACATGAATTATTTGCCTATGGCCCCCTTGTTATTGTAGGCACAGTTTTCTCAGAAAATATTCAACACATCATTCCAAAAATATTACAATGTCATCCCCCGTCGTGTGTGGGCCTAAACTTTCAGGATGGGTTGCGGCTAAGGATAGGTCCAGTGACTGGAAATATTATTGTGGGGGCTCGTAATTTATGTTCGGCTTGGGTGTTAATTGTTTTTATTGTACTAGCCTTTCTCTATTACAAAATGTAATATTAATAAGTACTGTTAAAGTACGAGGGTTACTTATGAACTCGTGACAGAACGAAGTATAGCAAAGAATGCTTAACCAATGGCCTGACTGGCCTCTAGGTGGCCCTACACGGGTATAAACCTCTGTACCCACGGTATGATGATAGCCCCTAAGTACTCGTACTCGACGATCCTGTGCCCTATCCCACGTAGCTCTCAAAATGGGTAGTGTGGCCCTCCTAGAATCGATGGTGAGTTGTCAGCCCTGTTATCTCAAAAACATCACTATATATTCTGCCATCTAGCCTGATTTACTGTGAGGAATGTTGACACTTTAAGTTGTCAGCGCATTATGTTTTATTTTTTACAAACTAATCATAACACCTTGCAATACTCGTTTTGTCATTCACAATCCACAACACAATAAATTGTAAACAAATAAACGTCTCAATTTATGCCGTGTGGATTACAAGAACTTCTTAAACTCTATATTATTGTAAAAGTATACTAGAATTATCCTAGTTAAATTAAGAAAATGCACCTAGAAATAGCATGTGAAGTGGTGGAAAATGATTGACGGGATTCGAGAGGAACATTTTATTACTAACTAGCGGACCCAACAGACGTTGTCCTGCCCGAACTTTGGCTTTTCATTTGGGTGGCATAATTGAAGGTTTTAACGGTCAATTATTAATATTATATTCATTATTATAAATATTGGGGGGTTGTGTGTGTGTGGGGGGGTGAAATTTTGAAGTTACATGTTCTGATATGCAAAAAATCTAAAAAAAAAATAACCCCCCCCCCAAAAAAAATATTCCTAGAACCCGATTGCAGCGCCACCTACCGTGTCCAATTGTGAATCTAAACCATCCACAAACCCCCTCAAACACACACAAAAAATTTCATCAAAATCGGTCCAACCGTTTAGGGGGGAGTTCAGTGACATACACACGTACAGAAGAATTATATATATTAAGATATTATTAGTATTTTAGCACCACATATAAATACCCGTTAAGGTTATACGTTTATATACCAATTACACCAATGGTTTAGTGATTGAGGAGGTTTTATTTAGAGGAAGTTTACCAACATTTGCGTGAATGGAGAGCAATCTGGTATAAATCCCATGTACTATGAGAGTTTAAAAAGTATGGTGGTTCACCGACACTTTTCACACTGTACATCTTTGAGCGAGCTTGAAAGGACCTGCTAATTTTGTCGAGAAAGATATATTCACGTACCTTCCAGGGTCGTTTTGGATGCCAAAATTTACATGTGACCAACGGATTTACTTACCCACCTAAGGAAGTTGTGCTACGGATATTTATCGTTAAAGATAAATCCTTTGACCACGGCTGGGTTTGAACTCATGAATATTGGGTCCTGAGGCGAGTACTTTACCCCATTACCACCGAGGATGACTTATTAATTACTTAGGAACATACTTATACTTTTCACATGCATCGTGACCTGAACCATATTTCAAAATACTTGTAAAAAAATCTATTTTCCGTCTATAACTCGTTTTAGAACTCTAGTATTCAGGCCCTTTTTAAAAATATCACAAAGCAAACTTTTTTTTTGTTACAATGGCAACACACTGGTTGTTTTTGTACGAGAGCATAGTGAAAAAAAGGTATCGGGACCATACTTGCTACTATAATGGTTCAGTTTTTTAAAATGATACCGTCTTCACCCTTATACCATACAAATTTGTAGCATTTTATCCCCCCCACACCAACCTCACCCTGATAACTTCCCCAGGATCACCACAACGACCTACCCTTCTCACCAACCAAAAACTCGCCATCACCATATCCTGATCATACAGGGTGCGGCAGAAATATATGACGGTTTTGTATTTTCAAACAAAAAATTATTTACATTTTGTCATTAAATTCAGCATATTTTGCGAAACCATTTTTAGAACACAAGCTAGATATGGAAAGTAACGTCTTGCAAATGTCCTCCATTTTCATTCACTCATTGCTGAAGTCTTGCTCTGAAGTTAGTCATGATATCACGAAACATATTTATCGGTCCCTAATTTCACCTACGACAGCAACCTTGAGTTTTTCCAAAGTGCGTGGTTTATCAATGAAAACTTTCGACTTCAGATAACCCCACTAAAAGTAGTGACATGCTGAAACATCGGGTGACCGCACTGACCATGGGATATCTTCAAGAAATGAAATTAGTCGTTGTGCGAACATGTCTCGAAGCCCTACCATGGAAACCTGCGATGTATGGGGGGTTGCCCCATCCTGCTGGAACCACACTTGGGCATTGTTCAGTTGCATTCTTCTTACTTTAAGTCTGAGGAAGTTTCTCAACATCAAAACATAGCGATCAGAATTCACCGTAGCACTTTGACCATCCTGTTTGAAGAAATATTGGCCAGTGACCCACGATGTGTCGTCCCACACCATAGTGTTACTTTTTGGGAGTGAAGTGGACGCTCATGAACTACTCTCGGGTTCGATGCAGACCAATACCGACAGTTTCTGTTTACTAACGAAACCTGAGACATGAAAATGGGCTTCATCAGACATGAAAGTGCGATGTGCCGCATTCCACTGCCCCATGGTTACTGAAATGGCAATAAGTGACTCAAGGTTGCCATCAAACGTGAAATTAGGGCAATACTGATAAACATGCTTCGTGATGTCATGACTAACTTCAGAGCAAGACTTCAGCAATGTATGAATGAAAATTGAAGACATTTGCAAGACGTTATTTTCCATACCTAAATTGTGTTCTAAAAATGGTTTCATAGTGTAAATATCAATGGCAAAATATGCTGAATTTAATGACAAAATGTAAACAATTTTTTTGTTCAATAATACAAAAGTTAATACACTTGCAAAACCGTCATATATTTCTGCCGCATCCTGTACAAACTTTTTCCCAATCGCGTGCCCGCTAGAAGACCTTTTTTTCGAACCATGAAAACATTTATACCTGGTGGATTCCATTATTTTTTTCAGCCTCCCTTCGGCACAGATAAAATCCAAATTAATGGGTTTAGTTACGTCAAACATGAGCTCTCCCCCCTCTTCCCCCCCCCTCTCTGCTACCTCTGTTTTCAGATCCCCTCATATTCTGTAGAATTGCTTCCTATCCTTGTCTTGTAAGGCCACACTCAACACTTTCACATTATCTCTAATATTAGTGTTAATAAACTACTGGTCACTTTGGACATAAATTAAATTTGTTTATAACACCATGTATTACTGCCAGTTCTAATTACGCTGCTGATTTTAGGGATTTTTAATGATATATTTAGAGGAAGTGTACCAGAATTTGCATGAACGTGAGAGTGGGAAACCAAATATATATTTTAGCACTGCGTCTTACTACCCATTCGGATTAATAAGATTATCTACAAACTACGGTATATAATAGTTTTAAGGGATGAGGAAGGTTATATTTATAGGAACTGTATCAGCATCTGCATGGAGGGGGAGTGTAGAACCATTTAAGAAAAAAACACCCTGGGTACACCCGATTGTGATCAAATCCCGATTTACCCATCTTAGTCAGTTTAATGTGTGGTGAGAGTAGAACCTTAGACCGTGCGGCCACCAATCGGGTCAAAAGTTGATTAATTCTCCTTTTAGATTCGTCAAAAATTAAACCCAAATCTATTCGTTGGATATTTAGAAAATTGGTGTGATAAAATTTTAAAATACAATGATTACAGTGCCACTTATTATGCCCGTGTCGTGTCAATAAGGTTTTATTTTTTTAAACTAATTTTATTTAAAAAAATAAACACTTTAAAAAAAATACAAAATAGGATATTTTCGATGATGGTCACTTTATCCGTGATTATATCTTTTAACTATATTAAAAAAAAATTGGTGTGGATATTTGAAATAAAAAAGATAGCACACAAAGCGTTTTTGCGAGTAAGAATAAGCGGAAAATAAGCGTTTACAGGGTTGAGCTGAATGGACCTCTCTGTAGGGGTCGTTTATTGTAAACAAAATGTGGTGAGCTGGAAAAGATAAGAGGCTTTACCTTTTGTCGGGTGCTTTGCTTTATAAGCTCTTGACTCTGCCCAAGCCCGGTCGGCCGGTTTCTTTACTTCAAACATCTAAAAAAGTACGGGATGGGAAATTTGTATTTTCTTTCTTTACATACTTTACAAAAAAAGATTAATGGGCGTTTGTATCAAACACAGTTTTTGGGATTAAAATTTGATACACCCCTCCTTGTTGAAATGGTTTTCGGCTGCGTTTGAAATATGTTTAAATTTTTTTTTATAATGTGATTATTTTTTTAAATTTCTTTTTCCCTATTTAAGAATTAAGGAGTAAAATAAAAATAATAAAAGAACCATATTTAAGAGCCCATCTTACCCCACGGATAGCACATAGCTTAATAAGGATGATGATGATGATGATGATATTGCGCGTTTGGGCTTTGAAACTCGTAGCCCAGTAAGGTAAATATTAGCCAGTACTAATGTACCATTGCCCAGGAGCCACCCGAATTTACTATTAGTACATCCTATCCGTGGAGGCTCTATCCATTTCACGATGAACTGAGGTGATGGTGATTGTAATTTTAGGGGTGGAAACACTTAAACCAGCTTAAGCCTATCTAACAAAACCCAGGTGGCTGTTGGAGTGATTTAACTTTCGGGGAAAAAAAAAAACCTAGGTGCCAGCCGGGAATCGAACCCAGGACCCCTAGGCTCGTATTCAGTTACACTTACCACCAAACCATGGGCCCAGGCTATCATTCCTTAAATAAAAGTAGTTCACATGGCCCGAACAGATAAAAAATATAAAAATTTAAATGGTGTATTTGGCACTTCAATACCACAAAATTGTCAGACACCTCACAAACAATCAATATAACTCTAAAAATATCGATTTTTCATATAAAGCTCTCCCCAGGTAAAAGGGAGGGTTTGGAATTACCTAATTAAAGAGAGTTTACATGACATGATCGGATAAAAAATATAAAATGTATATGTAGTCTCTCTGGCACTTCAATACTAAGAAATTGCCAGACACCTCATAAACAATCAAAATAACTAAAAAAAATATCAATTTTTCGTTGACTCTTTTATCCTTTGTAAATTCTTTTTACTTATTATAATAAATATCAACTTATTTATCTACATTTGAGTATTTGACGTGAAACGTTTATATAAATATAAAGCTACTTTTGAATGTAACAATTATATTTTCCTTCCTTATTATTTAAAGCTCAATTAAGTTATCAGCCTTTTGTTATTTCATCTTTTCAAGTTGAGCACGTCTAAATGTAATGATCTTAAAGTACAGTCTTTTCTAATAACTAGAGAGGACTAAGGATCGTTAAGTTTGATATCATTTGTCTTATTTCTACCACTTAACGTTTTAAGTTCTCAATTTTATAACAAACTGGAGTAAAATTAGATGTAATAAGCATTAAAAAAAAAACAACACTGTTAATTAAGTGAAAGTAATATCTAGCTGAAAAATGATTAATACTTTTGTTGACTCTAAGCGAAGTTGACAAATTGCTTCTTTGCTGACGGAATTCCTAGAGGATCATATTTAATTAATGGGGTTGTATATTATCTTCGTTCTTGCACGGTATCTTTTTTTTATGCATTTCCTTTATGTGGTGTTTAAAATTGAATCGCTTTCATGTTAACTCCTGATTGAATGATTAGTTTTTTTTTAGAAAATTAATTTTAGCTGTGTTTCTCACTTATTTAAGTTTGAAACTTAATTTCCGCACTCCCTCATTAAAATTACACAAGGTGAACTTGAACATTGAAAAGGAAGGAGCTTAAAATAAATTATTTATTGAAAACACTTTTAACGGTTGGAATATATTTTTCTCAAGTTCACATGATTAATTTTAGCAGTCTTACTACCCGTTCAGGGTCTATGCTTATAGCTAATTATGCTAATGATTATAGGGATTGCCGGGTTGGGAATGTTATATCTATAGGAAGTGTACCCTCATTTGTGTGAGGGGAGAGAGAGAGAGAGAAAAAAAAGAGTCGAAAACCAATTTAGAAAAACCACCCTCATTACACGCGACCGAGATTCGAACCTTGATCTCCCCGTCATTGGCAGTCTGGTCCAACAGGAATCCACCAAAGTGGGTCCACAAATGGTTCTAAAAATGGTCTACCCGCATCGGTGGTCACGTGGTCTTAAGGTCGGACTCGTTTATTCTGGGTCTTCCGGTGATTAGAATATCGGAGAGGAGGGGGAGGGAAAGAGGTGGTTTCAATCCCCAGACGTGTGCAATGAGGGTGGTCTATCCTCAACTGTTTCTAGGTCTCTCTATTCCCCTCACTTAGCACACAAATGCCGGGTACATTCCATCTAAAATCTTCCCTACTCATATCTACACCATTACAGTTTTTTTTTCGGTTCACCCCTTATTGATACCCGTTCGGTTTGCACGCGTACATTAATCCACACAAATGGAATAAGAATCAATTAAGGTAGGTTCTTAGAGGAGATACTCGCTTTTCTCGTCGTGGGCTCAGCCCTCAAACAAACAGTGAGTGTAAACTAATGTAATTACAGCGTTGTTTTGAACTTTGATTTATTTTTACAATTTTTATGATTCTAGCTGTCCCATAAGTGTGTCAGAAAATTACAAAATGTGTGGAAAATGTGCTAAGTATACCTAAAATCAAAAAATTTAACTGCTGGTGCAATCCATTTTTTGATAGGTCTTACCGTTTAGCCACAAGAAACCTCCAAAGAAAGGTCCGCACCGACTTTAAAGTTGCTTTACCATTTCAATTTTTTTTGGGAGGGATAATTTTTTTTTCTTTTTAATTTTTAAAATTTTTCCCGTCTGTAACAGGCTAGAAGCTATAAGTTTGCCAAATTTAAAGTTTCTAGCTCATCTAGAAGTGGGTAAACATTGTCAGTGAGTGAAGTGAGTCAATCAGTCATTCATGTGGCTTTATAAATATAGCGATAGCTGAATTTGCGTGAAAAGAGCGCGGGAAATAATTTATGGGTGAAAAAAAATCCTCTTCAGTTTGCCTCTACTGGGATTTGAAACCTTATCCCTCCAATCACCGGCATATCAAGTCCAACCCTAGAATGATGCCTTACAGACGCTTTATGATTCTCGATGCGAGTGTTAGTAACTAAAAGTTTGTCTAGCCTGAAGGGAAAGTAAGACGCCGAAGAATAAAAAGATAAATATATCTTCCACCCCTGTTCCCACCCTTTAGTCTTTGCGCTCTAGGGGTGGGCGGAAGTGAGGGACGTGTTTTGTTTATGAGTCGTCTTAGTCTTTCCCCCCCCCCCCATCCCCCCTATATTCTCTCAAGTGTCTTAAAGGGTGAAGAAAGGTAGTTATGAAAGGGGGGTGGGGGTGGGGGAGAACCGGTAGTTCGGTTCATGTACCACGATAACAATCCTCTGCCTATTGTATCATCCCCCCTCCTGGAAGGTTCTGGCGACCTGTCGTTGCCATGGTAACACCCTCCTACTACAACCCATCCCTCCCCCACCTCCTCGAGCTCTTGTTAGAAACAAGGCTTGTTGAGGGCAATGGAGGGAGGGGGGAAAATCTCACTTGCATAGGTGTAAGCCCGGGGGGGGGGGGGATGTGGAAAGGTTGAGGGAGAGGGGATAACATAAACTGACACGTGCAAGGCACGTGGGGGTCTCAGATGTTCGCGTTTAGAATACAAATTTGCGTTTTATGTTATGATATAGGGGAGATTTGGACTTGTTAAAGTAAAGATTTGGTGTCCTTAAGAATTCATCGTACATTACCTTCTCTTCGGGTGTCTTCGTAACACTATAATATTCAATATTTTATAAAAACGTTTCATGCTAGTTATTCCTAATCACCACATATATATTAATGTATCATACCTAACGTAAATAATCACGCCTTTCCTTTACGGGGTAGGCAAGAAACTGTGCATGTAGCTCAAAAAAACTACTACTCCGTACATTAGTCCATCCTCATTAACTTTCTCCACATTTCCCTATATTTGTATACTACATTTGCCTTAACAGCATCCATACATCGAGTCAAACATGCTCTTTTATTCTTAAAACTCTTAATTTTTCTCTTTTTCACACATTCGTCTACGACATATTGCCTCGTCTTGCATGGCCCATCCCTTCCTTTAGATCCTCACACTCTACCTTCATATATTTGCTTCGTAAGTCGATCCACACTCATCCCCTCGACATGCCCGAACCAACGTAGCACGTTTCTTTCACGTTGACATATTGGATTCCCTTTCAAACCGCACGCCTTTAGCGCCCATTATTTACTGACTCTGTCCGTACGAGTTTCTCTATATACATTTCTTAGATATCTCTATTCAACCACGTTCACCTTACTCTTGTGTTTCTTCTGACAAGCCATCCGTAAAAACAAGGTCTGCGTCTCAACACTTTTATATACTGCCATCTTTTTGCCTCTTTTGTTACTACTTCATTCTTTGAAGTAGTCTACATACATTCAACTACTCTCTGAGATGCACTCTCCTGTCTGTATTATGTTAGCTGTAATATTAATATTACATTCAACATATATGTTGTATAACCCCGTTCGGGTGTACTGAGAAAGGTTTTCCACTCACTCTCCGCGTAAATGCGGGTACACTTCGTATAAATCTAAACATTTTTGCACTGCGTCTTAATAACCGTTCGGGTTATACGCCTATGTACTGATTGCATTAATGTAGTAGGGACTAGGAGGTGTTAATTTAGAGAAAGTGCACCTACATTTGTGTGGAGGGAGAGTGGAAAACCATTTAGGAATTAACCTTTAGTGCACCATACCGGGATGGAACCCCAATATCTTCGTGATCGGTGTATTAGACACACGAGAGTAGCGCTTTAGACCATGCGGCCACCGAAGCGGTTGAATCTAAACTTCCTCATCCCTAATTCACATCTAAGTTCAGCAAAGAGCTTATAAATCAATTTCCAAGATCTCGATTATAAAATATATTTGCCAATAATGCGGAAATAATTGATTTTATAAAAATGTATTTCAAATAAAAGTTTTTTTATGCTCAATATTACTAGATATTAGCAGCTATAAATTATGAAGTAAATTAAAAATATCCGCTTATGTTAAAGTGCCCACAAAGTTATTCTCATAGGAAATATTAGATGCGTCATTTTGTTTATGATATTAAAAATTGCTTGGATACGAATTTTAATCCAAATCTTTAGAGCGGATTTTGAGAAAGTAATTTTTCTTTACTTTTTTTTAACCTTAAGTGAACTAATCTTAATTTTTGAGCTAGACATTTAACAAATTAATTGAATTTTAGGAAAAAGTTTTAGTCCGATCGTTAAAATTGTTTAGGTACAGACAAACATACATACAGCCTCGCCACCCTTCCCCCCCCCCCCCCCCCCCAAGCCCTCACCATCTATTCCCAAAAAATGTGCCTCGGTGGGTTATGAAATGTTAATATCCATCAAAATATTTAATTCGATCTTTTGATGATCGCAATAATTTCTTTACCCGAGGGGTCACGAGAAAGAAACCCCAACAGTCACTAAAAAACTACCTCGGAGATTCTTCTCCCTCCCCCCCCCCCAAAAAAAAGTATACATTTTTATTTCAGGTCAAACACTCCTCACATATCCATTCTAAATAAAATCAATAGAGCTATATTATAAAAATTTGTAATTTTAAAAAAAATTCACTCATCAGTAAACTGCCCTTGAGGGCTAAGGTGAAAAAAAACATGACATACTGGCTGTCATAAAAATATAAAGTTTGAACAACATCAATAAAACGGTGTTATATATGTTGCCAGGGACAGTCAATCAGACAGATAGACAGACAGACAAACAGACTGGATTTTAAAATCAGTCTTTTTTGTACATAAAACGTAACTATTAATAATAATAATAATAATAATAATAATAATATCAAACATTCTCATGATAAAAATACTTTCTTTGTATGAGAAAATAAAATCTTTATAATGATAACTCATGAAGGTTTTGAATTGTGCTGAAGGTCGTTGCTACTTTGGGGGTACGTTTTCTTCTTAAACTTTCCTCCTAATCCTTATCTCTTAAATTAATTCTCAATAAACGTTTTATTTAATGATAAATGTGGGAATGTGACTAACCCAAGTCGGTATATGAATGGCTTAAGGCTTCGATATCGTGCTGGCCTAGCTTGCTGATGACGTGGAGATCGAGGTTCAAATACCGTTTGGGTCTACTGAGGGTGGTTTTCATAAACTGTTTCCCACCCTCCTTCCAAGCAAAGGATGGTAGATTACCTCTAAAATGTTTTCTTCCTCATTCTTACCCCGTTAAAGTAATTATTATATATGCTTACAATTTGAACAGGTAGTACGCGTTGATAAATGTTTTATATATATATATATATATTATTTTTTTTTAGTTTGTTTGTTCACTCTTGGAAATAAGTCAAATTGAATTTCTATTTTTTTTTAATCTAAAATGTAATATGCATCCAGAAAAATATCTAATCCATTTCTAGGAAGATACCATAATTTTAAGTTTTAAAGGCTTATGTCCGCTGGTTCAAAAAATACATCAGTTAATTTTTAACAATTTCAACCCCTCTTTTTACCTCTTAAAGGTAAAATTTCTCAAAAACTCGTCATACTGTATCTCTTTTTTTATGCCCTAAAAGGAACAGTCACGCAAAATTTCATGTTTCCAGGCCCAGTGAGTGGTAAACAGCGGCATGAGTGAGTCAGGGAGCAGGTTTTGCCCTTTAAATATATAAATATATATAAATATATATAATATATATAAATATATTAAATGAACTCCCCCTCTGTTAATACGTTAGTGTACATACCATTTTTCATCTATTTGAAAACTATCTCTATTTTTATACTTTAATTAGTTATATTAGATTATATATTAATCCAATAGATAACATTGGATTTAAGATATGTAATTTTTAAGCATACAAATAATAATATATGTATTAATTATCTTATTACAGATAATTGAGTTGAGATGGAATGACGGATTTGGGAGGAAGTAACTGAGTGAAGACCTCGTCACGTAAGTCAGATTAAATACTTTATTAATTAGAAATATACATGGTTAAAGTGTTTGGCAAATATTCTTTAATATACATTTTATCAATTTAATATTTATATAATCCCAGGAAAAAAATACATTACTAAGATCAAATGGTATTTTAATAATATGTAATTAAAATTCACACCATGGAATATATTCCATATCAGAAAGTGGGATGGCTTTTAAACATAATTTTGTGCATTATATAGAATATCAGAATAACCGTTAAAATGTATAAAATATATTTGTAATGACTGGTTTTATTTTATTTACTTCAAACTTTTTAACACGAACGATCTCAACTTGTTAAAAATTTAGAGTGCCTATGAACCTAATATTTAAGGAATTAAATTTAAATTTAGTATCTTTGCAGTCTTTGTATCAAAACTTTATTTCCCTAAATTAATAAACATATTACTCCAGTAGAAACATTAAGTTTAATTTACTTCACACTGTGATATCAACAATAATTGTCGAATTCTGTGAAGAGTGTACTAGAATATCATAACTTTTCCTCTTCATTTTAAAAAGTTTATCATCTAACGCTGCTATGCACATGGCAGATATTCAACAACTGTTGATATCACCGTGTGAAGAAAATTAAACACTATGTTACTACCGGGGAATAATTATCTGATTTATTTTCGCGAAAATCTTGTTTGGAGATAGAATAACGCCCTTAGCTTACGTTGCCCACACTCCCACCCTAAGTAAGGGATGAGGATAAATTAATGTACCCTACGATCACACTGAATGGTTACCTTGAATGGTTCCAATATGCCGTAGTTTCTTGTGCAGAGCCATAGTGTAATCAATCACGGTAAGACTGCTGCCACCTTTCTTGGTAAACTTGAGTTTACATGGTCATTACTTTATTGCAAGGGGCTATGATTTAAAGAATGAAATTATTGTAAAATGATGACAGTCTAAGATTTCTGACTAATGTCAACGTTATGTTCTTCTTCGGTAAACAACCTGAAGGTTGGTTTGATGCGATTACTATCCATCCGGAGCGGGCCATTCAAACTCACCTTCGTCGGGTTAGTGCCACCTGCACCATCTGGTAGAAATCTCATGTACTAGAGAGTTTCGAAAGTGTGGTGGTTCCCCGTTGCCTTACACGTTGAATTTCTATGAGCGAGAGTGAAAGGGCCCACCAATTTCGCCGAAAGTTATTTTCAACCACCTTCCGAGAAACTTTTTTTACCACAATCAAAATAGGACCGATGGCTTTACTACGAAGGAAGTTGTGCTATGGATTTATATCGCTCAAGAAGTATCCGGCAAACTCAGCTAGGTTTTGAACACACGGACATTGGATTCTGAGGCGAGCACTTTACCCCAAGACCTTTGAGGTTGACTACATTATTTTATTCAAATTAAAAAAAATTTATAATAATTGAGAACGTAAATAAAGTTGAGGTTTACTATAATACAGAGCATAAACCTAACTGGTAGTAAGACGTGGTGATAAAAAAAAAACCTCAGTCCTTTTTGTTTTTATACGCCATTGAAAATTTACTTTTTTTTTAATCTAAATAGTGGCAGTAAACTCATTTGGGAGGGAAATATGTCTTTCTATTGAGTGAGCTCATATAGGAATTAATAAAAAAAATCAGGAAAAATTTGTAACAAAGCTATTAATTTATAATTAATCAATAAAATATTTATTTTACCAACTTAAGAACCCTATATTATTAAAAAAATTATTTGGCATCACCCCCACAATTGAGGCATACTAAGCGATCGGCCGCTGCTTATTGGTACAGATAGTGCCAACATCTTTGGATTGAGAGTTTCCTGTTATCGAAGCTACGGTCCCTCCGCCCACTAATTTCAATTTTTAAATTTGAAGCAACTTTATTATTATTATTATTATTATTATTATTATTATTATTATATTATTATTATTATTATTATATTAAAGTAGCTCCCCATTTTGTCTTCGCGAGACTGAGTCGACCCTGTTCCAGACACACTGATTCACAGAAAATTTGGATGCTCCAAGAATCGAACCAGGGACCTCTGGATCTGTAGCCAGGAACCCTGTCTACCAAATTACAGAGGTGCTCTTAATGTACCCTTTTATAAATTAACACAATAAGAATTGTTTGTAATTTTACATAAATATATAAAAATAAATAAAAATAAAATGGTGTGGAGGACACTTAATATTTCAATTTATTTTATAAATAGTGTTTATAATAATATAATTGTTAAGAAAATCTAGATTATTTTTTTTTTCAGAAAATTAAAGCTTATGTAATTTTCATAGTGTTTCTAGGATGATTGTCAAGAATGACACAAAATAAGTGCATACACATTTAGGTTAAGTTTAACTTAACGTCTATTACCGTTTCCAGCCTGGGTCATTTGTTTTTATTAGTCATATATTTTCCGCTACCAGCTTGATATGCCTGTCGTAGATTCATATGCCTGCTTTAAAATCTAACTTCGGACTAGGACAGGCACAACATCCAGTCTCCAGCCATTAATTCATCACCCTGAAAGGGTAGACCCACATTTCACCATTTATAAATTTTTCGTCCAAAACGGGAATCAAACCCGGGACCATTATCTCATCAGACATAAACGCTACCGACTGAGCTAAAGTTTTATATATTTTGTTACGAAAATTAATTGTGGTACCTACTTATTTTGAAAGTAATAATTTTTTATCCAACGTTTATAAATAATTAGTACTGTGCATCTCGCGACTTTATAATTTCTTTAACTAAAAAAAAAATCACATTAATTCACCAAATAGCACTCTTTGTTCACGGATATTTTAAACAGATGCTGTTTATTTTAGTTGTTTTTTAGAACTTGTTAAGTGCTATATATTTTTATATTAATTTTGTTGAGTTCGAGATTCAAACCCCCACTTACCAACACCACCATTATCATTTCAAAAGACTTTTAAATGTATCAGTATAATATACTTTTTCATTTCCACAATTCACAGAGATCCATTTTATACATTTATACTTATTTTTAACTCAAACTATTGATAGTATAAAATAATAGTTATTTTTTTTATTTTCTTTAATAGCTTTACAATGTCTCAATGGTTTATTATATCATCTCAATAGTTATGGAAATATAACCAAAAAGTTATCCAAAATTATTTTCACTAAAAAAATTATTTGAATTATTTTGTTTTTAATGTTAAACTTTGCCTAGATAAATAAATATTTTAACCTACATTGTAAGTACCGATTTAGATCACAAAATTCTCATTATTTTTTTCGCGATCACAGTGGCAAAAACATGTGCCAATTTATTTTAAACTTCCATCAATATCACTCAAAATATTAATTAGAAAAGTGATATAAAAAGAAGGAAGATCGATAACATAGACCCTAGTAATTAGATTTATTAAAAAAAAAGTGTCTTAGCCTGAGCTTTGATTAAAACTCACTATTAATAAATATCATATCACGGCTGTCTTTAGTTAAAAACTCGACGTGAAAACTTGTTTTTGATAAGGATGGTTGAATGGGACCCTTAATCAAGGTCTTGGCCTACCCCGTCACAAGTATTCAAAGAGCTCTTTGCGGGTAAATGAGGGGGAAAGGATGACGGTGATATAAAATAAAACTAAGATAATATTTTTATTGAAAGCGAAGCTTTATGTTTACAAGACGAAACTCTCTGTGGTGATTAATCCAAGGTAAGATAACGTGAGGGGTTTAAACACGATTCACTACTTCCTTGCAAGCCCCCTAACCCCCTTAATTTCTCCTCCTAGCTCCCTTCATTTCATCCCCTACCCACCCTTATAAGAGACTATAAAACTTGAAAAGGCACCACCGCGTTGAAGGAGATTAACGTAGACGTATAAAAGTGAGACGATATTAAAAAGTTCCCATAACTATCCCCCCTTCCTCTTAATCCCCTGGTTACCCCCCCTTAACACCTCTTCTTGGCACCGACAACTTGATCAGTGACGAGAGAGTCTTTTCATAGCTGACGTACGTGTTTTTTTTTATGTCTTTAGCTATTTATAAAAAAATATTGTCGTGGGTGACGTCAGAAACTTGAAGCTCCTACTAAATCCAGTGTTGATTTTTTACTCGACAGTACTGTTATGCGGATAGAGTATGTGTCTAGGCGATATAACTGCTTCAATAACTTACCTTAACGACGTAGCTTATTTTGAGATTTTGAAGCTATTTTATGAAGCGGGCTGCGTCTTAACTAGACGCACCTAAGCAGTCTAAGCACTATCCTACTTAGACACTAATATACTAAATTGAAAGTGAGGGAAGACAATTAGTAGTTCACCCTGCAAGGCTTCTTGTATATATCCTGATAGGACCTTACCTCTTCCTCTGACGAGTTTACACACTTACTATACTCTTTGCGCCTTGAAAACATTGACTTAAGTTTTAATTTTACCTTTTTCTTGTTTCCTATTCTAGATAGATATTTGCTTCTACGGACTTTTTTAATCCACCTCCTGGCAGGAAGACTCTTAACATGACATTTTCATAACTAAGTCAAATAACCTTATTTGTAGAGGATTTAAAAAAAAAGTACATTTACAAAAAAAAAACTACTTCAAGATAAAACTAATGATTTTCTAACACTGTAGAACTATTTTTAGAATTATTTAAGAATTTATGGTTTTCGTATCCACGTAATATCTTTAAAACTCCTGAGTAAAACGTAAATTAATATTAAATGTGAAATATTATCTTGGCCTGCCGTGACGTCATAGGTAGGCAACGCCCTTAATTTTCTTCTGGATGAACATTCGGAGAATTTCTTAGAAGGTACTAACCTTTTTTTTTACTGTCACCGTTGATAACATTTCATTTTACCATCAAGATTATTTTACCTAATGGTTGTGAAACATAATATCCTACCTTACATGACTAGAATGAATCTTGGGTGTTCTGGAAAATATTTTATCCAGAAAGAGATGAAGATAAATTAGAGTTGTGGAGGTTACATAATGATGAGATACACACACTATACTATTCACCAGACATGGTTAAGTTGGGCATGACATGCAGCGCTAATGGAGGAATCAGAACTGACTGACAAAAGCATAGGAGGACCAGGGGTAGAGAGCTTACGTAAATGGGGATACATTATATGTATCTGAAAGAGAGAGGTGTAGTGAGGTGGACTGGATATAACTAGCTCAAGATAGGATAGGATGTAGTGAAGTGGAATGGATTAATACTCAAGATAGGGATAGGGTGTATAAGGTGGAATGGTATAACTAGCTCAGAGGGATAGGTGTAATGGGTGAATGGATATAACTAGCTCAAGATAGGATAGGGTGGATGAGGTGGAATGGATTAACAGTCAGATAGTATAGGGTGTAGTGAGGTGGAATGGATATAACTATCTCAAGATAGGGATAGGGTATAATGAGGTGGACTGGATAAAACTAGCTAAAGATAGGAATCAGATGTAATGAGGTGGATTGGGTAGAACGTAAGTCAAATTTATTTCTAACTAGAGTTTTTTTAAACTTTTTACTGTTAGTATTATCTAGTCTTTTTGTACAGTAACTTGGAGGCTGGAGTTTGAATTCCGGCAGTATATAGTTATACTTTTAACAAAGGGTTTCATAATCTACCTTCCCTAAAATGCAGGAATTTTTAAACTAAGCTTAAATTAATTCATTTTAGAAAATAAACATAAATTGTGATTTTAATCCTGAGCTATTGAAAAAAATTGTTAGAAGCATTTAAAAAAATATCCATCTTAAAACTACTGTAAAATTAATGTGTTGTTTAAGAAAAACACGTAAAGAATTAATCATAGTAAACTACTACAAAGTTAATTTTTCCTAAAATAACATGCTTACACTTTTATTTTTAATGCCAAACACTCCTTAGATATACATATTAAACAAAATCTTTAGATTGATTTTTGAAAGTTTTAAATTTTCAAATTCACTCTTCAATAAACTGCCCTTAATGTAAGGGCCAGATCTAAAATAAAAAATATGTCCTGAGGTACAGACAATTTACATAAAAAAAATCTGCTTTTTCGGTTCTTTGTTTAGGGATTGATAGATGGACAGACAAACATGAAGACATTTTAAAATCTCCCTTTTGGGGGACACATAAAACGCAATGATTCATCATAATCTTGAGTTAAAAATTTTTAACGATTACAATAATTTTTTCTTTATATGAGAAATTAAAAATATATCAATCTGATAGCACACAAAATGTTGTGTTTTATTTGAGCAGAAACTATTTCTTCATTTTATATTGTGACATAGCTGGTTTTACAACTGTCAAACACATATTTCTCTGAAACCTACATTCTTGTGGAAGTTGCAGAATATGAAAAAAAAAAAAAAAAAAAAAAAATGTTCCCACGTGCTGTAAATTTGAATGCTTTGTTTGCGGCAAAACAATACAGTCAGCCTACATTATGTTGTAAGCAGGGTGTGTGGCTGGGGGGAGGGGGGAAAGTGGGCCACACAAACCGCGAAATTCATTACGCAGAATGTAGGCTTTTATATGAAACATTAAACAGTAATATCTCGCATGACTCTAATGACGATTTCGTTTGGGTATTTTTTTTTTTTGTTGATACAATTTTGGGGCACGCCAACCTTACTTAATTAATAAAACACTAAACGTAGAAATAACAAGGTAAATAAAAGCTTATATTTGAAACAAACCTGTGTTCGGGGTTTACAAAGAGATTTTACAGTTATAAATAATTATAAAATATATAATAAGTTTCTGGGTGGTGCCGATTTGTATAGAAATCTTTATCCTGATATACTATTAGTAGAGATAGGGTAAATTCGCTTTTGCAAAAAACGCGAGAAAAAAAAAGGGGGTCGAAAATAGGGTATTTATAAGTTTTCTTTGCGTTTCATGGCATTTGAAAGTGTTTAAAGCGATTTATAATTCGCGAATTAACGCGAAAAACGTGATTTTGAGAGTATTTTAGCTAAAATATTTTATTTATCGAAATAGACGCGAATTCCCTGAAAATGCTATGCATTTAAATAAAATGCTGAGAACTTCTTTGCCAATATTTACTATCTTTGACTTGCACATTTGTTTGAACTGATTCAACGACACCAACTATTTAAGATACCAGCCATTTACTAAACTATTTTTATTTTTGTACTGTAGGCTACAATGATTTTTTGTTGTTGTTTACACATGGGTTTAAAATAAATTATGCCAATTGAAGTCATTCTGCATTCTTCTGTTTGTGTTTGACACAATCTTCCAGTTTCCTTATTAATTTAATATTAATTATTTATAATTATAATCTCTCACATGAAAATAATTGCAAACGAAGGTTAAAATACCCTTCGTATTAATGCATACATACATTTTATCATAAATCCTTTGTATAGGCCCTAAAAACATTCACGAAAGACATTTTTACCTATTTTGCTACAAAATGCTAAGTTATGCCACAAAACGCTAAATTTCCAATAATTAATGCTAAAAAAAACTTAAAATTAATGCTATTTTACCCTATCTCTAACTATTAGTGAACATGTAAGTTCTAGTACTGAGAGAGTAGTTTTAAATGTATATCGATGTTCTAGATTGAAAACCTTGTGTCTCCCGGTAGTCAAATCTTACAGGGACTGCAAGGATTTAACAATTATTACAGAGCTTAAATGAATACCTGGTTTTATTTACTGTCGCTAGGAAGCAGCATCAGCATTTTTTCTTCAAATAAATCCTTTAATAAACATGCGAGATACAATTTTGAAATACGTGGTTTTCTTTCCAGGCTCTCGATATTCTTATGTTATCAGTGTGTAAGTCGTTAGAAATGATACACCAATCGATGATCTCTTGGTCTAAGTGTCACTCTTGTTTTAAACTGGATTACCGCTTACGTGGAGATCTTGATTCGAATCCCCTCGGAGTGTTTATTGAAGGTTGTTAATCCTAAACTTTTCCCACTCTCTCTCTCTCTCTCTCTCTCTCTCTCTCTCTCTCTCTCTCTCTCTCTCTCTCCATGCAAGTGCTGTTACGTTACATCAAAGATTATTTCGTTTTTAATCTATGTTACGTTAGCGTGTTTTTTTTAGTGTAATTCGAACATTTATAGACATGGAGACAAAATAAAATACGTATATAAAAATCTATAACAATTTAATCTTTTTTAATACCGTATATTATTACCCATTCAGATTATATGCTTATTATTTAATCACAATAATGGCTTATGGATGAGGAATGTAGAATTTTAGAGGAATTGTGCCCGTATTTGTGTATAGAGTGCGGAAACCATGTATGAAAAACCGCTCTTAGTACACCCCGACCGGGATCAGAACATCATCCCTCCGTCTTTGGCAGTCTAGTCTTATTGCCTTAGAGCAAGTGAGCACCGAAGCGGATAAAGTGAAAAATAAAAAGTAAATATATTTAAAATAAATTTCCCGTGTTACATAATTTCTGATGTTACGATGAAAGTAAGCCAATACCTTTCCCCCTCCCCCCTCCCCCCTTCTCCGAAGTGGGTTTACCTGCAGGTCTGCAAAGGGTCTTAAATTAGATTAGTGCCACTGCCGCCTTCACCGCATTTGTAATATACCTCCTTGGTTGTTTTTGCCTCCTGCTACCTGATCAATATCATCCCACCAGTGTCCCCAGAGGGATGACGCTGTAGGTGGGTGGGTGGGGGTTGGTTCGTTCGTTTCGCTTGATGTTTGCTGCCTTTCTGCTCACTTCCCACTGCAGTCGATACACTCCAAGGAGGACACAAACCACAGATAGATAGACAGAGAAAGAGAGGGGGGGGAGAGAAAAAAAAGAGACGATTCAAGAATAACAATTCCTGCCTCTATGAAGATCCATGATGGAAAAATTTATGTAGTCCATTCACGGTCGTTTTGGCTTTATTTTTTATTTTCCTGACGGATGTAAAGTTATTTAAAATATTTCCGTATTCATCCGCTCAAGGAATCGTGCACCACAGTCAGGAAAAATAAAAAGAGAGAAAACATGTAAAAAAAAAAAAAATAAGGCCGGGAACTTGAAACTGCCGAGAAAATCAAGGAAACTTTTGTGTTGCTTCCTATTCAAACACCTTTTATACAAAATCATTAATATTAAATTGAGTATTTAATTATTTTTTCCACTTGCCTCAATGGTCGTATGATCTAAGGGGCTAGACTAGATTGCCAAAGAACGAAGAGATCAAGGTTCTATCCTTGTCGGATGTACTGAGAGTGGTTTTCCTTAAAATGTAACATGTTATACACGCATGCTTGAATAGTTTTGCTCTCCCGGTGCTGTACACCGAAATTTTGAACACAATTTTATGGTATTAGCATAGTTTTCCGGATTCAAGCTTATAGGGACTTTGTATTACTTTTGGATCAAAAAAGCTATATGAGACATTTGGGCTATGAGTTTCCGAATATATATATATATATATATATATTATATATATATAATTTTTTTAATTTTTTTATTTAACACCGCGTCTTACTACCCGTTCGGGTTATACGCTTAAGTGCTAATTACACTGATGGATTAGGAATTGGGAAGGTTGAATGTAGAGGAAGTGAACCCGCATTTGCGTGGAGGGAGAGTGGAAAACCATTTAGAAAAAACCACTCCCAGTTCACCCGACCGAGATTCGAACCTCGATCTCCCGTCCTCGAAGGACTGGCTCAACACGACTGGCGCGTTAGCCAACTACGCCACCGAGGCGGGTTATAATTTTTTTTTAAATCTGAGAAACATACTTTTTAGTGTTGATGAATATGGGTCTGATTCTAGCTACATTTAGTCTGACACCTTAGTTCAGTTGGTAGCATGCCTCTCTCTTGATATAAGGGTCCCGGGTTTGATTCTTGGCGTGGCTGAAAAATGTGCCATTGGTGAATTGTGGGTTTCCCCCTTTCACAGTGATGAGTTAACGGCCTGGGGTGCTGGATGTTGTGTTTGTTCTAGATTTAAGTTAATTCATAAGTAGTGTTCTGATACAATTATACGGTTTGGAAAGTGCACGTTAAATAGTTTAAAATTTTTTTTATATAGTTCATTTCTATCCGTCAGAAAAGGTCATAGCTACCATTAAACGACCATACCAAAATAATGAAAGCAATTGCCCTTCTTCAATTGCTTGAACATTGCAAAAAAGTCTTAATTTTACTATTTCTTGTATAAAACTTAACAATTTTAGAAAAATATAATTTTGTAGGCGTGGAATCTATGTTTTACAGAGTTTGATCTGTAATACCTTACTGATCCTAAACAAATTTTTTAAGAGCTGTTACGTGAATTATAATTTAAACAATTTATAAACTACAGTATATTTTGTTTGGACAGTTATATTCTATATTTTCGTATGGTTTTTAAATATCAAATTTTATTTGAATTAAACCTATTTTAAAGTTTATTTTTAGTTTTCGCCAATTTTTGAAAAATTTGTAATTTATTTTAAACGCACCTATATTTATTTATTACTTTAAAGTAGAGAATTTTATTTAATTTGGGATTAATTATTTGGCAGCGTTAATAAAATATTATTAATAATATACACATGTATATACATATTACATATTTTATTAACGCTGCCAAATAAAAAATCCCAATGGAATTGAATTCTCTACTTTAAAATAATAAATAACACTGTGCGTTAAAAAATTTTTTTAATGTTTTCAAAAATTGGTGAAACAAAAAATAAACATTAAATAAGTTTATGGATATACATATTTATATATATATATAACTCGTATACAGTATATAGTAATAATTACATGTATATATATATACAGATGTTTATATGCATATATATAAATTATTTTAAATTAAAATTAACCTGAAATAAATATTAAGAAAGTAAAATTTCAACTAAGTACCCACTTCGTTGGTTGAATAGTCTAAGGTACCACTACCTCAATTGACTAGACTGTCGATGATGGCGAACTTTGGGCTCGTATCCCGGTTGGATGTAGTGAGAGTTATTTTATTGAATGCTTTCCACTCTCCCTCCACACAAATTTGGGTGTACTTACGCTAAATACAACCTTTCTCATCCCTAGATTATTAGAGTAATGGGTTGAACATGAACAGACCCCCCTCGATGGCCGTATGGTCTAAGGCGCTACTCTCGCATTATACTAGACCACCGAAGACTTGAAGATTGGGGTTCGATCCTGTTAGGGTGTACTGGGGGTTGTTTTAACTAAATATTTTCCACTTTCCCCTCATGCAAATGTAAGTACACTTCATCTATCTTCAACCATCCTAATCCCTAACACATTAGTTTAGTCATTACATGATCGTATAGCCCTAACGGGTAGTGGGACGTATAACGTACGACTCTTATGCTATTTTTAAACAATATTAATGCATTTTTAATAATGTTATTTGATTTAGTAAGGAGTAATAAATGATAAAATTATATCTTCTTGATTTTTATTTTTTATTCCTTTCTCCTTAATATCTATAATTACTCCGAAACATGTTGTCATAAAGGACTTAAGCTAATATCAACTAAGGAGAAGGAAATAAAAAACATCAAAAAGATAAAATGTTATCAATATTTAATTAGTCTATAGTTTATTAAAGTTGTGATTAAATATTTTGACCACTTTTGTAAATAAAATATTTATAAAATTCTTGACTATTAAAGCGAATATGATTCTAAATTGTATCTAATTAAATATATAAAAAAAGTAAAAAATTGTGACTAACAAAAGTGTTTGTCAAAGAGATATAAAATTCACAAGCATTTCTAGAATTTGTTAAAGAGAGAAGGGGAAGGAAGTGTTTATCTTACGTTAGCAAATTAAAACAAGAGAAGCAAGATATAAAACGACGATATATAAGGACTCCCTCTTGAAGAAGAAGAAGAAGAAGAAGAAGAAGAAGAAGAACAACATCTTGCGCGAGAAATATAAATGTACAGCACATTAAAAAAACAACAGAGAAGCAAGTAACAGCAGTAATCTCTAGCCAGGTGATAAACTAAAATATATTTTATTCACTCTTCTTAAAGGGTGAATAGTCTTGAGAAACTTGATATCTTTTTTTTTTTTAACTCTCAGACAAGCGGGAATAATATATCGTGTATAAGATGGGAGATGAAAAGTTTTACTTACAGAAAAAAAAAAAAATCTTAAGTCTTCTTCGTAGATAAGATTTGATCTATTTAAAAGGGGTCGTTAGGTTCGTTTGGAATCTATTGCCTTTACCCTGAAATAACCATTTTTTCTCTCTGCATTTTCGTAGACGGCCATTATATATTTCCTGGTTGGAGCTGGAGAAAGCATGCAAGGATCCAAGTAGAAAATAACTTTTAGAAAATAGAATCGTATTTTTTTTTTCTTTGTGCTCAACGTTGAGAAAATTATATTTTTATTATAAGTATTATTTTTATAGGTATTTATTTGTATTAGATCAATAGTATACCCACCTTCTGCAAATATAAATATTTTTATAACATTGCCACCTAGCAAAGTAGGTGAGATCTCAGCCAATTTCCCTGTAATCTCACCTCCCCCCGTTCTGTGGGCCTAAAACTGTCAGGATGGTCTGCGGCAAAGGAATGGGGGAAGCGGCTAAATACATATGTGGGCTTGTAAATTACAGACAGCTTTAGTTTTTAGGTTTTACTAAAGCACTACTAACTACTACAAAATGTGATGTTATAAGAATTTTACAAAAAGAGATGTAAATACTTGGGAGCTGGCGACGGAACTGGTTAGGTAAGAAATGCTTAACCAGTGGCCTGACTGACACACTTGGCAGTCCTACACGGATACGAACCCTGGTACCTTGGACACGATGGTCGCTCTCCAAAAAAAGTAACTGTTGAAACGGTGCTCTATCTCGCGCAGCCCCACAAACGGGCAGAGTGACCCCCTAGTATAGATAGTATTTTGTCAGCCCTGTTAGCTCGAAAACTGAACCATATTATATGCTATGAATTGGCTTTATTTCCAACTACAATGTTGACACACTTTTAAATATTCAGCTGTTACGTCCTATTGTTTACACATTCATCAAAACAAATGTAACTATATCAGTTCTATCGTCTGCTTCTTTTGATATTAATATGTTCACTTTAAACCAGCATCGTAATTTAGGACAGGGTGGTTACAGTAACAATGAAATGTAAGAGCTTCTTATAGTAGGAGTGACTTAAATACTTTTAGTTTATATTGATGTAAGTTTATTATAAATATATTGAGAAACTTTAATGTAAGAGGAAGTAATGTCATAGCATAGCATAATTTGAATTACAAAACGTGTCCAAGTCTTGGGGTATAGGTCTCGCCTCAAAATACGATGTTCATGGGTTCAAACCCAGAAGGGCTAATCGGATGTTTCTTGAACGACAAAATTGCTTACCGCAATTTCCTTTGAAGGATAAGTGAATCCATCGATTCCATGTTAATTGTGGCGTGTAAAAAGAACCCTGTGAGGTATGTTAAAATACCTTTCCTGGCAAAATTGGTAGGCTGTTTCATGCTCACTCATAGAAATTCTCGTGTGCTGATATAATCAGTTGGTTCAGAACATTCGCCTTAAATATCACAAATAATTAAGTGTTCCAAGTCTGACATAATCCAAACCACTATCGTTAGTTGTTCTACATCAGCAGTCACGCGCATATTTAATATTTGTTATTGTTTTTAAATGGTGTTATGCCAACTTGCAAAGTAACGACGACAGATTCAGAGGAGGGTAAGCAGCCTATTTGAACGATATATAACGGGTAATATTCGAAATCTGGATAACGGTGAGATTATCCTGGAGATGTCAGCGTTATCAAATTGCTATGGATAAAGTAAGAAATAGAAAGTAATTTATCTCGTTTACGACCTTATTCGGATGATATTGACGGTAGCAAGAAATACTTGGTTAACGTTGAATAATATTGGCAAAACCAAGCAGGTTTCAAAACAGATTTTATTTTAAAATAATATTTCAAATTGGATCGTGGCAGGGTGCACTAACATTTGAAACGACTCATTTCTACTAACCAAAACTTGCTTAACCTAGCCTAACTTTGACTAATCTAACAGCTTAAACTCACCTAACCTAACCTAGCCTAACATAACCTAGCCTAACATAACCTAGCCTAACATAACCTAGCCTAACATAACCTAGCCTAACATAACCTAGCCTAACATAACCTAGCCTAACCTTACCTAACCTAACCTTACCTAACCTAACCTAACCTCAACAATTTAAATCGCCTTTATCCAAGTGCGGGTGGATAATGTCAATATTATCTGGATATACTTTGAAATAAAAACACATTATTCAATCACCTCTCACTCAACATTATCTACGTATTTTGAATAACGTCAAAATTATCTGGATAGTATTGATTCTATCAGAGTTCGGACTATAACCGTAGCAGAAACATAAAACCTTGAGCTCAAGCCATATCGGTAGAGGGCAAGACTGGAGAGTCGTGTTGAGGGTCACGTCTTATAGTGTCTGGAATACTGCCCCCTTCCCGGTCGATGATCGGTCTGGAAGAATTTCCCGGTTGCTGGAGTCCCCTGCATTATACCGCCAGGGAGATTGGACCCCTCCCTCAAACTTCTAAAAAGCCTGGTGACCCTCGAGTCGTAGTATAGTCGGAGTGTTGTGGGCCATAGCTACGTGTTAAGAGACGTAATATCAAAGATAGGTCAGCAAGTGGATTGTTGAATTTTAGGCAGTGTTGCCAACGATCACTTAAGTGTAGTAGCTAGATTAGTACCAGAATTCGCTAGATTGTCACTAAACGAGAAATTAAAAAGTCGTCATATTTGTCGCCAAACCAAGATACCTGGATCCGGAACGATGTAATTGTGATTTGGTGAATGACGGATAGATAGTATCGAACTATTCTGTATACCGCAATGCATTGCAGTACTGTAGTTAAAAAATCTAAATTCAACAGCATTAACATTTAAAATGATGAACATGAATTTGACAGAAAATTTAGGAAAATCGCCGGTCACCAAATTATTCGCTAGGCGCTAAAAAAAATGAAATTTTAATCGTTTCAGACCCGTAAAAGTCGCTAGTTCAATCGCTAAATTGACAATACTGATATTAGGGCACTGACAGTAGCAGTGACCTTTTTCAAATGACTCTAAACATTTTTCAACTACGTCACACTGTATGTGTTATCTAGTTCCTACTCAATTAAAGATTCTAGCGAACCCACACAATTACTTGACACTACCTGACCTAGCCCACTTAGGCAGGGGTCTTCAACCCGTGGACAAGGGGGCCATTTGCGGCCCACCATAAAATTTTTTGTGACCCACCGGCTAACGAAAAATATAAAATTATTTCAAGAAAAAAATTACAAATATAGAGTTATATTTTACGTAATAAAATCATAAAATAAGTACTTAAATACGTATTTTGAGTTATTTTACAAACTAAATTTGTTTTGGACGCGAATAAAAATTTTAAATTCTCTCACACACTTATCTTGAGTCGGCAAATGACTACTCTAGTAGACAAGAGAGAAAGAAATATTTTGGGTGTGTCCGGACATAGTCGGGAGTTTTCGGACATAATCGGGAGTTTTCGGACATAATCGGGAGTTTTCGGACATAGTCGGGAGTTTTCGGACATAATCGGGAGTTTTCGGACATAATCGGGAGTTTTCGGACATAGTCGGGAGTTTTCGGACATAGTCGGGAGTTTTCGGACATAGTCGGGAGTTTTCGGACATAGTCGGGAGTGTTTGATTGGACATGGTCGGGAGTGTTTGATTGGACATGGTCGGGAGTGTTTGATTGGACATGGTCGGGAGTGTTTGATTGGACATGGTCGGGAGTGTTTGATTGGACATGGTCGGGAGTGTTTGATCGGACATGGTCAGGAGTGTTTGATCGGACATGGTCAGGAGTGTTTGATCGGACATGGTCGGGAGTGTTTGATCGGACATGGTCGGGAGTGTTTGATCGGACATGGTCGGGAGTGTTTGATCGGACATGGTCGGGAGTGTTTGATCGGACATGGTCGGGAGTGTTTGATCGGACATGGTCGGGAGTGTTTGATCGGACATGGTCGGGAGTGTTTGATCGGACATGGTCGGGAGTGTTTGATCGGACATGGTCGGGAGTGTTTGATCGGACATGGTCGGGAGTGTTTGATCGGACATGGTCGGGAGTGTTTGATCGGACATGGTCGGGAGTGTTTGATCGGACATGGTCGGGAGTGTTTGATCGGACATGGTCGGGAGTGTTTGATCGGACATGGTCGGGAGTGTTTGATCGGACATGGTCGGGAGTGTTTGATCGGACATGGTCGGGAGTGTTTGATCGGACATGGTCGGGAGTGTTTGATCGGATATGGTCGGGAGTGTTTGATCGGATATGGTCGGGAGTGTTTGATCGGACATGGTCGGGAGTGTTCGCGCTCACTAATCACCACTGAGGCACTCGGGACGACAAAAGAAAAATAATATATCAAGTATTCAATCCTAGTATTGTCGGTACAGTATTGTGGCCCGCAAGCCAACAAGGGACAGACACTTTGTCCCTTGAACCTTAGAAGGTTGAAGACCCCTGGTCTAGGCCATCCTGACAGATTTTCCCACGGAGTAGGGCAGTAATCACAGTATACTATTTTTTTTCACATATCTTAAGAGCAATAATAAGTATGATTTAGATAAAAAAAAAGTGAGAGTCTGAGTGATGCACCATCCCATTTATTTTAATTTTAATTTTAATTTAGATTAACTTGGAGAGAGCCATATGACCACCATTACAAAATATCTTAGTATATAGCCCCCTACTTAATCTTATCCTCACAGGTTGAAGGTGGCTTCGTTTCCTATAGCTCGCGATCTTAATTAATCGCATTCTTGTGACCCCAGGCATGGAACGACTTATGGCTTAGTATTTGGTTAGAGCATTGGCATACTAAGCCAAAGGTCCCGGGTTTGATTCCCGAGTCCAGGTGTAATTTTTAATTTCACAGATATATATATATATATATATATATATATATATATATATATATATATTTACCAGATTAGGTATTGAGATGCAGTGATAATAATACTGATGATCAATTATTATTCTAGCCCTAGATTAAAGTAGAGTCGGACATCCATATATCGAAATCAATAGTTCCATAAAAACTTATAGCTTCTAGCCTGTAACCGACGGGAAAATTCCAAAAAGTAAAAAAAAAAATTTAACCCCCTAAAAAATTTGAAATGGTGGAGCCTCTTTAAAGTCGGTGCGGACCTTTGGAGGTCTCTTGTGGCTAAACAGTAAGACCTATCAAAAAACGGATTGCACCAACAGCCACGGATTTGACAAGATCCACAAGTTTAGTCATATTTCTTTTTGTCGTATTTCCATCGGTTATACCTTAGATAGAGCTAGATTTTTTGATTTTAGGTAAGTTCTGCACATTTTCCACATATTATTTAATTTTCTGACACACTTATGGGACAGCTAGAATCATAAAATTTGGCAGGCATATTAGAACATTCATTTGCCATAAGCATGCTAAATTTGATGATTATAGCTGCCTTATAAGTATGGAGAAACTAAAATAATGTGTGAAAAATACAATAAAATTCAATACCGGTAACTTTAAGTTGTTACGTTCAAATCAACGCTGGAATAACATTAGTTTACATCCACTTGCAAAGAAAACTCGCTGGGGGTTTGGGGGTGGAGCCCACAAAGAGCACATTGAGTTAAATTATAAAGCCGCGTACAGACGGGAGTAACGTTCAATGTTACACTATTTGTTCGATGTGACGTTCCTTCTGATCCGTCGATTGTCGGTTTTTGTAGCGAGCACAAAGGAGTGCGTGATTCATGGTGAATGTTCAAATGGCGAATGGTAGTCTTGTTTACTTACTTAATTTATTTCTGTTTGAATTTAGTTATCGAGATTTACTTTACTTACTTGGAATGACATCTTTAAAGTTACGAATATGTCGAATGAAGAGAGATAGTTTTCACCTTCCATCATTAAGTATGTAAAAATAAAACCAGGACCAGCGACTAAAACATGTCTGTTGAGTATATTCGTGGGGACGAGAGGATCACACGGTTCGCGGCGTGCTGGTGTGACGTCACGTTACTTTACACCTTTGCTAACATCACACGTTACATTCGTCTGAACGCGGCGACAGCTTTATTCGTAACCTAAGATGTAAATATATATCTTAATAAATAACAAGTATAATCTTGAGGCCGGCACTGACGGTCGACCAGGAATGACATCGACTGGCCAGAAGGCTTGACTTTCACGCTTTCACCTATTTTGGCCAGTAGCATCGTCAAACGTGATGTGTAAGCATCCTTTAGGTCAATAAGGACAACGTGTAACATCCAAGCTGTAAATTCAGTAAACCGCATTGGTTTTGAGTTGGTTCTAAGTTAGATTCAATTTAGGTTAAGATGAGCCCCACTCCTGTTTAGTATTATATTATTAAGTTATTAAATAGAGTTCAAGATGTAGGAAAATAAAATAAATTACAAAGACTATACCTATATTATAAGACGTCTAGTCATATGTAGACAGATATTAATAAATTTGTAACCTAAAATGGTTCTTTGTTTTCATAAAACTACTTATCTGGGAACTAAGGAATTATCATTATTATTTTACCTGCCTCGGTGGCGTAGTTAGTTAACGCGTTAGATTCGTGTTGAGCTAGACTGCCAAGGACGGGGAGATTGAGGTTAGCATCTCGGTCGGTTGAACTGGGGGTGGTTTTTCCGAAATTGTTTTCCACTCTCTCTCCACGCAAATATGGGTTCACTTCCTATAAATTCAACCTTCGCAACTCCTAACCCATTATTGTAATTAGTACTTAAGTGTATAGACTGGATGGGTAGTAAGACGTGGTGCTAAATTTAATTTTTAAAAAATATTAATTTTTTTGTTCTAGTTGGCTATATCCCAATTTTGTATTTGTTGATTTGATTTTAATAATTTTAAATTATGGTTAGCTTTTATTTTACTATACCAAAAGGAAAACTCAAACCAATTCATATTTTAAGCCTGTGAGACTAGCTCAAAGTTACCAGAGTATAAATAGATTTTGAGTCTATGGAAAAAAAAAAAAATTGAAAAAATGAGACTCACAAAAGTAGAAAATATAATAGTGGTATGGAATAGAATGAAAAAAGCGCGAGATAAAGAAACAAGTAACATACGCCCAACACACACCATATTGGACTTTATTTTCTCTCTCTTGTGTTTGTGTGTGTGTGTGAAAACTAAAGACGATCCCAAAAGAAGATATATAAAAAACAATTGACAGCGAAAACTGAAAGCCCTTGAAAGCCATAGGGTTAAAACCACATATGTTACCCCTACTCTAAATATAGATATTGAAATGCTTGCTTTGGATAGTAATAATAATAATATAATAATAATAATAATAATAATAATAATAATAATATAAGCTAATGGGTAAGATAAAATCCAATTTTCCTAGAAAGTGTCTTATAAAATAGTTTGAGAAGTTTTTATTAAATGTATACTTTCCCCTATTCATATGCCAAGACATCGTATCTGCAGCCGTCACATTCAATAGATTTTATCAATACCTACAATATATAACTAAAAATTTAGACAAACATTTTCATTTTTTTTCCCCGTAGCTCCGCGTTCTTGTTATGCACAAACTAGCTGGTGGACCCATTACTCGAACGTAGAGCGTATGAATTAGTTTTTTTTTTTTTTTAGAATATAAAATTAACCAAAAAGCGAACCTAACCAAATCTTAAATTATCCAATTAAACTGATTAAAAATCACAACCGTATATTCAATAGCCATACCAAGTCTAAAGTCATATCCAAAATTCAATAAATATTAATGAAATAAGTTGTAAAGAACCGCAATAACCTGTTAAAATCAGTATGGTGTATTCATAACTGAGAAGGGTACAGAACGTTAAATATCTTGAGGAGAAATTAAGAAGTAAAGAAGATCTAATTAGAAGAGGACAGCATGGAGAGTTGTTCTATAGGTGTGTAAGAGACCTGCTGTGGAGAAGAGAAGTGTCCTTGAAGTGTAAGGAAGTGTTATACAGGGTGTACTTTATACCTACTGTCTCATATGCAACAGAAACATGGACATTGAATGTAAGAGAGACTAGGATGGTGGAAACCATGGGAACGAAGTTTGGGAGGAGTGTTAGCTGTCACGAGGAGAAACAGGATTAGGAAAGAAGTTGTAAGGGAAAGAGTAGGAGTACAGGGAGTTAATGAGATAGTAGTGATCGTAGGGCTGAGGCCTTACGACATGAATGAAACCACAACTATCTAATAGGCATTAAGTTTGGTCTGTTGAAATTAATTTCGGTTTATCTACGATCTCTCTCGTTCAGTAAATTAATATATAGATATTGTAATATGATTTGATATATTTAAGATGTTTTAAAGCAACTTTCAGCCTTTATAGATGAAAATGTATATGTAGGTTAGTTAATATGGTTGTGAAAAAGATTTGTTAAGTTTATGGTAACTAAATAACTTTTTGGCATATATAAATTAAATTGATAAGTTGGCTAGCGAATATTGTGCCTATGACTATCTGGATCTAGAAAGACAATGCCTAAAGGTGATGCGTGGACCCCCGATAAGAAAACCTATTCGTGGAAGTGAAAAGTCAGATAATTCCCGGTATTTTCTTGAGTTTAGGAACAGAAACTCCGATATTTGAAGGAGAACATGTTGTGGAACATGGTAAGCGTGTTTCTTTAGTCAACCTGCCAAGGTATCGACCACAGAATCGGCAGTTTTGTCGAGAAGATTTTTTGTTTACTGCATTCAACCATCTAAACGAAGTGGAATCTAAACGAAGATTTATCTTTTCATACTTATCAAACTTTGTGAAGGAGGACTCCCTCACATTCAAGTATAACTAAAGTAATCATCTCAGTGGACATTTATTCTTTAAATATAAAGGGCTAATTAATTCCATACTTAATAGACTTCTGGTAAAAGAACAAAAGGAATCCACGTTTAATTTTATAAGCGTCACTTTTGGATCTATCTTGGAGATTGTAGAGGAATGTATCAAAATAACACACAGCTTGTTTTCGAAAGACTTTAGACATACTCCATTAATAGCTCTTTATAATTAATTATTACCTCTAAATTTTATTTAATTAACCAGTTTGTATTATTATTCTCAAATAAACTTCGTTTATTGTCGTCAAGGAGACGATCCATAAAATACTTTTTTGAACCATTGTTTAGTTTTAAGATGGTTTATCTCATTATTTTGTTCACTGAATTTTATTGTTCTATTGTATCGCCTCTTCTCCTATCTGATAGAAGAAGTGAGGAGAACAGTAACATAGATATATATAAAAAAAGGGATGGGAAGGATTAAAAACAAGAGATAATTATATAAAAGTTTAACAATTCAGTTTTTTTTTTAATTCAAACAAGTCGAAAGAACTACAAAGGGTTAGATGAGATCCTATACGAAGCACTGACATTCAAAACTATGTCTTATGGACATAGAAAAATAGAACATAGGCTTGGATATTCAAAACTATGTCTTATGGACATAGAAAAATAGAACATAGGCTTGGATATTCAAAACTATGTCTTATGGACATAGAAAAATAGATCAGAAACTATGACATTCAAAACTATGTCTTATGGACATAGAAAAATAGAGCATAGGCCCTGATATTCAAAACTATGTCTTATGGACATAGAAAAATAGATCAGAAACTATGACATTCAAAACTATGTCTTATGGACATAGAAAAATAGAGCATAGGCCCTGATATTCAAAACTATGTCTTATGGACATAGAAAAATAGAACATAGGCTTGGATATTCAAAACTATGTCTTATGGACATAGAAAAATAGATCAGAAACTATGACATTCAAAACTATGTCTTATGGACATAGAAAAATAGAACATAGGCTTGGATATTCAAAACTATGTCTTATGGACATAGAAAAATAGAACATAGGCTTGGATATTCAAAACTATGTCTTATGGACATAGAAAAATAGATCAGAAACTATGACATTCAAAACTATGTCTTATGGACATAGAAAAATAGAACATAGGCTTGGATATTCAAAACTATGTCTTATGGACATAGAAAAATAGATCAGAAACTATGACATTCAAAACTATGTCTTATGGACATAGAAAAATAGAGCATAGGCCCTGATATTCAAAACTATGTCTTATGGACATAGAAAAATAGAACATAGGCTTGGATATTCAAAACTATGTCTTATGGACATAGAAAAATAGATCAGAAACTATGACATTCAAAACTATGTCTTATGGACATAGAAAAATAGATCAGAAACTATGAAATTCAAAACTATGTCTTATGGACATAGAAAAATAGATCAGAAACTATGACATTCAAAACTATGTCTTATGGACATAGAAAAATAGAGCATAGACCCTGACAGATATTAAAAACTATGTCTTATGGACATAGAAAAATAGAGCATAGACCCTGACAGATATTCAAAACTATGTCTTATGGACATAGAAAAATAGAGCATAGACCCTGACAGATATTCAAAACTATGTCTTACGGACATAGAAAAACATATCACAAAGACCCTATCAAAGATTACTAGATTTTAAATTCTCATAGTCACAGACTTTACTTCATCTGCGGCGAGGAGAGCCCGACGCCTCAGACATCGTGATCATCCTCTTGTTAGTACACTTAATCCTGACCGTTTATGTTCAAAATTGGGTAGTTAATTCGACCTAGTTATCGCTAGGCAAACAAATTAATTTATTTTTATGTCCAACTATGCATATCTCATGATGTAGCTGCTATAATATAAAAATATAGCACTGAATCATGGTACTATAAATTAAAGTATTCTACAAAAAAAAAGTTTATTTTATCGTTTGGCACATTTGGCTGAGAGGTACTTTAATATCCAGGTTTGGACACCTTGTGTGCAGACTCTGGTGGCACAGAATGTTTCCCAGGGTACACCATAGGAGGTCGTCTACACTTCATACCAGTAATGAGATTATGGGATGATAGTTATTATGATGTTGTTGAGCCGGGGTGAGTCTTAACCAAACCCTGGTGACCATTGGGATTGTTTCCCTAAAAGGATAAATACTAAAGGTACCAGCCGGGTTTCGAACACGGGACCCCTAGGCTCATAACCAGGTGCACTGACCACTACACAATGAATGGGGTCGGTGGAAGAAATGGCAAAAAATATTAAAATCATATATAATATACATTTTTACAAAACACCTAAGCTATGTCATATTAACGAGATATATCATGTGTAAAACACATTTTTAATATTATATAGAACATATTTTCATATTTAGAACACGTGTTTAATATATAGAGCATGTGTTCATACCTAGAGCCTGTGCATCACATTACATAGAGTGCGTATATGATGTATAAGGCACGTGTAACATATAGACTATAGAATGCACACATAAATATATAAATTGAATCTTATATAATGTTCTTCCACTTGGGTGGCCGCATGGTCTAAGGCGATAATGTCACACTAAATTATACTTCCACTGATCGGGAGATATTGGTTCGATTCCGCTCTTGTTTACTGAAGGTGGTTTTTTCTAAATGGTTCCCACTCTCTTTTTCTCCACGCAAATGTAGGTACACTTTATCTAAATCCATCCTTACTAATCCCTAACCAACTAGTGTAATTAGCACATAAGCGCATAACCCGAATGGTTAGTATGACGTGGTGCTAAATATAAATCGATATATATATTGAACATAAATATAAACTTTATTAATAGAGGAAAGATATATAAAATTGTGACATGGTTGTTTATTTTATCTTACACTTTAACATATTTTTTTGCCGTATATGGGAATGGCTTTATATTTTTTCTGATGAACATCTTTACTTGGTGCCTCATAGGGCCACTTACTACCTACCCTTCCCCATCTGACGGTGTCAAATGCAGTAAACAACCACTTGAGGGTAACAGATGCCTTGACACATAACTTGGTGTCCCGTTGTATCGGAACATATTGGAGAGAGAGGCGATGGAGGTCCCGATAAAAATCGATCCATCGGGGGTGGATGGGGGAAAAAAAAAGGGGGAATGGATACTCCCCTTACTGCAGAACTCGTATACAGGATGGTCACAAAAATTTCCAAGGAACTGGTTCAGGCAATCCATGGCATTATGGATTAAATAGCAGAGCTATTATATTTGTTAATTACGGGTCTATAGCGGCATCTAAATATCATTTTCTTTGAATTGAAAATTTACACCTGGACACGGGAATCGAACCCTGGATTTTTTGCTTGATACGCAAATGCTATAACCGTTGATCTATCCAGGAATCTTCACGTGCGCAGGGTTACTCCTAACTATATATTAAGGCAGAGTCTGTGATGGACAAGTGTAAATAGCCAGCTACATTATGTGTGATAAATTAAGATCATGAACTATAAGATAACGCCGGCACCCTTGACTCTGCTTTATGCTGCCAAGTGTTTAGTTAATTAGCCGACGATTTCCGCACGTCCATCACAGACTCTGCCTTAAAATACGGGTGAAGAATGACCCTGGG
This sequence comes from Timema podura, assembly GCA_033556935.1. NCBI lineage: Eukaryota > Metazoa > Arthropoda > Insecta > Phasmatodea > Timematidae > Timema > Timema podura. Next base: position 17,245,807 of record JAVRXN010000006.1, on the reverse strand, counting down.
CACGGGACGATTACTGGATAGTTCAGTGGTTAGAGCATTGACGTACAAAGCCAAAGGTCCCAGGTTCGATGCCCAAATCTGGGTTTAATTTTTCACTTTAAAGAATAATCCATCGATTGCAGGAATTTTGAAAAAAAAAAAATGGTTTTCACCTACCCATATATTTTTAGCTAAACACCTTTAAAATATGAATGGTACAGGAGAAATAGGAGGAAGGTCACTTTACATACACTTCTAGGACAACAACATCTATATATCCAATCAAATAGGGACACCAGCAAATACATTTTTATAAGATTAATTTAAATACGGCAGTGAACTTTCTCAACCATAATCTAAAATGTATTAGGAAAGTCTCATGATTGTCTAACAGATGGCAGCACTAACTCAATTTAAATATGACAGATACCTCTTTTATCCATAATCTAAAGTGTATTAAAAAGTCTCATGATTGTCTAACAGATGGCAGCACTAGCTTAATTTAAATAAGACAGAGACCTCTTTTAACCATAATCTAAAGTGTATTATAAAGGTCTCATGATTGTCTAACAGATGGCAGCTGTAACTCAATTTAAGTTAGAGATGAACTTTACCCCAATTTCTCCTTTACCCTTCATATATCATGTTTTATGGATACAATGAGTATATTATTCTTCCCATGTTTATTTGGTGATGAAATAAATACTTCATTCTCATTTAAGTGAAGCTTTATTTTTGAACCTGTTACCTTGCAACATGATTTATTATGTTTTCAATTTTTTTATCACCGCGTTTACTACCCGTTTGGCTTATACGCTTATGTACCGATTACAGAAGTAATTTAAGGGATAGGAGAGGTTATATTTATAGGAAGTGTACCCACATTTACGTAAAGGGAGGGGGAAAAACCATTTTGGAAAAAAGTCGGTACTACCGACCAAGATTCGAAACTTGAACTCCCTGTCATCAGCAGTCTAGTCTACTACTGGACTAGCGCGTTAAACCACTTGCTGTTATTTTGCATACTATGAGCTGGTAAAATAAATTTTGTTTAAATAGTTGAGTTTATATCATTAAATTCGATTTTAGTAAATTCTATTTAATTATTTTCTCAGTTCTTAAACTTAAATTGAGCCAATGCCTTGTCAAAATTGGTTGTTCATCATTAAGGATAAATGGAATTCCAAATCAATCACAATTCTAGTGTAACAGGGAAAAAATAAATGTTTAGGTCACTCGTAGTACCCTTGACCAAATCGCACCCTCAGAGAATTAGTGTATTAAGTAAAAAAAAATAGGTTTTTGAGTTTAATCCTCAAAATCGGGAAAAAATAATCTTTCTAGTGCTATATAGTAGTAACTCTAATTTCAAATTAGTCCTATAGTAAAAATATAAACCCCAGGAAGAGCTTTGGAATTACATAGGGGTAGTAAAACTTTAACTTCATTTTTCCAAAAAAACCTATGGTTTTTAGTTGCTGCAGTGATGTTACGAGGGTGCGGAATATTTAAAACGCCATGACCTTTTTTTCAAATATATAATTTAAGAACATTAGTTCAAAAATGAAAGGTTTGTAGACGTTCTAATGGTTTACACATAGCACAATATCCATTTCAATAATTTAAGTTCATTCAGGGACCAGATTTTTTTAATTCTATTTTAAGCTCTTTTACCTCTAACGAAGGTTCCCAAAATTTTGTAGCACCTGTGAAAACAGATTTCCTTTCATTTTAGTAACAAGAGTTTTATTTTAGTTCATGAGAATTTGACTTCAGGAAGCTTAAGATGCTCTACTCCTATTTCTGCTATAATTGTGGAAGAATTTACTAATATTAAAGTGAAAAATAAGTGTCAAATGTAACTTCTGTATCAATTGGATTGGCTGGGCTCTGTCTAAGTTTATTTATTTAATTTATATAGCACCGCGTCTTCCTAACCGTTCGGGTTATTCTATTAAGTACTAATTACGCTAATGGGTTAGGGATAGGGAAGGTTTAATTAATAAGAAGTGAACCCGAATTTGCGTGGAGGGAGAAAAGTAAAAACATTAAGAAAACCACCCCACTTCACCTGAGCAAGATTCGAACCTCGATCTCTCAATCTTCCGCAGTCTAGCTCAACACGATACTAGCGCGTTAGTTAAATACACCACCGTGGCGGGTTTGTGAACAATCGTAGCCACAGTGGCGAACACGCGGGTAAAGTTTAAAACTAGGGACGGGTCTAAAAATATTTTCTTGAATATGAAGATTAAACTTTATATAGAATCTTTAAAAATGGATAGTTTAGTTAGGAATATTTAAAATTCAATTTAAAGAAAATTCTTTAAAGCTTGGTGCCTCTAAAGACTGATATTTTGGTTGGTCATATCTATTACGTCATAAATCACAGAAAAAATCTTTTTTATGTAAATTATTTATATTAACACATTTGGTTCTTTTTATTTTACTTTTACGTGACCCTTGAATATGTATCTGGCTACACTTTGGTGGCGTAGTTAGCTAACGCACTAGTTTCGTGTTGGGCTAGACTGCAGAGGACGGGGATATCGAGTTTCAAATCTCGCTCAGGTGAACTGGGGATTGTTCTACCTAAATGGTTTCCCACCCTCCCTCCACGAAAGTGTGGGCTCAGGTCCTTAATAGTCAACCTTCCCAATTCCTAACCTATTAGCATGATTAGTACTTCAGCGTATAACCCGAATGGGTAGTAAGACACAATACTAAATATTATTTCTATTTTTATTATTACTTTCTACTCGTGAGGACTTTATTGTGACGCCCCCCCCCTTTTTTTTAAAAATATTTTCAATAGCATAATTTGTTGTAAATTTTCCCTCGATCACATAGGTTTTCTTGTTCCTTCTAGGATCTCTCCTTATCCAAAATTATTTTTTCTCAACAACTCTTACAAGATGAGCTCTTTAGGCCATTGTATACACAGCGCTGACTCCAGATTTGTTGAATTCAACTTTTATCACCAAAAGAATAGCAAAACTCAAGAGTTATTTAAGGAACTCCCTTGCAACTGATTTACTCTGTAGACGCTCTGCCTCGAATATTTTAATTTACATTTTTGAGTTGATGAAACCACTAGTAGAACTGTCGCCCGCTCACAAAGAGAAGAACAATATTCATTATATAATATAATATTATCAAACTACTATTATAAATAATGTTATAGCTTGAACAAGGAAAATACCTTTAAATTTCTCTTGTAAATCCCCCCCAAGAAATCTTATTTTATAATGATCTACAAATTAAATTCCACATTTAATATTTAAATTTTACCGAACATATTATTAATTTTCATAATATTGTTCTTGTTTATATTTAAGGTTAAAGTATGGAAATATTCAATTTGGTTGGGGAAAAAAATGGAACTGTGAAAATTCTAGTCTTAGAAACGAATCCGGATTGTGGCCTAGGCCCACTTTCTAGACTTTCAATAATGTAGCGTATAATCCTTATCCTTATCCTATCCTAACTATTATAAATGCGAATGTGAGTTTGTTTGTTTGTTTGTTTGTTATTATTTGTTACGCTTTCACACCTAAACTGCTCGACCGATCATCATGAAATTTCGCATACACTTTGTCATGGGTACAGAAAAGGACAAAGGGTACCTTTCATCCAGAAAAAATGCGAATGTGAGTTTGTTTGTTTGTTTGTTATTGTTTGTTACGCTTTCACGCCTAAACTACTCGACCGATCATCATGAAATTTCGCATACACGTTGTCATGGGTACAGAAAATAATATAAAGTACCTTTCATTCAGAAAAAATGCGAATGTGTTTGTTTGTATGTTTGTTATTTTTTGTTACGCTTTCACGCCTAAACTACTCGACCGAACATCATGAAATTTCGCATATACGTTGTCATGGGTACAGAAAAGAATATAGGGTACCTTTCATTCAGAAAAAATGCGAATGTGAATTTGTTTGTTTGTTTGTTTGTATGTTTGTTATTGTTTGTTACGCTTTCACGCCTAAACTACTCGACCGATCATCATGAAATTTCTCATACTTGTTGTCATGGGTACAGAAAAGGACATAGGGTACCTTTCATCCAGAAAAAATGTGAATGTGAGTTTGTTTGTTTGTTTGTTTGTTATTGTTTGTTACGCTTTTACGCCTAAACTATTCAACCGATCATCATGAAATTTCGCATACACGTTGTTATGGGTACAGAAAAGGACATAGGGTACCTTTCATTCAGAAAAAATGCGAATGTGAGTTTGTTTGTTTGTTTGTTTGTTATTGTTTGTTACGCTTTCACGCCTAAACTACTCGACCGATCATCATGAAATTTCGCATAAACGTTGTCATAGGTACAGAAAAGAATATAGGGTACCTTTCATTCAGAAAAAATGCGAATGTGAGTTTGTTTGTTTGTTATTGTTTGTTACGCTTTCACGCCTAAACTACTCGACCGATCATCATGAAATTTCGCATACACGTTGTCATGGGTACAGAAAAGGACATATGGTATCTTTCATCCAGAAAAAAGTACTGTTCCTGACGGATAGAAAAAAATAACTGTTAGACGGTCGTCCAGCTTAACAACTCGGCCTACTGATATGAATAAAATTAATTGCAACATGATGCCTGGAGTACAGAAAAAGGGACCTGTGGTATCCCAGAAGAAGATCTGATACCCCGAATAAAAATCTTTTCCCGAGTTATTTTAGGCACATCTATCTTAAAATGATTAAAAATGATTATATTCAGCTAATTAAGCTCTGTCTGTTCACCCGTTATGGTAAATGAAAAAATTGTTGTAAAAAGTTTGGTATTATTCATTTCAGCAAAAATAGCTCTCGAGGTATGATGCTACGACAATGTAAACTTTTAGTGTGGGACGAAATTACGATGTCCCACAAAAAGCTATAGAAGCGTTTAACCAAACTCTTCAGGACTTGCGAGACAGTACAGTTATTATGGGACGAATGGTAGTTTTACTGGCTGGTGATTTCCGACAAACTCTACCAGTGATCCAGAGGGACACACATGCAGATGAAATCAAAGCCTGTCTCAAGTCATCAAGATTGTGAGCAAAAGGGAAAAAATTCAGCCTAACAACGAATATTAGAGTCCACCTTTATAATGACGTAGATTCAGGACATTACGCAGATACACTATTGAAAATTGGCGATGGACGTTTGGACACGGATGCTGAAGGCTGTATTTTACTTACAGGGGAATTCTGTAATTTGGTGGAAAATGATGTGGAGCTCATTGCTAAAGTTTACCCAGACTTACAACTAAATTTAAATTGTGATTATTGGTTGTGTGCAAGAGCAATTCTTGCACCAAAATATGAAATCGTTACCAAAATCAACACTGACATTTTGAAAGAGGTACAGGTAGAAATAAAGGAGTATTTGTCAATAGATACAATCATGGACACATAACAGAGCACTTCATATCCCGCTGAGTTTTTAAATTCTCTGGAGCTATCGGGTGTACCCTTGCATAAACTACAATTGAAATTAGGTGTACCAGTTATACTTATGCGAAATTTAGATGCACCCCGTTTATGTAATGGGATGAGGCTTCAATTACACAATTAGGGCAAAATATAATCTGTGCCACCATTTTAACAGGTGTGGGAAAAGGGGAAACTGTAATCATACCTCGAATCCCAATAATCCCCACTGACCTACCATTTCAATTCAAAAGACTCCAGTTTCCAATCAAACTTAGTTTTGCTATTACTATTAACAAAGCGCAAGGGCAAACATTGCAGATAGCAGGGGTGCATTTGGAAATGCCATGTTTTTCCCATGCCCATGACATATGTAGCCTGTTCACGTGTGTCCAATGCCCAGAATTTGTATGTATTTGTGTCAAATGGAAGTACATAAAACATAGTATATAGGAGTGTCCTAAAATAATGATTCATTCTGTGCCCATGATTGCAACGGTCAAGAACAAGCGGAGTAAATAAGGGATGTTAATTAACTGTAAGTAAAATTTAAGATGGAGTAGGATCTTCCAATTCGTGGCAAGGCATAACCTGTGACTCTACTGACACACACTCCGCTACTTCTTTTCTACTCCTACACTTAATCCTGATTTATATTGTGTAGTTTGTTTTTTTCTTTATCTCTACCTCTATTGACTAACATCCTCAATATGTTCATCGTTTTTATTGTCATATTCCCTGTGTCAATCGACAACCTGAATTTATTGATAAAATCTACATTAACTCGAGCTAAGCCGCGGGCAAAAGCTAGTTTCTTAATATTTCTATGATTAAAATAGCCAATTGAATCACTTAGCCTAGTATTACCATTAAAAATGTAAGCCATAAAAATAAGTGCTTTTACATTAATTTTAAATACTAATTTATTCTTATAATGTAAAATAGAGTTTATTATCAATATCTTTTTAACTAAATAAACTAAAACTTTTATCACCAGAATAAAGTATAAACATATTAATGTATCTATAATTTGAAAAAACAGAAGATATTATTTGACTAAATGTTTATGATGCATATAATACATTAAGTATATATTATCATGATTGCAGCCTAGCGTTTAACAGTTTTCCTATAACCGAATCAATGTCAGATTCTTACGATTCCGCTCTATTTTTGTACCACATCATTCAATAGTTGTTAAACTAAATGTAGTTGGTAAGTAAGCCCAGTAACAGCAAATGGCATGATTCATTGCATATATTTTTTATATAGTTACAACAATAAAACGTAGTGCACGCTTAAAAATCCATTAACCATTTTACAAGAGCATTACCTAGAGTTGTAAGCAGTTAAGTGATGTTTAAAATGGCACAAAAGGTTTCGCTTGTTCATTTGTGCCGGGATAAATAGTAATGGGCCTATACAAAGACATAATAAATTAAACCTTGTCATTAGGGCTTTGAAGAAAATTTTAAATAATTATTAGCACTATACAGGGATATATAATATTGCTATATGTAAAATGTTTTTACCATATACCCTCCACGATACTTCAACATTTTAAGCACATACAGCTTGAAAGGAAATATTTGCAGATCCATTATTAAACATGAAAATAATAATAAAACTCATGAAGTTTATGTTAAATTTATTTTAGTTCATTGCACTTCCACATAAGTGCTTTAGTAGGCATGAATAATATTTGATTACGTGTAAGTAGCTACCGTGTTAGTTGCCACCCGTTCAAGTAGTAGCCACCTTACCTCAAGACGAGGGTTGACAGGCGCCTTTCCAAGTCAACCATTACGTGTAAGTAGCCACCCTGTGGTGGCTAGGAAGAGAATGTGTACTATTTACATGTTTTGATGTCTTTCTTTTATTCAAATTTCGCTATGTAGGCTAGCAGGTGGCTAACCTAACCTGAGCTAACCACTAACCATAACCTTTTCAACTGGGAGTACGCCAGTTAGCTTCCACACCATCTACCATACGATTGTAAATAGTACACATTCCTCTTCCTAGCCACACACAGGCTGGCTCCCTAGCACGTTTTTTTCTGCTGGGTGGCAAATAACACGGCACGTAGTATTTAGTCTGTAGTCAATTTAATGCCAAGTGTTTCTGTAACGTGTCTACTGTGACAGAGCTTATGGCATACGTTATGTGGTGATCTAAATCCATAAAGCTGGTAATTTTCTTAGAGAAGCACTTTATCTATAAAATACTCCATAAGACAAAAAATCTAATAGGGCAATGTTGGAGAAACGTGAGACCAGGGAATTGGACCATTACGATTTATCCAACGTTGGGGGAATGTATTATTCAGCAAAATACCCTCCTCGGTGGCGTAGTTGGCAAACGCGCTAGTCGTGTTGAGCTCGACCGCCGAGGACGGGGAGATCGAGGTTTGAATCTCGGTCGGGTGAACTGGGGTGGTTTTTCCTAAATGTTTTCCACTCCCCTCCACGCAAATGCGGGTTCACTTCCTCTAAAATTCAACCCTCCCAATTCCTAATTCATTAGCGTAATTAGTACTTAAGCGTATAAACCGAACGGGTAGTAAGACGCGGTGCTAATTATTATTATTCAGGAAATCTCAACATAATATCTCCAGTTGGGTGGGGCGCCGTGTCTGAAAAATTATGGTGGTCTGCATGGCTACTATACGTGGCGTGGCAGAGATCTGAAGCAAATTAAGATTTACAACGTCACCAAGGTGTTTCCAGTGAAGAAAAACGCTACAGCAGTCAGATTGTGCATAAGACCACACCAAACATTAACTTCAGGACTATCGCGAGCTTTTTCTTCAACTACATGGATCTTTTTTTAAATCCCCAAGTTAACAAAATATGCCGATTTACTTTCCCCGAAATTTAAAAGATTGCCTTGTCCGAAAACATTATGTTCGATAAAAAAAAGGTTGTCATTATCGATGTGATCCAGCACATCGATTGCAAATGATCTTCGTTTTGACCGGTCTTCATGATTTAATTCCTGCAAAATCTGTACCTTATAAACGTCAAATCGTAATCGACGTGGAAGAATTTTATGAACTGTTGAACGTTTATGCCTGCAGCGCCAATTTGGCTCTTACTTGTACTACACAATTTTTACGTGAACTTTGTGAATCTCTGCTTCCGTTCAATCCAGAATCAAAACTGTACAACCTTGAATGACAAAATAATAAACTTTCAAAAATATTGTGGCTTCAAGATGGACAAATGCTTATTTCTTTATATATGTATGTATATGTATATATATGTATTTATGTAATATGTTTACTGTATATAGTATTAATGTATGTAACCGTAGATATATCGTGATATAATTTATGTGCTAATATAACTTTTGATTCCTAAAACAATTTACCTACTTTTTTAAGATGTTTATCGCCTTACGATAAAATTATCCAACATTTAAAAATAATCCATATTTTATAGATAAATACAATCTTAAATTATTTAATTTTCGAAGGATCATTTAAAAAAATTTAACACCTAAGAATATTTTATGAATAAAAATTATATCAACACAATTACTCCATCATGCTATTTAATGTAAAATATATTAACAAGATAGTCACTTCATTTTAAATATAAATTTTTACTAAATTTACTGATTTAAGAATGCAGTACTTAGGATGTGATTTGCTTTTATTTTGTAGATATAATTACACATTTTACACACTTTCTTATTTCATTTAAAGAGTTATGAAAAACTTAATATTTAGAAATAATAGTGTGACAAAATATTAAGCACAGGTCTAGTGATTTATACACCAATATCTTGGTCGAGGCATCTTCTAAACAACTGAATCCAAAAAATATATATACACTTGATATTTGTTTATTCTTATATTGTTTTTGTCATCGTTGAAGTATTTTTTTTCACTGCACATGAATCGAACAATATTTTAAGTGAGTTGATACAAAGCATTCCAAAAACTATTTTATTACTACACCAATACATGATTACTAAAGCAAAGAATATTCATAAAACATAATAGAATTATTACATAAGCTATTTACTTATTCAAATATTTAAAATCTAATTTTGTATAACTCTATCATTTTATCAACATATGGGAACTGTAATCAAAGAGGGCAGAATTATATAATATTTTTATATATCATACGCAGAAAAATAACATTTTTTTACCATCTTTACATACAAGAATAATAGCTCATTTCCAAAAAATTAAAAGCTTGTAGATCTTTAAGTTAAATATATTTCGAGATTCCGGAATTTAATCTAAAATATTCTTCTTATGTTGTTGAAGTTTGGAAGTTTTATATTTCTACATTTTAGATAGCTTATAAAAATAAATAGTGCTTGCTAACTTGCAGGACTTACGAAGGGTACCTGCTTGTAATTCAAAGCACAGAATAATTAACTACCTAGTCCAGAAACCTGGACTGTGTCTTCAAGATAAGCAAATCAATATTTACAAAAATGTGAGAGCTTCGACTTTTAAACTGATAATATGACAGATGACTTTGTTTATGTTTAGTTAAAATATTTGTTTAATTAACATTATTATTATAAATGTATATATAATCATTAATCAGCTGTGTTAAAAATAATCTATCGGCAACAAATAAAGTCCAGTGTTGAGATATTTAAAAATATATATAATGGAATATTGACATTGCTGTTTCACTATGGGATATTTCAGAGATAGTTAATTATCTGTGTAGAAATACACCCGAGAGAAATACATATGGTTTGCTTCATCTGGAAGTGATTACACTGTCCTAAAGAACTTGTTTTTGCCAACCTACATACTTTGACGCTAATGTTACTAAATGGAAAGAAAGCGAATAAAATGTGCAGTTTACTCAGCAAGGCTTCTTGTTTATCCACTGATAGCAAGATACCTCTTCCTCTGACAAGTTTACACACTCGCTTTACTATTTGTATCTTGAAAACAATGACTTGCTTTTTAAAACTATCCTTTTCCTTATTTCCTATTCTAAACAGATATTTGCTTCTACTGACTTTTTGAATCTACCTCCTGACAGGAAGACTCTGAACAGGCCACCCGAATGAAGGTTATGGGCAGTGAAATAATGTTTGAAACAGGTTTTAAGGTGAGGAAGATGTGGGTTAAATGTGATAAGAAAAGCAACTGGCATGAATTAAACAAAACTCGATAAGGTTAAATTAAATTAAAACGCCTGAACTTGGTCACCTCACCCCAAATATGAATTTTTATTTCACTATCAAATATGGTACGTAATATTAAAAAAATAAATAAAAATATGATCTTTATATTTCTCTCTGATTTGAAATGAAGTGAAATTAATTAAGTACAAAACATTTAGATGGTATTTATATAATATTATTAATATTTTGATGGTCATTTAGTTAACTATTTTTACAAAATCACATTAACCTAGATATTTTATAAATTGTATAACCCTATTTAACGTACTAAAGAATTACATCATTTAAAGCAATGTATTTCTGTTAAAATATCTTGCCAGAATGTCAACAAATGTCTCGAAAATCAGTGACATAGAACTGAGTGTTAGACCTCCGAGGAGAATGTAGAAAGAAGTCTGAACATGGCTGATACCCAACGGTTTCAGTTCTACTGACTTTACTCTATTACGAACTGACAGCTTTATTTCGTATTTATCATCATCACTCCACTTTACATCGAGACCAGCTTCAATTACTCTTCGTATTATGTTATCAAATTTGTCTTGATAGGGTGAAACAAAAGGGAAGTGTAAAACGAGAAGAAATGAGTAAGGAGATTCCTTCATTATGTGCATTAGAGGATAGCCTTCATCATAATAGTCGTTGAGTTCTACATAAAGCTGAGTTATCATAGAACCATCAACAAACGCATGTGTCCTATTAAAGGTAACCATATCAAGACCACTTTTCACGTCTGGTACAAAATTAGCCCTTTTAACAAGCGATGTTACAATTCTATCATTTTTGTCAGTATTCTCCAACACAAAATTAAAATTATTACTAATACCATCCATGGTAGGTACGGCTATCAATAGTCCTGATTCGATTAACTGATCAATAGTATCAATATCGGGATAGTAATGGGGTTTTGTCAAGTAGCTGGTCAAACTTCCTTGATAGGCGTTTAGTACTATCAAGCTAAACATCAGACACAGAACAACAAAACATTTTTGAGTTGTTGAAACCACTGGTAGAATTGTCGCCCCGCTAACAAACAGACGAACTGTCTCCAAGATCGTTTCAGTTTCGAAGGTCGTGTCTTTTCTGAACAGTTTCCAAAATAACGTAATAATTGGTAGAGTGCAGAATATGGCTGCCCAACAACTATTGGTGAATGGTAATATTACATTCATATATTTTGGAACACGTCGAGCCTTTGGCACTATGAATGTCAAACCAGTTGTCTCTGGGGAGATTGTGGATGTAAATAAATTGTTTGGATATTTAAAGAAGACGTTTCCAAATATATCCGGTACTATATCTTCATTATAAAAGTTATTCTTCACAATAGAATTGTCGCCAATATCTGTAGTGTTATCTTTCTTCGCCACTACAAAAATTGTTCCGTTTATGTATTGCACTAAAGTTTTTATATACATGTAGGGAGATTTAAGGTGTCCCGCTTTTAAACCGTAAACAAATCTATCCTCTGATACCTTTATACCGTAACCATAAATATCATCGAGTTTGCCTAAAAAAATATCTTTGTTTTTTGTTAATATTTTTGACATGTCCAAAAACGAGCCATTGTTAAGGAACTGATTGAAAAATAATGCCGTTGGACTTGTGCTTTGTGAAAATAAGTAAGTTTTTTTTTCATATGTTGGTTTATAAATTAATACTAAATTTAAAATATGATATTTATCCCATAATTTACCACACACTTCTCTATATGTATTTGTTTCATTAATATCCTTCGACGTAATTATTAATATAAATGGTGTTCTCGCGTGAACAAGAAATGTTTCTTTAAATTGTTCTAGTCGCTCCCAAAATACCCCATCATAATGTTCTACAAACCAAAATACCACTTTTGATATTTCTATTTTACCACTTAAAATCACTTTTTCTTGAAACATTTCTTTTATTTCCATAATATTGTACTCATTTATAGTTAATGCTAAAGTAGGGAAATATTCAATTTGCTTGAACAATTGAGTTGAGATTGGGAAAATGTCATCTTGAAAAACGACTGTTGCCTGAGGCCTAGGCTGGCTATTTTGTATTATTTCACCTATGTAGTGAATAATTTCTGAGAAGTTGTAAGAGTAATTAAAAGGTTCAAATGAATCACTTAGTCTGTTTTCTACGTTTATGGTTAAGCTTAGCAGCAAAATAACTTTTATCACTCTCATTTTAAATATTAATTTATTCCTATAGTGCAAAATAATACTAATGAACTATCAATCTGTATTTTAACAGATCAAATTAACACTTTATAAAACACTGCAATTAATTTTTATCAATTAATGCATCTTCAATTTGCGAAAAATATATGTGAGATTATTAAATAAAATCTGATTTATATATTAATAAAGAGCTCTACTTTATTTCACTCAACGCTTTTTTACTAACTGAATATGTGACAAATGAGTATGATATCTGTTTATTTTTTTTACACCATTGATCAATATTTAAGCTTTTAGACATTAATATTTTACCAAACCGGTATATAATTGTGTATGCTGCATTCATATTACTCCATGTCATTTTGTTGCCGCCATACATTATCCCTGCACGATAACAGGGATGTACAGGGTCGTGGATAAAACAATATATATCCTGGTGGCCATGTTTGATTTGGTCTGCTGAAACTATTAACTAACGAAAATCAATAAATCTATTTAATCATAAATTATAGTTTTTATTCATTCATAAGAAAAATGATGAGAAAGTTTAAGAGATCCCAGAAAACATATTTTTAAACATATATGACGTCATTAAATATAAAACAATCCAATTTTTTGTCTATTGGTGGTGTTTATAAAAATTATATTGATCCAAATGTGACATAATTTTTTTAATGAAAACTGACTTCTATTTGATATGTAATCTACAAAATTATTGGGTTCAGGATCATTTCACAGACCTGAATATTTATAAAATAAACAATCAATGATTGTCCACAGTAATTTTGCTTTTATCAGTAGAAAATATAAAACTGATGGTTTTTAAGTTGATTAAATAGCAATGTAACTATCTATAATATTGCTGTAATGAGCGCAAGATTAAACTTACTCACGGACTAATTAAAATACTTCACCTAATTACTTCAGATTACATTGCAACACAATTTAAGTTGAATTAATAAATTTATGGTAAGGGTTGGTCAAATTTGTAGATATAATAAGTTTGGAACTTTCCAGTTCACCCCTGCATGCTTATTGATCTATTATATACTCTAAAAGATCATTACTGAGTGATTAAATCAACTAAGTGATGATTAAATCTGCTTAGAAACCTTTTTCATGTTAAGTCGTATCCAGTCCAGTTGAATCGAGATAAATAAAAATGTAAAATATATTCAGACAGACACTAAAATAGACCTTGGTCTGCTTTTGGAAAAAGTGTTCTACCGTTCCTTCTCAATTTAAAATCTGTTCTACAATTATTTTTACCAGAAAACCTATCAACCCAAGCCTCATTTAATATAACCAACCATTCGTTAAAATTTAATAATAATAATAATAATAATGATAATGATAATGATAATGATAATGATAATGATAATGATAATGATAATGATAATGATAATGATAATGATAATGATAATGATAATGATAATGATAATGATAATGATAATGATAATGATAATGATAATAATAATGATAATAATAATGATAATAATAATAATAATAATAATAATACGAAAAACAATTTCCGGATTACAGACCATGCAACAAAACGCCGATAAGTTTTGTATCTCAGGTATCATAAAGTCTTTAAAGCATTTCTTGGGTAAAGTGACCTTTTATAAATTATGTTTAACAATAAACTATATAATTTGCATCCTACTTTACCCTATGAAAATATGTTAGGGGATTTTTTTATTTTAAACACTTCATCTCTCCCCTCCCTTTCTCTCGGTCTTTCTCTCTCTCTCTCTCATATCCCCCCCCCCCCCCCCACACACACACGCGATGTGACCCGATGGTGTGTGTTTTTTTTTAACTATAGTGAATATTTAAACTGTTATTTGTATTACATTTCTTATGTTCAGTTTAATGAATAATTGATGAAAAATAGTAATAAATCAATAAATATTATGCAAAGGATTGTTTGGAGGATTAAGGGACCCTTAAAAATGTTAGGACCAAAGATGACCCTGTTTTGCAATTTGAAGGGGAATGATCTAGTTGTAATTTAGTGCCGTCTTGCCTCTCGTGTTGTGTATGGACGATTATTAGGTAGAAGTTCATGTATTGTATTGTGTATGTTTTTTGTCAGACTTCTCGTAGGAAATATGTCGTTTTATAGACGTTTTGCTTCAACATAGCCACACTCAACTAGTCCATACTTAGAATTTATATTTGTAGATTTTATTAATTATTAATAACTACTTATATTCGAATTCAAAGCAAAGTATCAAGTGTCAGCGCGGTTACCTCTTAATAAAGGAACCAACTGAAATAATTCATAAATATAATCATTTATATTGTGTTTACATAAATTTCGTAAATAAGACATCCATTGTTAATAAACAGTTCTTGACTGCTGAGGATAGCGAGATCAAGGTTCGAATCTCGGTCGAGTGAACTAGGGGTAGTTTTTCCTAACTGATATTCCACTCTCCCTCCACGCAAATGTGGGCTCACTTTCTCTAAATTCAACCTTCCCAATTCTTAATCCAATAGTTTAATTATTACTAAAGCATATTAACCAAAAAAGAAGTAAAATGCGGTGGTTTGGAAAAAAAAGTTAACAGTTAGGTGGAACTGTTTATATTATCTCAGATTACATAGCATATAAACCGAACGGGTAGTAAGACGCTTTGCTAAATAATAATAATAATAATAATAATAATACTAATCAGATTACCCTAACATCAAGTGGAAACAAAAAAATATTGTGAAACAAGTTCAAACAAATATAGTATGCTGATACAAAAGTTTCTACTGTCTGTGTGCTAAGTATACATGTGAAGTCTCTTCTAAATGTAATGTAATCTTGTAGCTTGTTAATAAAATGGAAGCTTGAGTGTCTTAATGCACTTGAAATAATGTTATTAGCAGTAATATGCAAACGTTTTTGAATGCAATGGAATTTACTTAGTAACATTATCTCGGGTATGTATAATTTTTCTCACTTATTATTTAATTTTGGTTGTAAGCAATTAAACATTCGTAATATGATAGGTGGTGATAGTGTGGTAAGATTATATTAGTCAAATACAAATAAAAGCTATTTTCTTTATGAATAAGACGAAAAAATTTAAAGGAATATTGCTTTTTATTTGGTAGCAATCACCATGTCCATTTACCTTGAGTTTCACCGAGCTTACCTTACTTGGATCCACTATTTAATATACTGTATATTTTGGATAGTTTCTTCTAAGTTCCTTGTTTTGTGCTGTTATCTGTAACTTGTTAATAGAACAAATTTCAATCATAATGATAGTTTGAGTTGTACATGGAGGCTTGAATGTTGAGTGTGATGATGTTATTTAAAGGTAAATACAAATATTTTTACAAAATGAAGGTGTAATCAGTTTATATATATTTATATATACATTTACGTATATATACACAAATTGCTATTTATAAATGG
Source organism: Timema podura (assembly GCA_033556935.1). Taxonomy (NCBI): domain Eukaryota; kingdom Metazoa; phylum Arthropoda; class Insecta; order Phasmatodea; family Timematidae; genus Timema; species Timema podura. The sequence continues at coordinate 17,229,648 of JAVRXN010000006.1, read as the reverse complement.
GATGAGCCAATTCTAGCCTAGGCCAGTTTTAAATTTATCACGATCATATAATATATTAAAGGTTTCCTTTTAATGAAGGATTATCTAAAAACTGAAATGGATGGTGATCATTTACACTGTTTAAACCTTTAGAGCTATCAAGTTATCTCTTCTCACTAAATTTGACCCTACTTTATGAAATCATATCATAGTGGAATAATTAAAAGTAGGCTTGATACATTACAAACTAAAAAGAGTTTAAACATGTTTTATTTAGATGGTCAACAAGAAAAGGAAATGGAACTGGCAGCCGCAATAGAAGCCAAAGTTAATGCAGGTTTTGGGAGCAAAAGGCTGGTGGCCAAAATACGATGGGAAGAGGAAATATATTAAAATGAAAACAAGAATTGTTATAAAATATTAAAATATCTGAGTTAGATCATCTCATTACAAAGTGTAAGAGAATATGAATTTTGAAATCAATATTTTAAGTAACATTTAAAGCAAGATTTGACGGTCATACCTTTCTTCAATCTCAAAGTAATTATAATAAAATTACTATAAAATTAATATAAATGGTATAGTGAATATCATTATTATTATGATTATTGTGATTAAACTTTTAGGTATCCGTATTAACATTTAATAAGAGTAAAAAGATTAATTATTTTATATGAGTTACATAGTTCTTATTATTGAAAACATTGTCTACATTACAATTAAATTATTTTTACTTACTAGTCCTATAATAAAAATTAAATAATATTTTAAACATTGATTGTAATTCTGTTAAAATATTGTATGAGACTGTCAACAAATATCTCACAGATAAGTGAAATGGAACAGAGTGTTAAACCTCCGAGAAGAATGTAGAAAGAAGTCTGAACATGGCTGATACCCAATGGTTTCAGGTCTACTGACATTACTCTATTATGAACTGACAGCATTATTTCAAGCTTATCATCGCTATGCCACTTTTCAATTATCCAGATTCATATATTCTTCGTATTATGTTATCAAATTTGTCTTGATAGGGTGAAACAAAAGGGAAGTGTAAAACAAGACGAAATGAATATGGAGATTCCTTCATGACGTGCATTAGAGGATAACCTTCTTCATAGTATTCATTGAGCTCTTCGTATATTTGTGTTGCTACAGAAGCATCAACAAACGCATATGTCTTATTAAAGGCAACCATGTCAAGTGCACTCTTCACATCATGTACAAAATTAGCTCTCTGAAAAAGCGTTTTTACAACTTTATCATTTGAGTCAGAATTCTTCATTAAAACCTCAAAACTATTACTATATCCCTCCATATTAGGAAAAGCTATCCTTAGTCCTGATTCCACCAACTTATCCACAGTATCGATATCAGGGTAGTAATGGGGTGTCGTCAAGTAACTGGTCAAACTTCCTTGATAGGCGTTTATTAAAATGATACTAAACCACAAACACAGAACAACAAAACATTTTTGAGTTGATGAAACCACTGGTAGAATTGTCGCCCCACTCACAAACAAACGAACCGTCTCTAAGAGTGTTTCAGTTTCGAAGGTCGTGTTATTTCTGAACAGTTTCCAAAACAACGTAATAATTGGGAGAGTGCAGAATATAGCTATCCAACAACTATTGGTGAAAGGTAATATTACATTCATATATTTTGGAACACGTTCAGCCTTTGGAACAAGGAATGTCAACCCACTTATCTCTGGAGAGATTGTGGATGTAAATATATTTTTCGGATGTTTAAATAAAACATTTCCAAATATATCTGGCAATATGTTCTTATTGTTAAAGCTATCAATCACACTAGAAATGGAGCCATTCTCTTTTGTGTTGTCTTTCTGCCCGACTGACCGCATTGTTCCGTTGATATGTTCTATTAACGTCTTTATGCAAAAATAAGGACGTTTGAGGTATTGTGATTTTAAACCATAAATACTTCTATCTTTACTGACCTTTATTTCATAGCCACGAATGTCAGTTAGTTTGTCTAAAAATATATTTTTACTCTTTCTCATACTTTTTGAAAGGTCCAAAAACGATCCATTACCAAGAAACTGATTGAAAAACAATGCCGTTGTTTTAGCGATTTTTGAGAATAAGTGAATATTCTTTTCCATCTTTGGTACAGCAATTATTACTAAATTTAAAATATGATACTCATCCCAAAACCTATGACTTTCTTCTTTAAATGCGTTTATTTCATCAATATCTTGGGATGTAATTAATAATATGAATGGTGTTCTCGCGTGAACAAGCAACGTTTCTTTAAATTTTTCCAGTCGCACCCAAAATTTTTTACTATAATGTTCTACAAACCAAAATACCACTTTAGGTATTTCTAATTTACCGCTTAAAATTGCTTCTTCCTCAAATATTTCTTTAATCTCCATAATATTGTACTCATTTATAGTTAATGTCAAAGTAGGGAAATATTCCATTTGCTTGAATAATTCATTTGAAATAGGAAAATGGTTTTCTTGGAAGACCACTGCTGCTAATGGTCTGGACCAGCTTTCTCTAATCATTTCATTGATATAGGGAAAAATTTCTGATAAGTTATGACTTGTATTAAATTGTTTAATAGTTTCTTGTATTTTAGTTTCAATGATACCCACATAGTAAATAAGCAAAATATTCGTTATCACTTTCATAGTAATTAAATCATTATAATTACACATTCACAAAGAGTTAATAATTCTTTTATTCTTACCCTAGTTAGATTAACACATTATAAAACACTACAAACATTTTATTTTAAATATGCATATAATAACGTTTCCACCCAGTTTAAGAAATTGTAGTGAAATAATATATTAGAGGTTTTAGAATCAAAATAATAGTTAGCACTACAGTTTATTTCTTCACTCTTTCCCAACAACTGATTTTATAAAATGTCCGCACCGTAATAATATGATATAGTATTAATCAATAGCTCGTATATTTACACAACAAATAAAACAAACAATATTTCTTGCAAGAGATATTAAATTTATTCCGTGACCTGTATTATTGTTATGACAATGCAGTAGCATCCATTAACCATAAGCATATACTATTCACAAGCTTGCCTCACTCCTAGGATGCTTTAATAGCAAGATAAATATGGTATTAAGTTAGATATTCCATTCGGTAGTCAATGGTACTAAACCTCACCCTCAACACACTGACTTATTTTGACGAGAGTAGATTGAACCTTTAATTACTTTCGTTAGAGAGAAGAATGGTTTTCTGTAAAAGGTTCTATATTCTCACTTTGTGTAAATGGGATTATAATTTCTCGATCCATAACACATCAATGTAATTCATACATATGCGTGCAACCCAAATGGCTTATACAAATGTTTATAAAAAAAGTCACTTTTAGTAGGAATTATGTTTATGCTATTATTAATTATTTATGTTCATTATGCCAAAAGATATATGATATTATATAAAATTATAACTCTTTTTTATGGTATTCTTCTGTAAATATGCTAATCTTATTTGAATCTAAATAAAGCCATTATTAAAAGTGTCTTCAGAAATTTCAAGGAATGTCATTATGGGGTGTTATAGAAATATACAAAATCAAATATATTTTTTTAATAGATGCACATCACTTTTTATATCGTAATAATTTATCTCAATCTAGATAGTTCATCTGAAATATTTCTTCTAATTCCATATTATTTTTAATATTTTGATTCATCGTTGTAATAGATAAATATTACAGTTTTTGAAAATAGTTTTGATAAATGATGACAACAATACCAGCCATTGGAACAACTTCAATATATGGTTGGTAATAATTTTAACACTGGTATTAGAATGTACACGTTCGACACAATACACTAAGAACTTTGTCTTATGTTTTTTATAATTATAGCATCTGTTTCAGTGGCCGCATGGTCTAAGGCGCTACTCTTGTGGTAGACTTGTCTGACAATGACGGGAAGATTGATGTTTATTTAATATTTGTCATGTGTACTGACTGTAGTTTTTCCAGTCACCCTCCACGCAAATGCGGGTTCATTCCCTTCAAATATAGCCTTCCTAATTACTAAAACTATTAGCATAATTGATTCTCTAGTGTATAGCATACTCGGATGGAAAGACACAGTGTTTAAAAAAATCATACTAACATATTTCTTTAACCATTTCCCATTTGTACAATTTATTCAAATTAGGGTCTATATAATAAAATATATATTTGACACTTTCTTTCAAGCTACAATGATAGTAGGATAGGTGTGGAGAAGGAAAAACTTAAAGAATACACCCCTATAGTTTCAAACATTCCCTTAAAGAAGGTTGGGAAATATTTAGGAAAATAACACTTCAGCATACACGGATGGGATTCGAACATTAGTCTAGGTGAGTTTTTTTTAGAACAGCATATAATACTGGTTCGGGTCATATCCTCATATACTAATTACTCTGATGTTTTTAGGGAATTAAAAAGTTATTATTAAATGATTTGTACCCACATTTCAAGGGAGGAAGGAAAACTATTATGGAAAAACTACCCTCATTACACACAGACTGAAATATATTCACTTAGATCCCACCATCATTGGAAGTCAAATCACTGCGAGAGTGATGCCTCAGACAATGTCGTCACATAAGCGGTTTGATTTATTTAAAAAAAAAAACTTAAAACTTTTCAGTTAAAAATTAATGGCTGTTGAAATTGAAATTTTTTTCACGAAAAGCTGTTTTTATCGCTATAGTCTGTTCCCTTATATCTTAACGAAAGAGTTTCAACTATTTTAGAAAAATTATTAAAATGTTTTTATTAATTTATCATTACATATATCCAGGACTCTTTCACGTCATATTACTATATCCCAGTACCGTTTGATTTTTACTTTATTTTCTATCAGAAAATCATTACTTTAATATTTCTAGAATAAACGAAACATTTGTTGACTTTTATACACATCGTTGCATGACCAGTATAATTTATATTGATAAAAAAAAAGTCTAGTTTTCAGGGTCAGACTGAACGCTATTCAGAAAACACGATATATATAATCACTAACTCTATTATCTATTGAAAACCTCATATCCTATCTTATCGACTTCTCTTTAAACAAAATGTTGGCTAAATCTATAAAATGTGACGTAGCATGACACAAAACATATAACAGTGCCACCATATCGAACCTAAATATCCTTTAGCGTCTGTATTATTTATGAATAGATGATTCTGAATATAATATCAAACTAATTAAAACACTCCTTGTCATTTTAGAACAATCTCTTAAGTCCCTCTTTAAAAAAATGTTATTTAAAAGAAGACTTGATATATTCAAATATTTACTTGGATTAGAATGGTGAAACCTACTCTGAAACTACGTTTAATATGCATTTTGTAGACAATAAATAAATTATTAGAGTAAAATTGTGATATTTTTAATCCAAACTGAAAATGTTTATATGTTTGTTATACATTTTGTGACAAGCCATATTTTAAAAAAATAACAAAAAAGTGATATTTTTTTAAATATATACAAAATGTATCTCTGTGTTTCCTCCATATTATCTCTCACACGCAGTACGTCACACTTAAGTTTGATTGAGAACTAATCGTTTCGTGGCCTAATTTCTTGATAGCACTTCTCCAGCCAGATTTGGTGATTACATGTTGTGCGGCGTCATCCAAGAGTTATAATGGCCTGCCTATGACGAGGTGTTTGGGGATTTTTTAATCCTCATTCATACTAAAGGCGATTTATCCTTACTAATTTTACTTTCTCTCTATATCTCTCAACATGAATGTGGCCACACAACCTTAAAACTCAATCTTAAAAATTTGTAATTATTAATGTAATTAGTACGAGCTATTGGTAGTAGCACGCTGTGCCAAAATAACCATTTTGTTTAAGTTTCTTTCTACATGCTTACATAAAAAGCGAGTATATATCCTCTAAAATTATTTATTTCCCATACTTATAGTGCGGGTGTAAGGAACTAGAAAAAAGACCAGTATTATTACAATTCCTAAAGAATTTTTTTTATGTAAAAATAAATCTAATATTGCTTCACATCATACTTAGTTTAATTTATTTCACATTGCGTTATCAACATTTTGTCTAATATATGAAAAGAATGTCCTGACATTGAACGACATATTTCTCTCTTTATTTTAAAAGTTTCTCATCTAATGCCATCATGGTAATGGCAGATATTCAACAGTTGTTGATATCAACTTGTGAAGAAAATTAAACTAAATGTTTCTAATGGAGTGATATTTGATTTATTTTGGGGCAAATTAAAGATTTAGCTATACAAACTCTAAATACTTAGGCCTTTTATCGCGTGCCTCACATTTCCACCTTAAAGTTTGTTTTATATGTATAGTCCTAATCTGTTTGGAACCTTTCAGCTCAATCTTGAACGCTTATAAATCCATTAACCACTATACGAGAGAATTTATGATAGATGGACGACACTAAGTTATGATTAAATCATTGAAAATAATTTGTATGTTCAGTTGTGATAAGACCATTGACAAAATAAATGTATTTGACCTAGAATGGAATAATATCTGTCTACATTTGAAAATGTCCAACCTATTTGAAAAAACAAAAACACATACCTTTTTTTAAGGGGAACACAAATTTAAGCGTGCTATTTGCATCCATCCAATCATCCTTTGCAAATTTTATAGTAAGACGATAAACAAATCCTGTTTTAATGATCAGGAAGAGTTCATGCTGAACGATTGAGAATATCTTCAATAATACAGTTCTAGATGTTCGAGTTTTTTTCACAGGGAACAATAAGCTAAGCTATGGTTCCTCTTTTCCTTCCCGAATTAATGTTGTTGATTTCAAGTGTGTTCTAGTGAAGTCTAGCTATTATTATGAAGAGTTTTCCAAAATGTCAGTTGTATGTTCAGATGATAGACCTAAGAATAGGAGCAACTGTTTTAACAGATGTTTTCGAGGAGTAAATGAGAGAAATAGGAATAATTTTGAAAACATATATCTTAATACTATAGATGAGTTATTATTTTCTAAGAAATCCTTATTTGATAAGATCATAATTACAATAAATTAATGTGAAAACCAAACCTTAAAAACTTTTGAGGTTGATTCAAACAATTCTCCACTCAATTTGTCCAACATATGCCCCAAGATGCTTTATGCGTATGTGCTACGTAAAATAGCCGAAGGGTGGAGACTTTTTACCAGATAGCATTCGAAATAACATAGCAAGGCATAGCTTGGCAGGGCTTAGATTTTTTCGTGAACCAAAACCTACAAATATATGGCCAGATATTTTTCTAAACTGTAGACTTTAATGATCTCAACTTTCAGTTTGAACCGAAATTAACTACTTTCATGGATTAACACACCTTAAGAAAATCATGTTTAAAATTTGACAATAAATGATAAATTATAAAGTTACTTAAACTTTTATTTTTTACTTCATAGTTACCGTATTAATGCTGAGACTTCATGGCGTCGATTTTGAAATATAAGGATACGTCAATTAGCCTATCATAATACGTAGAAAACACATTTAAGACACACACTTCAAGTTTACTATGAACATTTAATAAATTAAAAATATAAAAAATACATAAAAAAATTTAATAAATACGTAATATGCAAAATAATGAGTGAAGGCCTAAAAATAAGTGAAGACGAACTGTTGAATAAAATCTTCTCGAAATTGATTTTTTTTTATAAATATTATCTACCGTCTGATACTAGTTGTTTTAATAAGAACCAATATTATATTATATACTTTAATGTAGTCTATGAATTGTTTTATTACTTTTTCGACTTTGATTAGAAAATAAGTACTACGCTTTTGGACGTCTCAATTATCTAATAATAATAATAATGATAATAATAATATTAATATTAATATATTATTAAATTATTATTAATATTAATATATTATTAAAATATTAATATTAATAATAATTTAATAATATATTAATATTAATATTTTAATAATATTATATATTTTAATATTAATATTAATATTTTAATAATATTATATATTTTAATATTAATATTAATATTAATAATAATATTATATATTTTAATATTAATATTAATAATAATAATAATATTATATATTTTAATATTAATATTAATAATAATATTAATATTAATATTAATATTAATAATAATATTAATATTAATAATAATAATAATTATAATATTAATAATAATTATAATATTAATAATAATAATAATCATAAAAACATTGTACCTCTATAAACAAAAATAATATACAATCTGAAACAAATTCAATCGATAAAAGTACTGTACCGGTAGATATAGTTCAATTTGTTGTTTGTTTTGTATACCAGTAAAGAAGTTCCTATATGTTGTGTAACGTTGTGTATGACTATAATATGGAAAGCTACGTGTCCTTATGCACTTGAAATAATACATTTAACACTTGATATAAAGCTATTTCCACAGTTATCCAAACGTTTCTGAAAGCATTGGGTTTACTTATATCATCAACTCAGGTATTTCTTATCATTACTAATTTTTTCTTCTTTTAATTATGTTTTAAAATATTTAATAACATGATTTAACAGACATTTTAAATTTAAACAAAAAATTCTATTATAAATAGTGAGAGAGTTTTTTAATTTTGTTTATTTAATTTTAGAATCAATTCAAATTTAAAATACTATTAAACGATTCATATAATGAAATATAAACTAATTATAACCGAAGTTTTCAACACTTATTTAATAGGCCTTTCGAATATCAATATTATCTCATAATAAATAAATAAATAAATAAATAAATAAATTAGTAATGTGTTACTAATACCTTCCATGGTAGGTACGGCTATCAATTGTCCCGATTCAATTACCTGATCAATAGTATCATTATCGGGATAGTAATGGGGTTTCGTAAATTAACTGGTTAAGCTTTCCTGATATGCATTTAGTACTATCAAGCTAAACATCAGACACAAAACCACAAAACAACAAAACATTTTTGAGTTGTTGAAACCACTGGTAGAACTGTCGCCCCGCTCACAAACAGACGAACAGTCTCCAAGATCATTTCACTTTCGAAGGTCGAGTCTTTTCTGAACGGATTCCAAAACAATTTAATAATTGATATAGTGCAGAATAAAGCTATCCAACAACTATTGGTGAAAGCTAATATTATATTCATATATTTTGGAACGCGTTGAGCTTTTGGGACAAGAAATGTTAAACCAGTTGTCCCTTGATAAATTGTTGATGTAAATATATTGTTTGGATATTTAAAGAAGACGTATCCAAATATATCCGGCACTATATCTTAACTATAAAAGCTATTCTTTACACTAGAATTGTCGCCAATATCTGAAGTGTAATCTTTCCTCGCAACTACTAACATTGTTCAATTTAAATATTGCACAAACGGTTTTATATACATGTAGGGAGATTTAAGGTGTCCCGCTTTTAAACAGTAAGCAGATCTATCCTCTGATACCTTTATATCGTAACCATTAATTCCTTTTTCATTAAAAAAAATCCTTCAGATCTCTCTACTACTCTTATGTTTTTAACCCCCCGTTCATCTCCCTCATTTCCACCAGATATATTCGGTTTCGTTTACTTCTATCACCATGGCAACCTATACTTTCTTATGTTATTACTCTCTTCAGCATGTCGCATTTCACACACACTCAGTCCCCATATTCCACTCAAGACACCAATGTCGCTCTCGCAATACGACCTTGGTAAGCTTGCTTGTTTTTATTCTATACATCTCTAATAATTCCCACAATGGTAACATATTCTCTTTAACATTTTCGATTTTCTATTTGGCTTCCAAACAATATTCCTATAATCTCGTTTTTAGCGCCATGATTATGATACCATATATCGAAACAAGTCGGCATTAATTCAATCGACGTAACACGCCGATGCCAACCAAGGAGGAAGGGAACCCAATACATGTTAAGATTTCGTATCACCGTTTAAATAGATTTTCAGTAATTTATTAATTTGTTAACCACTCATGTATACTGAATAATTCCATTACTCAATACTTTCAAATTTAATTACACCTGCCCATTTCGTTCCATGGTTTTTATTATTTTTATCCAATGTTATTTACGATTATTTATATCAATCTAAATATTGTATAAATGGTTTTTATAAATGTTTTAAGGATGAAAGTTAATATCTAACCTGGTGGTTTTCTTCAAAGATATTTTAAATTTTAATTAATATCACATATTTTTAAACATGTACAACTAGTAGAAGTGTGCTATTGTATTATAATTGTCATTTTGTCAAATGTTCATGGTTTTTATCTTGCTTTATTATACAACCTACCACATTTTTAATTTTTAACTTAAATAAGTGGTCCGCTATCTTAACTACGATTTTGTTACTCCTTACTTACAAATCTTTAGATTGTTTTCTAAAATGATCATTCAGTTTGCCTAAAAATGTATCTTTGTTTTTTGTAAATTTTTTTTGACAGGTCCGAAAACGAGCCATTGTTAAGGAACTGATTGAAAAATAATGCCGTTGGACTTGTGCTTTGTGAAAATAAGCGAGTTTTTTTTATATGTTGGAATGTAAATTAATACTAAATTTAAAATATGATATTCATCCCATAATTTACTACAAACTTCTTTATATGTAGCCATTTCATTAATATCCTTTGACGTAATTATTAATATAAATGGTGTTCTCGCGTGAACAAGGAATGTTTCTTTAAATTGTTCTAGTCGCACCTAAAAAATAGGATCATAATGTTCTAAAAACCAAAATACCACTTTTGGTATTTCTATTTTACCAATCAAAATCACTTTTTATTGAAACATTTCTTTTATTTCCATAATATTGTGCTCATTTATAGTTAATGCTAAAGTAGGGAAATATTCAATTTGTTTGAACAATTGAGTTGAGATTGGGAAAATGTTATCTTGAAAAACGACTGTAGCCTGAGGCCTAGGCTGGCTATTTTGTATTATTTCACCTATGTAGTGAATATTTTCTGAGAAGTTGTAAGAGTAATTAAAAGGTCCAAATGAGTCACTTAGTCTGTTTTCTACGTTTATGTTTAAGCTTAGCAGCAAAATAACTTATATATCTTTTATTTTAAATATTAATTTATTCCTATAATGCAAAATACTATTAATAAACTATCAATATGTATTTTAACGGAACATATTAACACTTAATAAACCACTGCGATTTAGTTTTTATCTATTAATGTATCTTCAATTTGTGAAAATTATATGAGATTATTCGATAAAATCTGATGTATATAATAATAAATAGCTCTATTGCATTTCGCTCAACGCTTTTTTACTAACTGAATATGTGACAAATGAGTATGATCTCTGTTTATTTTTTCTACACCATTGATCAATATTTAAGCTTTTAGACATTAATATTAAACCAAACAGGTATATAATTGTATAAGTTGCATTCATATTACTCCGTGTCATTTTGTTGTCGCCATACATTATCCCTGCACGATCATAGGGGTGTACAGGGTCGTGGATAAAACAGTATATATCCTGGTTGCCATGTTGTATTTGGTCAGCTGCAACTCTAACTAATGAAAATCAATAAATCTATTTAATAATAAATTATAGTTTTTATTCATTCATAAACAAAATGATGAGTAAGTTTAGGAGATCCTAGAAAAAATATATTTTCTTAACATATGACGTCATTAAATATAAACAATTCCATTTTTGTCTATTGGTGGTGTTTATAAAAATTATATTGATGCAAATGTTTCAGAATTTTTTAAATAAAAACTGACTTCTATTAGATACATAATCTACAAAGTTATTAGGTCCAGGATCATTTCACAGACCTGAATATTTATATAATAAATAATCAACGATTGTCCACAACAATTATACTTTTATCTGTAGAAAGTATAAACTGATGGTTTTTTAAGTTGATTAAATAACAATGTAACTACCTGTAATATTGCTGTAATGAACGCAAGATTAAACTTACTCACGGGACTAATTAAAATACTTCACATAATTACTTCAGATTACATTGCAACACAATTTAAGTTGTATTAATATAATTTATGGTAAGGGTTAGTCAAATTTGTAGATACAATAAGTTTGGAACTTTCCAGTTCACCCCTGCATGCTTATTGTTCCATTATCTACTCTACAAGATCATTACTTAATGATTAAATCAACTAAGTGATGATTAAATCTGCTTAGAAACCTTTTTCATGTTAAGTCGTATACAGTCCAGTTGAATCGAAATCAATAAAAATGTAAAATATATTCAGACAGAGACTAAAATAAACCTTTGTCTGCTTTTGAAAATAAATGGTACGGTGCACCGCACAGACTTTCTCTCTCTTTCTATAAACTCGTAAGATTTCTGAACGGAATAATGTACATTGTATCATCACCACTCCACATAAGAACACGCATAAAATAATATACAATGATATATAATCAATGAGAAAAGAGGCGCATCTTTGTCCACCTAAGAGCATTTCAAACAGTTTAATGTCTTCCACAAGGGTCAACACTTCGTATTAAAATTTCGATTTCTGGTTAAAATTTTAACTTTTTATAAGGTGTTGCACATCTTCAAGTCATCGCATTGATATTTAATTATTCATTTATACATTTTGACCAATAAAAAAATGTAAATATTGACTATGGAGTCTAAAATGGAGATAGATCATTGCTGTGCAAACATTTCTCCTAAGAGCTTTAAGGAAAAAAACATACTTTTTTAGATATTTATATTTAATTACTCTATGACATTGGAGAATTATTGCGTTAAGACTTAAGTAGTATATGTTTACAACTAGAGCTCACAAAATTGTATTAATATATTTGCAAATATCTCAGAAACTGTTGCTTTTATAAAAATATATGTCAAAAAAGAGTGTTTTATTTCTAATAGTCCCACAATTTTGCAATGATAAGTTTTTTAGTTTCTCAAATAGTTGTGGAGATACGAAAATTAACGCTTCTGTAAAGTACCCTAAAAATCATTTTCATAGGAAAATAAAAATAGCCAGTTTATTTATAATCTTAATCAACGCCTAGATACGAATTTTAATCAAAATCGTTTGAGCAGATTTTGAGAAAACCACATTTTTCTCTTTTCAACCTTCAGTAAACTACCCTTAATTTTAGGGGTAGATATCCAATTCCAAAAACCCCTCGGGACAACCCTATGAAAACCCTAGATATCAAGTGGCAGCTCAATCGGTAAAATAGTTTAGGCTCTAGTTGGAGGTACAGACAGACAGACAGACAGACAGACGCAAATTCAAAAACCACTTTTTCGGATTCAGGAAGTCATGAAATGTCAAAATTCATCAAAATCTCGAGTTCGATTTTTTTGACGATCACCATACTTTCTCTACCTGTAAGATAGAGAGAAAGTAAAAGTGTTCTACCGTTCCCTCTCAATTTAAAATATGTTCTACAAAGATTTTTACCCGAAAACCTATCAACCCAAGCCTCATTTAATTTAACCAACCATACGTTAAAATTTAATAATAATAATAATAATAATAATAATAATAATAATAATAATAATAATAATAATAATAATAATAATAATTTCAATTTCCTTTATTATAGTGCCGACCAACAGTCGTAAGACCTATAACAGGCCAGTACTGAAAAGCACACAAGTACATACCCTACAATACATACATTTACATAAGAAAACATGATAGACAAAAAATGGCCAAATAATGCCATATACCGATAAACAACCACGAGACCAAAAAGTAGTTAATAATGATAAGAATAAAAAGTAACATTAAAAATAAATACGGTAATCAAATAGTGGTTAAAAGCAGTAATATTATGCAAAAAATATATCAGAATATTGTAAACTTAAACAATGTAAATTTAAATAGTATTAAATAATATAGGCAGAACCTCTACAAGATAAAATTATTGATATGGGATATCCTTAAATAACTCTCTGAGTTTAGCTTTCCTTTTATGATAAAAGTCGAATTCGACAAATCTAGAATTGGCACTATGGATACAACGACCTATAGGGCTTACCTTGTAAGAGCTATTAAGAAAAAAAAAATTTTGATTACGAGAAGCCCGAGAAGGGATAAGAACGCCTACATGATCAAGGGCAAATTTGCAAGAAATTATGTTATTGAAAATATTAAAAACAAAAAGGGTATCACAATAAAGTCTACGCGAGAAGAGAGTTTGGAGCCCTAATAGGTTTCGAATTCTATCATAATCATAATAAATCCGGTTACTAAAGTATTTATCATAGCATGCAGCAACAAATTTTCTTTGAACGTTTTCTAACCTAAGAGAGTCAGTTAAGGTAATGGAATTCCAAGCAACAGTAGCATATTCTAACTTAGATCTAACCAGGGCATAATACAGACATAAAAAACAGTCAACTTTCTTAAATAATGAAGTAATAAATTTAATAAGCCCAAGTGGTTTCAATGACTGGGAAATGACATGGTCAACATGATAGTGGAAATAAATTTTGTTATCCAGGAGGACACCAAGATCATTAATACAAAGGGTGCGAACTATGTTATCACTGCCCAATTTATAAGTAAAAAAGAAAGGATTAGTTTTCATAGTGAAAGATATAGATTTGGTCTTAGATTTATTGATAGACATTCCATTTTCCAAAGACCATTGTAGAATACCATTTACATCATTTTGTAAATCTATACAATCTGCAATTGATTTGATAGTTTTAAATAATTTTACATCATCAGCAAAGAGTAAATAACTAGAAGAGTTCCAATATTTACCAATGTCATCAATAAACACATTAAAGAGAAGAGGACCTAAATTAGACCCCTGTGGTATGCCACAGGGTGCTAAAAATGTATTTGAGCTGTGTGAATCAATTTTAATAATGAATGATCATTCATGCAAATAACTGCTGAACCAATTTACATATGAGTGAGAAAGTCCAAAATTACCAAGTTTAGCGAGAATAAGATTATGCTGACATAAGTCAAATGCCTTACTTTGGTCAAAATAAATAGTATCAACCTGACCTTGGGCGGAGGTTGAGGGGCAACATGCCCAAGATATTCTACTAAATTAGTTACAGTAGATTTATTTTTTATAAAGCCATGTTGATTATCTGAAAATTTATTTTTAAGTTGGTGAAAAGTATGCTCATGTATGATTTTCTTGAATACTTTGGAGAAAGTGTTTAAGAGAGAAATTGGTCTATAATTACAAACATTTGTTTTTACCTCCTTTCTATAGATAGGTATGACAACAGATTGTTTCCATGTACGAGGAAAAGTTTCATTTGACAGGCTAATGTTAAAGATATAGGCTAACAAAGGGCTGAAAATGCTGGTACAGCCTTTAACAATAAAACTTGGAATTCCATCTGTCCCGGAACATCTAGAAGAACTCAATTTTTTAATAGCATTAGCAACATCCAAGGGTGTAATGTGGCATGGATACAAGGGCGCGCTAGTTTCAATAACGGGCAGGGTAAAACAGGAATAGCTGAATTATAAACGGAATGAAAGTAGGTCCCAAACTCATTAGCAATTAATAAAGGATCCGCTATAGATTTGCCATCAATTTCAAGGTTGGATGGGAAAACTTTATTCGTACGATTATTTTTAACAAATTTCCAAAAATCTTTAGTTTTGCATTTAATACTATTTTCAATTGAGTTTATCCAATTGGCTCTGTCTATAATCAAAGAAGTTTTAACTAATTTACGAAAGTGAGAAAAATGTTAATAGAATACACTTTTATTTGTTATTTTAAGCTTTTTGAAAAAATGTTTTTTTTTTTACTAATATAGTATTTGAGTGTAGAAGAAAACCAATTACGATATTTGGATGAATTAAGAATATTAGTTTGAGGAATATTCGTTTTGATTTTCCTTTGGACTAACTTGGTAAAATTATCTACAGCCAAATTAACATCCGTAGTAATAATAATCTGTAATAATAATAATAATAATACTAAAAATAATTTCCAGTTTATTGACTATGCACCATAACGCCGATAATATTTGTATCTCTGGTATCATTAAGTCTTTAAAGCATTTATTGGGTTAAGTGACCTTTTTAAAAATTATGTTTTAACAATAGATTATATAATTTCATCCTTCTTAACCCTATAAAAATATGTTAAGTGATTTTTTATTTTAAACTATTAATCTGCCCCTTACATCTCTTTCTCTCTTTTCGTTCTCTCTCTCTATCTCACATAGTCACACAGACACACACACACACACACACACACACACAACACACACACACACACACACACACACACACACACACACACACACACACACACACACACACACACACACACACACACACACACACGATGAAACCCAATGGTGGTAATTTTTTTTTACAATAGTGAATATTAAAACTGTTATTTGTATTATATTTCTTACGTTCAGTTTAATGAAGAATTGAAGATATAAATTATCTTTACACAGTATGAAAATTAGTAAAAAATCAATAAATGTTATGCAAAAGATTCTTTGGAGGAGTAAGGGACCCTTAAAAATGTTAGTACCAGAAATGACCCTGTTTTAAAATTCGAAGGGGAATGATCTAGTTGTAATTTAGTGCCGTCTTGCAACTCGTGTTATGTATGGACGATTATTTGGTAGATGTTAATGTATTGTATTGTGTATGTTTTTTGTCAGACTTCTCGTAGGAAATATGTCGTTTTATAGACGTTTTGCATCAACATAGCCACACTCAACTAGTCCATAGTTAAAATGTATAACTGTACATCTTATGAATTATTAATAATTACTTCTATTCGAATTCAAAGCAAAGTATCAAGTGTCAGCACGGTTAACTCTTAATAAAGGAACCAACTGAAATAATTCATAAATTTGATGATTTATATTGTGTTTACATAAATTTCTTAAATAAGATATCGGCCATTGTTAATAAACAGTTATTGACTGCCGAGGACGGTGAGATCAAGGTTCGAATCTAGGTCTAGTGAACTAGGGGTGGTTTCCCCTAACTGATTTTCCACTCTCCCTCCACGCAAATGTGGGCTCACTTCCCCTAAATTCAACCTTCCCAATTCTTAATACACTTGTTTAATCACTACTTAAGCATATTAACCAAAAAAGAAGTAAAACGCGATGGTTTGGAAAAAAAAAGTTAACAGTTAGGTGGAACTGTTTATATTAGTTCAGATTACCTAGCATATAATCCGTACGGGTAGTAAGACGCGTTGCCAAATAATAATAATACTACTAATCAGATTACCCTAACATCAAGTGGAAACAAAAAAATATTGTGAAACAAGTTCAAACAAATATAATATGCTCATACAAAAGTTTTTACTGTCTGTGTGCGAAGTATACATGTGAAGTCTTTTCTAAATGTAAAGTAATCTTGTAACTTGTTAATACAATGGAAGCTTGAGTGTCTTAATGCACTTGAAATAATGTTATTAGCAGTAATATGAAAACGTTTTTTAATGCCATAGAATTTACTTAGTAACATTAACTCGGGTATGTATAATTTTTCTCACTTATTATTTAATTTTGGTTGTGGGCAATTAAACATTCGTAATATGATAAGTTACATATTGAAAAAATGCATTTATATAATATATAAATAAACTAGATCGTGATTTATTTAATTTTATTTATTTTAGAACAAACTTAAATCACAAATATAATTAAAGAATTTATGTTCTGTAATATAGTATAGTCAAAACAAAAGTTTCGAATAACTTAATAAAAAGGCTTATAGCGTAGCAAGATTATATTAATCAAATACCAATAAAAGCTATTTTCTTTTTGAACAAGACTAAAAATTTAAAGGAATATTGCTATTTATTTGGTAGCAATCACCCTGTTCTTTTACCTTAAAAGTCAGCGAGCTTACCATACTTGGATCCACTATTTATTATAGTGTATATTTTGGATAATTTCTTCTAAGTTTCTTCTTTTGTGCCTTTATCTGTAACTGGTTTATAGAACAAATTTCAATCATAATGATAGTTAGGGTTTTACTTGGAGGCTTGAATGTTGAGTGTGATGATGATGATGATTAAAGTTAAATACAAATATTTTTACAAAATGAAGGTGTAATATGTTTATATATCCTTATATATACATTTACTTATATTATACACAAATTGCTATTTATAAATGGAATGAGCCAATTCTAGCCTAGGCCATGTTTTAAATTTATCACGATCATATAATATGATTAAAGGTTTCCTTTTAATGAAGGATTATCTAGAAACTGAAATGGATGGTGATCATTTACACTGTGTAAATCTTTAGAGCTATCAAGTTATCTCTTCTCACTATATTATGACCCTACTTTATGAATTATACCATAATGGAATAATTAAAAGTAGGCTTGATACATTACAAACTAAGAGGAGTTTAAACATGTTTTATTTAGATGGTCAACAAGAAAAGGAAATGGAACTGGCAGCCGCAATAGAAGCCAAAGTTAGAGGCAGTTTTTGGGAGTAAAAGGCTTGTGGCCGAAATACGACAGGGAGAGGAAACATACTAAAATGAAATTCAGAATTGTTATAAAATATTAAAACATCTGAGTTAGATCATCTCATTAAAAAGTGTAGGAGAATATAATTTTGATATTAATATTTTAAGTAACATTTAAAGCAAGATTTAACGGTCAAACCTTTCTTCAATCTCAAATAAATTTTAATCAAATTACTATAAAATTAATCTTAATTGTATTATGAATATCATTATCATTAGATTATTGTGATTAAACTTATAGGTATCCGTATTAACCTTTAATAAGAGTAAAAAGATTAATTATTTTATATGAGTTACATAGTTCTTATTATTGAAAACATTGTCTACATTACAATTAAATTATTTTTAACTTACTAGTCCTATAATAAAAATTAAATAATATTTTAAACATTGATTGTAATTCTGTTAAAATATTGTATGAGAATGTCAAATAATATCTCACAGATAAGTGAAATGGAACTGAGTGTTAGAACCTCCGAGAGAATGTAGAAAGAAGTCTGAACATGGCTGATACCCAATGGTTTCAGGTCTACTGACATTACTCTATTATGAACTGACAGCATTATTTCGAGCTTATCATCGCTATGCCACTTTTCACTGATGCCAGATTCATATATTCTTCGTATTATGTTATCAAATTTGTCTTGATAAGGTGAAACAAAAGGGAAGTGTAAAACAAGACGAAATAAATACGGAGATTCCTTCATGACGTGCATTAGAGGATAACCTTCTTCATAGTATTCATTGAGTTCTTTGTATATTTGTGTTGCTATAGAAGCATCAACAAACGCATATGTCTTATTAAAGGCAACCATGTCAAGTGCACTCTTCACATCAGGTACAAAATTAAATCTTTGAAAAAGCACTTTTACAACTTTATCATTTGAGTCAGAATTTTTCAATAAAACCTCAAAACTATTACTCGAACCCTCCATATTAGGAAAAGAGATCCTTAGTCCTGATTCCACCAACTGATCCATAGTATCGATATCAGGGTAGTAATGGGGTGTCGTCAAGTAACTGGTCAAACTTCCTTGATAGGCGTTTATTAAAATGATACTAAACCACAAACACAGAACAACAAAACATTTTTGAGTTGTTGAAACCACTGGTAAAACTGTCGCCCCACTCACAAACAAACGAACCGTCTCCAAGAGTGTTTCAGTTTCGAAGGTCGCGTCATTTCTGAACAGTTTCCAAAACAATGTAATAATTGGTAGAGCGCAGAATATGGCTATCCAACAACTATTGGTGAAAGGTAATATTACATTCATATATTTTGGAACACGTTCAGCCTTTGGTACAAGGAATGTCAACCCACTTATCTCTGGAGAGATTGTGGATGTAAATATATTTTTCGGATGTTTAAATAAGACATTTCCAAATATATCTGGCAATATATTCTTATTGTTAAAGCTATCTATCACACTAGAAATGGAGCCATTCTCTTTTGTGTTGTCTTTCTGCCCGACTGACCGCATTGTTCCGTTGATATGTTCTATTAACGTCTTTATGCAAAAATAAGGACGTTTGAGGTATTGTGATTTTAAACCATAAATACTTCTATCTTTACTGACCTTTATTTCATAGCCACGAATGTCAGTTAGTTTGTCTAAAAATATATTTTTACTCTTTTCATACTTTTTGAAAGGTCCAAAAACGATCCATTACCAAGAAACTGATTGAAAAACAATGCCGTTGTTTTAGCGATTTTTGAGAATAAGTGAATATTTTTTTCCATCTTTGGTACAGCAATTATTACTAAATTTAAAATATGATACTCATCCCAAAACCTATGACTTTCTTCTTTAAATGAGTTTATTTCATCAATATCTTGGGATGTAATTAATAATATGAATGGTGTTCTCGCGTGAACAAGTAACGTTTCCTTAAATTTTTCCAGTCGCACCCAAAATTTTTTACTATAATGTTCTACAAACCAAAATACCACTTTAGGTATTTCTAATTTACCGCTTAAAATTGCTTCTTCCTCAAATATTTCTTTAATCTCCATAATATTGTACTCATTTATAGTTAATGTCAAAGTAGGGAAATATTCCATTTGCTTGAATAATTCATTTGAAATAGGAAAATGGTTTTCTTGGAAGACCACTGCTGCTAATGGTCTGGACAGCTTTCTCTAATCATTTCATTGATGTAGTGGAATATTTCTGATAAGTCTTGACTTGTATTAAATTTTTCAATAGGTTCTTGTATTTTAGTTTCAATGATACCGATATAGTAAATAAGCAAAATATTGGTTATCAATTTCATATTAAATAAATCATTATAATTACACATTCACAAAGAGTTAATAATTCATTTATTTTTACCCTAGTTAAAATCAGTTATACCTATTAATTTTTAACCCTAGTTAGATTTACACATTATAAAACACTACATACATTTTATTTTAAATATGTGTATACTAAAATTTCTATCCAGTGTAAAAAAATTGTGGTGAAATAATATAGTAATGTTTTTAGAATCAAAATAATAGTTAACACTAAGTTTATTTCTTGACTCCTTCTCAGCAACTGATTTTATAAAATGTCCGCAACGTATAATATTATATGGTATAAATCAATAGTTGTATATTTTCACAGCAAATAAAACAACACCATTTTGTGCAAGAGACATTCAATTTATTCCGTGACCTGTAATATTGTTATGACAATGCAGTAGCGTGCATAAACCATAAGCATATATTATTCTGGGCTGCCTCGCTCCTGGAATTCCTGAGTAGCAAGATAAATATGGTATTATGTTAGAAATTCCTTTCGATAGCCACATGGTATTAAACTTCACTCTAAACACGCTGGACTTATTATGACGTAGAAGCTCGGTCCTTTAATTGCTTTCGTTAGAGAGAAGGATGGTTTTCTGTAAAAGGCTTTAATTTCTTCCTCTGCGTAAATGGGATTATAATTTCTTGATCCTCAACATTCCTCGTCCCTAACACATTAATGTAATTCATATATATGCGTGCAACCCAAACTGCTTTTACAATATGTCTCTAAAAATAAGTCACTTTTAGTAAGAGTTATGTTAATGCTTATATTAGTTTATTTATATTAATCAACCCAAAAGATATATAATATATATAAAATTATAACACTTTTTTAGGGTATTATTCTGTAAATATGCTAATTTTGAAGCTAAATAAAGCTACAATCCAACGGATTTCAGAAATTTCAAGGAATGTCACTTTGGATTGTTTTAGAAATATACTAAAAATCAAATAAAGTTTTTAATAGACCCAAATACTACAATTTATATCATAATTATTTATTACAATCTAGAGATAGTTCATTTGAAATACTTCTTCTAATTCCATATTATTTTTAATATTTGATTCACAGTTGTAATAGAAAAATATTCCAGTTTTTGAAAATAGTTTTGATAGATGATGACAACAATACCAGCCATTCGAACAAATTCAATTATATGGTTGGTAAATTTTTAAAGTGGTATTAGAATGTACACGTTCTACACAATACACTAAGAACTTTGTCTAATGTTTTTAATAACTATAGCACCTGTTTCAGTGGCCACATGGTCTAAGGCGCTACTCTTTTCGTAGACTTGTCTGAAAATGACGAAGAGATCGAGGTTTATGTAATCTCTCTCATGTGTACCGACTGTAGTTTTTTCTGGCACCCTCAACGCAAATGCAGGTATATTCCCTTCAAATATAGCCTTACTAATCATTAAAACTGCTAGCATAATTGCCTATTCAGATAGAAAGACGCAGTGCTTAAAATAAAATCATAATTAAAATATTTCTTATACCATTTCACTTCTATACAATTTATTCCAATTAGGGGCTATATTATAAAATATATATTTAATTGACACTTTTCTTTAATCTACAATGATAGTGCCATAGCTGTTGAAGAAGGAAAAACTTAAAGAATACACCCCTATAATTTCAAATATTCCCTTAAAGAAGGTTGGGGAAATCATTTAGGAAAATAACACTTCAGCGTACACGGATGGGACTCGAACATTTAGTCTAGGGTTTTTTTTTTAGCACAGCGTATAATACTCGTTCGTGTCATATCCTTATCTACTAATTACTCTGATGGTTTTAGGGAGTTAAAATGTTATGATTAAAGGATATGTACCCACATTTGTGTGAGAGGAAGAAAAACTATTTTGGAAAAACTAATCTCATTAAACCAGACCGACATATATTTGGGCTTGGATCCCACCATCATTGGTAGTCGAGTCACTGCGAGAGTGACGCCTCAGACCATGTCGCCACCTAAGTGGTTTGTTTTATTTAAAAAAAAAACTTAAAATTTTTCAGTTAAAAATACATGGCTTTTGAAATTGAAATTTTTTTCACGAAAAGCTGTTTTTTTTTTCGCTAAATTCTATTCCCTTATATATAAACGAAAGAGGTTATACTATTTTAGAAAAATTATTGAAAATAGAAAATGTATTAATATGTTTTTATTATGTTATCATTACATCTGTTCAGGACTCTTTCACGTCATATAACTATATCCCAGTACCGTTTGATTTCTACTTTATTTTATATCAGAAAATCATTACTGCAATATTTCTAGATAAAACAATACATTTGTTGATTTTTATACACATCGTTGCATGACCAGTATAATTAATATTGAAAATAAAAAGGTCTAGTTTCCAGGGTCAGACTGAACGCTATTCAGAAAACACGATATATATAATCACGAACTTTATTATCTAGTGAAAACCTCATTTCCTATCTTATGTGTGTTTTGTTTGACTAGAAAATACAGTATAAAAATTGGCGTGTCACATGCAAAAGGACTTTGTATATTTATTCGACTTCATTTTTTTTTTTTAAGTAGGCTAAGTCTATATAATGTGACACATAACATTTAACAGTGCCACCATATCGAACTTAAATATCTTTCAGCGTCTGTATTATTTATGAATAGATGATTCTGAATATGATATCAAATGAATTAATACACTCCTCTTGTCATTTTAGAACAATCTCTTTAATCCCTCTTTAAAAAATGTTATTTAATAGACGACTTGAAATATTCATTATCTACTTCGATTAGAATGGTGACACCTACTCTGAAACTACGTTCAATACGAATTTTGTAAAGAATAAATAAATAATTAGAATAAATTCGTGATATTTTTAATCCAAATTGAAAATGTTTATATCTTCGTTATCCATTTTGGGACAAGCCAAATATAAAAAAAGCGGTATTTTTTAAAAATTATATTAAATGTAGCTCTGCATTTCCTCCATATGATCTCTCGCTCGCAGTACGTCACACTTAAGTTTGATTGAGAACTAATCGTTTCGTGAACTAAACTCTTGATTGCTCTTCTCCAGCCAGATTCGGTAATTACATGTTGTGCGGCGTCATCCAAGAGCTAAAACTGGCCAGCATATGACGGGGTGTTTGGGTATGAGTAATTCTTATCCACACTAAAGGCGATTTATCCTTACTAATTTTACACTCTCTCTATCTCTCTTAACATGAGTGTGGCCACACTTCCTTAAAATTCAATATTAAACATCTTTAATGATTAGTGTAATTAGTATGAACTCCTGGTAGTAACACGTGGGCGCTAAAATGATTATTTTGTTTAAGTTGTTTCATTACATAAAAAGCGAGTATATATCCTCTAAAATACTTTTTTTCACATACATAGCCCTTTAAATAATATAAATAGACTAATATATACTTATAATGATGATGTAAGGAACTATAAAAAAAGACCAGTATTATTACAATTTCTAAAAAAAATTTTTTATGTCAAAATAAATCTAATATTGCTTCACTACACACCTAGTTTAACTTTTTCACATTGTGTTATCAAAATTTTGTCTAATATCAGTAATGAGTGTCCTGAAGTTTAACGACCCTTTTTCTCTTCATTCTAAAAGCTACTCATCTAATGCCATCATGGTAATGACATAATATATTGAACAATTGTTGATATCACCTTGTGAAGGAAATTAAAACTAAATGTTTCTAATGGAGTGATATTTGATTTATTTTGGGGCAAAGTAAAGATTTAGCTATAAAAACAGTAAATACCTAGGCCTTTTCTCGCGTGCCTCACATCCCACCTTAAAGTTTTTTTTTATATATGAATAGTCCTAATATGTTTGGAACCTTTCAGCTCAACCTTGAACGCTCATAAATCCATTAACCAATATACAAGAGAATTTATGATAAATGTAAACACTAAGTGATGATTAAATCTTTGAAAATAATTTGCATGTTCAGTTGTGATAAGACCATTGACAATATAAATGTATTTGACCTAGAATGGAAAAATATGTCTGCTTTTGTAAATGTCTTACCTAGTCTAAAAAAACACACCTATTATTATTAATTTGGGGGAACACATATTTAAGCGAGATATTTGCATATAGCCAACCATTCTTTGCAAATTGTATAGTAAAACGATAACCAATCCTGTTTTAATGATCAGGAAAGTTCATGCTGAACAATTAAGTATATCTTGAATAATACAGTTCTTGATGTTCGAGTTTTTTTCACAGGGAACAATAAGCTAAGCTAAGGTTCCTCCTTACCTTACTGAATTAATGTTGTTGATTTCAAGTGGGTTCTAGTGAAGTCTAGCTATTTCTATGAAGATTTTTCCAATATTGTTAGGTTTGTGTTCAGTTGATAGTACTAAGGAAAGGAGCAACTGTTTTTAACAGATGTTTTCGAGGAGGAAATGAGAGAATTAAGAATAATTTTGGAAATTATTATCTTAATATTAATGATGAGTTACTATTTTCTAAGAAATGCTTACTAGATAAGTTCCTAATTACAATACATTAATGTGAAAACAAAACCTTAAATAAGTTTTGTGGTCGAGTTAAACAATTCACCAAACAATTTGTCCAACATATTCACCAAGATGCTTTATGCGATGTGCTACGTAAGATAGCTGAAGGTGGAATGAGGAGATTTTTTCCCAGATAGCATTTGAAATAACATAGCAAGGCATAGCTTGGCATAGCATTAGATTTTTCGTAACCAAAACTTTCAAATATATTTGGCCCAGCTATTTAACTAAACAGCAGACAAATATCATCTCAACTTTCAGTTTGAACCAAGATTAACTCCTTCATGGATTAATACATCTTTAAAAAATTATATTTTAAAATTTGACAAATATATTAAATTGTGGGTTTTACTATACTCCTACATGAAAATACTTGATTTTTTTTTACTTCATATCTAACCAATTCATGGCGTCCGTGGCGTCAATTTTGAGGTATAAGGAATAAGTCAACTTGCCTATCATAATACGTAGAAAACACATTTAAGACACACACATCAAGTTTATCATGAACATTTTATAAATTAAAAATATTTATAATATATACAAAATTGTAATAAATACGTAATATGCAAAATAATGAGTGAAGGCCTAAAAATAATTGAAGACCCACTGCGGAATAGGATCCTCTCTTCGAAACTGAGTTTTTATTAGCGACTCTCTTCCATCTGATTACTAACTAGAATGATTCGCAAACGTGGTAAATAATAGGCTATTGTGTTCATATGTCATAAATGAGATATCATTAATTGTTTGTAAACAATTCAATGCTGGTTTTATAACTCAATCTCTTAAGATCATTGTCTGACCTAGTGGTCTAGAGTAAGGTTTTAGACTTCTCTGCTGAGGGTCCGGGTCTCAAGCCTCGGTTCCAGCACAGATCCATCTGATCGTCAAACCCTTCCTTCACCTCTGACAAGACGTGTATTAATCACAACTTGTGAATGTGAGGAATGCCAGGCCTCCACCTTGGTTCGGATTCCACGTTAAACTGAAGGTCCTACATTTCATCTCACAATCACCCTACTCTTACACATTAGCGTAAGTGTATACAACCCGAACGGATAGTAAGACGTGGTGCTAATAATAATAAAATAACATAGTAATTATGATGATGATAATAATCTTAAAAACATTGTACCCCTATAAACAAAAATAATATATATTCTGAAACAAATTAAATCAATAGAAATACTGTACCGATATATATAATTGAATTTGTTGTATTATACCAGTAAATTATTTCCAGAATGTTGTGCAACGTTGTGTATGACTATAATATGGAAAGCTACGTGTCCTTATCACTTGAAATAATACATTTAACACTTAATATAATGCCATTGCCACAATTATTCAAACGTTTCTGAATTCACTGGGTTTACTTATATCATAAACTCGATATTTCTTATCTTTCCTATTTTTTTCTTTTTTAATTTCTTCGAAAATATTTTAAAACATGATTTAACAGAAATTTCAAATAAAAATATATATTTCTATTATAAATAATAAATTGGAAAGTTTTTATTTTGTTTGTTTAATTTTAAAAGCAATTCAAATTTCAAATACTATTACACGATTCATATCATGAAATATAAACTAATTATAACAGAAGTTTTCAACACTTATTAAATAGGCTTTTCTATAACAATAATCCTACAAAACAAAACAAAACAACCAATAATCCTACAAAACAGAGTATAGTGATAAAATGTTCTCATTATATTTCATCTGTCACACAATTTATGTAATATAATAAAGGTTATTTAGTTTTATTTTCAATTAAATTTTCAAGCTTAAGAAAAAAATACACAAGTTTTTTTGATTATTTTATAGTTTACACATTTCACAGATTTTATTAACTAAGGTTAGGAATAACTGTGTGTTTAAAAATAATTGCATTCCAAACATTAAATATACCTCTGGTGATACAAAAATTTAAACACTCGTTTTAAGTCCAAGCCTCTTATCAACAAATCTAATTATTTTCGAATAATTTTATATTATATAAATCTACAGAGATTTATCGTTGATCTGTGTTTGCATTTCACGTAAATCAATCAAAAATTTTAGTCCATTTCACGCAAATAAACAAAAATTTTAGTGATGTGTTTCAAATTATTTCAAATCCTATTCTTTTATACTATTAATACATAATTACCAAAGCAAATAGCATTTACTATATATGATAATATTATCAAAAACTTTGTTATTTTATTATAAAATAAAATTAAAACTTATTTACAAAACCTAAATTTATATCAATCCCTTCTCCAATCAAAATATGTTTAGTAAAATTATTTGATATTAGTGAGCTAAAATTAAATGTTCCACTCATCTGTTTGATTATAATTGTAATACAATTACTAAATGATTAATTATAAAAACTGGATCTGCTGAGTATAGCAGCCAAACAATTTCCCTTTATTTAAATAATATATTTGTTTCTATTTAAAACAAATTACTCGCTGACGTATAACCCGAAATATTAGTAGGACGTAGCACTAAAAAATTGTTTCTAAAAATACTCGTTAATAATTAACATTTTTCTCTGAGTTTCGATGATAAGCTCAAATATTGTGGATATTTTGTTCGTTACTTTAATTGATAAAAAAACTGTATTTTATGTTTAGAGAAAAGTCTTTTGTTATATTTCAAATTTAATAATTCTATATATTACTCTCATATTATCTTAGGTGAATAATAAGCAATGTCGTACAAAAAGAGATACATTTATTCTATCAACTATCCACACAACAACAAAATAAAATTTCTAATGATAAACACATTAATATTTTAAGTTAATTGTGGATGCTCAAAAATAAAAAAATATAAAATTTTGCAATATATATATATATAATGATTCGCGAATTTCATGAAAAATGTTGTTTGTTAACACCGCCTATTACTAAACGTTCGAGCTATACGCTTATATACTAATTATACATGTAATTTATAGGGATAAGGATTAATATATTTAGAGGTAATTTACCTAAATTTTCGTGGATGGGATAGTGAAATTTTTTTTATTTATTTTAACTTAAATAAACCTGACTTAGGTTCGAATTTCTAGCTCACCGAAATCGATAGTCTATCGGTAGACCATGCAACCACTAAAGAGATTAATATGTTGTTGACGACTGTTAGACTAGATTTTGGTATGGTGAGATTGTTTATATCAGTAAATACATTAGTTATGACATATTAAAATACTTTTGAGTGCATTTTATGACATGCTTTTTAACGTATTTTTACAAAAATTATAATTTCTATGTGAATTTTAAAATATTTTAAAATTATCTATAAGTTTATTTTGAAAATTTCTAGTTTGAAATTTGTTCTGTATATTTGTGGAAGTTAACATGACAAAAATAGTTTTTGCTCAAACCTCATTTGGGAGTTATTATCCTGTCTTAGAGACCATGATTTAGCCAATTTCAAATTTCATCAAGCAAAATAAGAAGAATGTATTTTAGGGAAGTTAAATTTTAAAAAATCCAAAATTTTTTTGTTCATTTATAGGTAAATAGTTAATAGCAACATTAGAATTAAATTTACATCAATAAAATGAGCCGATTCCATCTAGACCATGTTTTAAATAAATCACAGGCAATTTACATAATAAAAGGTTTCCTTTATAATGAAGGATTGTCCAGATACTGTAGCATATAATGATTATATACTCTCCAGTCACCATGAGATACTACCTTGACAGATCACATTATGGGTCTATCTTTTGAGGTATAAGATATTGGAACTAATTCAAGATAGACCTGTTAAGTTACGAGTTAATGAAATGCACATTCTTCTTTTCTTTTTAGTTTGATAAACAAGAAAGGGAAATTGGACCTGCCATAGCGTAGGGGATGCAACCCTAAGTTTGAACAGGTTTTAAACGCAAGAGGTGGGGTGGTGGTGGATTCTACAGGGATGGGAGCCATAATAAACGAATATCTGACAAGGCTCTATACAATATATAAATGTTTGAACATTGTCATCTAAACAAAAGTGGGGTAGTATATTAAATTTGTTATTAATATTTATGTAACATTACAAAGAATAATTTAATCGTCATAATTTTCTTACATATTAACTCAAATAAAATTAATTAAAATAAACAAAAATTAGAATATTACCGCTAAACTTTATAGATATGCATAATCTACTAAAATTTAAAAGAGTAAAGCTATAAATTTTTTTCGTGCCCAAAATATTACAAATATTTTATAAAATTGTCTAGATTATCAGTAAATTATATTTCTCTTATAGTACAGTAAAATATATTAAATTACATTTAAAAGTGTTACTTTATTTCTGTTAAAATGTCTCAAAATAAGGTCAACAAATATCTCACAGATCAGGGGAAATAGAACTGATGTTAAACCTCCAAGAAGAATGTAGAAAGAAGTCTGAACATGGCTGATACCCAGTGGTTTCAGGTCTACTGTCATTACTCTATTACGAACTGTTAGCATTATTTCGTATTTAACATCGTTTTACCCTTTGCATTTATACCAGCTTCAAATATATTTCTTATTGTGGTATCTAGTTGTCTTGGTAAGGTGAAACAAAGGGGAAGTGGAAAACGAGACGAAATGAATATAGAGATTCCTCCATTATGTGCATTAGAGGATAACCTTCTTCATAATATCGTTGAGATTATGTACAGTTGTGTTACTAAAGAACCATCAACAAACACATGTGTCTTATTAAAGGCAACCGTGTCAAGGGCACTTCTCACATCAGGTACAAAATTAACTCTTTTATATAGAGCATTTAAAAAGTATCATTTGGTTCAATAAGTTCCACCAAAGATACAAAACCATCAGTAGAACCCTCGATGTTAGGAACAGCGATCAATAATCCTGATTCCAGCAACTGATGTAGAGTATCTATATCAGGGTAGTAATGGGGTTTCGTCAAGTAACTGGTCAAACTTCCCTGATAGGCGTTCAGTACTATCAAGCTAAACATCAGACACAAAACAAATAAACATTTTTGAGTTGATGAAACCACTGGTAGAACTGTCGCCCCACTCACAAACAAACGAACAGTCTCCAAGAGCGTTTCAGTTTCGAAGGTCGCGTCTTTTCTGAACAATTTCCAAAACAACGTAATAATTGGGAGAGTGCAGATAATAGCTATCCAACAACTATTGGTGAAAGGTAAGATTACATTCATATACTGTGGAACACGTTGAGCCTTTGGCACAAGAAATGTTAGACTAGTTGTGTCTGGGGAGATTGTGGATGTAAATATATTTTTCTGATGTTTAAAGAAGATATTTCCAAATATATCTGGCACTATATTCTTATTATTATATCTATCATTCACAATAGAAATGATCCATTTTCTTAGTATCGACTTTCTGCCCGATTATTAACAATGTTCCGTTAATGTGTTCTATAAACGTCTTTATATAGAGGTATGGAGGTTTATTGTATACAGATTTTAAACCATAAATAGGTCGGTCTTCAGTGACCTTAATTTTGTAGCCACAGATATCATTCAGTTTGGTTAAAAATAAATTTTATTTTTATTAATATATTTTGAGAGATCAGAAAACGATCCATTACCAAGAAACTGATTAAAATACAGTGCCGTTGTTTTAGTGATTTTTGAAAATAGGATATTTTTCTCTGATTTAGGTACATTAATTATTACTGAATTTAAGATATGATATTCATCCCAAAACCTGTGACATTCTACTTTAAATGTGTTTATTTCATCGATATCTTGGGCTGGTAATTATTAATATAAATGGCGTTCTCGCGTGAACCAGAAATGTGTCTTTAAATTTTTCTAGTCGCTCCCAAAATTTTGGACTATAATGTTCTACAAACCAAAATACCACTTTAGGTATCACTAATTTACCGTTTAAAATTACTTTTTCCTCAAACATTTCTTTCATATCCATAATATTGTATTCATTTATCAGTTAATGCTAAAGTAGGGAAATATTCCATTTGCTTGAATAATTCATCGGAAATAGGAAAATGGTTTTCTTGGAAGACCACTGCTGCTAATGGTCTGGACCAGCTTTCTCTAATCATTTCATTGATGTAGTGAAATATTTCTGATAAGTTGTGACTTATATTAAAATGTTCAATAGGTTCTTGTATTTTAGTTTCAATAAAACTGATATGATATATCATAAACATATTCATTATCACTTTCATCATTACTAACACTTTATTTTTACACAGAAAAAATATTTATTACTCAATTAAAATTGTTCTCGCACTAGAAAAATTATCACTTTATATTACGCTGCATTTAAATATAAATAAAATATATAGTAACCGGTCCACATACTTTGTGGTAAAATTAGTTATGAAATTATATTGTTAAGTTCTTAGACTATAAATACATTTGTTTTGAATTTACATATTAAAGATTTTATAAATAAAATAATTAAATAGCAGGACGGTTTATTTCTAGACTCCTTCTCCGTAAATTGATTTATAAAATTTCAACACCTTGTTCGTATTGTTTTAATACCAAATTGTTCAAAATTTGTATATCTAAAAGGAGAAAAAACCTAATTTCTTTAAAGCGATATTCAATTTAATATTGACCTGTAATAATGTTATAACAATACAGTCCGGTGCACGCACGAAGATTAAATACTATTCAAAATCTTGTCTTGTTCCTGGAAAACCTGAATAACACAAGGACAATTATGTATCAAGAAAATGAATCACTTCGATAACCAACTGGTTTGAATATTAACTTTTGCAATACACTGTACTAATTATGACGAGTATATTGGACCTCATTTCCTTCGTACTTAAGAGAAATGGATTTCCTTTAAAATGGTTTTACTCTCTTGCTCAATGCGTAAATGGGATTAGAATTTATCTATCCTCAACCATAGTTATCCTTAACACATTAGTTTAATTTGTATATAGTAGTATAGCTCATACAGGCAGTTAGACGTATGGGTAAAAAAATTGTTTTTAAAAATTAATTTTTTTCTCTGCGTTCCTTTGATAAGCTCTAATATTTTATGCATTTTGTTCTTTACGGGAGCAGAATACCATACGGCTACAAGAACTGTGGAAGAGACAAATCATAGGGCAGATGCTGATCAAATTCTGCCAGTGGAATGATCTGTTGGTAGGTGACCTGGTGGTCTAGGGGTAAGGTGTCAGACTTCTGTGCTGAGGGTCCGGGGTTCAATCCTCGGTTCCGGCACAGATTTATCTGATTACAAACCCTTCCTTCACCTCTGACAAGATGTGTATTAATCACAACTTGTGAATGTGAGGAATGCCAGGCCTCCACCGTGGTTCGGATTCCACGTTAAACTGTAGGTCCTCCATTTCATCTCACAATCACCCTACCATTGCACATTAGCGTAAGTGCGTATAACCCGAACGGGTAGTAAGACGCGGTGCTAATAATAATAATAATAATAATAATAATAATAATAATAATAATAATAATAATAATAATAATCTGTTGGTGACGAACACCTGGCTCAACAAACAGAAGAAAAAACTATTTACATGTAAGAACCAAGGCGACACCAGTACGTACCAACTAGACGACATTCTTGTCAAACAGCAATTCAGGAATAGAGTGAGGTATATGAACACATTGACATGTTCCGAAATTGATTCTGACAACAACCTGCTTGTGGCTTACATTGAAACAAGACTGAGGAGGATCAGGAAGTTAAGTAAGAGGAAACCGAATTGGGACTTGGCAAGAATGAAATTGTGACAAATTATTTAGAACAAACTTCAAATGAGTGAGAAAAGAGAGTGTAACTGTGGAATGGAGCTGGAATAGTGTTAAGAATATTTTTTAGAAGGTACGAGTTGCCAATTTTGGACAAGTGAAGAGAGCTGCAAGTAAGCTCTATGGTAAGCAGATATATGTTTCTGAAAATGAAAGGAAGAAGGAAATGGTAAAACTTCAACCAAGAAAAATGTATGAGGCTAAACAATGATTTACGGAGAGAAGGAGACAAATTGGTGAAATGTCATACAAAGAAGGTATGCGATGCGACTATCAACTGTAAGAAAAGTAAAATATGATCTGCTGTACCAGAAAGCAATGGAACTGGTAGAGAAAGAAACCAAATGTACATGCAATAGAAATTGGATGCCCCAAAGGTCATTAGCTGACGGATCGTATAATGATGTATAGTATATATAGAAAATGTATATAATAACTGTATGATTAGGAGATTCGACCAAATAACATAAAGATTGAAAAATAAGACTATGTAGAGAAGAGATGAAAAAGGACTTGCAAAGAGTGATGTGGGGAAAGCCATAAGAGACTTGCGAAGACTCAGCAGCTGAACACTGACTGGGCTGAGGCACTGAACGAACGTGAGATCCGCTGAAATTCAAAATTGGAAACCAGGAATTATAAAACATTGAGCAGTTCAAATACCTGGGATTTCTGCTAACAAAGACTGTTTAATGCACCAAGGACATTATTTCGAGGATCACCAAGGACAAGGAAACTTTCAGCAATAACAGGTTACTGTCAACCAGCTATTTTTAGTTTGGACTGAGGAAGAAACTGATGAAATATAATTTATATAAACATTGTGAGGTATGGAGCAGAATATGGACTCTTAGGAAGATAAAAATAAATACTTTTATTGATTAGAAATGTAGTATGGAGAAGACTTGATAAGTTCAGATGAACAAAGTAGCAGATTAATGAAGATGTTCTAGAAAAGTTGGTGGGAAGAGAACCAACCATATATTAGATTTGACAGCAACCTTGATCAGACACATCCTTAACAGGAACGGTCTTTTGCAGCATCAAATATGAATTAAAGATTGAAGGAAAGAGGAGCTTAGGAATAGGGAAGATTCAAATATCAGATGACTTGAAGGAAATACGAAGATTCCTGGCAGCTTAAGAAGGGCGCATTGACGGTCTAGGTTCAACAACAAACTGCCACTGTCGCAAGACAGAACACCTAATACTAATTAGAAGTTATGAGCATATTAAACAATAACAATTAAAACCCCATTAGTAATTTATTAAATGAAAAAAATAAATTTTGGTGAAGACATTGAGTGAGAATTTATTTAACGTCATATCTTTCCACTTGTTTCGGTTACACGCTTATATACTGATTACGCTAATAGTTTTTAGGAATAGGGAAGGTTATCTTTAGAGGAAGTGTACCCGTATTTTCGTTTAAGCTGATTGTAAATGCTTTCTGGGAAAACCGCTCTCAGTACATCAGACCCAAATTTTAAACGCAATCTCCCCGTCATCAGCATTCTAGTCTACTGCGCGATTTTCGCCCTGGTCCCTGAAACCACCGTAGAGGGTAATATTTTGGCTCTTTGGCTCTGTTTTTTTTAAAAGTTGAGATTGTATGTAATAATAAATATATTAACTATGGCACATTACAATAATTTATCTCCTATGATTTTTTTTAAAATATTTTCTTATTTAAATATTACCTTTTTTGTGTGATTAATGTGAGCATTGTTTGAATTTTTTTTAAATATAAAATTATTTTACAAACAAAAAATATTTTCTGGGAAATGGGCTTTTGTGTACGTTTGTGTTTAGATAGTAGATAATATTAAAGTTGTTATAACATCACCTTGATATTATCAAAGAATCCCGCCCTCTTTTGAGTATTATATTATACTTCATTTCAAACATTTTAATTTAAGAATATAAAGAGCACATCCCTGCAGACTAGATATGAAACCGGATCAAATTTTTCTGAACTGCTCTCATTTGAAAGATTTCCCAACCTGCAAAATTTTAGACGGAATATTACATCAATGTTAAGATGCAAATACATAATTAAGTGAAATATTTTTTTCCACGATGAATTCCCCTAAGTTTCTTCTCTGCCTCAATTGCTGAGACTGACAAAAACAGAGCTCTAATTGAACTTTACTCCTTTAATTACTGCAGCAAATCACCTCAATTCTAACATAAAAGATTTTATGTACACCCAACTTTAATTTACTCCTTACATTTGCTATATTTTATCATATCAATTATGTAATATATTATTCGAAAAATTCGCTTACTGTTAAATTAAACATGTTAAAATTACCTCCTCTTATTTAATCAACTATTAGATACTTGTTTTCTTCTTTGTATAGATTGACAATAATTATCAAATAATGATGCAGCCAACCACTATAATCATGGATTAAATTATGGACTTCGCACCATTTAAGTTGGAAACTCCTGATTCAGACAGAAAGCACGACCCTAAACTGTATATTGCGTGATTCATATTACACAGCCTTTTATATAGTTACAGCCATACTTTATAGCACACGCTCAAAAATCCATTAGCCATTCTACAGAAGCATTACTTAGATATGAGAGAAGTTAAGAGAATATTAAAACTGTTTATTTGTGTTGAAATCAATAAATATATGGAATTAAATAGCCAAAGCTTTTATTCATGCTTTTAGTGAGGATTACTCCATCTAGAAATCATATTCTGAAATTTGTAAAATGATACCTGGACACGAGAATCGAACCATTTACCTTTGGCTTAGAACGCAATTGCTCTAACCACTGAGCTATCCAGGATTCGTCCCGTGCCCAGGGTCATTCTTAACTTATATTTTAATAATAATAATAGCTTTGGCTATTTAATTCTTAATATGCAATCCCGTACAATTATAATAATTGTACAAATGGCAGAAATAAGCCAACTACCGAGTCGAATATGGCTGCGTTATCTGATAGCTCGTGATATTAATATAATCATATACTTATAGCCAGCGATTTTCGTACGTCCATCATAGGCTCCGCCTTAAAATATGAGTGAGCCAGAGGTCCCGGGTTCGAATCCCGTGTCCAGCTGTAGTTTTTCAAATTTCAAAATAAATATATATACAGACAGACTAAAGTAGACCTTGTTGGTTTTCTAAAATGAACCTTCACCTTCCATTTAGTTAAGAACATGATCTACTTAGATTTGTACATAAACATATTTGAAACCTTTCCGTTACAAATTTAATAGTAAGACGAGAAAACAAACCCTTATCTTTTTGATAAGATATAATCCCCACCGAACTTAAAAGTAGTTCTGGCAACAAAAAGTAGGAAAACTTTTTCTTGGGTGAACAGATCTTTGATGAAAAAATACGATACAACATTAAGTGGTAGAGATACAAGTTATCATTAATCGGAAAAAAATAAAATCCCAGAAAGCAGTAAAATGTTTTGATCACTATATTTTGAGGGTCTAATGAGCATTCTAATTTTTCTCGCTCGTAAGTGATCTGCGTTTAATACAACCATTAAATAACACGATATGATTAGATTTTCTTTGTACATCACTTTTTAAGGTAAACTTACTGTTAAAATGATGATAGCCATAATAGAACAAAATTCAATTTTTCTATAACAATGTTGCTAATCATATTTATTTTGCAATTAATACTTTTGGAGCTATAACTATGAAAATCATAGTACCGTCGTGCATTTGCACCGAACTACATTGTTTTACCATGTTGTATCTTCATACGTTACGTAATATGTAATTGCAATGTTTGAAAAATAAAAAGCTTATTTTATCATAAGAGCTACTTGAAAAGCAATATTATGAACGCTCAAAAACCAGTTAGTCACCACACACACACACACACACAAAACTTATTAATTTAATTGTTTGCTAAGCCTTCCCATGAAATAAGTACCTACTACATAAGGTAGCCGTTGTATTGTAATATATATATATAGCACATATGAACTACTACGTTTATAACCCTTTAAATACAATTATTCAAACTTTTTCAACGGAGGGAAGTTACGTAACCACATAAACTCGGGAACATTTTTTGTTTCTAAAATCTTCTATCGTTTTTAAATTTCAAACCATTAAAAATATTATATTGGAAATGATTTATGTTAATATTTACAACTATTTTTTTATAGATTTTAAATTAAGTTTATTTTCTATTAAAGCTTTTTAATGTGATAACAACATATATCATCTCAAATACAAATAAAGAATTCATATAATGGAATATAACTTTAAATAAACTGTAATTTCATACGCCTCTAATTCATAGTTATACCATATTGAGGGGATCGTTCCTTTTCATTTGGCGTGTAAATGCAGACCCATTGGGACAAACGGTTATTTTCAAGCATTTTTATTTTTTGCAATTACTGAAAGTTTTGTAATTAAAAATAATTTTTACACCTACTGTATCTAACTTCCTTTTTAAAAGGTTCCCTTCTAATGTCAATAGGGTCTTGGTAATTATTCAAGGTATCTTAACATCATCGTGGGCAAAAATTAAACTATGTCTGTACTAATCTACAAGCAAACTGTCCTTTTCGCACGCTTAATTCATCCCCACCTTAAGGTCCGTCATATTGCTACCTCCCCTTCTATATCTATCAATATCTATAGGGTGAGGAAGGCTAATATCAGGTAAAAGAATCACCTGATTGTACAAAATAAATTTTATTATTGAAATAACAACTTTACAATACTTGAGAAAACAAACATCGTGCGTGAAGCGCACCTCCATTAGTCATCAAGACCATTAAGTACAAATACAATCAATCTCAAATTCTCCTAAGTATGATTATATAAACAACACTAAGCGTGTAGAACACAACATAATACGAGGTCTGGGATCTCTGATGCCAAACTTGTCTTATGGGCTTTAGCTCCTTGATACATTTACTTAGTATTTATAATAATGATTTTAATATAAGGCATAAGCCACAACTGCTTTATCTTACGTGACGTCACTCAGCAATGGAGTACAAAACAATAACTCCAAACGTTCATAAATAACTTGACGTCACGTATAAACATCATTTCCCTAATGCAAGAGCGAGCTAAGTCTCGCTTTACTATCCTGTTTTAAACAATAAATTTGATTATAACATCTGCCATCGTAAAGTACAAAAGGAAGTTTACTAAGCGGGTCTTGAACCCGGAGCGCGCTGACACTCAGTGCGCTTTAAATAATAAGCAAGTATATACAATTATGACAAATAATAAGGTCTGGGTTTGAATCCCAGCTAAAATGGATGACGAAGGGCGACATCTTTCTATATGCCGCGGGAAGCGCATGGCATAGCAATTCAAATAAATAATTAATTACAAAATTGAAGTCCAGACGGTAATTTAGAATACAGTTCCCCCCATGACGCCGAAACAGATTTTATAATTTTGAATATTTAATAATCCCCGAGACCTAGTCGCCGTTCTCACCTCTTATCCATGAGATTGTAGTGTAGTAAGTGATTTTACTTTATTGGCGTAGCTGTATATATACAAATGAAAATTCTCAGAGGGGGGGAAGGACCGAAGGAGAAGGAGGGTCGGAAAACAAAACAAACTAAGGAACTGGATGTTCGAGAACGTTGCCGAAGCGCCCAGGGCTATGCGTGGCCGGAAACGGAACTCTTCTTTCTGGCTGGCTGGACACGTGTTCGACTCTCGCAGTCTGTTGTCAGGGAACTCGTGGCTCAGTTGGACGGGCATTATTCTCGAGAGTGGAGGCCGGGTTTAGTGGTGTAGGTCGTGCGTAGGTCTTCCTAGAGCGGGCCGCTTGGTTGGTGAGTGTTTGTCCCATTCGATATTATTTGGTATTATTGACATTACATGTAAGTCGTTACAATATTTGTTGCTCAGGGCTGTTTGAAACCTGTCAGCTAACATCTGAACGCTCAAAAATTCACTGACCACTCTATCAAGATCATATCTGAGAGATGGATGTTAATAAGGGTTGATTAGATCTTTGAAAAGGTTTTACATATTTAGTTGTTAAAACGATCTATAAAAATACAACTAAAGAATGATTATCTACCTTTTAAAAGTTCCCACCCAGTTGAAAACAATACTTTCACTTGTTTTATAGAATAAATATATTCGCGTAAAACTTGCGTAATATATTAGTATCTAAATTCGGGTTCCTTTCACACTTAATTCTGTGATAATTTATGGTCCCAATTTTAAATTTAATTTCCATTGAGAATATTAAAATACATTTTTATGATATATTTTAAATCAAAATGCATTCATATTACATATAAGATAGCAGTAGGTAATTATTAATTTTGTTTATTTAATTTAATTTAATTTGATTTGATTCTAATATCAAATACAATTAATAAAAGGATACATATTCTAAAATGTGTTCTAATTATAACGTCATTTTCCAACACTTCTATTAGATAGGCTTCTTTAATCTCAAGATTATTATTTAAATGATATTAAAAGTTATATTTCTTAATAGCATTAAATAAATAATAAATATTTAATTTTAATTAATAGTAATTCATATAGGTTTCTCTTCACCCAGAAATGTATCAATCAAGCTAACCTTTTATGTATCCACTATGATAAGGCTTAAAAGATACGGACATGGTGTAATCATTCAAGGTATAACTACTATCTTTAAAGAAACCGAAGTAAAGTTATACTATGTATAATCATTTATATTGAGAGGGGCTTCAAGTAAAATAAGTATATTTAAAAAATAATAATAAATTATATTGTGACATATCTAAATGATCTTTACTTTCTCTCTATCTTATAGGTAGAGAGAGTATGGTGATCGTCAATTTTGATTTTGACGTTTCATGACTCCTTGAATCCGAAAAAGTGGTTTTTGAATTTCCGTCTGTCCGTCTGTCTGTCTGTACCTCCAACTAGATTCTAAACTATTTTACCAATTTAGCTAAAACTTGATAACTAGGGTTTTCATAGGGTTGCCCCAAGGGATTATTGGAATTGGATATCCACCCCTAAAATTAAGGGTAGTTTAATGAAGGGCAAAAAGAGAAAAAGTCGATTTTCTCAAAATCGGCTCTAACGATTTTGATTAAATTTCATTTATAAACATTAATACATATTCCAAACAAAATGGCTACTCTCAATACTTTGGCAAAATGGCTTTAAGGGCTCCAGTCTGATGCGTAATTTAACATTTTTTATAATAGCTCCGAAACTATTTGAGATATGAAATTAATTAGCATCATAAATATGTATATATATTTATAGTACAAATATTTTATTCGAAACATATTTTTATAAAATCAATAACTTTCAATCTATACGCAATTATATATATTTTTTTACTTTTTGGATATTAAAGTTTAAGTATTGCGACCGTAAAAAAAACTAACCTGAAATGTTGTTGAATGTCGACGTCTCATGACCCCCAAACACTAAAAAATAGTCTTTGCGATGCCGTCTGTCTGTTTGTCTATTAAAACTTTAAATTAAGAGTAGTTTTATAAAGGGCGAAAAGAGAAAAAATAGGTTCTCAAAATTTGCTCAAACGATTTTGATTAAAATTCGTATCTAGGCGTTGATTAAGATTATAAATAAATTGGCTATTTTAATTTTCCTATGAAAATGATTTTTAAGGCTACTTTACAGAAGCGTTAATTTCCGTATCGCCACAAATATTTGAGAAACTAAACATCTCATTATTGCAAAATTGAAGAACTATTAGATATAATGAACTTTTATTTGAAATATATTTTCATAAAAGTGACAGTTTCTGAGAGATTTGCAAATATATTAATACAATTTGTGAGCTTTAGTTGTAAACATATACTACTTAAGTGTTAACGCAATAATTCTCCAATGCCATAGAGTAATTAAATATAAGTATCTAAAAAAATATTTAGTACCGCGTCTTACTACCCGTTCGGGTTATACGCTTAAGTACTAATTACACTAATGGATTAGGAATTGGGAGGGTTGAACTTAGTGGAAGTGAACCCGCATTTGCGTGGAGGGAGAGTGGAAAACCATTTAGGAAAAACCACCCCCAGTTCACCCGACCGAGTTTCGAACCTCGATCTCCCCGTCCTCGGCGGTCGAGCTCAACACGACTAGCACGTTAGCCAACTACGCCTTCGAGGCAGATAAGTACCTAAAAAAAAGTATGTTATTTTTCCTTAAAACTCTTAGGAGAAATGTTTGCACAGCAATGATCTATCTCCAATTTAGACTCAATAGTTGATATTTATATTTTTTATTGGTCAAGAAATCTTACGAGTTTATAGAAAGAGAGAGAAAGTCTGTGTGGTGTGCCGTACTATTTATTTATTTCTGTAATATATGGACTATGATATAATTTGGTTCTAATATAAATTTTTGACTCTCTATTTGTCCGAAAATTCGGTCTAAAATAATTTACTTTTAAAAACGTGATTTACTATCCTATTTAAATTTTCTAGGTTCCATGAATAGTCATTAGTGTATAAAGGACACAAATAACACATTTTGGAAACTGCCATAAATTTGATATATTTTTTATGATTAAAATAATAATATATCATGTTAAAATGTTCTAGATACAATATATCTATCAAACAATTTAATGTGATATAAGAGTTATTTAATTTTATTTTTAATAAATTTTTAAGCTTCAGTATTTATTTAAATACACACAATCAACATTGTTAGATATTCAATAAATTAAATATTTCAAATACACTCATTTCATAATTTAAGATTATAAATTACTTTATTTTCAAAAATAATTGTATGATGAAATAATAAATACACCTCTAGTGATAAAAACATTTAAATTCTTTTACTTAAGTCCATATTACTTTTCAACAAATTAATCTACTTCATATTGACGCAATATTTTTTAATATTGTTCTACAGCATCGACAAACAGCAAACTTTCTTGACTCGCGAACCCATTTAACAGACCTTTGAGCTTCACGAAACCCCTGGTAAATATCCATAGCTACGCATTTAATTTTATACCTAATTTTTATGAAATCTGGTTATTAATTGTATTCACAATGTCAAATACCTCTAAAAAAAAAAGGCAACTATAGCTCCATTAGGTACTTTGTTATATCTTACCGAATATAATGAAATTTAAATAAGATTTTAAATAACTATACATTTGTTTGAACAATTCAAATTGAAATTAAATTTTAAAAGTACTTCAGTAACATATTCTTATCTTTACAGTTACATTATTATAACATTTCACATAATTTTTAAAGTGGTACTTGAAATTTTCTTCTTTGACATAACTCACATTAATCACTGACATTAATCGCAAAATTCAATTTCGATTTAATTTCAAAACTGTTTATAAGTTTTAACAGCTACACACTTCTTCACATGACTTAGTGAGAAGGATGCGCTAGCTTTGGATGGCACAGAGATTTAAAGTCAAGAACCACATACCATAAATAAAGTAACAAATCACTTTCAGCATTGAGCCTGTTTTTGTATTTATTTTTTAACTAGCCATATGAAGAAAAGATATTTCTTGCTCGAATACGTAGAAGAAAAGTATTTCTTGCTTAAATACGTAAAATAAAATGGTAACAAAGCAGTAATAGCATTATTCTCGAACACCGAGAACTCCTACGTTAAACTTAACCAGAAACCATTTAATGACAAGATTTATAACTCTACTTTAACTCAAAATTGATGGAAATATCTAGGAGTTGCTCTTTTTTACTCAAGCTTAATGTGGAGGATTTCCATAGAACTGTATCTTCCAGGAGATTGCGAATCCAACTTTTATTATTGGACATTGTTGGGAAATATTCTCTGAAGGTTTTTACCATGTCACTTAGGTGTTCTATAACCATCTTTTTAACATTTTCGTTCATTAAGTCGTGAAGTGTATCAAAGCAATTAGTTTGATTACTATTTAAACAAGTTTCCCAAAAATTATTTTTTATGAATGACTTGATTCAGTCTTGCACAGCAAAAACGTTCTTATTCGACCCCTGAAGAGTTAGGTTTGAAACGTTCATTTTCAAGAAAATGTCTGCCAAATTTGTCAAAGCCTTGAGCCACATTTGATCTTGCATGCACTTTGTTTTGTGAAAAGGATGGTAGTTAAAAAAAACATAAACTTCGTGTTTAAGTTCAAACAATCTTGTAATAATTCTTTATATCAGTAAATAATCACCTGCCTTCAATGTGATACGATAAACAGTTGTAAATGCCTACCACTACCTCACAAAATTCTGCAAATATCCACCATTAAAATATATATTTTTGCGAACCCTTTGGAAGATTTCGCGAACCACAATTTATGAACCGCTTATCTACAGGAATTAATCGTAGATGTGTGTTTAAATTTAATGTAAATCCAACATTATTTTGTGTGATTGTATTATTATTATTTCAAATTCGATTTTATTGATATAATAATAATAATTAGTAACTAAAGTGAATAATATTCACTATATGATATTATTACTACAAACATGATAATACCAGTATAACTTGTTGAAAATACAAAATTTAATATCAAACTCTACACATTTTAAAATATGTTTAGTAAATTGATTTGGTTATGGTTACCTAAAATGTAATTGATGAATCAACTGTTGGCTTACAATTGTAACTAAGTAAATAAAGGAATACCTAAAAGCTGTAAATTCTGAATATAAAAGTTAATTTTTTCCATTTATTTAAATTAATATATGTGTTTCTATTTACTACTAATTACTCGCTAACGTCTCATCCAAGCTGTTAGAGTAAGAAGTGATGCTAAACAATGAATATATATTTTTTTAAATAATTTATGTTTTACTTTGCGTTATCATGAAAAGCTCTAATATTGTAAGTATTCTTTTTCGTTACTTGAATTTATAAACTTAGGCTGTTTGGATTTAGATTAATGTATTTTGTCATATTTAATTTAATTCCATTTTTCTCAATTTATTAACTTACGGGAAAATATGCATACTATAAGGAATTAGAAGAAAAACTATTTTACCATCCATACACACAACAACAAAAGAAAATATTAAATGATAACCACATTAATATTATAAGTAATTGAGGGTAGTTTAAAATGTTAAAAGAAGCGATTAAGAAATAAATCTCATTGTTCTATTATTTCATGAAAAATATATTAGTTTTTTAAGCACCACTTCTTAATAACAGTTAAAATAATTATACGCTTGTATTAATTACGCAAATGGCTTATAGTGATAGGGAATCCTATATTTAAAATAGGTGTAGCAAAAATATACGTTGAAAGATAGTGGAAAAGTCATTTTTGAAAAACAACACTAAATACACCCGACCGATATTCAAACCGTCCTCTTTAAATATTAAAATTACTATATGCCTGAGGTGAGAATTTTTCAAAATTTTGAATAACATAAAATTATTTTACGAAAACCTAATTTTGTCAGTTGGAAATTGGTTTGTGGGTGTGTGTTTGTGTGTGAGAGAGATAGAATGTAAAAAGAGTACTAAAGATTACATTACATAACATAACACACCACACAATTTTATATTTTTTAATTTATCTGCCTCTTTGCGTACTATCTCATACTCAATTTTAGAACGTTTAACTCTGTTTTGTAAAAAGCTCGAGAAAAGTTAGCTCAAGTGTTTTTCCAGAGTTTTTGAGCCAACACTTTTTTAGTTAAAATAAATCAATTATTTATCGAGTTAAAAAAAATCT
Organism: Timema podura; assembly: GCA_033556935.1. NCBI lineage: Eukaryota > Metazoa > Arthropoda > Insecta > Phasmatodea > Timematidae > Timema > Timema podura. The sequence continues at coordinate 17,184,949 of JAVRXN010000006.1, read as the reverse complement.
TCATATGGTGAATTACACATTTTTGAAAATCTATAAAGTGTTCACTTAAGTTTAATTTTTTTTTATTTTAAAAGGCTTCTAATCTAATGCTGGTATGTTTATGCAAAATATTCCTGTTTATGTCACCATTTGAAGAGAATCAAATACTATATTTGTAATGAAACAACATTTTATTTATTTTTGGAAAAAAATGGTATCGCAAAAAAAAAAAAATGCAAAAACAATGGCATTTTTTTAGCCTTATATAAAAATGATTTCACAACTATTATTATACCCTGAAAGGATACACACTATGGCCATATCTTAAAAGCTACTCCACGGTAGAACCAAACTAGATAATCTAGTTAGCAAAGGATACCTGCTTATGATTCAAATTTCAAATTAAAATTATTACTTCGTCCAGAACTCTGAACTTAATTTATAGGGTAACCAAAAAGAGTAATCGTAAAAAAAATGGTATAGTATCGAATTTACTACAGATAAAATAGGACAGTCTGAAGACGTTATTTATTTTGTTTGGTTAACATATATTTATTAGTATTATTATATGCTATTATCATTACTTTGCTTAGTTAAAAAGAATCCGCTGGCAACAAAGAAAATCTACCGTTAAATGGTTTAATATATATTTTAGTCTAATAATTGAAGAAGATAATTTAAATTCTGTTTCACAGTAGTATCCTTTTAGTTCACTTAAAGATGATAATCACTATTGAACTAAAAAATTAATACTATACTTTGAAGTACTGTAGAATCAAACTTGACACAAGTACTTATTATTTAACTAAACTTCGAGCTATTACACTGTCCTAAACACCATAATTAATTTAATTTAAAAACTTCTTCCTCTAAAATAAGAATAATGTAATTTTGGGTGGTTAAACTAGAGGAAAATTAACATTTATTGTTCATTTATTGTGAAATAGTAGTAAACCACATATTGCTATCTTTAAATGGGATAAGCCGATTCGTTCCTAGACCATGTTTCAAAAATATAATTAATATTATTACATCGTAAAAAATCTTCATTTTTAATGAATGATTATCTAGAAACTGAAATGGATAGTGATAATATACACTTGTTAACTTTAAGAAACTAGGCCTGACTCTTCTTACTACCCTATGGCTCTATTTGATAAGTTGTGTCACATGGAAATAATTCAAGGTAGGTTGGCTACACTACAATATAATGAAGTATAAAAAGTTGTGTTTTTAGTTAGTGAACAAGAAAGAGACAATGAACTGGCAGTTTCAAGCTGAAATCCAAAGATTGAAGCAGGTTTTGAGCGCAAAAGGGGATGGCTATAATACGACAGGAAGGGAAAACCCACTGAGCGAAAAGCGGAATTATTATAGGATATTAAAATAACTGTGCTTTGTCATCTCACACCAAACTGAGACATAAATATATTATGCTATCAAATTTTAATTAATATTTAAAGAATTGTATCATCAAATTACTATAATTATAAATGGTACTACTGTCATTATTAATATTAAAATTATAGCTATCCTTATTAACCTTTAGTTTGAGTAAAACAATTATTTTTACATGAGTAAATAAAGCCCAAATAATTTTTGAAACTATCTACTTGATAAGTAAATTCTATTTCACTTCTAGAGCAGCAGTAAGATTAAATAACATTTAACATGATTACTGTATTCTTATTAAAATATCTTACGAGACTGTCAACGAATATCTCACAGATCAGTGAAAATGGAACTGAGTGTTAGACCTCCGAGAAGAATGTAGAAGGAAGTCTGAACATGGCTGATACCCAGTGGTTTCAGCTCTACTGACTTTACTCTATTATGAACTGACAGCATTATTTCGTATTTATCATCAATACGCAACTTTTCACTGATGCCAGATTCATATATTTTTCGTAAAAAAGTATCAAATTTGTCTTGATAAGGTGAAACAAAGGGGAAATGGAAAACGAGACGTAATGAATACGGAGTTTCCTCCATTATGTGCATTAGAGGATAACCTTCTTCATAGTATTCGTTGAGCTCTATGTACAGTTGGATTATTACGGAAGCATCAATATACGCATGTGTTCTATTAAAGGCTACCATGTCAAGCGCACTTTTCACATCATTTACAAAATTAGCTCTTTGAAAAAGCGCTTTTACATTTTTATCATTTGAGTCAGAATGCTCCATTAAAGTGTCAAAATTATCACTGGAACCCTCCACATTAGGAACAGTGATCAATAGTCCTGATTCTACCAACTGATCCATAGTATCGATATCAGGGTAGTAATGGGGTTTCGTCAAATAACTGGTCAAACTTCCTTGGTAGGCATTTATTAAAATTATACTAAACCACAAACACATTACAACAAAACATTTTTGAGTTGATGAAACCACTGGTAGAACTGTCGCCCCACTTATAAACAGACGAACTGTCTCTAAGAGCGTTTCAGTTTCGAAGGTCGCATCTTTTCTGAACAGTTTTCCAAAATAACGTAATAATTGGTAGAGTGCAGAATATAGCTATCCAACAACTAATGGTGAAAGGTAATATTACATTCATATATCTTGGGATACGTTCAGCCTTTGGCACGAGGAATGTCAAACCACTTGTCTCTCGGGAGATTGTGGATTTAAATATATTTTTAGGATGTTTAAAAAAGACATTTCCAAATATATCCGGCACTAGATCTTTATTATTAAAGCCATCTTTTCGACTATTCATTGTTTCATTCTCTATAGCATATTCTTTCTGCCCCACTGTCAACATTGTTCCGTTCATATTTTCTATAAACATCTTTATATGTAGGTATGAAGGTTTAATGTATCCAGCTTTTAAACCATAAATAAGTCTGTCTTTAGTGACTTTTATATCGTAACCACAAATATCATTCAGTTTGTCTAAAAATATATTTCTATTTTTTGTCGAACTTTTTGAAATATGCAAAAATGATCCATTGCTAAGAAACTGATTGAAAAACAATGCCGCTGTATTAGTGATATTTGTAAATAAACTAATATTATTTTTAAATGTTGGTACAGCAATTGTAACTATATTTAAAATATGATATTCATCCCATAGCTTATGACTTTCTTCTTTAAATGTGTTTATTTCATCACTATCCTGGGACGTAGTTATTATAATAAATGGTGTTCTCGCGTGAACAAGGAGTGTTTCTTTAAATTTTTCTAATCGTACCCAGAAAATTTTATTAAAATGCTCCACAAACCAAAATACTACTTTTGGTATTTCTAATTTACCATTTAAAATAACATTTTCTTCAAACATTTCCCTCATTTCCATAATATTGTACTCATTTATATTTAAGACTATAGTAGGGAAATATTCCATTTGTTTGAACAATTCATTAGAAATAGGATGAAAGTTTTCTTGGAAGACCACTGCTGCTAATGGTCTAGACCAACTTTCTCGAATCATTTCATTGATGTATTGAAATAAGTCTGATAAATTGTTACTGGTATTAAAATGTTGAACTGGACTTTTTAATTTGGTTTCAATAAGACATATATGGTATAGCAGAACAATATTCGTTATCACTTTCATTGTAAATAATACTTGGTTGTTCACTGGAAAAACATTGAACTATTAATTTTAATTGTCGTCACTCTAGATTCAACTAATACCTTATAAGAAACTTCTTTTAAATATAACCAGTAAAAAAATTAAATTTCAACAAGTCAACCAAATGGAAAATTGTAGTTCTTATTATATTACATGGTCAAGTTTTTGGAATATTAACAATAAATAGCACTACAGTTCACTTCTTGGCTTCTTCTGAGTAACTGAATTTATAAAAGTTCTCCTCTTTTGTCGTATAGTGGTATACCACATTGATCAATAGTTGTGTATTTAAATAGAAAAAAACTTAATAACTTGAAAGCTATATTCAATCTATTTCATGACCAGTAATATTATTATAATAATACAGTTCACTACACGCACAATAAACATATAATATTCCCCAACTTTGCTCTTTCCTGGTACATCTGAATAACAAAAGGAATTTTATTTTTATAAAAGGACACTGTTCTGTAGCCAAATATTCTAAATTTTTATTTCGCAATAGATTGAACTAAATTATGACGAAACTATCTGGCCTCTAATTCCCGTCAGGTTTAAGAGGTGGTGATTACTCTAAAAGGCCCCATAACCTCCCTCCGCGTAAATGGCGCCACACTGTCTCTATCTTCATCCACCCTTAGCCCTAACAAATTAATGTATAATTTTAACGGGGATTAAAACCCAGTGCTAAATAAAATGCAATAATTTAAAATTTTCTCTGCGTTTCTATGATAGGCTCTAATATGTTATGCATTTAGTTCTTTACTTGAAATGATATAACGGAGTGTTATATTATTTCAAGTGATATCTTTGGTCATATTTTCAAATTTAATTCTGTATATTTGTCAATGCGGCAATGTTTCTTATTTGTTTCTTAACCTGACTAATGGCACACCATATAGTGAGCGCTATCTCTGTGTTACATTGGTAAAACTTAAGACACTTCTATGTAGCGGTGGTGGTGAATTACATTAACATTAAACTTGACTAATTGCTACAGTAATGTCACTGGTTGATAAGTTCTGTAAGGTCCCAGTGATATTGCTACAGTAATGTCACTGGTTGATAAGTTCTGTGAGGTCCAGTGATAGTTGTATATCATGTCTCCTTGCACACGATCACTTGCCGGTACTGGGCAACAGTGGTATCAGGTTCTAGTGACGCTTGAAATAAAGGATGCTCGATATTGTTAAAGATCGGACGGACATGGGTTTGACCGCGTAGATTGTTAGATGACCTTGCTGACGTAGTGTGGAAAAAAATTGGAAAAAATCTTTCAATATATTTTCCCTGAAACCCCTTTTAACGGGAGAGCAAAACAAATTACGGCTCTTCTTAAGGTAAAAAAAAAAATGCGGAGATTGACTATACATCCACGCTCATAATGGTAAACTAGTCCGTCTATTAGATTATGTCTGTCGTAAATTCTTAAATTAAAATACTGTTAACTATTTATCTCTCAAGAATTATTTTTATTTAATTTTAAGCTCTTGTTACAGTGTGTCATTTTACAGATATACTATAGCATTAAATTCAAAACCCTCCCAGTTTTTGTATCTAGGTGTTACAAACAATTATTTTACCCCAAACGTTTAGATCTTTGCTGAGGGAATATTGTCTCTTTTAAGTTTTGTAATCTTTGCATATAGATATTCAAGGATTTTTTGCAAACTTAAATTTGTATAAAGCCAGTTAAATCTTGCGAAACTTTCGCACATTGAACTTTACCCTACCTCTTTCCCTCTCCCATAAAAACAATTTAGTCTTCTTGTTGGGTTATTGGAATTAAATACTTTGAAATTTTGTGTACACACTATATTATTTTATTAATGTGAAAGTAAATACAATTTACAATACCTCTTTGCATTCTGACATCAAATACTGTATACAATCATCTTGAATTGGATTTTTGTTTTAACTTAAATTTAAAACACACAATGTGTTTTAACGTAAGGAGTAAGTAAAAAAATAATCCTATCCTCTAATACCTTATTCATCGCTGTAGGCATTGTATTAGTTGAGAAATATATGAGTGAATTTTTGGCTCACTGTATGAGAATTAGTAGTAGTTTTCTCTTGACACTATAAAATATAAACTAATAGCTTTCAAGCAATTCGGATGTATATTGATGTAACTATTGAAAGTATGGCTGTAATAGACTCGGCACTAAATCTATTAATAACACAATAAATCTTCTCACTACTTCAACTTTAACAAAGATATATCTTCACTAATAAATGTTAAGGTGGGAACTCGAGAGATAGTGATTTTTTTTGTGTATCTTTTATAATAGAACATCTTTTTAGTCAAAATAAATCAAATATTGTTTCAGTACAAACACATAGTTTACCTTTATTCACATGGTGATATCAACAGTTGTTAAATATTTTTCAACAATGTTAAGCAAATTAAACAATGTTTGCAATGTTTTTTACAACAACAAAAAAGTTGGTGTATAAAAACTTAAGGTACACTGGCCTTTTCTTACTTCGTCCTCCTCACCGTTTAGGTCCGTCATAAATGTAGTTCCGGGCCGTTTGGAACTATTTTTTTCTTCTTAAAGCTGAAAATACATTAACCACTCTACAAGATCGTTTCTGAGAGATAAAATACACTATATTATGATTAGATCTATGAAAAGATTTTGCACTTTCAGTTGTGAAATTACCGATAACAAGACAAAGTATTTTGACCAGACTGAAATATACACGTGACATTTGATTCTAACCAAACATTCGTTGTAAATTTGTTATTAAGACGATAAACAAATCCAGCTTTAAAGTTGAGGTCGAGTCCACACTGAACAGATTGCTATATCTGGCATAATATAAATAGTAATTGAATTTTGGGGTCCACTCACACTTAATACTAATATAATTTATTGTTAAAATTTTCTTTTAAATTTCCATTGGGAATATTTAATAACATAGAAATACATTTTTCTATTTATTTAAAACTATTATCTATAATAAGATACTGGTATATAGTTTTTATTTTTTTTATTACATTTCAGAACAAATTCAATTATCAAATACAATTAATAAAGGATCAATGTTTTAAAATATAATCTATTATTACAGCAATCTCCAGCACTTTTCTTAAACAATCTTCTCTAATATTAATAAAAGTTATATCTAAATACCATTACAAAAATAAAAAAAAATAGGATAAATTAATAGATATTGTGTGTATATGTAAGCTCTGTTCACCATGAAAGTTAGCAAGCTAACCATTTTTGGATCCACTATGGTATGGCTTATAACAGCGTTTCCCAAAAGGTGTTCCGCGGAACCCTGGGGTTCCGTGGAAGGGTCAAAGGGGTTCCGAGTTCTGTCTGAGAATTAACTAAAACGTTCGTAGAAAACAGTCATAACATAGCCTCGCCGCTGTAAGTATATCTAGTATCAAACAGCGCGGGCGGAGCGGGGTGGCGGGGCGGTGCACCTGTCGAGACAGCGCTATTAGTGCTATTATAAGTAAATATGTGAAAAAATTTCATTCTTCACATTAAATAGTTACTTTTTTTTGTACGATAAATGTTTTATAATACTTATAATAATTATTTTTATTTATAATTATTCTTTCTTTTCATGTCAAACATGAAAATATTCAAACTACACTACAAGGTACAATCACTTTTGTTATTATCAAAATGGGGTTCCGCCAAAAAAAGTATGATCAATTAGGGTTCCGTGGCCAAAAAAATTGGGAACCTCTGGCTTATAAGATAAGGATATGGTGTATCAGTCAAGGTAAAACTACTATATCCAAAAAATTAAGTATATTTACATTATTTAATTAAGATAAGTAAATTTAAAAAAAATTATATATGATTTGCTTTATCTAAAAAAAATTTTCTATCTCTAATATAATTACCATGATATAATTTAGTGCTAATATAAGTTTTTGACACACTATTTGTCAGAAAGTTGGGTCTTATATAATTGACTTAAATAAAAATTTGAAATACTTTATGATAACATTTATCTATGTTTCATGATTAATCATTATTAGAAAAAGTACCCAAATCGCAAATTGTGTGAACTTCCAAAAATTTAGGAAAATATTGCATTTCAATCATAAAAATCATATAATGTTAAAGTTTTCTCTATACAATTCATCTGCCAAGCAATTTTGTGTTATATAATAGGAATTATTTAATTTATATTTCAATACATTTTTAAGTTTCAGAATTTATTTAAATACACAATATTTGGAGTTATTTATTAAATTAAACATTTCTCGCATACGCATTTCATTAATTAAGATGATGAATAAACTTGTGTTTAAGAATAATTGTTTGACGATATTTTCAATATACCTCTAGCTATATCAACATTTAAACACTATATTTTAAGTCCAAGCTTCTTATCAACACTTGAATCTTATTAAAACCGACTCATATATATAGAGTCGGTTTGAATAGATTCTTATATTCAATGTGTGTTTAAATTCCACTCAAATCAAACAATATTTGAGTTATGTGAAGACTTTAAATAATTTTAATTCAATTATATTGTTATAGAAATACAAAGTTAATAAAGCAATGAACATTCATTAAACTTAATTATAATATTACAACGGTTGATATTCTTTAATTAAATAAGGTATAACTTGTTGAAAATACAACATTTAATGTCATCATCTTTGCATTTAAAAATATGTTTAGTTAAATTATTTGAAATCTTACACTTAAATATTAATGATTTAATCAGCTGCTGTTGGCTTACACTAGTAAAAGTTAAAGGATTACTTAAAAACTGGAAATACTGAAGATAACACGTAAATAATTTCCACCATTTTAAATTATTAGATTTGTTTCTATTTAATACAATCTACTCGCTAACGTATAAATCAAACTTTTATTTAGAATAAATTAATAAACCTGCTAATAATCTACATTTTCTACTGCGTTCCATGATAAGCTCTAGTATAGTGGTATTTTATCGTTATTTGAGTTGATAAACAGAGGAGGTTTTGATTTCAAGTAATTTATTCTGTCATATTTAATTTAATTCTATTTCTCTCGATGTATTAACTTAGAGGAATAATAAGCACATTATAAGAAATGTCGTATTACAAGATTTTTTTTACTAATTCTACACACAATAACAAAAGAAAATTTCACATGATAAAATCAATATTGTAAGTTAATTGTGGATATGTTAAAATATTAAGCGATGCCATTTTGAGAAATATTCCATGATTCTAGAATTTTATGAAAAATATTTAATTTTTTTTATATCATCACTTCTTACTAACCATTCAGGATATACGTTTATGTACTAATCATGCATATAGTTTATAGCGATAGGGAATGTTATATTTAAAATAGGTGTACCAAATTTGCGTGGAAATATAATTGTAAACAATTTTAGGAATACAACCTTAAATACACCTGACTGAGATACAAACCATCCTAGTGCGAAAATGACGCCTTAAATCATGTAACCAACGAAGAGAGTAACATGCTGTTAACGACTGTTGGGATGATTTTTGGTATAACGAGATTGTTTATAACGATACATATATTAACTATGGCCTATTAAAAAGCGTTTAAGGCCATATTGTGACATGCTCTTTAATACCTGTTTATAAATATTAACATTTCTTTGTGATTGTGGTGAGATTTGTTTTTGAATTTCTTTAAATATAAAATTATTTTATGAAAAAATAATTTTGTAAATTGTAAAATTGTTTTTTGTGTGTTTATATGAGTGTGTATGTTAGTGTAAGTATATATATATAAAGCTTATATAATATTAAACAGAATAAAAATCCCGCTTTCTTTTCTTACTATCATTCTCAATTTTAGAACATTTAATTCTCTTACCGTATGTGAGGAACTCCTGAAAACCTATTCTAAGAGTTTTCTTCAGTTTTTAGATCAAAACTTCATCTGGTCTAAATAAATCAAATATTTCTCCAGAAAAAATGTTGACCTACCTTTTTTTGAAAGTTTGTCAAGGATGTCCCGAAATTTAATTATTTTTTCTCTTAGTTTAAAAATTTTCTCATATAATGCTGTCATGCTTATGATTGATATTCCAAAACTATTGAGGTTACCATGTTAAGAAAATCAAATATTATATTTATACTGAAAATAGCAAAATGTGTTTATTACGTATGAATATGCAGTACTGTATATATACATTAAATAATTCGCACTGAGATCTAGGTCATATTTTGATTTTTACGTTTTTAGGCATATTCCAATACTGATTTTCTCACATAAGTATAGATATGTATTTATTCTACATGCTCATAACTAAAGTGGTACTATAATAGGTCTATTTCACAGCGTTAGAGTAGAATAAATAGGTATATTATGTTTACTGCTATCTAAGGCACACCTAAATAATTTCAAGCCTAAGTTAGCTACTAACCTATAAGTTTGATAATATATTGGTATCATTATTTTTCAATATTACGAACCAAATCTTAATACTAAAAGAGTTTAAGGTTACGAAACTCTCGAACTGGTCTTCTTAGGACAATTATGAAACAACCAAGATCACTAATTTTATCTCTATATATTTGTAGGTTACATGGTAGGTATAGGCATGGTAAAATCTGTTTAAATTTAACGTGTGTATTTATAAACGTAAAAACAGTATACAGCAACCACATTGAATATTATTTCACAACAAACCTTTTAGGGCCTAAATGAGTAGTTATTTACCTTTGTTCTAAACTAGAAATGTATTATTTATTTATATTCTATTTTACTCAATATAAACTGTCATATAAGTACGTTTCTCTATTCTCTCGCAAAAAAAAAAAAAAAAATACCAACCCATCTAAACTCACACTTTAATACAAATATTAAAGATCAATATATTTTACAAATTCAAAAATAATAAAATATTAATATATTAATATGTAGGGCCTACATACCCAACCTAGTTTATGATTGAAAGAACGTCTAAATAATCTCAAGAGGTTTAATAGAATAGAGAGATAACAAAAAAAATTATTAAATTACAGACATAAGAAAAGTATATCATGAATTGAAGTTAATAACCTTGACACAGATAAAAATATTTGTCAGAATTAAGGTCAAGTCATATTTTATATGAACACAATTGAATGGGATGTTTGTGATTAATATTAAAATTATTTAACCATTATATATAGAGTGAAATGAAGTAATAACAAAAGTAACCAATTGAATAGGGTTAAATTTAAATTATTTAAACTTTATATTTAGAGTGAAATTAAGTAATAATAAAAGTAATACAATTGAATAGGGTAAAATACACTACACATATTAAAATGTAACATAATATATATAACATAATATTTGAGATGATAGTTACTAAATTACTATAGGCCTAACAAAAAAGTTATGAAATTATTACCTCTGCATCTTAATTTGAATGTGTGATAATGATAGAAATTACATTATTTATTATTTTATATCGTTGAAAAAATCCTTTAATTGCTCTATACTATATTCAAAAAACAGAGTGAATACATTTTTTTCAAAATTTTGTAAAGTATAGAAAGCTACCACAACCTATTATAATAATCTGTTTATACATATATATATTTATATATATATATATTAATATATATGTATATTTATATATATATATTAATATATATGTATATTTATATATATATATATATTAATATAAAATTAGCTTACAGGTTATGAAATAAGTTGAAACATTGTATTTATTTTACTATGATTCAAATTAAGATGCAGAGCTAATAATTCCACAACTATTTTGTTAGGCCAAAGGCATATATATATATAATAAAATAAAATAAAATAAAATATAAAATAATTATCATAATAAAATAAATGCAATGTTTTAACTTATTTCATAAAATGTAAACTAATTTTAGAAAAAAAAAACATTTTTCTTAAACAAGCTTCTACATAAATAAGATTTTTAAAAAGTTCACATTAATTTCTAAAAAAAACATATAATGTGCATGGAGCGACGACATTTTTTTTTTTGACAAAAAAATTCATAAGGATTAACAATTTTCCAGATTTCTAATTTAAAAACCTCTTTTTTGTTTGACAGCTAACCCAATGATTATTTAACACACAAACAAAGAACATTTTTTTTATATAAAAGTTTGAATATACTGGTAATGATTGCCTAGCTAAGAATATTTTTCTATTAAACTGCTTTAGCATACAATTATAGTAAGACCTATGTTATATTACTTGAATTGTGGCATAGTTCCCCTTGTAGAGAAAGATCCTCAAGTTTTCCGCCTCGAATCGAACCCTAGACCCCTAGTGAGTGGCCAGGGACACTCAATTCTAGACCGCGAGGCTGGTTAGCTATTATTTTCTCAAACCAAATTAATATAAAATTACATCATATACAATCAAGAACATGACAAGTTGACATGACATGTTATATCCATTCCTAGTAATATTCTAAAATAGCAATATTTCATATATCAAATACTGATAAAAATTACTATATTGTGTTTAAGTATAATATAAGCCTTAAAATATTTAAAATAATATAAAATATATTATAATTTATAATAATTAGGAAAGACTAAGATTATTTTACTGCTTAAAATTCCTATGTGCACGTAAATTAAGTTTTTATAAATAATATCAACCTATTTGGCATAAATGTTTACAAACCTTGATGTAGGTTATGTAATAATTTAGACAGGTTGTAGTAATTTCTAATTTAACTACAAAACAAATTATATATCAAATACAAATAAAGACTAAAACAACATACAGAAATTAATTAAAACTGTATATGCAAACACATATAATTGATATTATATTATTATCGTGTCAATGAAAAAATTATTAATGGCTATATATTAAAAGAATAACAATCTATAAAACATTGTTCCTCAAAGAAAAGGTAGATAAATACTGTAAACTTTATAATAAATATATGAGAATTGAAAAAATCATGACATATGTATACTAAATAGTCTATTTTGTATATAAACGAAAAACTTATATATTTAATATTGTATTAGTTAATAACATACTGCATATCCTAACACATGAATTTATTTCTTGTGATGTTTAACAACCTTAAATGAACTTTCTATCTATTACTTTTTCCAGCCTATGGCATGGGTCAACTTTCTTTAATGAATTGTTAATATAATATGATATAAATATATCAATTTTAACATTTTGGTATAGGCGATAGTTTTTCTTGAATATTGTTGTTAAAAAATGTGAAATGCCGTGGTGTTGCAAAAAATTTAATATCAAGATACAACAGCAATGTTTGCAACAAAATTGCCAAAATGTTTTAATAAAGTGAGAACCATGTGGTCAAATGAAGATACGATATATAATATGTTTGTGGATAATTTAGGCCACTATGACTTTAATGTGTTTTTAAATTTTAAGTAATGATTATTAATACTATTATTATCTTTAGCTAGTAATTCAATGCATTATTAGAGTGATGTATTGTTATGACTAAATATGTATCATATGTATCACACTGTTTGATTTGGAACCTCTTAAGTCACTGGTATGTGTGGTGAGTCATAAGTCCTCATTGAATATTTTTTATAAGCTACAAACTTTTCCACCAAATAGTCTAAAACATTCTTTAAATTATTGTGCCATTATTTCATCATATTTTTAGTGATCATTTCGACGAAAAGGAAGCCGGTTTCATTTTGGGATTCAGACATGATTGTTATTTTAATGAAATTACTGCCTATCATAGATTTGAATCCAAACATTCTTCTTTAAGAGAAGGATTATAATGAATTATAAAGAATAAGGGAAAAGTTAAATGAAAAAATAATGGTATATCATATAGAAAAGAAACATACTAAATGGGTCCACAGGAACCAAACTAAAGTCCATCAAATAAATGTCTTCTTGGTTATTCGTTGCTTTAACACAAATGGTCTTATCCTATTTATAATTTATAAACTTAAATTTTTATAGACTGAATATAGAGACACAAGTTTAAAAACCAATTTGTTTGAAACATTCCCTATATTCATAGTTTAAATAAAAGAATTATTGATTTAATTAGTTATAGAATCATACATGCAAAAATATATTTATCCGTGAAATCATTTTTCTATAAAAGTAAACCTTATCTAGTGTTTTTTTTCACTAGGAACAATACAAGCATTTTAAAATAGTTTACCTGTAATTTTATTATCATGAGAGCATTAAAAAGATACTTTAATAAATAATTTGATTCTTATTTTTAGGTACTGGTACTAATAGTGCTGACTCCTCCGGTCGATTTCTGGATAGTAATTGTGTTCGTAAGTAGGTGATCAAACTTCCCCAAGTACGGACATTATAATGTGAAATTCCACAACAAAATCTGACTGACATAAGCCTTTGGATCAAGACTTTAATATCAATTGTAGAACTATCAAAATATAACGATTAAGTTTTTTATAATGTTTCACAACATATATATATTTATATAATTCATTTTCAATTGGACATGTTTGATTTAAAATTAATAAATAAATATATAGAAGATATGAAAAGAATAGATGGACTGACGGGGTGGCAAATTAAAAGTAGATGAGAAGAGAACTATTCTGGTTGAATTACTTTTTGCAAAGGAATCTTGATCGGACACATCCTTAGGAGGAACTGTTTTCTGCACAACGTCATAGGAAATGTTGAGGGAAAGAAGAGTTTATTAATAAGAAGTATTTAAATACTAGATGACGTGAAGGAAATAAGAAAATTCTAAGAGCTGAAATTGAAGGCAAAGGGCAGGGCACATTGATGGTTTAAGTTCACTGATAAAAGGAATGGAACTATTTTAAGACAGAATACCTAATAATGATAATAATAATATATTTATAATACCACTTAAAATATGGCTGTATTTCAATTTCTTTTTCAAATGAGGTTCTAAGGAAAATAACAGCTAATATCTTTAGCGTGTATTTATTTTTCTGTATCGTACGAGAATGTCAGCTAAGATTTCACAGACCAGAGAAATGTAGCAGAGTGTTAAGCCTCCGAGAAGAATGTAAAAGGGCATCTGAACATGGCTGAGTCCTAAAGGTTTCAGTGTGATTACTTTAGCCCTGTTTCGAGCTGACAGAGTTAGTTCGTATATGTCATCATCAAGCCACTTATGAGGGGTACCAGTTTCATATAATCTTCTAATTACAACATCGAGTACATCTTGATAGGGGACTTAAAAGGGAACTGTAAGACGGCGTTAATTAAAACAGGACAGGTATCTATTATATGCATTAGAGGATAGCCTTCTTCATAATAATCATTGAGCTGCATATATAGCTCGATCATATAGGATCCATCAGCGTACGCGGCTGTTCTATTAAAGGCAACTTGGTCAAGTGCAGATTTTATATCTGGTACAGAAAAAATCCTTTCCAAAAGTTTCTGAATAACGTTATCCTCATTGCCATAAGTTGAAAGCAATGACCCAAAGTCAATGTCACGGTCAGGTAAATAAACAGCTATCCCTATACCTGATTTCTCCAACTGCTCCAACGTATTTATATCAGGGTAGTAATGGGGTGTCGTCAAATAACTGGTCAAGCTTCCCTGATATGCGTTGAGTAGTACCAAACTAAATACCAAAAGAAAAAATACAAAAAATCTTTGTGTTGAGGGAACTACTATAAAGAATGTCCCACCACTCACCAGGATTCGAACCGTCTCCAAGAGCGTTTGAGTTTCTAAAGACAAGTCCTGTCTAAATATCTTCCAGAATAGTGTAATAATTGGTATAAAGCAAAATATACCTGACCAAACAATATTGGTGAAAGGAAGAATTAAATTCATATATTGAGGAATACGTTGGGCTTTTGGAACAAGGAATTTAATACAAAACGACATACACGAAATGGTGGATTTGAATATATTCTTGGTATACTTCATGAATATAGTTCCCATTATATCCGGGGCTATAGTTTCACCAACCAGTATACTTCCTTTATCATCGTCCATGACTTGTCTTTGTTTAATAATAACCATTGTTCCGTTAACTTTTCGTACAAACATTTGTATCATGTTGTATGTAACTCTTTCCCGTCCCAGTTTTAAGCCATAAACTTGTCGAGCTTCAGATACTTTTATTTCGTATCCGTTAATATCATTTAGTTTGCCTGAAAATATGTTTTGATTTCCCTTCATTAAGCTTTTGGACACCTCTAAAAATGACCCCTTGTTATCAAACTGGTTGAAAATCCATGCAGTCACTCTATTACTTAATGCAGAAGGGTTAGAGTGATCATCATGGTTTGTTAAAGTAATGAGTATTACGTTCAAAATATGATATTCCTCCCAAGTCCTGTGGCATTCTTCTTTAAATGTGCTTATCACATCCTTATCGTCTGAAGTAATTGTGATTATAAAAGGTGTTCTCGGACTACCAAGGATAGTTTCCATAAATTCATCAAGAAGTTCCCAAAAATTCTCATCACAGAGTTCCACGAACCAAAATATAACTTTAGGAATCGTTATTTTTCCTTTTAAGCCCAGCTCTTCCGGAAAAGTTTCTTCCAAGTCCATTGTGAAGTTTTCTTTTAGATTTAATGTTATCGTATTAAAACAGTTCAGTTTTCCATATAATTCATTTGAGAGTGGGTGGTACTCTTGCGAAACGATGATGGCCATGGGCTGAGGCCCATCTCTTCGAATCAATCCAATTATCCAATCAATAATTTCTTTAAAATCATTACTAGAATCGTTATCATCAACATAAATATTTAGTAGAGTTTCTATTTTGCAAACAAAGTAAATCATTAAAATAATTACTAACACTTTCATTGTAAGCCTCCTATATTTACAAAATATTTATAAATTAATAATGAGTTCTTGTTTGATGTATTTGATAAAATAATAAATAATAAAATCAAATTAATTGCATCTTAACATATTAATTATCAATTAGTGTGCTGTTATAATTATTATTTTTGTTAAATAAATAATAAATTTATAGCTTAGTTATTGGCTCCGTTTCACTGAGTAAAATCAGAACAATGTCACATAATTTCATTTAATCTTTATACTGCTTTGATTAATACTTATCTCTATTTATAAAAAGTCAAACAATAAATTTTTTTTAAAACTAATTTAAGTTAATCATTTGCTTGTTTTAGCATGATAGTCGGAAAACGTTAAACTGGTCAGGCTCGGCGTTATTTCTTTGTGTGGCCAGAAGTTATTTATATATAAAAAGTTTCCTTCACAAATATTTAAAATTATGATTATATAGTAAGTTTACTTCTCCTTTGTTCATTTAAAAAAAAGTCTTATTTTACATAATTATAAAACATAATACAATACTTGACTTTTTGTAGATTTTTTTTATAAATAATAAAGAAAGCTTTCTTTCTAAAAATAAGTTTCCGTAATAAATGTCACGAAAAAGAGTATGCTCATTTTCTTGGAGTTCCAGGGTTGTTTTCATCCTTAAAACATATCTCAAATTTATTCACTGATCCAGGATTTTTTTTTTTTACATTTCATAGTAAATCTAACATTTCAATCTTATAAGTTAATCTTAGTTTCAATGTATTTTTTTTTTACTTTTTTATCAGAAAAACACTCACTGTCACAAATGGTTTAAATAACTTTTTTTCACAAAGTATTATTTACAACCTAAGTATTATATAAACTGGCTCATCGTAGGAATATATCATATATATGTATATACATATCTATTTGATGATAGCTGATACTGTTTTATGGAATTTTTTTATATTTATATTATATGCTTCAATAAATATATTTTTCAACACAATTATTGCAAAATGACATTCTTGCTAGACTCCTTCACATCGACTGAAATTTCACAGACAATTCCGTTTACTCTTTCATTTTGTTTCGCAACCTATTTATTTGGAAGTTTACCTTTCAACCATGGCTCGCAATTTAAATAATATATTTAACATGTTGAGGTACAGAACCAATTAATAAATGAAAAAACTTCATAGTTATTCTAGTGAGTACATTTACAGTTAGTTCATAAAAAACTAAATGGTGTGATGCACCCAACAGAATTTCTTTCTCTTTGATCTTTAAATAGAGACATTTACTAAAAATATCTAAAATTTGTTATTCAACTACATAATATTCACTGTTGCAGAAAAACTTGAATATGACTTGATTATAAATGCAATAATAAACACTGTTACATAAACATTTAGTAAGGGAGAGCTTCACTATGTAACACTTTATTAAGAGCGTTCATTATAGCAGACCCAACTCAGCTCCCGCAAAATAAATACGCAGGTTTGCAATATATATATATACATATATATATATATTATATAATGATTCTGGAATTTAATGAAAAATATGTTTTTTTTAACACAGCTTCTTATCAGATGTTCAAATTATATGCTTATGTACTAAATATACATGTATTTTATAGGGATAGGGATTAATATAATTTATAGGTAGTGTAACTAAATTTGCGTGGAGTGAAAGTGAAAAACAATTTATTTATTTTAACGTTAATAAATTTGACCAAGGTTCGAACTTCCAGCTCACCGAAATCGGTAGTCTATCGGTAAACCATGCGACCACCGATAAGGTTAATATGTCATTGACAACTATTAAGTTAGCTTTTGATATGTTGAGATTGTTTATAATAGTAAATATATTAAATATGGCGTATTAAAACACCTTTTGAGGACATGTTTTGACGTGCTTTTTAACGTGTTTTTTCAAAATTATTATTTCTATGTGATTTAGATGATGATTTTTAAAATATGTTTTAATTATATATATTTATTTATGAAAAATCTTAAGTTTGAAATTAGCTATTATAATATTTGTGGAACAAAGCATGACAAACATAGGCCTACTTATTCTTCACACTTCAATTAGGAGTTATCCTGCCAATTAGCCAATTTGTAAACTTCTCCAAACAAAATTAGAATAATTTATTTTATGGGAATTAAATAAAAAAATGCAAAATTTTTTTGGTCTGTCTAATAAAGTATAAGCTATAAGAATAATTCAAGCTAGGCCTGTTCAAATATGAGTTGGTAAAATGCAAAAAAAAAAAATCTTTGTAGTGTGAAGAACAATAAAAAGAAATCGGACTTTCCAACCACATTAGTTTAGGGGATGCAGCCCTTAGTTTGAACAGGTTTTAAACGCATGAGGTGGCGGGGTGTGGATACTACAGGGAAGGGAGCTATAATAAACGAATAGCTGACTAGAGTTACACAATATTTAAATTCTTGAACATTGTCATATAACACATTAGTGGGGTAGAATATTAAATTGGTTATTAATATTTTAAGTAACATTCAAAGAATAATGCAATCGTCGTAATTTTCTTAAATATCAACTTAAATAAAATTAATTAAAATACATCAAAATATATAATATTATTTCTAAACTTTATAGTTATGCGTTATCTCTCAAATTTTAATTAGAGTAAAATTATATTTTTTTTACATGCCCATCATTACCCAAATATTTTATAATACTGCTTACATTTTTAGTAAATTATATTTCTCTTATAGTACAATAAAATAAATTAAATCACATTTAAATTGGTTACTGTATTTCTGTTAAAATGTCTTACAAGCATGTCAACTAATGTCTCAATGATCAGTGAAATGGAACGGAGTGACAGAACTCCGAAAAGAATGTAGAAATAAGTCTGGACACAGCTGATTTCCAATGGTTTAATGTTTTTGACATTACTCTATTAAGAACTGATCAACTATTAGATACTTGTTTTCTTCTTTGTATAGATTGACAATAATTATCAAATAATGATGTGGACCACCACTACACTCATGGATTAAATTATCGACTTCGCACCATTTAAGTTGGAAATTTCCGATTCAGACAGAAAGCACGACCATAAACAGTATATTGCGTGATGCATATTGCACAGCCTTTTATATTGTTACAGCCATACATTATGACACACGCTCAAAAATCCATTATCCATTTTACAGGAGCATTACTTAGGTAAATGTCAGAAGTTAAGAGAATATTAAAACTGTGCATTTGTGTTGAGATCAATAAATATATATACAGACATACTAAAGTAGACCTTTTTGGTTTTAAAAAAAGAACCTTCACCTTCCATTTGGCTACTACTACTACTACTTAGATTTGTACTTAAAAACACGCGCGCACACACACACACACACACACACACACACACACACAACATATATAATTATATATAATAAATATATATATTATATATAAATATATATTTGAGACCCTTTTATCAGCTAAAAAACTATCCGTTACAAATTAATAGTGAGTCAAGAAAACCAACCCTCATCTTTATGTTGTGATATAATCCCCGCCGAACTTATAAGTATTTCTGGCAACAAAAAATTAGAAACCTTTTTCTTAGGTGAACAGATCTTTGATATAAATATATTGCAAAAGTAAGTTAGACAGATGCAAGGTATCTTTAATCGGAAAAAATAAAAATCCCAGAAAGCTGGAAAATGTTTTGATCACTTTATTTTAAGGGTCTAATGAGCAGTCTAATTTTTCCCACTCGTGCGTGGTCTGCGTTTACCACAACAATTAAAAAACACGATATAATTAGATCTTCTTTAAACAACTTCCCTTAAAGTAGTTTTACAGTTAAAATAATGATAGCCATAATAGAACAAAATAAATTTTTTCTATAACCATTTTTGTAATCGTATTTATTTTGCAATTAATACTTTTAGAGAAATAACTATGGAAACCGTAGTACCTTCTTGCAATTTCACTGAAATTAATTGTTTTACCATATCGTAACTTGTTTCATACGTTACATAATATGTAATTGTAATGTTTAAAAAATAAATGGCTTGTTTTATCTTAAGAGCTACTTGAAAAACAAAATTATGAAAGCTCAAAAACGTGTTAAGTCAGACACACACACGCACATACAAAACTTATTCAATATAATTGTTTGATAAGTCTTTCCCTAAAATGAGTACCAAATATATGATAAGGTACATATATGAACTACTAAGGTTATAACCCTTAAAATACAAGTATTCAAACGTTTTTGAATGAATGAAAGTTACTTAACCACATAAACTTAGAAACTTTTTTTTTCCCCTAAATCTTTTATAGTTTTTAAATTTTAAACTATAAAAAATCTCATATTTGAAATGATTTATGTTAATAATTACATCAATTTTTATACATTTTAAATTAAGTTTATTTTATATTACAGGCTTTTAATGTGATAACAACACATCATCTCACATATAAATAAAAAATTCGTATTATTGTCTATAGCTTTAAATAAACAGAATTTCAAACTCCTCTAATTCATAGTTATACTATATTAAGGCGATTGTCCCTATTAATTTGGATTGGAAATTCAGAGCTATGGAAAGAAACTTTTATTTTCAAGAATTTTTTTATAAATTTTCTTTTCGCAAACTGTTTGTTCAAGAATGTTGATTAAGTTATACTTTATATAATACACACCTCCTCTATAGTTTAAACAGTGATCATATCGATAAAATTGACATTTTTCACTAGAAAACTGCCAGCTTCATTGCAAAAATAGAAAATGTAACAATCAATAAACTTATATACATTATCTTAGAAGGAGTGTTAAAAATATTAATAAAAATTTGCACTAGTTCTCGATAAAACTAATATTCCAAAAGTATGATTTTTTCCGCAAGACCTGTCCGATTGCAATGGTTTCCGTGAACCTGTTAGGTCATATCGGGGGTATTTACAGTTTATTTAACAATATATATATATATATGGTGACAGGAACTTACTTTGTGACATAATAAATTATATAAGTAACAAAAACAGATTTATTAAGCAAAACATAAAAGTAGGAATTTGATTACATCAGGTTAAAATAAAAGGATAGTATAAACAGAGGTAGGGACCCTTGAATGGGCCAAGTAAGTTTTGTTGGTCTTAAGATACCAAAAACACAGTATCTTACCGAAGCTCGGGAGCATACGTGTTTTAGACGACACGTGGACTATAGGGCTAGCTGCCTTTACTCCACCGGGGTGTCTAAACAGAATAAGGGGAGTTTAGAGACAAAAGGCTATAACACATAACACAATATTTTGAGCGTTATTAGCCAATATCTGTGCAGGCTTGAGACAAAGAATATTTTCAGAAATTGTAGATTATATCAGCTTGACTAGCTGGCTGCATTAGGCTACGAGGTAAAGCATATTTACAGAGTTATAGTAACATGGACTGATGGTCCATTGCATCAGGTAATGGCTGAACGACAACCAGGTGTCTACCCTAAATTGTACTATGGCCGGTCCTTTCCCAATAGGAATTGCTAGAGAATCAATAGTTCTTAACAGACAACACCCACTCCCCGGGGTGAACCTCACATTAAGAAAACACGTCTATAAAAAGCCAAATCACAAGAAATGCCACCCAAAAAGGGGCGAACGAAAAGTATTATCTGCGCTGGACACCATAGAAGATTAGCCGTGTTCCGCGCTTCGCGAACCCAAAATAGTAAGACAGAAATATTTACAAATAATAGTGCTGTGAGATACTGACCTAACCTAGGTCCTCAAATAAAGGCATTTGACACCCTGGTTGTAGCCGTTCTAAAAGTAGTACATATGAGCATGACGTCCAAGGCATTATGTGATACTGTTAAGTTTTATATTAAGACCTTACGCCTGAATTAATGAAATTGTGCAAGAGAGGGCCCTAAGGCCTGGATCCTATCTCAAAGAGCTCAAGGCTCCCGCATTTAAGCTATATCATAAGGACATAGTGCCACTATGTAGTCAAACCTCTGACATACATTATATGTTAGCCCTGTCAACTAGACTAACCCGTCATATTGACGTTCAAACAAAAAAAAAACCTCTTGATTAAACTACTCACATCTAAATGACGTAACAAAAATTAAGATTTCATAATGTCTACACAAAAAATTACATAGTCTTAAGGACCAAATCAACAAGTCTGAAGGACTTGTAAAAAACAACAAGATACTTGGATTTATACGATGGGTTTCCCTCGGCGTTGAGGCGGTTACTCCCACGCCCTAACCATCATGGTCAGTGATCTCTTCGCTAGGTGCTGGAGCAACGTTTCCTTCTTCGACGAATGCCAAGCGATGAACTAGAACTGGAATAAATGGGCCTTGGAGATTCCTGTTATATACCTTTTCCCTGACTGACAACTAGGGCAATGTCAACCAAGGAGAAACGAGTGGTTAAGGGGAGCAGGGAGAGGGAGTTTTGAAGCGAAAGGGAAAGGGTTGCCAAGGAAATCCTCTAGGATCGTTACTGTCGCATCTCAGCTCGTCGCTAGTGATCGAGTGAGGTGGCTCGTGTCTTTCTTCGATGTACAGCTCAAGAGGTTAGACGTGCGTTGAAGATGCCACGTCTGTTCTTCCACCATGTTAGTAAGACAGTTTGTGAAAGCATGGTGTTCAAATCCGGGAATATACACTTACTGTAAATAGAAACTAGTTGTCTTTTTTTTCTAAATCTATCACTACTAATTTTCCTCTTCTGATTCTCTTATCATAATTAAGGATATTTAGTGGCTTCTGTTTTGTAGATGTCCTTTGATTTAAGAGACATGCTACAATCCATCTATTCTTGTTGTCTCGGAAGGATACTTTAGTCGGTTGCTAAGCCACGCCATACCTTTCTCCTCCCCTCCTTCCATAAAAAAAAAGTTTTTTGATTTGCACTCAACAGGGCCAAGTACATTAAGGTTGTATTAATCTAATATATAATGAAAGTTTATATTTTTCCTAAACAACCTTTGATAAAAACGAAATCTTGTACATACATTAGTATTAATATATTCTGTGGAATTCCTTTGACCTTAAGGCACCTTATCTAATTTGTATATACTATAGTATATGACTAATAACGTTAAGTAAACAAAATAACCACCTGAAAAGTAATCAGTCTGACACTATGCTAGAGTTAAAAGAATGTTTATATACATTATATTTACTTACTTCATATTATTAGGAACGAGTTTTCACTGCATCATTATCAAAAGTACGCCAACTATTATTCCTATCTAGAGATAATTATATATAGTAATTATATATATCAATCAATTGCATAAGACTATTCCTCTCCAGACCGTTATTTAAATATATAACGGTGATATTACAGAATAAAAGGCCTCCCTTGCAGGGAATAGTTTTCTAGAAAATGGGACAGAAAATTATCACACACACTCCATTTATCTTGAAAGAAACTAGTCTTACATTAATGTACTAATAATGGCCCTAATATTAAGCTATATCTTAGTGGAATATTACGATATCGGCTTGAAACATTACAAGGTATGTGAAGGCTACACATAATTTTTTGTTTTTGAGTTGAGGATCCACAAAAAAAAAATTGGACCTAGCAGTATAGTATGAAGGAAGGGGCAGAGACATAATGTTTGAATCATGGTTTGAACACAATAGTTTGAGAAAGGGGTGTACTAATATCAAATAAAACACAGGATAGAGCTATATAATGTTACACCACGTGCACTTGGTCATCTCACACAAAAGTAGGAGAAAATACGAATTTTGTTTCCACTATATAAAGTAATATCCAAAATAATATATGATCATCGTAGTTTTTTTGGATTTAAACTCTAGTAGAGTTAATAAAATATACAAATATAGATGTTATTTTGATTATTATTAATATTAAATTATATATCATTACGTATTAATACTTAATTATAATAAAAATCATTTCTAAAAGAGCAGCTTAACCTAAATAATATACATATTAAGGTATAATAATTTAATTAAAAAATATTTACTAGAGTTTTTTTTTGTCAATATAAATGTAAAATAAAAACCGCTAATATCTCACAAACAGGTGAACAAATTAATGGCGCTGAGTTTTAGACCTCCGAGAAGAATGTAGAAAGAAGTATGGACATGGCTGATATCCAATGGGATCAGTTCTACTGACCTAACCTTATTACGAACTGAAAGTATTATTTCATATTTATCACCGTTTTATCACTTTACACTGATGCCAGATTAAAATATAACTTGAAGTTGTATTTATAAGGTGAAAGGTGAAACTAAGGATAAGTGTAAAACTATACGAAATGAATAAAGAGAGTCCACCCTTATGTGCTTTAAAGGATAGCCTTCATCATAATAGTGGTTGAGTTCTATATACAGACGGATTACTAAAGAACTATTTATACACATATGAGTTTTTTTAAAGGCAAACATAAAAAGGACCTTACTCACATCAAGTACAAAACGAACTCTTTGAAATAACGCTTTTACAACTCTATAATTTAGGTGTATATGATCCATAAAAATGTCAAAACTATCACTAGTACCTTCAATGTTAGGCACAGCGATCTATAGTCCTGATTCTATCAACTGATCCATAGTATCTATATCAGGGTAGTAATGGGGTGTCGTCAAGTAACTGGTCAAACTTCCTTGATATGCGTTTATAAATATGATACTAAACCACAAACATAGAACAACAAAACATTTTTGAGTTGATGAAACCACTGGCACAACTGTCTCCCAGCTCACAAAAAGACGAATAGTCTCCAAGGTAGTTTCAGTTTTGAAGGTCATATCTTTTCTGAACACTTTCTATTACAAAGTATTAATCGGGATAGTGCATAATATAGCTGTCTAACAACTTTTGGTGAATGGTAATATTAGGCCTGCATTCAAATATTATGGAACACGTTTATACTTTGGCACAAGTTATGTCAGATTGGGTGCCCCTGAGAGTAATAATTATGGTTGTAAATATATTTTTTTGATGTTTAAAGAAGGCGTTTTCAAATTTATCTGGTACCTTATATTTATTGTCGAATATATTTTTACCAGTATAAATTGCATCATTTGCTGTAATATGGTGTTTCCGGTTTACTAACAAAATTGTTTCGCTTATATATTGAATACAAGTTTTTATATACATGTATGTTGGGTTAAGCTATGCTGTTTTTTAAATCACAAATAGTTATAACTTATAATACCTTTATTTTGAAGCCATAAATATAATTTGAGTTTGTCTAAAAATATAATACCTTTTTTGTTATTTCTATTTCACCACTTAAAATAAGTTTCATTTCAAACGTTTATCTTACTAACATGATATTGGTATCTTACATATTTAAGGTTGTAGAAGGGATAATTTGATTTCAATGAAAAACTCAACTATATATATAGCTAAAAGATGAAACACTGACTGTCTGACACACTCATCACTATTTCTCATATTTCCCCCTAAGCTATTAGGATGAAACTGATCACAGGTGTTAGGAAAAGTAAAGATGTTTCATTCCGATTTTTTGAGATTAATGGAGTGAAATCGTGGTAGCTACTCTAATCAAAAATATCGCTTTAAAAACTCTTTTGAAGCGTTTAGAGTTTAATAATCCAATAAGTTTGTTCTAATAATGCCTTTGAAAAAATGTATCAAATAATTTTAACCCCTTATATGCTTTTAAGGGATTGAAAAATATGAAAACAGACAATGAAATAAAATATGTAATTACGTTTTAATATGATGCTCTAAGAGACCGTTTTGGTACAACAATTGTTACCATATTTAAAATATGATATTCATCCCAAAACTTATGACTTTCTTTTTTAATTGTGATTATTTCATCAATATCGTGGGATGTAATTATAATTATAAATGGTGTTCTCACGTAAACAAGGAGTGTTTCTTTAAATTTTTCTAATCGTACCCATGAAATTTGATTATACCGCTCCACAAACCAAAATACAATTTTTGGTATTTCTAATTTACTATTTAAAATAACATTTTCTTCAAACATTTCCCTCATTTCCATAATATTGTACTCATTTATATTTAAGACTATAGTAGAGAAATGTTCCATTTGTTTGAACAATTCATTAGAAATAGGATGAAAGTTTTCTTGGAAGACCACTGCTGCTAATGGTCTAGACCAACTTTCTCTAATCATTTCATTGAATTGGTGAAATAAGTCTGATAAATTGTTACTGGTATTAAAATGTTGAAATGGTTCTTGTAATTTGGTTTCAATAAGACATATGGTATAGCAGCAAAATATTCGTTATCACTTTCATTGTAAATACTTGGTTGTTCACTGAAAAAATAGTGAATTATTACATTTAACTGTCGTCATTCTAGATAAAACTAGTACCTTATAAGACCCTGCATTTAAATATAACTAGTAGTAACAAATATAAATGTAACAAGTCAACCAAATGGATTAGTGTTTTTTTATTTAATTATTTAGTCAAGTTTTTGGAATATTAATAATAAATAGCAATAGTTTACTTTTTGACTCCTTCTCAGTAAATTAATTTATAAAAGTTCTCCGCTTTTGTCGTATAGTGGTACACCATATTAATCAATAGTTGTGTATTTAAATAGAAAAAACTTAATAACTTGAAAGCTATATTCATTTTATTCCATGACCAGTAATATTGTCGTAATAATGCAGTTCACTACACGCACAATAAACATATACTATTCACAATCTTTGCTCTCTCCTGGTACACCTGAATAACACAAGGAGTTTTGTTTTAATAAAAGGACGTGGTTCTGTAGCCAAATATTCTAAATTTCACTTTCACAAAAAACTGAACTAAATTATGACGAAACTATCTGGCCTCTGATTCCCGTCATGTTTAAGAGGGGTTGTTTACTCTAATCTTCATCCACCCTTAGCCCTAACAAATTAGTGTATAACTTTAACGGGGATTAAAACCCAGTGTTAAAAAATTCCTATAATTTACATTGTTCTCTGTGTTCCTATGATAAGCTATAATACGTTAGGCATTTAGTTCTCTACTTGAAATGATTTAACAGAGTGTTTTTTGATTTCAATAATGTCTTTGGTCATATTTCAAATTTAATTCTGTATATTTCTCAATGCGGCAAGGTTTCTTGTGTGTTTCTTAACCTGGCGCATGGTACACCATTCAGTGAGCGCTATCTCTGTGTTATATTGGTAAAACTTAACAGACGTTTCTAATTAGCGGTAGTGGTGAATTACTTTAACATTAAACTAGACTAATTGCTACAGTAATGTCACTGGTTGATAAGTTCTGTAAGGACCCAGTGATATTTGTATATCATCTCTCCCTGCACAGGATCACTGGCCTGGTACCGGGCAACACTGGTATCAGGATCTAGTGACGCTTGGAATAAAGGATGCTCGATATTGTTAGGGATCTGACGGACATGGGTGTGACCACGTTGATTAGTAGTTCGACCTTGCTGATGTAGTGTGGATATAAAATGCGGAAATTTCTAAAATATATTTTCTTCTTCATCCTCAACTTTGAGGTCCGTTATATTTGTATCTCTGGGCCTGTTTCGAACCTGTTTGTACGCCTTTTGACGATCAAAATCCATTAACCACGCTACAAGATCATTTCTGAGAGATAAAATACACTAAATGATGATCTTTGAAAAAAAATTGCATGTTCAGTTGTGAAACTATCCATAGCTATAAAAATAAGGTATTTAATCCAGACTGGAATAATTATTGTCTACCTTTTAAAAGTTCTCACTCGTTTGAAAATAAGACCTTGACTTGTTTTAGAGGAATTTTCATTCTAACCAGTCATCCGTTGTAAATTTTTTAGTAATATGGTAAGCATTTGGATATATCTGGCATAATATAAGTGGATTCTAAATTTCGGGGTCCCCTCACACAATACTAAGATAAGTCATGGTCCAATTCTTCTTTTAAATTTTATTGGTAATATTTAAAAACATGGTTTTGAATAAATAGAAAAATATATATTTCTATTATCTATAATAAAATACTGGTATAATTTTTATTTTGTTTTTTACATTTTAGATCAAATTCAATTATCAATACAACTAATAGAGAATCCACTTTAAAATATAATCTATTATGACAAAAATTTCCAACACTTTTCTTAAACAGACTTCTCTGATATCAATAAAAGCTATACTATCTAAATAGCATAACATAAATAAATAAATGTTGAACATAAATTAATAGATATTCATGTATGTAGGACCTGTTCACCCCGAAAGTTAGCAAGTTAACCATGTTTTTAACCACTAGGGTATGGATTATAAGATAAGGACATGGTGTAATCAGTCAAGATAAAACTACTATCTCTAAAATAGGAACGTAAATTTACATTATTTAAACAAAATAAGTATATTAAATATATATATATATATATTTAACTTTATCAAGAAATTTTTTTTTTTCAATCACTAATATAAGTACTGTGATATAATTTAGAGATAATATAAGTTTATGAGAAATTATCTGTCAAAAAATTTGGTCTAATAAAATTTACATTAAAAAAACGTTAAATACTTTCTGATAACATTTATCTATGTTTCATAAATAATCATTGTTTAAAGTACCCACATCGTAAATTGTTTAATCTGCCATAAATTTAAAATAATGTTTCATTTAATTTATAAAAAATATATAATGGTAGCATATTCTCAATACAATTTATCTGTCAAGCACTTTTGTGTGATATAATAGTAGTTATTTAATTCTAATATATTTTCAAGTTTCAGAATACATTTAAATACAAATAATATAGGGAGTAATTTATTAAATTACACTATTTTCAAATACACATTTAATTAATTAAGATTATGAATCATTTTGTGTTCAAACATAATTGTGTAACGAAATAATAAATATACCTCTAGTTATATCAACATATAAACACATTTTTTTTTAAAGTCCTTGCTTCTTATTAACAAATGAATATATTTCAAGCCGAATCAATGTATTGTTATATATATTTTTTTAAATTGATATTCAATGTCTGTTTAAATTTAACTCAAATCAAACAATATTTTGAATTGTAGGATTTTAAGTAGTTTGAATCCATTTATATTGGTAAAAATACATAGATACTAAAGCAAAGAACATTCATTAAATATAATTATATTATTAAAAGTTTGATGTTCTATAATTAAATACAAGTATAACTTTTTGAAAATAAAAAAATTAATATCATAATCTTTGCATTTCCAAATGTATTTAGTAAAATTATTTGAAATCGGACACTTAAAAATTGATGATTTTATCATCAGTATTGTCTTAAATTTGTAAAAAAAGTTATTATAGGATTATTTAAAAACTGGAAATACTTAATATAACACTCAAATTATTTCCATCATATTAATTTAATTGATTTGTTTCCATTTAATACAAACTACTCGCTAGCGTGTAGCCGAACCTGTTCTTAAAAATTTAAATAAATAAATAAACACGTTAATAATAAAAAAATCTGGCACGTTCGCATGATGAGCTCTAATATAGTAGTATTTTTTTCGATACTTGAAATGATGAAAAGAGGGTTTTTTGATTTCAAGTAATTTATTCTGTTATATTTAATTTAAATTAATTTTTTTCTCACATTTTATTACCTTATAGGAATAATAAGCATACAAAAGACATGTCGTACTATAAAATTTTTTTTTACTATTTATACAGACAGTAAAAAAAATTCAAATGATAATATCAATATTGTAAGTTAATTGTGGAAAGTTTATAAGATTAAGAGATGCAATTTTGAGAGATATTCTATGATTCTAGAATTTCGTTAAATATTTTTATGTGTTTTTTTTATCACAACTTCTTAAAACTATTCAGGCTATACGTTTATGTACTAATTACGCATATGGTTATAATTAAATTAAGTGTACCAAATTTGCGTGGAAATTTATTTGAAAACAATTTTAGGGAAACAACCTAAAATACCCCGACCGAGATTCAAACAATCCTTTTGGGAGAGTGACGCGCTAAATCATGTGTCAACGAAGAAAGTAATATGTTATTGACGACTGTTAGGATAGATTTTGGTATAGTGACATTGTTTATAAAATTAAATAAATTAACTTTGGCCTATCAAAACACTCTTAAGGACATGTTTTGACATTTTATTTAATATCTATTTATAAATATTAACATTTCTTTTTAATAAAGGTGAGAATTTTTGAACCTTTTTTTAAATATAAAGTTATTTTCCAAAAAAATAATTTTGTTAATTGTAATATAGTTTTGTGCGTGCGGGCGTGCGTGTGTGTGTGTGTGTGTGTGTGTGTGTGTGTGTGTGTGTGTGTATGTATCTATGCATGTTTGTAGAAGATATTAAAGAAAATGTTATATAATACAAAAAAAATTTAATTCTTGCACTCTTTGCTTACTATCTCACACTCAATTTTAGAATGTTTAATTTTGTTACCTTATTTAGAGAATTCGAGAAAAGCTAGTCTGTTTTCTTCGGTTTTTGCCTCAAAACTTTTTCTGGTCCAAGAGAATCAAATATTTCTTCAGAAAAAATAAATATTAATTTTCTCCAGATGATGACCTATACTTTTTTGAAAATTTATCAAGGATGTCCCAAAATTAAACTAATTTTTCTCTTATTTTAAAAAGTTTTTCATATAATGATGCTATCCTTATGATTTATATCCCATACATTTTGATGTCAACATATTAAAAAAAATTAACTCTATATTTGTAATGAGACAAATTATTACTTATTTTGGCAGAAAAAAAATTCTATAAAAACTACAAAATCCTTGGCCATTTATCGTTCTCTCTAGAACTCCACCTTAAAGAACTGTCTCCACACCTATTATATCCTTAAAGGTCATCTACTTTGGCCTCTCTAAAGAGCTACACAACCACTATGGAACCAAACTTTATAATCTTGCTAGTTTAGAGGATTAAGAAAGGTTACTTGCTTATAATTCAAATATGAGATCAAATTTCTAATTCATTCAGGTCTATGTAATTAATTTCTAATTCAGCCAAAATAGTAATAATAAAAAGTGTGTGGCCTCGAATTGTTTTGCTGATAATATAGGACAGCATAAAAGCGTTGTATATTGTGTTTGGTTAAATTATTTTTTATTAGTAGTTTTATACGTTTTAATTTTATCTAAAATATGAATGTATTTTAAGGCTATTAAATTACAGAATCATTAAGTGTAAATTTATCGGTAAACAGTAGTTTACCACAAATTTCTATATATAAATGACATAAGCCGATTCGTTCCTAGATCAAGTTTCAAATATATCACGATCTTATAACACGATAAAAAGTTTTGGTTTAAGTAATAATTATCTAGTATTTGGAACGGATAGTTATCGTATACAATCTTTTAATCTTAAGAGGTATTAGACCTACCAATTCATACTACACTAATACGCTATCTTATGACTTATAGCTTAGTGAAATTATTCACAATATAATAAAGTTTAGAATTTTTTTTATGGTGAACAAGAAAGAGAAATAAAAATTAGCACCTAAAATAGAGAAAAATCTGAATCACAAAATTTGAGGCAATTTTTGAGCATAAAAGGCGGGTGTCTGTTATTAATGAAATAAAGGGAAAAAACATTAAACGAAAAGGGAAATAGTTATGGATAATTAAAACTTCTGAGCTTGGTCACCTTACAGCAAAGTAGGAGAGAAAATGAATTTTGCTATCAATATTTTAAGTAACAATCAAATCAAAATTTGATCATCAATATCCTTCTTGAATATCAAACTAGAGTAAATTAATCAAAATATTATATATTTATATTGTATTTTACTATTATTGCTATTACTATTTAAACTTTATAGCTAACTGTATATAACATTCATTCCAAATCTTATTTTTTACATTATTAATTATAGCTCCAATAATTTATGAAACTATCTAGATGATAGGTAAATTATATTTTTATTCTAGTACAATAATAAGATTAACTAGCAATGAACACGATTACTGTATTTTTATTAAAATATCGTACGAGAATATCAAATAATATCTCACAGATCAGTGACATAGAGCTGAGTGTTAGACCTCCGAGGAGAATGCAGAAAGAAGTCTGGACATGGCTGATACCCAATGGTTTCAAATCTACTGACTTAACCCTATTATGAACTGAAAGCAATATTTCGTATTTATCATCGATACGCCACTTTCCACTGATACCAGATTCACTTATTCTTCGTATAAAAGTATCAAATTTGTCTTGATAAGGTGAAACAAAGGGGAAGTGAAAAACGAGACGAAATGAATACGGAGATTCCTTCATTATGTGCATTAGAGGATAACCTTCTTCATAGTATTCGTTAAGATCTATGTACAGTTGGGTTATTATGGAGGCATCAAGAAACGCATGTGTCTTATTAAAGGCAACCGTGTCAAGGGCACTTCTAACATCGGGTACAAACCGCACTCTTTGAGATAATGCTTTTACATCTTTATCATTTGAGTCAGACTGCTTCAAGAAAAGGTCAATCTTATCACTCGAGCCCTCAATGCTAGGTATGGCGATCAATAGTCCTGATTCTATCAACTGATCTATAGTATCTATATCAGGGTAGTAATGGGGTGTCGTCAAGTAACTGGTCAAACTTCCTTGATATGCGTTTATAAATATGACACTAAACCACAAACACAGAACAACAAAACATTTTTGAGTTGATGAAACCACTGGTAGAACTGTCGCCCCGCTCACAAACAGACGAACTGTCTCCAAGAGTGTTTCAGTTTCGAAGGACGTGTCTTTTATGAATAGTTTCCAAAACAGAGTAATAATTGGTAGAGTGCAGAATATAGCTATCCAACAACTATGGTGAAAGGTAATATTACATTCATATATATTGGTATACGTTCAGCCTTTGGCACAATAAATGTCAAACCAGCTGTTTCTGGAGAAATTGTGGATGTAAATATATTTTTTTGATGTTTAAAAAAGACATTACCAAAAATATCTGGCACTATATCTTTATTATTAAAGCTATCTTTTCCACTATTATTGGTTCCATTCTCTGTAGCATGGTCTTTCTGCCCGACAGTCAACATTGTTCCGTTCATATTTTCTATAAACGTCTTGATATGTAAGTATGAAGGTTTGGTGTATCCAGCTTTTAAACCATAAATAAGTCTGTCTCTAGTTACCTTTATATCGTAACCACAAATATCATTCAGTTTTTCTAAAAATATATTTTTAATTTTACTCGGACTTTTTGAAATATCCAAAAATGTTCCATTGTTAAGAAACTGATTGAAAAACAATGCCGTTGTTTTAATTTTATTTGAAAATAAATGAACTTTTTTTGTAAATTCTGGTACAGCAATTGTTATTATATTTAAAATATGATATTCATCCCATAGCTTATGACTTTCTTCTTTAATTGTGTTTATTTCATCAATATTGTGGGATGTAGTTACTAATATAAATGGGGTTCTCGCGTGAACAAGGAGTGTTTCTTTAAATTTTTCTAATTGTACCCAGAAAATTTGATTATAATGTTCTACAAACCAAAATACTACTTTTGGTATCTCTAATTTCCCGCTTAAAATAACCCTTTCTTCAAACATTTCTTTCATTTCTATGACATTGAACTCATTTATATTTAAGGTAATCGTAGGGAAGTAATACATTTGCGTGAATAATTCATTTGAAATAGGAAAATAGTTTTCTTGAAACACCACTGCTGCTAATGGTCTAGACCAACTTTCTCGAATCAATTCATTGATGTGGTGAAATAATCCTGATAATTTGGTTCTGTCTTTAAAATATTCATTAGATTCTTGTAATCCAGTTTCAATTATACTAACATAGTATATCAACAAGATGATTGGAATCACTTTCATCATAAATAAGTTTTGTGTAGTCGTGTGTGTATGTGTGTCTGACTTTCCTAACTGGATTTTGAGCGTTAAAAAAAATTGTGGTTAAATAATAAAGTTTTTAAAATCAAAATAATATTTAACACTACAGTTTATTTCTTGACTCCTTCTCAGCAACTGATTTTATAAAATGTCCGCCCCATATAATATTATATAGTATTAATCAATAGTTGAACATTTTCACAGCAAATAAAACAAACACTATTATGTGCAAGAGACATTCATTATATTCCGTGACCTTTAATATTGTTATGACAATGCAGTAGCATGCATAAACCATAAGCATATACTATTCATAAGCTTGCCTTGCTCCTGGGATGCCTGAATAACACGATAAATATGGTATTAAGTTAGAGATTCCCTTCAATAGCCACAACTTCACTCTCAACACACTGGACTTATTATGACGAGTAGATCGAATCTTTAATTGCTTTCCTATTAGAGAAGGATGGTTTTCTGTAAAAAGCTTTATATTCTTTCTCTGCGTAAATGGGATCATAATGTTTCGATTCTCAACCTTCCTCGTCCCTAACAAATTAATGTAATTCATACATAGGCGTGCAATCCAAACTGCTTATTCAATATTTTTCTAAAAATAGGTCAATTTTAGTAAGGGTTATGTTTATGCTATTATTAATTATTTATGTTCATTAAGCCAAAAGCAATATGATATTATATAAAATTATAACTTTTTTAAGGGTATTCTTCTGTAAATATGCTAATCTTACTTGAAGCTAAATAAAGTTATTATTCAAACAAGTCTCCAGAAATTTTAAGGAATGTCACCATGGATTGTTTTAGAAACATACTAAAAATCTAATATAGTTTATTTAATAGAACCAAATACTACACTTTATATCATAATTATTTATTACAGTCTAGAGATAGTTCATCTTGAAATATTTCTCCCAACTCCATATAATTTTTAATATTTTATCGGTAGACCATGCGATCACCGAAGACGTTAATATCTTGTTGACGACTGTTAATTTAGCTTTTGGTACGTTGAGATAGTTAATATTTATAGTATTATAAACAATGGCCTATTGAAATACCTTTTGAGGGCATGTTATGACATGCTTTTTACCCTTTTTTTAAAAAAAGTATTATTTCTATGTAATTTAGAGGATAGTTTATTGAAATATTTTTATATATAAATATTTATTTAAAAAAAATTAAAGTTTGAAATTTGCTTAGGTATACTTTTGGAACTAAACATGACAAAAATACTTATTCTTCACAATTCACTTGGGAGTTATCCTGCCTAAAGATCATGATTTAGCCAAATTGTAAACTTATTCAAGCAAAAATTAGATTATTCTATTTTATGGGAGTTAAATTTAAGAAATGCAAAAATGTGTTGGTCTTTCTAATAAGGTATAAGATATTGGATTAATTCAAGATAGGCCTGTTCAATTACGAGTTAGTGAAATGCACATTCTTTTTTTTTTCTTAGTAGTGTGGTGAAAAAGAAAGGTAAATCGGACCCGCCAACCAGATTAATTTAGGGGATGGAACCCAAATTTTTAACATGTTTGAAACGAAAGAGGTGGTGATGTGCATACTAAAGGGATAGGAGCCATAATAAACGAATAGCAGAATAGAGTTATATAATATTAAAATGCTTGAACATTGTCATCTTACACAAAAGTGGGGTAGAATATTAAATTTGTTATTAACATTTTAAATAACATTCAAAGAATAATGTACTCGTTATAATTTTCTTAGTTATTAATTCAAATAAAATGAATGAAAATACATCAAAATATATAATATTGTTACTAAACTTTATAGATATGCGTAATCTACTAAACTTTAAATAGAGTCAAATTATAATATTCTTACGTGCATAATATAACCTGCATATTTTATAATATTTTCTACATTATCAGTAAATTATAATTCTATTATAATACAGTAAAATATAGTAAATTAAATTTGTAGCAGTTACTATATTTCTGTTAAAATGCCTTACAAGAATGTCAACTAATATCTCACAGATCAGTGAAATGGAATTGAGTGTTAACCTCCGAAAATAATTTAGAAAAAAGTCTGGACATGGTTGATACCCAATGGTTTCAAGTCTACTGTTATTATTCTTTTACGAACTGTTAGCATTATTTCGTATTTAACATCGTTATACCACTTTGCACTCATACCAGCTTCACAAATCTTATTGTGGTATCTATTTTGTCTAGGTAAGGTGAAACAAAGGGGTAAGGGGTCTTATTCTAGATTCTTTCTCATTAACTGAATTTATAAAAGTAAAACACCTTGGTCCTATTGTGTTAATATCGCATTGTTAAAAAATTGTATATCTACAAGGAGACACACTTTATTTCTTTAAAGTGATATTCAATTTAATTATTGACCTGTAATAATGTTATAACAATACAGTCCGGTGCACGCACGACAGTTAAGTACTATTCACAAGCTTGTTTTGCTCCTGGAAAACCTGAATAACACAAGGAATTTTGTATTAAGGAAAGGAATTTCTTCGGTAGCCGACTGGTTCGAATATTAACTTTCGCAATAGACTGTACTGCTCATGACAAGTATATTGGTCCTATAGTTTCTTCTGGCTTAAGATGGGTGGATTTCTTCTAAAATTGTTTTACACTTTCTCTCCGTTTGAATGGGATTAAAATGTATAAATCTTAAACCACCGTTATCCCTAATCCATTAATTTAATTTGTATATGGGCGTAAAGCTCAATCGGACAGTAAGACGTATGGCTAAAAAAATAGTTTTTAAAAATAAAATTTTTCTTTGCCTTCCGATGTCATGTTCTAATATCTGAGGTATTTTGTTCTCTACTTGAATTGATTTAACGGAGGGTATTTTGATTTCAAATAATGTCTCTCTGTCATATTTAAAATAATTATGTATAGTTCTTTCAAAGTGGCATGGTTTAATATAATATGTTTCTAACCTGGCCCATGATACAGCATAGACAAAGAGAAAGTTATCTCCACATGGGTAAAACCTAACAGACGCTTCTACGTAGCGGTGTTGGTGGATGTCATTTCACTGGTTGCTAAGTTTTGTGAGGACCCAGTGATGTTGGTGTATCATGTCTGCCTTCACAGGGGTACGTGGCTGGTATTTAGCAGCTGCCGTATCAACATTTACTTGAGGCTAATAGCGAATTATGCAAGATATTGTTCAAGATAAGATTTCCATGGGTGTGACCACGTGAGGGTGTAGTACAATCTCTCTGCCATGGCATGGAGATAAAATAGGAAAACTGCTACACTACCTTTTCCTTGAAACTCCATTTTGTCAAGGAAACAAAATCAATTAAAGCTCTATCAGTGGTTATAAAAAAAACGTAAGTGAATTATTCGCACTTTCGGATCTTCAGGAACGGACTTTGTCGTGGGCTACGATAAACAAAGACAATTCATCATATACATTTTTATCTTTCAGTACAGGAACATGAAATGAAAGGATGACAAAAAGAATTGGTAAACTATAAAATTGAAAAATGTAAATTAAAAGGTTAGGTATGATCATTTTGGGTTAAAGTGATGTCCGGTGTGTACATCAAAGTAAATTATTGTCCGGAGATTATACAATGTTTTGTTTAGTTTCGAAAAGTGCAGAAAAAATAGTGGCAATAGTAAGGAAAACCGAAGATTTAAAAGTGCTACTGAACAATTGATTTACATTCTTATAAAATTAAACGCTTAACCAGTGTTTACTTTACTAGTACAAGAATACATTCCAATAACCGACCACGATTATGTTAGCCCTTCCGGAATGAAGTGAAGTATTTGAGTACATTGACATGTTCCTACATTGATTCAGATCACAATCTGCTTGTGTCTTGCATTGAAACAAGACTGAAGAGGATCAAGAAGATGAACAAGAGGAAATCGAGTTGGGACTAAGCAAGAGTGAAATTGTGACAAATTATTTAGAACAAACTTCAGGTGAGATGAGAAAAGAGAGTATAACTGTGGAATAGTGCTAAGAATATGTTTTTGAAGGTACTAGATACCAATTTTTGACAAATAAAAAATATTTTACGTAAAATATGACCTGCTGTACCAGAAAGCAAAGGAACTCGTAGAGAAATGAAACCAAATGTACATGCAATAGTAATTGAAAACCTCAAAGTTCAGATGATGAAAGATCATATATTAATTTATAGGATATATAGAAAAATGTATAGAAGTACTATATGATTAGAATATTCGACCAAATAACTTAAATATTGAAAAATAGGATGAGGTAGAGAAGAGATGAAAAAGACTTAGCATTGTAAAGATTTAGGTGGGGAAAGCCATAAGGGATATGTGAAGACTCATCAGCTGTATACCAGCTGGCCTGAGGCCCTGAACGAACTTGAGATCCGCTGGAAATCATAATTGGAAACCAGGAGTTGTAAAACATTGAGCAGTTAAAATACCTGGGATTTCTGCTAACAAAGACTGCTTAGTGCACCAAGGACATTATTTCGAGGATCACCAAGAACAAGGAAACTTTCAGCAAGTAGAGGTTACTGTCGACCAGCAAGTTGAGTTTAGAACTGAGGAAGAAACTGATGAAATATTTCATATGATGCATTGTGCTGTATAAAGCAGAATATGGACTGTTAGTAAGCTAAAAATAATTATTTTTAGAGATTTTGAAATATAGTTCTGGTGAAGACTTGATACTTCCAGGTGGACAAAGTAGCAGATTAATTAAGATGTTTTAAGAAAAGTTGTTGGGAAGAGAACCAACCAAATATTTGATTTGACACCAACCTCATTCGGACACATATTTAGGAGACACTGTCTTTTGCGGAATCTAATAGAATTATAGATTGAAGAAAAGAAGAGCTAAGGAATAGGGAAGATTCAAATATCAGATGACTTGAAGGAAATATGAAAATTCCTGGTAGTTAAAAGAGGGCTCATTGGCTGTCTAAGATCACAAACAGCCACTATCGCAGGACAAAACACTTAATACTAATTATAAGCTAAGAACGTTTTAAACAATATGAAAAATTTAGTGACGTACAAAATACATTTTTTAACCACCTCAATACAAAGCAACAATAAACATAATTTCCCAATGATAACCCCATTAGTAATTTATAATATGAAAAATTTAAAGTTTGTTGAATACTTTTATTGATTGAGATTTTTTTAACGCCATATTTTACCACGTCATTTTTTTATATGCTCATATACTGATTACGCTAATAGTTATTAGGAATAAGGAAGGTTATATTTATAGGAAGTGTACCCGTATTTTCGTTTAAGTGGAGTGTAAATGATTTCTGGGAAAACCGCCTTCAGTATATCTAACACAAATTCGAAACGCGATCTTCCTGTCATCAGCAGTTTAGTCTACTGCGAGATTGACGACTTAGTACCTGCAACCACCTTAGAGGGTAATATTTTTTCTCGTTAGCTTGTTTTTTTTTAAAGTTGATATTGTTTATAATAATTAATATATTAATAATGGCGCATCACAATAATTTGGCTCCAATGTTATGATGTTATTTTTAATATTTACTTTTTCAAAAATTAACTTTTTTCTGTTATTAATATGAGGATTGTGTGAATTTTTTTAAATAATATTTGATTATTTTACAAACAAAAAATAATTTTTGTGAAATGGGCTTTTGTGTGAGTTTGTGTTTAAATAGTAGAGAATATTAAAGTTTGCATAACATAACCTCCATATTATTTAAGAATCCCACCCTCTTTTAAGTATTATATTAAACATCATTTAAAACATTTTAATTTATGAATGTAGAGAGCACATCCCTTCAGACTAGATATGAAACTTGATCAGATTTTTCTGAACTGCTTTCATTTGAAAGATTTACAAACCTGCCAAATTTTAGATGGAATATTACATCAATGTTAAGAAACATATATATATATAAAATTTATTGAAAAAATGTTTTCCACGATGAATTCACCTCAAAGATTCTTCTCTGCTTCAATTGCTGAGACTGACCAAAAAAAGAGCTCAGTTAAACTTTCCTCCTTTAATAATTGGAGGAAATACACCTCAAATCTCACATTACAGATTTTATGTACAACCAAATTAATTTCTTCCCTACATTTGCAATATTTTATCATAACAATTATACAATAATTTATTCGAAAAATTTGCTTACTGTTAAAATAAACATGTTAAAACTACCTCTTCTTATTTAATCAACTATTTGATACTTGTTTTCTTCTTAATATAGATTGACATTAATTATCAAATAATGATGCGACCCACCAATACTCATGGATTATATTATCGATTTCGCAACATTTAAGTTGGAAACTCATGATTCAGACAGAAAGCATGACCATAAACAGTATATTGCGTGATGCATATTACACAGCCTTTTATATAGTTACAGCCATACATTATAGCACACGCTCAAAAATCCAATATTGATTTTACAGGAACATTACTTAGGTAAATGTTAGAAGTTAAGAGAATAATAAAACTGTGCATTTATGTTGAGATCAATAAATATATATACTAACAGACTAAATTAGACTTTGTGGTTTTTTTAAAAAGTATCTTCACCTTCCATTTACTAAAGAACATGATCTACTTATATTATTTTTGTACATAAACATTATTATATATATTTGAGACCTTCCTATCAGCTTAAGAACTATACGTTACAAATGTATTATTAGTAAGACGAGAAAAACAAACCTCATCTTTTGATGAGATATAGTCCTTTTCAAACTTATAAGTTGTTCTGGCAGCAAACAGTCTGAAACCTTTTTCTTGGGTGGACAGATTTTTTTTATCAAAATACGTTACAACAGTAGGCGAAACAGATGCAAGGTATCTTTAATTAGTAAAAGAAATCCCAGAAAACTGGGAAATGTTTTGATCGCTTTATGTTGAGGGTCTAATGAGCACGCTAATTTTTCCCACTCGTTTGTGGTCTGTGTTTACTACAACAACAAAAAACACGATATGATTATATTCTCTTTGTACATCTCCATTTAACATAAATTTACAGTTAAAATAATGATAGCCATAATAGAAAAATCAAAATTTCTTTAAAAATGTTTCTTATCATATTTATTTTTCAGTTAATACTTTTGGAGCAATAGCTATGGAAATCGTAGTACCTTCGTGCAACTGCATCGAACTACATTGTTTTACCAAGTTGTATCTTCATGCGTTACGTAAGATGTAATTGTAATGTTTGAAAAATAAAAAGTTTATTTTATCATAAGAGCTACTTTAAATTCAGAATTATGAACGCTAAAAAACAAGCTAAGTCAGACACACACACACACACACGCACATACAAAACTTATTCAATTCAATTGTTTGATAAGTCTTCCCGTGAAATAAGTACCTACCACATGATAAGGTAGCCGTTGTATTGTAATATATATACATATATATAGCACATATATGAGCTACTACGGTTATAACCCTTCAAACACAAATATTCTAACGTTTTTCAACGGAGGGAAGTTACGTAACCACATAAACTCGGGAATTTTTTTTGTTTATATCATCTTCTATCGTTTTTAAATTTCAAATCATTAAAAATATTATTTTGGAAATGATTTATTTTAATATTTACAACAATTTTTTTTTATAGATTTTTAATTAAGTTTATTTTCTATTACAATTTTTTAATGTAATAAAAACAAATATCATCTCAAATACAAATAAAGAATTCATATTATGGAATATAGATTTAAATAAAAAGTAGTTTCAAACGCCTCAAATTCATATTTATACTATATTGAGGAACACGCCTCGGTGGCGTAGTTGGCTAACGCGCTAGTCGTGTTAAGCTTGACTGCCTAGGACGGGGAGATCGAGGTTCGAATCTTGGTCGGGTGAACTGGGGTGGTTTTCCTAAATTGTTTTCCACTCTCCCTCCATGCAAATGCGAGTTCATTTCATCTACATTCAACCTTCTCAATTCCTTACCCCTTAGCGTAATTATTACTTAAGCGTATAATCCAAATGGGCAGTAAGACGCGGTCTTGAATAAAAAAAATACATATATATATATATATAGGCGATTGTTCCTTTTTATTTGGCGTGGAAATGAAGAGCCATGGGAACAAATGGTTATTTTCAAGAATTTTTATATTTTTGCAATTACGGTAATTTTGCAATTACAATTAATTTCTGCAACAACTATATCTAACTTCCTTATTAAAAGGTTCCCATCTAATGTCACTATGTTCTTAGTAATTATTCTAAGTATGTTTACATCATCGTGGGAAAAAATTAAACTATGTCTGTACTAATCTTCAAGCACTCTGTCCTTTTCGCACGCCTAATTCATCCCCAACTTAAGGTCCGTCATATTTGTAGCTCGGGGCTGTTTGAAACCGGTCAGCTAACCTCTGAACGCTCAAAAATTCACTGACCATACTATCAAGATCATATCTGAGAGATGGATGTTAATAAGGGTTGATTAGATCTTTGAAAAGGTTTTACATATTTAGTTGTTAAAACGATCTATAAAAATTCAACTAATTTGGTTAGCCCTGATTGAAAGAATGATTATCTACCTTTTAAAAGTTCCCACCCAGTTGAAAACAATACTTTCACTTGTTTTATAGAATAATTATATTCGCGTAAAACTTACGTAATATATAAGTATCTAAAGTTCGGGTTCCGTTCACACTTAAGGCTGTGATAATTTATGGTACCATTTTTATTTTTTATTTCCATTG
The DNA here is from genome assembly GCA_033556935.1 of Timema podura. NCBI lineage: Eukaryota > Metazoa > Arthropoda > Insecta > Phasmatodea > Timematidae > Timema > Timema podura. The sequence goes on along the minus strand of JAVRXN010000006.1, from coordinate 17,142,111 downwards.
AGAATATTAAAAAACTTGATTTAAAATATATTTTAAATTAAAAAGCATTTATATTACATATAAGATAGCAGTAGCTAATTATTAATTTTGGTTATTTAATTTGAGAAAAAATTCAAATATCAAATACAATTAATAAAGGATCCTTATTCTAAAATGTGTTCTAATTATAACGTTATTTTCCAACACTTCTATTAGATAGGCTTTTTTAATATCAAGATTATTATTTAAATGATATTAAAAGTATCTTAATTGCATTAAATAAATAAAAAAAATATTTTAATTAATAGGAAATCACATAGGGTTCTCTTCCTCCAGAAAAATATATCAACAAGCTAACCTTTATTGGATCCACTATGGTGTGGCTTAAAAAATAAGGACATAGTGTAATCAGTCAAGTTAAAGCTACTATATTTAGAAAAAACAAAGTAAACTTATACTATGAATAATCATTTATATTGAGAGGGGCTTCAAGTAAGATAAGTACGTTTAAAAAATAATAATAAACTATATTCTGCCTTATATAAATGATTTTTTCTATCTGTAATATATGGAATATGATATAATTTGGTGCTAATGTAAATTTTTAACTCTCTATTTGTCCGAAAATTCGGTCTAAAATAATTTACTTTTAAAAACGTGATTTACCATCCTATTTAAATTTTCTAGGTTCCATGAATAGTCATTAGTGTATAAAGGACACAAATAACACATTTTGGAAACTGCCATAAATTTGATATATTTTTTATGATTAAAACCAATAATATATCATGGTAAAATGTTCTAGATACAATATATCTATCAAACAATTTAATGTGATATGAGAGTTATTTAATTTTATTTTTAATAAATTTTTAAGCTTCAGTATTTATTTAAATACACACAATCAACATTGTTAGATATTCAATAAATTAAATATTTCAAATACACTCATTTCATAATTTAAGATTATAAATTACTTTATATTCAAAAATAATTGTATGATGAAATAATAAATACACCTCTAGTGATAAAAACATTTAAATTCTTTTACTTAAGTCCATATTACTTTTCAACAAATGAATCTAATTCATATTGACTCAATATTTTATAATATTGTTCTACAGCATCGACAAACAGCAAACTTTCTTGACTCGCGAACCCATTTAACAGACCTTTGAGTTGCACGAAACCCCTGGTAAATATCCATAGCCACGCACTTAATTTTATACCTAATTTTTATGAAATCTGGTTATTAATTGTATTCACAATGTCGAATACCTTTAAAAAAAAGGCAACTATAGCTCCATTAGGTACTTTGTTATACCTTACCGAATATAATGAAATTTAAATAAGAGTTTAAATAACTATACATTTGTTTGAACAATTCAAATTGAAATTAAATTTTAAAAGTACTTCAGTAACATATTCTTATCTTTACAATTACATTATTATAACAATTCACAAAATTTTTAAAGAGGTACTTGAAATTTTCTTCTTTGACATAACTCACATTAATAACTGACATTAATCACAAAATTCAATGTCGATTTAAATTTCAAAACTGTTTATAAGTTTTAACAGCTACACACTTCTTCACGTGACTTAGTGAGAAGGATGCGCTAGCTTTGGATGGCACAGAGATTTAAAGTCAGGAACCACATACCATAAATAAAGTAACAAGTCACTTTCAGCATTGAGCCTGTTTTTGTATTTATTTTTTAACTAGCCATATGAAGAAAAGATATTTCTTGCTCGAATACGTAGAAGAAAAGTATTTCTTGCTTAAATACGTAAAATAAAATGGTAACAAAGAAGTAATAGCATTCTTCTCGAACACCGAGAACTCCTACGTTAAACTTAACCAGAAACCATTTAATGACAAAGATTTATAACTCTACTTTAACACAAAATTGATGGAAGTATCTAGGAGTTGCTCTTTTTTACTCAAGCTTAATGTGGAGGATTTCCATAGAACTGTATCTTCCAGGAGATTGCGAATCCAACTTTTATTATTGGACATGGTTTGGAAATATTCTTTGAAGGTTTTTTCCAAGTCACTTCAAGTGTCCTATAACCATCTTTTTAACATTTTCGTTCATTAAGTCGTGTAGTGTATCAAAGCAATTAGTTTGATTACTATTTTAATACGTTTTCCAAAAATTATTTTTTATGAATGACTTGATTCGGTCCTGCACAGCAAAAACGTTCTTATTCGACCCCTGAAGAGTTAGGTTTGAAACGTTCATTTTCGAGAAAATGTCAAACAAATAGACCAAAGCCTTGAGCCACATTTGATCTTGCATGCACTTTGCTTTGTAAAAAGGATGGTAGATAAAAAAAACATTAACTTCGTGTTTAAGTTCAATTAATCTTGTAAGATTTCTTTATAACTGCAAATAATCACCTGCTTTCAAAGTGAGACGGAATTATTATAGGATATTAAAACACCTGTTCTTTGTCATCTCACACCAAACTGGGACAGAAATAAATTTAGCTATCAAATTTTAGGTAATATTTAAACTAATGTATCAACAAATTACTATAATTATAAATGGTATTACTGTCATTATTATTATTAAAATTATAACTATCCTTATTAACCTTTAGTGTGAGTAAAACAATTATTTTTACATGAGTTATTATAGCCCAAATACATTTTTAAACATTCTACATTATAAGTAAATTATATTCCTCTTTTAGTGCAGCAGTAAGACTAAATAACATTTAACACGATAACTGTATTTTTATTAAAATATCTTAAGAGACTGTTAAAGAATATCTCACAGATAAGTGAAATTGAACTGAGTGTTAGACCTGTGAGAAGAATGTAGAAAGAAGTCTGAACATGGCTGATACCCAGTGGTCTCAGTTCTACTGATTTAACCCTATTATGAACTGACAGCATTATTTCGTATTTATCATCGCTACGCCACTTTCCACTGATGCCAGATTCACTTATTTTTCGTATAAAAGTATCAAATTTGTCTTGATAAGGTGAAATAAAGGGGAAGTGGAAAACGAGACGAAATGAATACGGAGTTTCCTCCATTATGTGCATTAGAGGATAACCTTCTTCATAGTATTCGTTGAGCTCTATGTACAGCTTGGTTATTACAGAAGCGTCAAGAAACGCATGTGTCTTATTAAAGGCAACCGTGTCAAGGGCACTTCTCGCATTAGGGACAAAATTAGCTCTTTTAACAAGCGATGTTACAACTTTATCATTAGGGTCAGAATACTCCATTAAAACGTCAAAATTATCACTCGAACCCTCTATATTAGGAACAGCGATCAATAGTCCTGATTCTACCAACTGATCCATAGTATCTATATCAGGGTAGTAATGGGGTGTCGTCAAGTAACTGGTCAAGCTTCCTTGATATGCGTTTATAATTATGATACTAAACCACAAACACAGAACAACAAAACATTTTTGAGTTGATGAAACCACTGGTAGAATTGTCGCCCCACTCACAAAGAGACGAACAGTCTCCAAGAGTGTTTTAGTTTCAAAGGTCGTGTCTTTTCTGAACAGTTTCCAAAACAACGTAATAATTGGGAAAGTGCAGAATATAGCTATCCAACAACTATTGGTGAAAGGTAATATTACATTCATATACTGTGGAACACGTTGAGCCTTTGGCACAAGGAATGTCAACCCAATTATCTCTGGAGAGATTGTGGATTTAAATATATTTTTAGGATGTTTAAAAAAGATATTTCCAAATATATCCGGCACTAGATCTTTACTATTAAAGCTATCTTTTCCACTAGAAATGATTACATTCTCTGTAGCATGGTCTTTCTGCCCGACTGTCAACATTGTTCCGTTCATATTTTCTATAAACATCTTTATATGTAGGTATGAAGGTTTAGTATATCCAGCTTTTAAACCATAAATAAGTCTGTCTTTAGTGACTTTTATTTTATAACCACAAATATCATTCAGTTTGTTTAAAAATATATTTCTATTTTTTGTCGAACTTTTTGAAATATCCACAAATGATACATTGCTAAGAAACTGATTGAGAAACAATGCCTTTGTTTCAGTCATTTTTGGAAAAAAGTTAATATTTTTTGTTAATGTTGGTACAGCAATTGTTACTATATTTAAAATATGATATTCATCCCACAGCTTATGACTTTCTTCTTTAAATGTGTTTATTTCATTACTATCCTGGAATGTAGTTATTATAATAAATGGCGTTCTTGCGTTAACAAGGAGTGTTTCTTTAAATTTTTCTAATCGTACCCAGAAAATTTTATTAAAATGCTCCACAAACCAAAATACTACTTTTGGTATTTCTAATTTACCATTTAAGATAACATTTTCTTCAAACATTTCCCTCATTTCCATAATATTGTACTCATTTATATTTAAGACTATAGTAGGGAAATATTCCATTTGTTTGAACAATTCATTAGAAATAGGATGAAAGTTTTCTTGGAAGACCACTGCTGCTAATGGTCCAGACCAACTTTCTCGAATCATTTCATTGATGTAGTGAAATAAGTCTGATAAATTGTTACTGGTATTAAAATGTTGAAATGGTTCTTTTAATTTGGTTTCAATAAGACATATATTGTATAACAGCACAATATTCGTTATCACTTTCATTGTAAATAATACTTGGTTGTTCACTGAAAAAACATTGAATTATTAAATTTAATTGTCGTCACTCTAAATAAAACTAATACCTTATAAGACACATCTTTTAAATATAACCATTAAAAAATATAAATTTAACAAGTCAACCAAATAGGATAGTGTATTTTTTTTATGAAATTATATAGTCAAGTTTTTGGAATATTAATAATAAATAGATATACAGTTTACTTCTTGGCTTCTTCTAAGTAACTGTATTTATAAAAGCTCTACGCTTTTGTCGTATAGTGGTATACCACATTGATCAATAGTTGTGTATTTAAATAGAAAAAACTTAATAACTTGAAAGCTATATTCAATTTATTCCATGACCAGTAATATTGTTATAATAATACAGTTTAGCACACGCAACATAAACGTATACTATTCACAAGCTTTGCTCTTTTCTGGTACATCTGAACAACACAAGGAATTCTATTTTGATAAAAGGACAATCTTCTTTAGCCAAATATTTTAAATTCTCACTTTCGCAATAGATTAAACTAAATTATGACGAAGCTATCTGGCCTATGATTCCCGTCAGGTTTAAGAGGGGTGGTTTAATCCAAAGCGTTCCATAACCTCCCTCCAGTAAATGACGCCACACTTTCTTTAACTTCATCAACCCTTACCCCTAACAAATAAATTTATAACTTTAACGGGCATTTAACCCAGTGCTAAATAAATTGCAGTAATTTAAATTGTTCTCTGCGTTTCAATGATAAGTTATAATATGTTAGGCATTTAGTTCGTTATTTGAAATGGTTTAACAGTGTTTTTTGATTTTAGGAATGTCTTTGGTCATATTTCAAATTTAATGCGTCATGATTTCTTATGTGTTTCTTAACCTGACTAATGGCACACCATATAGTGAGCGCTATCTCTGTGTTAAATTGGTAAAACTTAAGTCACTTCTATTTAGCGGTGGTGGTGAATTACATTAACATTTAACTAGACTAGCTACTGCAGTAATGTCACTGGTTGATAAGTTCATAAGTTCTGTAAGGTCCCAGTGATAGTTGTATATCATGTCTCCCTACACAGGATCACTTGCCTGGTACTGGGCAACAGTGGTATCAGGTTCTAGTACGCTTCGAAATAAAGGATGCTCGATATTGTTAAAGATCGGACGGACATGGGTTTGATCACGTAGATTGTTAGATTGACCTTGCTGACGTAGTGTGGAAAAAAATGGGAAAAAATCTTTCAATATATTTTCCCTGAAACCCCTTTTAACGGGAGAGCAAAACAAATTACGGCTCTTCTTAGGGTAAAAAAAAATGCGGAGATTGACTATACATCCACGCTCACATGGGCAAACTAGTCCGTCTCTTAGATTATGTCTGTCGTAAATTCTTAAATTAAAATACTGTTAACTATTTATCTCTTAAGAATTATTTTTATTTAATTTTAAGCTCTTGTTACAGTGTGTCATTTTACAGATATACTATAGCATTAAATTCAAAACCCTCCCAGTTTTTGTATCTAGGTGTTAAAAACATTTATTTTACCCCAAACGTTTAGATCTTTGCTGAGGGAATATTGTCTCTTTTAAGTTTTGTAATCTTTGCAAATAGAGATCCAAGGATTTTTTCCAAAAAAAAATTTGTATAAAGCCAGTTAACCCTGGCGTAACTTTCGCACATTCAAACTTACTCTACCACTTTCCCTCCCCATAAAAAAATTACTCTTCTTGTTGGGTTATTGGAATTAGATACTTTGCAAAGTGTGTACACAAAATGCAAATATTTTATTAATGTGAAAGTATTTACAATTTACAATAACTCTTTGTATTTCAGTATTTGATGTCAGATCAATCATCTTGAATTGGATTTTTGTTTTAACTTAAATTTAAAACACACAATGTGTTTTAACGTAAGGAGTAAGTAAAAAAGTAGTCCTATCCTCTAATACATTATTCATCGCTTTAGGCTTTGTATTAGTTGAGAAAAAGGGATTTGACAACAGAAATAATATATACAAGTAAATTTTTGGCTCACTGTATGAGAATTAGTAGTAGTTTTCTCTTGACACTATAAAATATAAACTAAAAGCTTTTAAGCAATTTGAATGTATATTGAAGTAACTATAGAAAGTATGGCTGTAATAGACTCGGCACTAAATCTACTCATAACACAACAAATCTTCTCACCACTTCAACTTTAAAAAAGAAATATCTTCACTAATAAATGTTAAGGTGGGATCTCGAGAAACAGCGAATTTTTTTGTATATTTTATATTAGATAATCATTTTAGTAAAAATAAATAAAATATTGTTTCAGTACAAACACATCCTTTAGCTTTATGCACATGGTGATATCAACATTTGTTAAATATTTTTCAACAATGTTAAGCAAATTTATCAATGTTTAGAATGATTTTTACAACAATAAAAAAGTTGGTGTATAAAAACTTAAGGTACACTTGCCTTTTCTTACTTCTTCCTCCTCGCCGTTGATGTCGTACATAAATGTAGTTCCGGGCCGTTTGTAACTTATTTTTTTCTTCTTAAAGCTCAAAATACATTAACCACTCTACAAGATCGTTTCTGAGAGATAAAATACACTATATTATGATTAGATATATGAAAAGATTTTGCACGTTCAGTTGTGAAATGACCGATAACAAGACAAAGTATTTTGTCCAGACTGAAATATACACGTGACATTTGATTCTAACCAAACATTCGTTGTAAATTTTATATTAAGACGATAAACAAATCCAGCTTTAAGGTTGAGGTCGAGTCCACACTGAACAGATGGCTATATCTGACATAATATAAGTAGTATTAAATTTTGGGGTCCACTCACACTTAATAATAATATAAGTTATAGTCCAATTTTTCTTATAAATTTCCATTGGGAATATTTAAAAACATAGTTTTAATTAATAGAAAAATATATTTGTATTATCTATAATAAGATAATGGTATATAGTTTTTTATTTAATACATTTTAGAACAAATTCAATTATCAAATAGAATTAATAAAGGATCTATGTTTTAATATATAATCTATTATAACAGCAATTTCCAGCACTTTTCTCAAACAGGCTTCTCTAATATCAATAAAAGTTATACTATCTAAATACCACAGCATAAATAAATAAATGTTGATCATAAATTAATAGAACTTAATATATGTAGGTTCTGTTAAACATGAAAGTTAGCAAGCTAACCATTTTTTGAGCTACTATGCTATGGCTTATAAAATGACATGGTGTAATCAGTCAAGGTAAAACTACTATCTCTAAAAATATAATGTAAATTTACATAATTTAAGATAAATAATTACATTTAAGAAATTAAATTTATTTTGCTTTATTTAAAAAAAATCTTTTTCTATATCTTATGAGTACCGTGATATAATTTAGTGATATATATGTTTATGAGAAATTATCTGTCAAAATATTTAGTTATATAATTTACTTTTAAAAAACTTTAAATACCCTCTGAAAACATTTATCTACGTTTCATGAATAATCATTATTGTATAAAGGACCCAAATAATAAATTGTTTAAACTGCCATAAATTTAATAGAATGTTGCATTATATTCATAAAAAATATATAATGGTAACATTTTCTTAATACAATTCATCTGTCAAGCAATTTTGTATGATATAATAGCAGTTATTTAATTTTAATTTGTATAAATTTTCAAGTTTCAGAATACATTTAAATACACATAATATTGGGAGTAATTTATTAAATTACAAAATTTTCCCATACACATTTTACTAATTAAGATGATTAATCAATTTGTGTTTAAATAAATTGGGTGACGAGATAATAAATACACCTCTAATTATATCAACATTTAAATACTGTTTTTTCAAGTCCTAGCTTCTTATCAACAAATGAATCTAATTCAAGCCAACTCACTTTTTTCTTATATATATTTAGAGAAATTGATATTAAATGTGTGTTTAAATTTCACTCAAAACAAACAATATTTTGACTTGTAGGATTTTAAATAGTTTGAATCTAATTATATTGTTATATAAATACATAGTTAATAAAGCAATGAACATTCATTAAATATAATTATATTATTCTAAGGTTGATATTCTATAATCAAATAAGAGTATAACTTTATGAAAATACAAAATTGAATATCATATGCCTTGCATTTTCTAATGTATTTAGTTAAATTATTTGAAATCGGACACTTAAGAATTAATGATTTTATCAACTGTTGTCTTACACTTGTAAATAATTTAATAAAAGATTACTTAAAAACTGGAAGTACTGAATAAAACACTCAAATTAATTTCATTAAATTAAATTAAATTAATAGATTTTTTTCTATCTAATACAAAATACTCGCTAACGTATAGTCCAAACTGTTATTTAAAAAATAAATAAATAAACACGGTAGTAGTTAACATTTTTATCCACGTTCCCATATTAAGCTCTAATATAGTAGTATTTTGTTCATTACTTGAATTAATAAAAAAAGAGGGTGTTTTGGTTTCAAGTAATTTATTCTGTCATATCTAATTTAAATTAATTTTAGTTTTCTCAATTTATTACCTTAAAGGAATAATAAGCATCCTATAATAAATGTCGCGCTATAGGAATTATTTTACTATCCATACATACAATAACAAAAAAAAATTCAAACGATAACAACATAAATATTGTTACTCAATTGTGGAGAGTTTAAAAGATTAAGAAATGCAATTTTGAAAGATATTCCATAATTCTAGAATTTCATTAAAAATATTTTATATATATATATATATAATATATATATATATATATACACCACTTCTTACTAACTATTCAGGCTATACGTTTATGTACTAATTACGAAAATGACTTATATTGATAGGTAATGTTATATTTAAAATAAGTGTACCAAAATTGCGTAGACATTTAATTTAAAACAATTATAGGGAAACAACAACCTTAAATATCCCGACCGAGATTCAAACAATCCTAGTGTGATAATGACGCCCTAAATCATGTAACCTAAGAAAGTTATATGTTGTTGACGACTGTTGGGATAGTTTTTGGTTTAGTGAGATTGTTTTTAACAATAAATATATAAACTTTGGCCTATTAAAACACTTTTAAATCCATGTTATGACATAATATATAATATCTATCTATAAATATTAACATATCTTTTTGATTAAGGTGAGATTTTTTTCAACCTTTTTTTTTTAAATATAAATTATTTTTAAAAAAAACTTGTAAATTTTATTATGGTTATGTGCGTGCGTGCTTGCGTTTGTGTGTATGTATATATGCATGTATGTAAATAATATTAAATAAAACATAATATAACACAAAAAAAAACGAAATGTTTCCCTCTTGACTGAGTATCTCACACTAAATTATTTAGTACGTTTAATTCTGTTACCTTATGTAAAAAAACTCAGGAAAAGATAGTCTCAGAGAGTTCCTTGGTTTTTAGAACAAGACTTTTTCTGATCTAAATAAATAAAATATTTCTTCAGAAAAAAAAAGTATATATTATTTTATATTCAGATGATGACCTACACTTTTTTTTTTTAAATTTATCAAAGTTGTCCCGAAATATAATTAATTTTGCTCTTTATTTAAAAAGTTTTTCTACTAAAGCTGCTATGCATATGATTGATATTTCAAAAAATTTGGTGTCACCATGCTAAGAGAATCCAACTCTATATTTTTAATGAAATAAATTTATCACTTATTTTAGCAAAAAAAAAAATTTCTATAAAAACTACAAAATCGTTGGCCATTTATCATTTTCTCTAGAACTCTACCTTAAAGAACTGTCTCCAAACATATTATACCCTTGAAGGACATCTACTATGGCCATATCTAAAAAGCTACACCACCACTGTGGAACCAAACTTTATAATCTTGTTAGTTTAGAGGATTAACAAAGGTACTTGCTTATAATTCAAATTTTATATCAAATTTACTAATTCATCCAGAACTCTGTAATTAATTTCTAGGTCAGCCAAGATAGTTATAGTAAAACACTTTGTGGTATTGAATGGTTCTACTGATAATATAGGACAGCATAAAGGCGTTGTATATTGTTTGGTTAAATTTTTTTTATTAGTATTTTTTCACGCTATAATTTAATCTAAAATAAGAATATATTTTAAGGGTATTAAATTATAGAATCATTTAGTATTAAATTATCGGTAAACAGTAGTTTACCACAAATTTCTATATATAAATGGCATAAGCCAATTTGGTCCTAGATCCAGTTTCAAATATATCACGTTCTTATTACACGATAAAAAGTTTTCATTTTTAAGTAATAATTGTCTAGTATTTGGAACGGATACTTACCATATACAATCTTTTAACCTCAAGAGGTATTAATTCTACCACTTCATACTATACTAATACCCTATCTAATGAATTATACCATAGTGAAATAATTCACAATATAATAAAGTGTAGAATGTTTTTTATGTGTGGACCAGAAAGGGAAATAAAATTGGCACCAGCCATGGAGTAAAGTCTGAATACCAAAATTTGAAGCAGTGTTTGAGCACAAAAGGTGGGTGGCTGATATATGAAATAGAGGGAAAAAACATTAAACGAATTTGTAAATAGCTTTGAAATATTAAAACATCTGAGCTTGGTCACCTCACAGCAATGTAGGAGAGAAAATGAATATACTATCAATATTTTAAGTAACAATCAAATCAAAATATGATCATCAATATTTAACTTGAATATCAAACTAGAGTAAAATTAACCAAAATATTATATATATATAAATTATATTTTATTATTATTGTTATTACTATTTAAACATTATAGTTATTTATATTAAACATTCATTCCAAAAAAATATTTTTTTTACATTATTATTTATATCTAAAATAATATATAATACATAATTTACCTATCATGTAGATAGTATCTTCTTCAACAGTAACAAGATTAACTAGAATTCAACACGATTACTCTATTTTTATTAAAATATCGTACGAGAATGTCAAATAATATCTCACAGATCAGTGACATAGAACTGAGTGTTAGACCTCCGAGGAAAATGTAGAAAGAAGTCTGAACATGGCTGATACCCAAAGGATTCAGTTCTACTGATCTAACCCTATTATGAACTGACAGCATTATTTCATATTTATCATCACTTTGCCACTTTCCACTGATTCCAGATTCACTTATTCTTCGTATAAAAGTATCAAATTTGTCTTGATAAGGTGAAACAAAGGGGAAGTGGAAAACGAGACGAAATGAATAAGGAGACTCCTTCATGACGTGCAATAGAGGATAACCTTCTTCATAGTATTCGTTGAGCTCTATGTACAGCTTGGTTATTACGGAAGCATCAAGAAAGGCATGTGTCTTATTAAAGGCAACCGTGTCTAGGGCACTTCTAACATCGGGTACAAATCGCACTCCTTGAGATAATGCTTTTACATCTTTATCATTTGAGTCAGACTGCTCCAAGAAACGGTCAATCTTATCACTCGAGCCCTCAATGCTAGGTATGGCTATCAATAGTCCTGATTCTATCAACTGATCTATAGTATCTATATCAGGGTAGTAATGGGGTGTCGTCAAGTAACTGGTCAAACTTCCTTGATATGCGTTTATAAATATGATACTAAACCACAAACAGAGAACAACAAAACATTTTTGAGTTGATGAAACCACTGGTAGAACTGTCGCCCCACTCACAAATATACGAACCGTCTCCAAGAGCGTTTCAGTTTCGAAGGTCGCGTCATTTCTGAACAGTTTCCAAAACAATGTAATAATTGGGAGAGTGCAGAATATAGCTATCCAACAACTATTGGTGAAAGGTAATATTACATTCATATATATTGGGATACGTTCAGCCTTTGGCACAATAAATGTCAAACCAGCTGTTTCTGGAGAAATTGTGGATGTAAATATATTTTTTTGATGTTTAAAAAAGATATTTCCAAATATATCCGGCACTATATCATTATTATTAAAGTTATCTTTTCCACTATTATTGGTTCCATTTTCTATAGCATGCTCTTTCTGCCCGACCGTCAACATTGTTCCGTTCATATTTTCTATAAACGTCTTGATATATAGGTATGAAGGTTTAATGTATCCAGCTTTTAAACCATAAATAACTCTATCTTTAGTGACCTTTATATCGTAACCACAAATATCATTCAGTTTTTCTAAAAACATATTTTTAATTTTACCCGAACTTTTAGAAATATCTAAAAATGATCCATTGTTAAAAAATTGATTGAAAAACAATGCCGTTGTTTTAATTTTATATGAAAATAAATGAACATTTTTTGTAAATTTTGGTACAGCAATTGTTATTATATTTAAAATATGATATTCATCCCATAGCTTATGACATTCTTCTTTAATTGTGTTTATTTCATCAATATTGTGGGATGTAGTTACTAATATAAATGGGGTTCTCGCGTGAACAAGGAGTGTTTCTTTAAATTTTTCTAATTGTACCCAGAAAATTTGATTACAATGTTCTACAAACCAAAATACTACTTTTGGTATCTCTAATTTACCGCTTAAAATAACCTTTTCTTCAAACATTTCTTTCATTTCCATGACATTGAACTCATTTATAATTTAAGGTAATCGTGGGGAAGTAATACATTTGCGTGAATAATTCATTTGAAATAGGAAAAAAGTTTTCTTGAAACACCACTGCTGCTAATGGTCTAGGCCAACTTTCTCGAATCATTTCATTGATTTGGTGAAATAATCCTGATAAGTTGGTTCTGCTTTTAGAATATTCATTCATGTTCTTGTAATCGAGTTTCAATTATACTGACATAATATATCAACAAAATGATTGCTATCACTTTCATTGTAAATAATTCTCTATTTTTCACACACAAAGTTTAATAATCCAATTTCGTCTTTTCACTCAAGATAAATTAACACTGTATAATTCACAATATTTTAAATTAAATATAAATGACGACTCTATTCTCGGCGAGAATTTGTAATGATATATAACACATTATATATTTAGAATCCAAATTATATTCAGCACAACAGTTTACTTATTGACCCTTCTCATTAAATGAATTTATATATTTGACTCACCTTGGATATATATTCCTGTACCGTATCAACCTATAGTTGTGTACATATATATACAGAAACAAAAACAAATAAAATACCGTGAAAGCTATAATAACTATATTACGTGACCTGTAATATTATTATACAAATACGGTTCAGTACACGCACCTTTTAAGAGAATGGATTATTGTAGGTAGCCAACTGGATTAAAACTTCGTTTTCGACATAGAATGGACTCATGACAAGAAGATCGGTCCTCTAATTTCCGTCGTATGTAGGAAGGAAAGTTATCCGTAAAATGATTTATTTATTTTCCTTCCACATAAATGAGCTTATACTATATCGATACTAAACCTTCCTTATCCCGAACATATTATTGTAATTCGTAGAGCCAAATGGCTTATAAAACATGGTTCTAAATTAAAATTGAACCACGTTTATTATGAGTTATGTTCATGCTATTAATATTAAATTATAGTTGACCTGGTGGTCTAGGGGTAAGGTGTAAAGACTTCTGTTTTGGGGCCGGGAGTTCAATTCTAGGTTTCGACACAGATTTATCTTATTGCCAAACCCTTCCTTAATATCTGACAAGACATGTATTAATCGCAACTTGTGAATATTTGGAATGCCAGGACTCCACCATGGTTCTGAACCCGCGTTTAAAATGTAAGTTCTCCGTGTTCATCTCACAATCACCCTACATTACACATTAGCGTAAGTGCGTACATATCGAACGGGTAGTAAGATGCGGTGCTAGTAATAATAATACAATAATAGTAATAATAATACAATAAAATGTTTTAAAAATATACTGAAAATCAGATATTCCTATTGTTTTTAGAGCCAAATACGACACTTGGTAACGTGACTATAAGTTACAATCTAGTTCTATTTCATCTGGATGAATTTATTCCAACTACACATATATATAATATATAATATATCTAATATTTTCTTTTCATCACCGCGTCATACTACCACTTCGAGCTTTAAGCCTATGTATTAATTACACTAATGTGTTTGGAATTAGTTTGGTTTAATTTAGAGGTCATTGTCCCACATTTGCGTGGAGGGCGGGGAGGGAAAACATTTAGGAAAAAACACCCTCAGTGCACTCGACCGGGAACGAATCTTATATCTCAGTTTTCAGCAGTTTATACAAACACGAGAATAGCGTATTAGACCACGCGGCCTTTGAGGGGGGTAGTTCCAACATATTTTTGTACTTTTTGATTCTCAATTGCATTAGAGAATTATTAGTTTTTTTAAAAAATACCAGTAAAATAAGATGATTTATTGTAAAACAACACCAGCCATTTGAAAAAACTTAAATTAAATGGTAAGTAATATTTTAAAGCTGACATTAGAATGAACACGTTCAATGAAATAATTATTTTTAGTTTAAGGAATTAGTAATACAACCCCTAAAATATTAGTTTTAAATAACATTAAAGATATAGTTTACTGTAAGAACATGTCTTGTGTACTTAATAATATGAAATCCGTTTCGATGGCCGCATGGTCTACGGTGCCACTATTTTGTTAGACTATTCCTGTCCCTCTCAACGAAAGTACAGTTACATTTCCTCTGAATATAGCTTTACTAATCCCTAGAACCACTAGATTAATAATTAGTAATTAACCTTTTAACACCCGCCTCGGTGGCCTAGATGGATGGCGCACTAGTTTCATGCTAAGCAAAGACTGCCAAGGACGGGAAATAGAGGTTCGAATCTCGATTGGGTGAACTTTGGGTGATTTTTCCTAAATGATTTCTACTTTCCCTCCACTGAAATGCGTGTTTACTTCCTTTAAATTCAACCACCCTAATTGCTAATTATTTAGAGTACTTATAATTAGGCGTCCAAGCCGAATGGGTAGTAACCCGCGGTGCTAAAGAGACACACATTATAGCCCGCCCAGTTAGCAATACATGTTGCTAAAAAGATATAAAATGAAACGTTACATTTACCATTTCAATTTTATATGATTCAATCCAATTTGTGACTATTTTATAGTTTTTATATTTAATGACCAATACTTTTTTTCAGGCTAAATCTTCGTACTTTGTTTTGACGTAAATAAACGCATTGATAAACGATAGTGAGATAGGATTAAGAAGGATGATTTTAAAAAAAATTCAAAACTCCTTAAAGGATGATGGGAAATTCAATTAAAAAAACACATAAGTGTACATGGATGGGAGTCAAACCCTGACTTACCTGTCAACAAACGATACTATATGAGCTTAACATTTAGTCTCTGAGATTTATTTAACACCGCATTTACTAACTGTATTGATCATTATAAAATGTACTGGACCTAATAACGTTATTGTTTAAGAATATAACAAGGTTATATTTAGAGGGAGTGTATTCATATTTGAATGGAGGGAAAGTGTAAACTGTTTTGGAAAACCACTCGTTTTAAAACTGAACAAGATTTGAACCTAGATCTCACAAGTCATCGGAAGTCTAGTCTACCGCGAAAGTGATACCTTAGACCATTCCACACTGAAGTGGTTTAATTTATTTAAAAAAAATATTTCTAAGGTTTTTGTTTAAAAAAATATATTTTGAAGTTTGATGATATTTTTGAAAATTGTTTTCAGGAATAGCTGTTTTTTCGCAGAGTTTTAATCCCTCTATATCCGAATGAACAAGGCTCAACAATTATAGAAAAAGTAATTTAAATAGACAAATTATATATCTGTTATATTATATCATTTTATCAGGACTCTTTACCGTCATATTACTTTATCGCAATACCATTTTATTTCTACATTATTTTCTACCAAACGATCAATACGCTCTATTTCTAAATAACACGCTATATTAGTTGACTTCTATACACATTATTGTATTTCTTGTTTTTATGATATAACATTGTTTATTTTTCAAGGCCAGACCAAACACTATAAAACACGATACAGAATAAAATGAATTCTATTATTTTAGGGATTAACTTGTTTCCCTTCTTTTTTTTATTTCATTGATCTGAAAGAAACATTACATAAATTGACGTGCTGCCACACGCACACAGACATATATTTAATCAACTTTCATTTTAAAAGTAGGTTAATTCTATATAATGAAACGTTACCATGACGCATTACATATACCAGTGCCAACATTTCGAAATGAAGAATCCACACGAGTCTGTATTACTTACGTGAATGTTTTTTCGAAGAATATCTAACATTAATTAATCACTCCTCAATCATCTAAGAACCATTTCCTTGGATTCTGTTAAATATAAATATCATTTAAAACAAGACTTTATATAAAATATTTACTTCGATCAAAATAGCTACACTCACTCTGAGAATGCGTTTAATACGAATTTTGTAGGGAACAAATATATTATTAAACTAAAAATATGTTTTTAACTCAAATTGAATATGTTTTGTTTATTATGTATATTTAGACAAGCCGTCTTTAAAAAAAATAGCAAATGCCGGTATTTTTGATGTTTACAAAGTGTATCTCTGTGTTTTATCCATTAGATTTCGCACACCTAGTACGTCACAATTACGTTTCATTGATAACTAATCTTTTCGTGGCACGCACGGGCTTGATTTCTTCCAGCCAGCTTAGGTCACCGTTTTGCGGCGCCATTCAAGCGTTACACTAGCCTGCCGATGACGGTGTGTTTAGGATTTAAATCACTTTTATTCATACTGAGGGTGTTTTATCCTAAATAATTTCCCCACACTCCTTCCACCTGAATGTGGCCACTCTTCCTTAAGATGCAACCTTAAACATCCTTAAGTCTTAGTTTAAATAAAATATACGAATATAGACTGGACGGAATAGTAAATACGCGGTGCTTAAAAAAATATTTATCTTAAGTTGTTCCTTATGGAGTGTGTGATGAAATTCCATTCATCAGCTTTCAGCGTGGCCATCGGCGGAACCGTCGAATAATCATAGGTGGCCACTGCGATTATTCGATCTAAATTCGGGGGAATGTTGCTCGAAAGGAGCTCGAGGTAACAGCTAGCGCTGCCCACTGGGAGTTTTGAACGGTTCATGGAAAGCTTAGGTTGGCACCAAGACGTGGAAGGGAGTGGTAAGATGGCCGAGGTCGAGTGGATTTTTTGGCTGTGGATAAATTGGGGGGGGGAAGGTGGAGTGGAGTCAAACGACGATTGGCAAGAGGTGAAGGCGGCCTGATCTTTTGGCTGTTCTTCGCAAAGGTCCGAAGGAGGATTGATGTGATCCTGATTTGTAAGCTATCCTCTTAGTGCATCTTGTAGCCTAGAATTGACGTTTCTGGTGTACTAGATTTTTTTTTAAATATATACATTCTTTTGCGTGTTTCAAGTCTCGATGAAGCCCCTTTCTAGGGTAAGTGCTTTTTTATTATTTTATTTTTCTGGTATATCTTATTCAAAGATTTTTCTGTCTTTTGGGAACTTATCTGCCATGTTGGATTAAAACTTGTTTTCTGTATTATTGGGTGCCCGTTCACTAAAGCAGGATTGGTGGGGTTGAGCTTAATTCTTTCTGGTCTGCATATTTATATATTTATTTTGTACTAATTCGCCCTTCTGGGCCTAATGTAGGAATAGTTGTTGAATTTTAAGATCCCCATAGGCGTTTTAGATACTTGTGATTAGACCTCCGTACCTGGGCAGACAGCACGATTGGTGAGTTTAAATAAGATTACACTCTTGTTCAATTTGAGAAAGTTATTGTTTGAGTTCATGTATTATTATTGTACATAGGGTAAACTGTGTCCTATTGCTTTTAACGTGTGTGAGGTCACCCAGGGTCTTCCTACCCGGGTTTACGCGGATGACCTTACTATCCGGTCCCCAGACTCCTCGTCCTGAAGGATATGTGGGAGTTTTGGGCCTACCATGATCCTGCGCGAGGAGTTCCGAGCCCACATGTTCCCCAAGGGCAGCCAGACCGGGGTCAAGTCACGCAAGTTGCTCTGGCAGCTCTCACGGACCTGTCAGTTTTTTTTGTTTGTTTTTTTGTGAATTAATCTATTGGGCACCGTCCTCCCCTTTCTGGGATCTTAAGGTTCACGCCTGGCCCTAACTGGACTAACGACCAGCTTGATCACTCAACTTACGTAACTTTGAGTGACCGCCCAGCTAGCTCAGTCGGTAGAGCACGAGACTTTTAATCTCAGGGTCTAGGTTTGTGCCGTGCTCTTCCTATGTAATATATTTTTTTGCTCCCATGAAGTCTACTGGGTTAGACTATAGATAAGGAGCTATAGAATGTGTAGACACTTATGATTTTGCTAAATCTATTGAGGATTTATAGAATGTGTAGACACTTATGACCTTGCTAAATCTATTGAGCTAAAGTGTGTGTGACACTTATGTCTTGCTAAATATATTAAGGAGTTTTAATAGTGTGTTGACACTTAGGATTTTTTTTTGTGTCTGGTTCATCTTGGGTTTACTTCCCCTTAACTTACATTTAATAATTTAATTTATCTTTTCATGTCTTCGCCTAGTCTTATGTATTATAATTCCTCTAGTTGTGTGTTGTATTAAATCTTAGAGGGAATTTCTGTATTCAAAAATTCATTTAAAGGTCAGCTAACGAGTTTTATGGAGGGAAGCTGGACTTTCCTTGCGGTCACAGCGACTGGTGGTTGACACTAAACTTAACCTTAGCTTAGATCTATCGGGTTTTGGTTCCCAATTTAGACTTAACCAAGTGGCGCCCATTGCGTCATGTTCTCCTGATAATTCTTGTGCTTGCTCGCTACATTCCGTTGGTTACCGCAGACTCTAACCCACCCCCAACTCAACCTGTAGCCGGCCGGGCATTCGTACCGATATTTCAAGAGAAGTATCGTTACAGCAGTAGAGTCTCGTTAATCCGAACATTTTGGGATCAAGACCTATTCGGATTACAAGATTTTTGGACTAACTGAAATATTTCCTGTAATGTAAATAAAAAATTCACTGTAGTGTTTAATAAGCATGTTTACGTGTGTGATATTCACGAGCGCTGAGATACTGAGGCGAGGTCGGGTTAGTGCTACTACGTTGAGTACTCATTGAGTACTACGTTGAGCAGTAACCCGTACTGACACCAGCTAAAGCCGGGTTAAACAAATGCACGCCATTGTATTCAATTTAAAAGGATATATTATAGATTCCTTCATCAGCGTCAAGCGTATTTAGGGAGGTTTTTCTAATAGACTTTCCACTCTGCCTCCGTACTGATGTGGGTACACTTCCTCTTATTTCAGCTTGAGGTTTAAGTGGCTAATTTGTTTTGTGTAAATGTTATTTACCATGTCAACAAAATATAGTTTCTAGCATTATATAACTTTTAATTTTTTTTGTTTAAATGATATTTTGTTCTTTTGGCTGGCATTTCTAATATTGATTCGTGGTCCTCATAATTGTAATTGATAATACTCATGTATTAATGTACGAGTTATATATTATTTTGGCAAAATATAGATGAGAGCATTAAATGATATTAAAATAAAACTCCTTTCTGCTGTTATAAATGGCTCAAGGAATAAAAGGATTGTTTCTAAAAAAATTAAATCTTTTTTCGCTTTATACTTGGGTTGCAATCTGCCATAACAGCAGTTAAAATTTATAAATGAATGTGTTAGATGTATGTGTATGTTTATGTGTGTTTTGTTATGTGTCACCTTATCTTAAACCTGTATTAGGTAAAATTATAAACCAATATTTGAGCATTGAAACTAATTCAAATTATAATATTAATAAAAATACTCGTTCCGCCTTTCTACGCATATACTAAAACTCAAATAAATATTTTTTGCTAAAGTTATATTAACTACACATGTGTAATAAATAAAGCTTAGCATTTACCACTCTGCGCTATTTAATATTTCATTCTGGCAATGTTGCCATATGTATATTGCCATCTCCTTCCTGTCCCTGATTATGCATAATCAGAGCTATGTCAATGCTCTCTAGTTGCGACATCACCCTAATTATTGATGACGTCACCAGAAAACCCCATTTACGTGGGAGGTTTGCGACATCATTCAAGGCGTGATCTATTCCTGTCTCGACTTGTCTTGATGAGCCACCAAACTGCCGCCAAGTATGAGTTATCAGCGGAAACCCATTACCACATAGAAGGGGGAGAAGGGGATTGTTGCCATGGTCAATGACCTCATGTACTAGCTCACGGTTCAAGGCCACGATCTATTCCTGTCTTTAACATTTTTTAGTATATTTTGTGATATTCTTAGGGAAGTGGTAATAAGAGTTCATCGTTTTTTCCTGACTTAAGGTTTTTGTCCTCAAAAAATATGGTCTGCTATCTTTTTCAATTCTTATTTATTTTATTCCAAAATAAATAATCTTTCTTTTTCTATTTTTCCTTTGCTTACTTTAAATCTATAATTCACTAGAGGTTTAACAATCATTCAACTGTTTTACAAGTACGTTCCTTGCAAATCTAATCTTATATATTTCTCTTACTATAAGTGGAAATGAGTTTAACCAAAAATAAATATTTAATGTATTAACTGCTTTCTTTACAAATTTATAATTATCTAATAATATAAGAATCTAAATCAACAAAAATTATACTGATGATACTTTGGTATCTAAAGTAAATTTCAAGATCCTTACATATTTTTTTATACATTCACCAGACAAATGAAGAATTAGGGAAATATTTGATATTTAGCACCGCGTCTTACTACCCGTTCGGGTTATACGCTTAAGTACTAATTACGCTAATGGATTAGGAATTGGGAGGTGAATTTAGATGAAGTGAACTGCATTTGCGTGGAGGGAGAGTGGAAAACCATTTAGAAAAACCACCCCAGTTCACCCGACCGAGATTCGAACCTAGATCTCCCGTCCTCGGCGGTCGAGCTCAACACGACTAGCGCGTTAGCCAACTACGCCACCGAGGCGGGTAATAGGGACAATAACTGGTTGAATTTGAGGTTTTGAGCTGCTTCTACATATTTAGACATATCTCAGGAGCTAATCATTTGTTTTAAACCAAACTTTCGTTGATGATACACTAAGGACTGGACTGTATCACTAAATCCCCAAATATTTTAACTATCAAATATATCATGAAAAGAAGGGGTGTATCACTTTAGCCTCAGACATGTATCACATTAACCCAATAGGCTGAATCTATTGCGATACAGAGTTTTTAATTTTTTACCCAAAAATTTTTTTAAATAAAAATAGTGATTTGAATCAATTAAGATAGCAAAGCTGCACATTTTTATATTTTTACTTTAGTTTATCTTAAATAGGATGAAAGTTACAAAGAAAGTTAGATTGTTTGTATCATTCTAACCTCACCTGACGCTTCCATAATCTTATCTACTTTTCTTCAAAAATTTAAAGGAACCAAGATAACCAATCTTAGTACAACTTATTTAAAATCAATGCCGTGGTTTTGATATTTTGCAAAGAAAGGTTTGTTTCGCTATGATGATCTCTAAATGAATATGACATTTAAATATTGATAGCCGTCCCACAATTTATAGTATTCATCTTTAAATGGCTTTCTTATTTTATTTCTATTGTGACCATGGTATATAATATTAGTTAAAGTGAATATTGCTAGATTTATAAAACAAATAAACATAATTCTGACAATCAGTGTAAGCGATTATGAACATTTAACAAACTAAAATTGTTACCAACAAATATGTTTTGTACATTGATTTATAATATAACTTTATACACTTTACTAAATACATTAATTTCATTTAATAAAATAGTAATATATTGATGTTTAGTAATTAAATGTGTAACGAGATATAAAATACAGCTCTTGAACTGCAAAATATTCTAGCCATAATTTATGTAAAGGCTTCAACTCTACAAATAAATCCATTACAATTCCACTTAATACATTGTATTAACCTTATAGTACAATAGCTTACATTTAACTTAGAGTAAACTTACATTTAACATGATTACTGTATTTTTGTTAAAAATCTCACGAGAATGTAACTAACATCTCACAGATCATTAGAATAGAACTCAGTACTAGACCTTCAAGGAGAATGTAGAAAGAAGTCTGAACATGGCTGATACCCAGTGTTTTCAGTTCTACTTACTTAAACATATCACGAACAGACAGCATTATTTCGTATTTATCATCACTATGCCACTTTAGATTGATACCAGCTTCACTTAACCTTCTCGTTGTGGTATCTAGTTTGTCTTGATAAGGTGGAACAAAGGGGAAATGTAAAAATATATGAAATGAATAAGGAGATTCCTCAATTTTGTGCATTAAAGGATAGCCTTCTTCATAATAGTCATTGAGCTCTATATATAGCTGTATTACTATTGACCTATCAGCAAATACATGTGTCCTATTAATGGCAACCATGTAAAAGCACCTTCTCACATCAGGTACTAAACGAGTACTTTGTAAAATTTATTTTGCAACTTTATCATTTGGGACAATATATTCAAACATAGCGTTATCACGATCATTATAACCCTCAGTGTTAGAGACTGCGACCAATAGTCCTGAATCCAAAAACTGATCCGTGGGATTTATATCTGGTAGTCATGGCGTTTATTAAAATGAAACTAAACCACAAACATAAAACAAAAAATCTTTTTGAGTGATGAAAACACTGGTAGAATTGAAGTCCCACTCACAAAGAGTTGAACAATTGCAGTTGCTTTCGGAGTTAACGTCTTTTCTGAACAATTTCCAAAAATCGTAATAATTAGGAGAGTGCTGAATATATCTATCCAAAAACTATTTGTGAAAGGAAATATTATATTAAAATATTTTGGAACACGTTTAGCCTTTGGCATAAGGAATGTCAGATTGTTGGTCCCTGAGAAGATTATGGGTAAAAATGTATTATTCGGGTGTTTAAAGAAGGCGTTTTCAAATTTATCCGGCACTATATATTTATTGTCAAAAGTATTTTTATCAGTGTAAATTGCACCATTTGTTGTAATATTGTGATTCCGATTTAATAACTTTGTTCCGTTTATATTTATATAAATGTATATATATATATATATATATGGTGGCTTAAGCTAGCCTGTTTTTAAACCACAAATAGTTATATCTTCTAATACCTTTATTTATAACATAAATATAGTTGAGTTTGTCTATAAATATAATACCATTTTTATTTATATTTCACCACTTAAAATAAGTTTAACTTCAAATATTTATTTTACTAATATCATATTGGTATACTAGCTTTTACCCGCCACGGCTTCACCCGCAATAATTGATAAAATCTTTTAAATTTTAGCTAAAATATTTCGGTCATAAATCAAACTTTATTTTTTTTTCAAATATATATGCGTTTTTCTCAGCTCTAGCTGTAAATAATATTTCCGTATTATGCTACCTTTACTTTCACATTATTATAATCACATTCATATTTTACTCGTATAATTAAAATCACAATATATATCTTATTTTATAGATACGCAAAGTTTAAACATTAGTATTGTAAAATTAATGTAAAATCAAAGGTTGGGAATAGTCCTATATGTTATGACAGGACATACTCTACCTACCTACCAAATATCATTCAAATCTGCTCAGCAGTTTTGGCATGATTGAGTAACAAACATCCAAACACACATATTTTGTGAGCCATATTCAATTTATTCAATCACTTTTATTTAATTACCGAAATACATTATCAGTGGACTCTTACAGGGGTGAGTTAGTCAACCAGCTCGATTTAATCTGTCGCAACTTCTTAAACAAAAACAATGTTATATATTTAATTCTCAATAGCCAACATCATTGCTTATTCAGTAGCTTGTCTGCCTACTGAGATAAGGGTCCCAGGTTCGATTTCCGTTATGGCAGAATATTTATCATCGATAAAAATATGGGTTTACAGTTTCACATTGGAAATTTTACGGCCAGGGACTTAATGTTTATCTTTCCTAGTCAAGTTAGGTTATAATGCATATGAAGCTACGACAGGTTTAGTAAGCCTGTAGTAAAATATATATGGATTGATCAAAAAAATGGCAAAGGCCATATTCTGAAAAGAGTAATGCATGTAAAGAAAAATTAGTTCTCAAGGATTATTATAGAATTACTACATTTTAACCTCAATTCTCAGTGAGTAAGATTAAAAATCTACAATGTTATTAAATGCAAAAACATCCCACACAATGTCATTAATACAAAACGGGCCCCACTTGTTGTATATAGCTGTTGTTTATAAACCATTTTCGTATGGCTCTTTGTTTTATGAACACCTCTGACAGGACTTTTATTAATAACAACTTGTGAATGTGAGGAATGCCAGGCCTCCAGCGTGGTTCGGATTCCACGTTAAATTGTAGGTCCTCCATTTCATCTCACAATCAACCTACCATTAAACATTAGCGTAATTGAGTATAACCGAAACGGGTAGTAAGACGCAATAATAATAATAATAATAATAATAATTTGTGAATTTTTACTGTTACTAGTTTTGTAATTTTTACAAGCAGAGATTCTTAGATCTTTTTTAACTTTAATATCTATTAAAATAGGCCTTCGACAATTGTCCAATAGTTATGAGCCTTTTTTTTTGACAGTATCAAGTATAAATTAATTAATCAGGTTGAATGTATAATGATGTATCTATCGATAGTGTGGTTGTAATAGACTCGGGAATAAATTTACTCATAGAACAAAAAATACTTGACCTCATAACCTCAGATTTAACCTAGACATATATTCATTGGTATCTATTAATATATGATAAAATGTAGATGAATATAACTAAATAAAAGGTAATTAATTACCAGATTATATATCAAAAAACCTTTTTAGTCAAAATCAAATATTGTTTCAGTGTTTTTTTCTAATATATTTTTTCCCCTTTGTTCAGACGTAACGAATTAATTTGATAACATATATCAAAACTTTGATTGTAGGTCCCAAGTTCAATTCTCGCGTCAATATTTCATTTTTTAATTTAAATAATATGTAGAAGAGGCTATAACCATAACTAACAAATACTCATATCCGACATCATGTAGAGATAATGCTTTAAATACTTAAGATCCGCCCCCGTTTCCCTCCATTTTATTAGTTCGGCATATTTGTATAAAGCACACTTAGTGAGTTTAATCAATATTAAAATGTATATTAATTACACTAGTGTGTAAACTATGAGTAATATCTAAAACGGAGAAAATGTACCCACATCTCTGCGATAGGGACAACGAGAAAACACTTAGAAAGATGAACCTATTCGGTATTTGAACTCTGACCATCATTCATCGTTAAAATAAACTAAATGAGCTTAATATTTAAATCAAGTTAAGGATAACATTTAAAAATGAACCGATAGTTTAGTTCGCCCCGGGTTGACCTGGTGGTCTAGGGGTAAGGAGTCAGACTTCTCTATACGGGGTGCGGGGTTCAATCCTTGATCCCGGCACAGATCTATCTGATTGTCAAACCCTTCCTTCACCTCTGACAGAAAGTGTATTAATCACAATTTGTGAACGTGTTGAGTGCCAGGCCTCCACGTGTGTTCGGATCCCACGTTAAATTGTAGGTCCTCAAATTCAACTCCAATCACCCTACCATTACACATTAGTGTAAGTGTTGATGGTTAGTAAGAGGCGATGATGATGATAATAATAATACTAGTTATGTCACTGTCTTACAGTTTTCAATTCATAATCGCCAGAGAAGACTGTCTACCTGCTAATCCGGCCCCTCTCCCACCCTCTCTACCCTACCAAAAACTTCAGCCCAAGACTTTCCAGTCACTCCACCGCTGAAGAAGATAAGTTTTTGTTCCTCAACAGGACGGACCGTTAGCATCCACTTTCAGCTTATCCTCAGCGACCCAAACGCTATCTTAAAGATTTTCTCAAATTAGCTGTGTTCAATAAACATTAAGTCCGTCATATTTGTAGCTCTAAGCTGTTTGAAACCTGTTAAATTCACCTCTGAAGCTCAAAATCCATTAACCACTATACAAGATCATATCTGAGGGATGAAGAATATAAGGGTTGATTAAATCTTTGAAAAAGGTTTTTCATGTTTAGTTGTGAAAGCGATCAATAAAAAAAATAAAGTTGAATGCAATGAACTGTGGTTGTATACGCTATTACAGGTCATGCCATAAGTTGAATAAAGCTTTCACGAAATTTTCTTTTTTTCATTTGATGTGATTTTTTTTGATTAATACGGTATTGGGCTTTATGGCCAAGGTGAGTCAAAAATATAAATTCAGTTAATGAGAAGGAGTCAAGAGGTAAACTGTTGTGTCGACTATTATTTGTATTCTAAATCTCTACTATGTTATTTCATTACAAATTCTGCACAAGCTAGAATCGTTATTTATATTGAATTTGAAATATTGGGAATTATAAAGTGTTCATTTATCTAGTGTGAAAAGATAAAATTGGATTATTACATTTTGTGTGTGATAAAATAAAGATTTATTTACAATGAAAGTGATAGCAAATATTTTGTTGATATACTATGTAGGTATCGTTGAAACTAGCTTACATGAACATAATGAATATTTTAATACTGGTAACAACTTATCAGGATTATTTCACCACATCAATGAAATGATTACGAGAAGTTGGTCTAGACCATTAGCAGTAGTGGTCTTTCAAGAAAACTTTCCTCCTATTTCAAATGAATTATTCAAACAAATGGAATATTTCCCTGTTATCATTTTAAATATAAATGAGTACAATATTATGGAAATGAGGGAAATGTTTGAAGAAAAGGTGATTTTAAGCGGTAAATTAGAGATACCAAAAGTAGTATTTTGGTTTGTGGAACATTATAATGAAATTTTCTGGGTACGATTAGAGAAATTTAAAGAAACACTCCTTTTGCACGCGAGAACCCCATTTATATTAATAACTATATCCCACGATATTGATGAAATAAACACACTTAAAGAAGAATGTCATAAGCTATGGGATGAATATCATATCTTAAATATAGTAACAATTGCTGTACCAACATTTACGAAAAATATTAATTTATTTTCAAATATCACTAATACAAAGGCATTGTTTTTCAATCAGTTTCTTAACAATGGATCATTTTTGGAAATTTCAAAAAGTTCTATAAAAAATAAAAATATATTTTTAGACAAACTGAATGATATTTGTGGTTACGATATAAAAGTCACTAAAGATAGACATATTTATGGTTTAAAAGCTGGATATATTAAAGCTTCATACATGATTATAAAGATGTGTATTGAACACATGAACGGAACCATGTTGACAGTGGGGCAGAAAGACCATGCTACAGAGAATGGAACCATTTCTAGTGGAAAATATGGCTTAATAATAAAGATCTAGTGCCGGATATATTTGGTAACGCCTTCTTTAAACACCCGAATAATATATTTACCTCCACAATTTCTCGAGAATCATCAAGTTTGACATTGATTGTGCCAAAGGCAGAACGTATCCCGAGATATATGAATGTAATATTACCTTTCACCAATATGTGTTGGATAGCTATCATCGCCACTCTACCAATTATTACTCTGTTTTGGAAACTGTTCAGAAAAGACACGACCTTCGAAACTGAAACGCTCTTGGAGACTGTTCGTTCTTTGTGAGCGGGGCACAGTTCTACCAGTGGTTTCATCAACTCAAAAATGTTTTGTTGTTCTGTGTTTGTTGTTTAGTATCATAATTATAAACGCATATCAGGGAAGTTTGACCAGTTACTTGACGACACCCATTACTACCCTGATATTGATACTAGGGATCAATTGATGGAATCAGGACTGTTGATCGCTATCCCTATTATTGAGGGCTTTAGTGATAATTTTGATGCATTCTTGGAGCATTCTGACCCAAATGATAAAGTTTTAAAGGCGTTATCTCAAAGAGCTAGATTTGTACCCGATGTGAGAAGTGCCCTGGACACGATTGCCTTTAATAGGACACACGCGTTGCTTGATGCTTCTGTAGTAATCCAACTGTACATAGAGCTCAACGAATACTATGAAGAAGGTTATCCTCTAATGCACATAACGAAGGAATCTTCTTATTCACTTCGTCTCGTTTTACACTTCCCTTTTGTTTCACCCTATCAAGACAAATTTGATACTTTTCTACGAAGAATATATGAATCTGGCATCCCTAAAAAGTGGCATAGCGATGATAAATTTGAAATAATGCTGTCAGTTCATAATAGAGTAAAGTCAGTAGAACTGAAACCATTGGGTATCAGCCATGTTCAGACTTCTTTCTACATTCTTCTTGGAGGTCTAACACTCAGCTCTATATCACTGATCTGTGAGATATTATTTGACATTCTCGTACGATATTTTAATAAAAATAGAGTAATCGTGTTGGATGTTATTTATTATTATTACTGTACTAGAAGAGAGGTATAATTAAGTTATCATGTAGAAAGTTTCATAAATTATTGGGGCTATAATTATAAATAAAATGATCAAATTGTTTCACTCAAACTAAAAGTTAATATGGATAGCTATAGTAATAAATCATAATCCCAATAATAATAATAATAAAAATAATAAATAATGTAATTTATATTTAACTATATTGATGTAACTTTACTTAAGTGGATATTCAAGAAAGATATGACGATCATAATTTGCTTTAAATGTTACCTAAAATTTGATAGCAAAATTCACTTTCTTTCCCTGTTTGGTGTGATATGACATAGCACAGGTGTTTTAATATCCTATAACTATTCCACTTCTCGTTTAATGGGTTTCCCTTCCCTCTATTATTCTAGCAAACCCACCTTTTGCACTCAAAATCTACCTCAAGTTTTGGATTTCAGGTTGCTTTCAGCTTGCAAATGCCAGTTCGTTATTCATTTATTGTTCACGCCCTAAAATGAAAATTTTTAATTCTTAAGTATATTGTAGTGTAGCCAACTTATGCGATGATTATTCGTTCTACTTTCTGTAATTCATTAAAAAGGAATACTTTTTATCATGTATTAAGTACGTGATATATTTGAAACATGGTCTAGGAATCAATCGGCTTATCCCATTTATAGATAACAATTTGTGGTTTACATCTGTTTCCCAGTAATTGAACAATACATGTTCAATTATCTCCAATTTAACCACCCTAAAATGCATTAATCATCATTTAGATCAAGGAATTTTTAAATTGAATTAATCATTGTGTTTAGTACGGTAATAACTCAAAAATGGAGTAAATAATAGAAAGGTTTGTCAGTTTGATTCAACAGTATTTTCAGTTGTGTAGTTTTATACTGATTATCATCTTTGAGTGAACTGGAATGATACTACTGTGAAACCTTATTTACATTCTCCTCTTCAATTATTTGACTAAAATATATGTCGAACATTTTAACGGTAGATTTTCTTAGTTGCCGGTGGATACTCTTTAATTAAGCCAAGCATTTATATAGCGTATAATAATACTAAAAAATATATGTTAACCAAACAAAATACACAACGTCTTCAGGCTGTCCTATTTAATCAGAACAAATTTGGTACTATACACTCTTTTAGCAATAACATTTTTTGGTTACCCTATAAACTTAGTCCAGAGTCCTGGACAAAGTAATTTTGATCTGAAATTCAAATTATAAGCAGGTATGCCTTGTTAATACTTTAAGCTAACAGAATTATCTAGTTTGTTTTTCCGTAGACTATCTTTTAAGGTATGTCCATAGTGTGTATCCTTTCAGGGTATAGTAATAGTTGTGAAGTCAGTTCTAGAAAACGCAAAAAAAAGAAGCCATTTATTATTGCATTTTTCATAGCGAAACTTTTTTTTTGGCAAAATAAAATAAATGGTACGGCACACCGCACAGACTTTCTCTCTCTTTCTATAAACTCACAAGATTTCTGAACGGAATAATGTACATTGTATCATCACCACTCCACATAAGAACACGCATAAAATAATATACAGTGATATATAATCAATGAGAAAAGAGGCGCATCTTTGTCCACCTAAGAGCATTTCAAACAGTTTAATGTCTTCCACAAGGGTCAACACTTCGTATTAAAATTTCGATTTCTGGTTAAAATTTTAACATTTTATAAGGTGTTGTAGATCTTCAAGTCATCGCATTGATATTTAATTATTAATTTATTCATTTTAACCAATAAAAAATGTAAATATTGACTATTGAGTCTAAAATGGAGATAGATCATTGCTATGCAAACATTTCTCCTAAGAGATTTAAGGAAAAATAACATAGTTTTTTAGATACTTATATTTAATTACTCTATGGCATTGGAGAATTATTGCGTTAAGACTTAAGTAGTATATGTTTACAACTAAAGCTCACAAAATTGTATTAATATATTTGCAAATATCTCAGAAACTGCTGCTTTTATAAAAATATATGTCAAATAAAAGTTTTTTATTTCTAATAGTCCTACAATTTTGCAATGATAAGTTGTTTAGTTTCTCCAATAGTTGTGGAGATACGGAAATTAACGCTTCTGTAATGTACCCTAAAAATCATTTTCATAGGAAAATGAAAATAGCCAGTTTATTTATAATCTTAATCAACGCCTAGATACGAATTTTAATCAAAATCGTTTAAGCAGATTTTGAGAAAACCAAATTTTTCTCTTTTCGTCCTTCAGTAAACTACCCTTAATTTTAAGTTTTTATAGACACACAGAGAGACGGCATTGCAAAGACTATTTTTTAGGGTTCGGGGGGTCATGAGACGTCGACATCCATCAACATTTCAGGTTAGTTTTTTTTTACGGTCGCAATACTTAAACTTTAATGTCCAAAAAGTTAAAAAAATTCATATAATTGCGTATATATTGAAAGTTATTGATTTTATAAAAATATGTTTCGGATAAAATATCTGTATTATAAATATATATACATATTTGTAATGCTAAGTAATTTCATATCTCAAATAGTTTCGGAGCTATTTAAAAAAATGTTAATTTACGCATCAGACCGGAGCCCTTAAAGCCATTTTGCCGAAATATTGAGGGTAGCCATTTTGTTTGGAATATTTATTAATGTTTATAAATGAAATTTAATCAAAATCGTTGGAGCCGATTTTGAGAAAATCGACTTTTTCTCTTTTTGCCATTCAGTAAACTACCCTTAATTTTAAGTTTTAATAGACACACAGACAGACGGCATTGCAAAGACTATTTTTAAGGGTTCGGGGGGTCATGAGACGTCGACATCCATCAACATTTCAGGTTAGTTTTTCTTACGGTCGCAATACTTAAGCTTTAATGCCCAAAAAGTTAAAAATATATATATAATTGCGTATATATTGAAAGTTATTGATTTTATAAAAATATGTTTCGAATAAAATATTTGTATTATAAATATATATACATATTTGTCATGCTAAGTAATTTCATATCTCAAATAGTTTCGGAGCTATTATAAAAAATGTTAATTTACGCCTCA
Source organism: Timema podura (assembly GCA_033556935.1). NCBI lineage: Eukaryota > Metazoa > Arthropoda > Insecta > Phasmatodea > Timematidae > Timema > Timema podura. The sequence goes on along the minus strand of JAVRXN010000006.1, from coordinate 17,110,102 downwards.
GACTGGAGCCCTTAAAACGATTTTGCCGAAATATTGAGAGTAGCCATTTTGTTTGGAATATTTATTTATGTTCATAAATAAAATTTAATCAAAATCGTTAGAGCCGATTTTGAGAAAATCGACTTTTTCTCTTTTTGCCCTTCAGTAAACTACCCTTAATTTTAGGGGTAGATATCCAATTCCAAAAACCCCTCGGGGCAACCCTATGAAAACCCTAGATATCAAGTTTCAGCTCAATCGGTAAAATAGTTTAGGCTCTAGTTGGAGGTACAGACAGACAGACAGACAGACAGACGGAAATTCAAAAACCACTTTTTCGGATTCAGGAAGTCATAAAACGTCAAAATTCATCAAAATCTCGAGTTCGATTTTTTTGACGATCACAATACTTTCTCTACCTGTAAGATAGAGAGAAAGTAAAAATGATGTTTCAGTACAAATATAGAATTTGATTTTATTCACATGGGGATATCAACAGTTTTGGAATATTTAGAATAAATGTAGCGGCATTAGATGAGACACTTTTTAATATAAGAATGAATTAAACATAAGGAAATACTTAATCACTTTTCAAGAAATTTGTAATTCACCATTTGAAGATTTCTTTTTCAAGAGAGATAAGAGTTGATTTATTTTATTTAAAAAAATTTGATCTAATAACTTGAGAAAAATTGTTAAGCTACCTTTTTTCAAGCTTTCTACACAAAAGAGTTAAACGTTCTAAAATTGAATATGAGATAATACGCAAATAGGGAGGAATCTTTTTTTAAAATTTTTGTGTCTTATATTATGTAAACTTTAGTACTCTCTCTATATACACACACTCACACACACACACACACACACACACACACACACACACACACACAAAACCTCTCTTTCTTTCTTTCTCTCACACACACAAACCAATTTCCAATTAACAAAATTACTTTCTCGTAAAATAATTTAATATTAATCAAATAATTTGAAAAATTCTCACCTTAATCATATGAAAATTTAATTATTTTAATTAGAGGATGGTTTGAATCTTGGTCGTGTTTATTTAGGGTGGTTTTCCAAAATGAAATTTCCACCATCTTTCAACACATATTTTTGCTACACATATTTTAAATATAACATTCCCCATCCCTATAAGCCATTTGAGTAATTAGTACATGAGCGTATAATTATTTGAACTGTTAGTAAGAAGTGGTGATAAATAAAACGTAATATATATTTTTATATAAAATTATAAAATCATGAAATATATCTAAAAATCGAGTCTTTTCATATTCTAATCTATCCACAGTTAACGTATAATATTATGTATTTATCATTAAAAATCTTCTTTAGTTGTGTGTATTGATGGTAATTTTTTTCTTAAAATGGCATTTTATATAGTATGCTTATTTCCCTTTTAAGCTAATAAATTGAGAAAAATAGAATTAAATTAAATATGGCAAAATACATTATTTGAAATTCAAACAGGCTGGTTTTATCAATTCAAGCTATGAAAAAAATACCTACAATATTCATAGAGCTTTTTATGGGAACGCAGAAGAAAACGTAAATTATTAATGTTAATTTTATTTATTGGTTAGTACCACTCCAACTAACAGCTTGAATGATACTCTAATGAGTAATTTGTATTAAATAGAAGCACATATATTGATCTAAATAAATGTAAATAATCTGAGTGCTATATTCAGAATAATCAGTTTTTAAATAATCTTTTATTTATCTAAATACAAGTGTGAGCCAACAGCTGATTCATTAATTACATTTTAGGTAGCTACTACCAAATCAATTTACTAAACATATTTTGGAAATGTGTAAAGTTTGATATTAAATTTTGTATTTTCAACAAGTTATAGTTTGTAGTAATATCATAATATAATGAATGTTATTTGCTTTAGCTACTATTTATTACAGTAAAATATTTTTATAATAGGATTTGCAATCAATTGAATCCAGTTAATCAAAATATTGTGGGATTTGCGTTGGATGTAAACACATATCTATTTAATTTCTGTATATAAATACTAAAAAATATTGAGTTAATATGAATTATATTCATTTGTTGATAAGAAGCTTGAATTTAAAAATATTATTAAAAGGTTTTTATCATTAAAAGGATATTTATTATTTCATCATACGATTCTTTTAAACATAAATGTATTCTAATCTTAAGTAATGAAACGAGTGTATGTGAAATATGAAGTTTATTAAATATTAATTTTATGTGTATTTAAATATATTTTGTAGCTATAACATTTATTTGAAATAAAATTAAATAACAATTATTATATGATATAAAATTGCTTGAAATATGAATAGTAAATAGAAAATTTTACTGTCATATATTTTTTCCTAATTAAAACCAATATTATATCAAATTTATGGCAGTTTCCACAATTTTTAATTGGGTCCTTTATACATAAATGACTATTCATGGAACCTAGAAAAATTTTTTAAGATGTTAACGCAATTTTTTATTAAAGTAAATTATTTTAGACTATATTTACTTATAATAGAGAGTCAAAAACATACAGTAGCACTAAATAATATCACAGTACATATATTACAGATAGGAAAAAAAAATTTAATGCAGAATATAGTGCATTTTTATTTTTTAAGTTAAATTATTTTACTTAAAGTCCCTCTCAATATAAATTATCATATATACAATTTACATTTTTTTAGAGATATTAAATTTACCTTTATTGATTACATCATGTCCTTATCTTATAATCCATACCATAGTGGATCCATAAAAGTTTAGCTTGATGGATATATTTCTGGGTGAACGTATTCCTATTAATTTAAGTTGAAGATTTCTCATTTATTTAATGCTATTAAAAAAATCTGGATTTTATTAACATTTAAATAATATTCTTGATTCTAAAGGAGCCTATTTAAAATATCAATAATAATAATACTTTTTTTTTATAAAATTCCACCCCCAGTCTACACAACCGATATTTGAACCTTGATCTCCCCGTCCTCGGCAGTCTGGCTCTACACGAAACAATCGCGCTAGCCAACTACACCAACGAGGTAGGTATTAACCATTTAAATTTTATATAATTCATTTAGTGGTTATAGGTCCTATTATAAAACATAAATTTAATGTTTCATAAATTTAACGTTTCAATGTCATAAGTATCTTGTTGTCCTAATACATACGTATGCGTTAGTAACAATAGTGGGAAGGGGTAGAGAAAGGTTATTTTAAAGGAATTGTATCCACATTCTTTCAAGGAAAATGTGAAGATCATTTAGTAAAAAAGCCCACTCAGTCCATCCGGTTGAGAGTCAAACGCTGACAAAACAAAATATACGAACTCAGCATTAATTCTGAGATCTTTTTATTTATTTTTATAGCAACACATTTAGTACCAGTTTGGGTTATACGCTTATCTAACAATTACGCTAATGATTTAAGTGAATAGGAAAATTATTTTTGAAGAGGTGTTCCATAATTGATGGTGAGAAAGAACTTAAAACAATTTTTTTTAAACTAACCATAGTACAACCGACCTAGTTTTGAAACCATATCTCCCGGTCATCGTTAGTCTAGTCAACCGATAGTGATGCCCTAAACTATGCGGCCACCGAAGTGTATTGATTATTTTTAAAACAAACCACCAACAATTTTATAGAAAAATAAATACATTTTGAATTTTGAAATTTTGCAGGAATAGTTGTATTTTCACTGAAATTAAGTGCTCTTTGTTCCAAATAAACGAAGTTCCACTATTGTAGAACATTGTAATGAAAAAACAAACAAATTAACTCTCTATTATTATAAATTTACATCTGGTCATAACAATTTTACGTCATTTTAGTATTTCTTGAGTGGGTTTTAATTTCTAATTTATTTTCTACTGGAAAATTAATATTACTATATTTCTAATTAAACCAAAACATTAGCTAGCTCCTATACACATTATTTCATGGCCATTATTATTTATATAATAACATAGTTAGTTGTATATTAATACGACCTCCATTTAAAACTCGTTTAAGCCTATATAATATAACGTTACCATGAGACATTACATTTAAAATTGCCACAAATACGAATGGAAATATCCCCAAATGATTGTAGAACTTATGAAAATGCTGATTATTCAGACTATTTTACACTACTTAAACAATCCTCAGTTATTTTGTTTTCAAATGGCCTTTATTGGAAAGCATGTTTGTGTAAAAATTTTATGCTGTGAGTGGCGACTGACATAACGACTGTTACGAGGGTTGTTATGATTAATCAATAAACAAACTTGAAGAGCTGATACAAAAGGAGGTGTCGTAAGTCCTGAGCTAGGAATCAGAGCAAAGATCCGGTTAATAGGGGTTGGTCTTGAAAGCTCCTCGTGGCTGACTGCAGAGGATCGTAAGGTAGAAGGTCACGCTGACTGTCACATCTAAGAATTTTCTCTGTTAATAAATAATTATTATATAAAGGAAGGCTTCATATATTATGTGATGGGATAAAAAAGCCATTAACCCTTCACAGTGGTGGCGCGTGACATTTATTTTTGATGGTTACAGGTCATAGCTTACCAGTAATAATTTTATTCTTACCAGATGTTAACATATTAAACTAAATTTGTTAAAGTTTTCTTAATTTTAAAAATCACTATAATTTCAAAATCAATAAACAAATCTACAAACAGAAACTGTAAAATAATAGAGGTTTTGAATTAAAGTTTTGAAGTAATTATATTACTTGACCAAACCCAATAATAAATAATAAAAATAAATTATTCTTTGTTAACTTCAATCATATTTAACCACATTTATTGTTTACCAAACCACGGATTAAGAAAAATAAAGAAAAATGGTCAATCGAAGAGCTTAAGATTCTTATCATTTTTAAATAGCTGGATTAGAAAGTATATATATATATATATATATATATATATATATATATAGTGATTATACTCGGAGATTATTGGATTTAAAAAAATAATTTCAGATAAAGATTTGTATCTTTACAGTGATCAGTTAATTACTATATCGAATAATTAGGAGAAATGAAAAAACAGTTAGAAACTCCTTAGTATAGACATCTTCCAAAGTCAATAGTATGAGAAAATTAAAAATTCCATATTATTTATAGTTATAAAATCCGTAGAAGGTATAAAATTTAATAAAAACGGTTTTAGTGAATTTCAAGAAAAAAGATTTTTTTGTCATTCATTAAACTTCTCTTTAATTTAGGGTTGATATTTAATTTCAAAAATCCCTCGGGGGTACCATATGAAAACCAGGTAACAATTTCTAGCACAATCGGTAAAATAATTTCAGCTAGAGTCCAAGATACATACAGACAAATGGCATTGCGAAACTTTTTTTCATAATACCTAAACATTATCCAAAATCTCGAGCTCGATTTTTTTTAAGATCACGATACATTCTTTCCGATTTGTTGAGACAAATTTAAAATAGTTTTTTTTCTATACAATATAACGTACCATAACATATTACATTTAAAATTGTCACCAACTCGAGCGGAAATATCTATGCTGTATAGAACCTATGAATAGTGATTCTAACCATTCTTTAATGCTAACTCACTCCTCAATCTTCCAATTATTTTTTTCTCTCGATCAAATCTGCTAAGGGTCTTTTATCCTCGACTATCTGAATCCCCGTTATTCATACGGGATATTGTGTTAATATTTATTTTTGGATGAAAATAAAGAATTTTTTTTGTTTAAAAACGCAATGACATAGCACCGCGAGGTGACCATGTATCGTTTCTCATGAAGTAGTTTTATTTTCCTTGCCTACTGCCTGGTGCATTATCAGCTGAGTGCGGCTGGACAGGTCTCCCGTCAGAGAATCGTCATTGAAGAGGTCTACTAAAGGTCTAAAGCTGTCAACACATCTCTGGTAGTCATTTTGACGAACACTTGAATTATTATTTTAGTAATTAAATGCTAAAATTTCAATTTTTGCGCCACTGAATTTAATGTGTGTCATCCTCACTTCATTTCTAAGACGCCAGCCCATTCTTTCTTCCGATTCCCATCACTCGGCATTTCTCGTCCAGGCCCCAAAAATCTCGTGGATTAAATTTCTAAATTTTGAAATTTTTTTTCTATAAATATGGGAAATTACATTTTATTTAGGGAGTATCTGGGTGGAAAGAATAAATAATAAGGAATCTTGTTAAGAATATTCATTTAAATGGCCGCAAGTATCTCATATCTAACAGTTTGATATTTGTTTATTGTTTGTAAACAAACTCAATTTTTTTTTCCTTGTGGGCCTTTTAATATTAAAAAACACGAGATTGGATGACGTATTTGTGTGTTGTCTTACTTGTGTGTACCCCACTCTGCAAGTAGTCCATTTCTCTCTTCTTCATGTCTCGTCGGCGTTAAGATTCTCGTTGGAACTCGTAAAGTATTTTTAAAATAAAGCTACAGATGATCACTTTTGTTTTAGATGTGGAAAGAACATTTTGACTAAAACCTGATAAACAAGAGTATTTCTGGTTGGTCTTTAAATATAAGTGGGGCTGCGTTAAGTGGCGTGCGAATGAATGGCATGTCCGGGCATGTTTTATTAGTAACGTTCACCTAGGTACAAGTTAGTATATGATGGCTTTTTTAAAATCAAGATTTATCAATTAATATTGTCGCCACTTTTCCGATTTTTACCAAAGTTAATTTTGGAAAAACTTTTCCACAAACATTGGGATGTTACATAAAAAATTACGTCTACAAAATAAGATTAAGTTATTTAACTATTGCTAAAGGGATCAAGAATCCAGCTTTATCTTACGGAGTAGTCCATAGAAGGTGGTCAAATACATCATCAAAACACTTTGATATGTCGATACGTACCTTTTGATGCCATCTTTAAAAACATTATTGAAAACACGAAAAGTTTTATTTTCCCGATTTTAATAAATTTTGTAAGAAAATTCATATCAAGCAATTATTTATTACATGTAATTGTAATATTTGTTGAATTTGATTTAAAAAAAGTTTATAGTTTATTTATTAGATCACGTATTATTTTGAATGATGTGCATTATTATGCAACTGACACACTATTTCATTTATGAAGATATTGTTTTTAGTTATAGTGTGTTGATTAATTTGTATATACTGATATTTATTTCATATTTGAGTAATTCAACGATTTTTTTTAAGAAAGTTCATTCACCCAACAGTCACTCTTATCAACATAGTCTTATTTCCGTATACATTGATTACATTAGGATGTATCCCTAGTGTTCTATCTTCCTACTTGGTGATTTATTTTTGAACCCAGGTCCGTAAGATCCAAAGACACCCAGAGTCTGGAATAGTCTAAAGACCGATCTGGAAGAGCTTTAAGACACCCAAGATACTGAATGAGTTTTTAAGACACCCAAAAGATATGGATGGTCTTTTAGACACCAAGATATGAAGAGTCTTTTAGAACCAAAACTGATGAGTCTTTAAACACCCAAGTACTGAGAGTCCTAGAGAACAGAGTCTGAATGTCTTATAACACCCAAAAGTTGAATGAGTCTAGAAGACACCCAGAGGTCCTGGAATGAGTCTTATAAGACACCCAAAGATACTGAATGAGTCCTAGAAGACACCCATAGTCTGAATGAGTCCTGAGAACATAGTCCTGAATGAGCAGAGACACCCATAGGTCCTGGAATGAGTCCTAGAGACACCCATAGGTCCTGGAATGAGTCCTAGGAGACACCAGAGGTCCTGGAATGAGTCCTAGGAGACACCCAGAGGTCCTGGAATTAGTCCTAGGAGAACCCAGAGGTCCTGGAATTAGTCCTAGGAGACACCCGAGTCTGAATGAGTCTATAAGACACCAAGATACTGGAATGAGTCTAGAAGACACCCATAGTCCTGGAATGAGTCTAGAGCACCCATAGTCTGGAATGAGTCCTAGAGACACCAGAGTCTGAATGATCTAAGACACATAGGTCTGGAATAGTCTGGAGACACATAGGTCTGGATGAGTCTAGAGACACCCAAGGTCTGGAATTAGTCTAGAGATACAAGGTCTGGAATGAGTCTTATAAGACACCAAAAGATACTGGAATGAGTCCTAGAAACACATAGGCTGAATAGTTAGAAGACACATAGGTCCTGGATAGCTGGGACCTAGGTCTGGAATAGTCCTAGAGACCTAGGTCTGGAATGAGTCTAGGAGACACCATAGGTCCGGATGAGTCTGGACACCTAGTCTGAATAGTCCTAGAGACACCAAGTCCTGGAATGAGTCAGAGACACCAAGGTTGAATAGTCTAGGAGATACAGAGTCTGGAATTAGTCTAGAGACACCAGAGGTCCCGATGAGTCTAGGAGACACCAGAGTCTGGAATGAGTCCTAGGACACCAGAGTCTGGAATTAGTCTAGAGAACAGAGGTGGATGATCATAAGACACAAAGATATGGATGAGTCCTATACCAAATTAAAACTTGTAGTGCATCTAATAGGTTTAAATGCGTGCTATGTTTTATATTGCTAAATATAGACTGAATGTATAAAGTCTTGTAATAATGATTCATAAAATATTTGAACAAGGATAGACCTAGTATCAAAAGCTATGTTATGTCTATATATTAAGTTTAATTATAAATATTTAAACGTATCGAGAATATCTTATATTAAGAAAAATGTCATTTAAAGTAGAGTTTATTATTTAATATATTTAATGTAGAACAAGTTCATATCACAAATACAAAGAATTAATTCACACAAAGGAATATAGCCAAGTAAAAATGATGTTAAAATCGCTATAGTAAAATTATTAACTAAGATTGTATTATTTTAAGACTAGTAATGTTTTTTTAGTAAATTATTATTATATGTATTAATAAATTGCATTTACATTAGTTATAATACATCTAAATCGTAATATACATGATGGTATAGTCTATTATATAGGGCAACAAAGTATTAATTCTGATTAATATTAATACTGTTAATGTTAAAAATAATTAAACCTCACACTACTTATCATCAAATAATTAATTTAAAATATCTAAAATAGTTGTGTAGGAATAAATAGTTTATTTAAAAAAAATTATTTAAATATTGCTATATCTATCATATATATATATATATTTTAAAATTTTAATGTAACAGTTTTATTTGCCATAATTAATAATATAAACTATTTTTTTAACTGCTAATGTAACAGTTTGATTTTCCATTTTATAGGACAAAATATTTTATAACTAATTTTTTTTTAAACACATAAATGGCCTTACAGGAGAATGTAAACATCAATCGCGAATAATCAAAATTTAAATAAATGACGTAACTCACAAATTCATGCATGTGCTTTAAATTACATGAACGTTTTAATTATATACACCTTAATATTGTATAAAATAAACTTGATAAAATTTAACTCCCTAATAATGCCATTTCGTGTTAATTTTCTCAAAATTTTTCAGGCACCTGAATAGTTTTGAGTATATGAATTATAATATAAATTTATACATGTAATAAACACGTTAATTTCATTTAATAATATATTGATACTTAGTACTAAATATGTAATGAGATATTTAATACAGCTATTGAGCTACAAACTATTTTAGCTATAATATATGTGAAAGCTTCTTCTCTACAAATAGATCTATTACAATTACACTTAATACATTTTATTACCCTTATATTACACTAAGATAGGTTAAATAACATTTTACCTTATTTTTGAATTTTTTTAAAATGTATCTTGAGAAAGTCAACGTGATCAGTTAAATTGAACTGAGTGTTAGACCTCTGAGGAGAATATAGAAAGAAGTCTGCACATCTCTGATACCCAATGGTTTCAGTTATATGACAACTCTATAAAGAACCGACAACATTATTTCGTACTTATCATCGTTATGCCAATTTACATTGAAACCAGCTTCACTTAACCTTATTATTGTAATATGGATTGTTAATTGTACTAAAGACGGAGAAGATTTCTTTTTTCAAGAATAAGTATGTTGTTATGATCATAATATAAATATCTTAAAAGCAACTCCCCGTTTGTGTATTTTTATATGATATAATCATTACTTAGTTGGTTTGAAATAATCAATCGGCAACTAAGAAAGTACAAAGTAAAAATATTTGACAAAAATTTGAGGGACAATTGTAAACAGTAGAATAAGGAAATGTCAATACTTTTCCATAATAATATGAATGCAGTTCACTCTAACGTAGTAATAAGTTCAAAACTACAAAAGATGTACTATAATGATAATACTTTATAATCGAACAAGATGCAAATACTTATTGTTCAACTCATTAGGGAGTTACTATACTCTCCTTAAAACCTTGATACAAACATTAAAAAAAAATTGAATCAAAATAAGTAAAATATATTTTAGGAACGGGAAATTGAAGAAACCCAAACTTTAGTTTTAAACTTATCGGAGAAAAATGAATGGTCAAAACACCAAAAAAAAATGTTTACGATCGATAGTAAGAGCAGATTCGATACTAGACATTGTTTTTAATACTCCATGACCATATTAGATAATATAATAAACGTTTTCCTTTTAATGAAAGTTTCACTGGAAAATGGAATGGATAAACACCGTACAAACCTAGTTTAACTTGAGAAGTACTGTTCCTACCGTGATACATTAAATTACCATCTTAATTTATAGGTTATAACATAATGGAATAATTAAATTTAAGTTCGCTACTTAACAGGGGAAATTACATATAAAAATTTTTTTTTTCTTTTTTGGGGTAGTGAAAAAGAAAACAAACATTGACCACCCAACCTCATTTAGGTTGGGGATTAAATACAAAATTTGAGACAGGTTTTTTTGCTCAAGAGGAGAGGCGAGAGGGAGGAAAATACAACAGGGAGACAAATCCAATATAATGAAAGAGGAATAGAGTTATATAATATACAAACATTCTAACTTGGTATTCTCACATCAAAATGGGAAAGAATATGACTTTTGTTTTAAATATATTAAGTAACATTAAATGTAAAATAGTATCATAGTTTTCTTGAATCTCGAACCAAGTAAACTCTAATCAAAATATCAATATAAGTCTAATTATTAGTAATATTATTTTTATTAACATCATATCTATGCATTAAACCCTTGGTAGAAGTATAATTAATAATATATATATATTTACATGCGCTAGATAAACCAAATAATTTACAAATATGTTAAGATAATAAGTGAATTAGATTTCCTTTATAGTACATTAAAAGAGATTAAATTACATCTAGACCAATTAATGTATTTCTTTTAAAATGTCTTACAAGAATGTCAACAAACATTTCACAGATTAATGAAATAGAACTGAGTGTTAGACCTCCGAGAAGAATGTAGAAATAAGTCTGAACATGGCTGATACCCAATGGTTTCAGTTCTACTGACTTTATTCTATTACGAACTGACAAAATTATTTCAAATTTATTATCATCATGCCACTTTAGATTGATACCAGCTTCACTTAACATTCTTATTTTTATATCTAGTTTGTCATGTGGGGGTGAAACAAAGGAGAGGTGTACAACGAGAAGATATTAATATGGAGATTCCTCCATTTTGTAAATTAGAGGTTTGCCTTCTTCATAGTAGTAGTTGAGCTCTATATACAGATGGACTATTATAGAACCATCAACAATTATTATTAGCACCGCGTCTTACTACCCGTTCGGGTTATACGCACTTAAGCTAATGTGTAATGGTAGGGTGATTGTGAGATAAAATAGAGGACCTACAGTTTAACGTAGGATCCGAACCATGGTGGAGGCCTGGCATTTCTCACATAATGTTAATGTAAATTACCCTACCATTGCACACTAGCGTAAGTGTGTATAACCCGAACGGGTAGTAAGACGTGGTGCTAATAATAATAATAATAATAATACATTAACATTAAACTGGACTAACTGCTGCAGTGACGTCATTGGCTACTAATTTCTGTAAGGAACCAATGAAGTGTTGTGTATCATGTGGACGTGATTAATCATTTTGTGTTTAAAAATAATTGTGTGACGAAATAATATATATACCTCTAGTTATATCAACATTTAAATACTATATTTTTAATTCCTAGCTTCTTATCAACAAATGAATCTAATTCAAGCCGACTCAATATTTTCTTTTATATATTTACAGAAATTGATATTCGATGTGTTTAAATTTCTCTCAAATCAAACAATATTTTGACTTTTAGGATATTATTATAATTTAAATCCAATTATATTGTTATATAAACACATTGTTACTAAAGCAAAGAACATTCTTTAAATATAATTATATTATTACAAAGGTTGATATCCTATAATTAAATAAAAGTCTAACTTGTTGAAAATACAAAATTTAATATCATAATCTTTGCATTTCCAAATGTATTTAATAAAATTATTTGAAATCAGACACTTAAAGATTAATTATTCTATCAGCTGTTGTCTTACACTTGTAAATAAGTTAATAAATGATTACTTAAAAATTGGAAATACTGAATACAGCACTCAATATATTTCTATTAAATTAAATGAATATAATTGTTTGTATCTAATACAAATTACTTGCTAACGTATAGCCCAAACTGTAATTTAAATAAATGGTACGGCGCACCGCACAGACTTTCTCTCTCTTTCTATAAACTCAAGTATCGTCAAGGTGTTGCACATCTTCAAGTCATCGCATTGATATTTAATTATTCATTTATACATTTTGACCAATAAAAATTGTAAATATTGACTATTGAGTCTAAAATGGCGATAGATCATTTCTGTGCAAACTTTTCTCCTAAGAGTTTTAAGGAAATTTAATATAATTTTCTTAGATACTTATATTTAATTACTCTATGGCATTAGAGAATTATTGCGTTAAGACTTAAGTAGTATATGTTTAAAACTGAAGCTCACAAAATTGTATTAATATATTTGCAAATATCTTAGAAAATGTTGCTTTTATAAAAATATGTCAAATAAGTTTTTTTATTTCTAATAGTCCTACAATTTTTCAATGATAAGTGGTTAAGTTTCTCACATAATTGTTGAGAAACGGAAATTAACGCTTCTGTAAAGTACCCTAAAAATCATTTTCATAGGAAAATGAAAGTAGCCAGTTTATTTATAATCTTAATCAACGCCTAGATACGAATTTTAATCAAAATCGTTTTAGCAGATTTTGAGAAACTATTTTTTCTCTTTTCGCCCTTTATAAAACTACTCTTAATTTTAAGTTTTAATAGACACACAAACAAACGGCATTGCAAAGACTATTTTTTAGGGTTCGGGGGGTCATGATACGTCGACATCCATCAACATTTCAGGTTAGTTTTTTTTTATGGTCGCAATACTTAAACTTTAATGTCCAAAAAGTTTAAAAATATATATAATTGCGTATAGATTGAAAGTTATTGATTTTATAAAAATATGTTTCAAATAAAATATTTGTATTATAAATATATATACATATTTGTAAAGTTAAGTAATTTCATATCTCAAATAGTTTGGGAGCTATTATAAAAAAATGTTAATTAACGCATTAGACCGGAGCCCTTAAAGCCATTTTTCCGAAATATTGAGAGTATCTATTTTGTTTGTAAGATTTATTAATGTTTATAAATGAAATTTAATCAAAATTGTTGGAGCCGATTTTGAGAAAATCGACTTATTCTGTTTTTTCCGTTCTGTAAACTACCCTTAATTTTAGGGGTAGATATCTAATTCCAAAAATACCTCGGGGAACCCTATGAAAACCCTAGATATCAAGTTTTAGCTCAATCGGTAAAATAGTTTAGTCTCTAGTTGGAGGTACAGACTGACAGACAGACGGACGGAAATTCAAAAACCACTTTTTCGGATTCAGGGAGTCATGAAACGTCAAGATTCATCAAAATCTCGAGCTCGATTCTTTTGACGATCACCATACTTTCTCTACCTGTAAGATAGAGAGAAAGTACAAATAAATAAATAAACACGCTAATTCTTTACTTTTTCTTCCGCGTTCTTATGATAAGCTCTAATATAGTAGTATTTTGTTCGTTACTTTAATTGATAAAAAAGAGTGGGTTTTCGATTTCAAGTAATTCATTCTGTCATATTTAATTTAAGTTAATTTTAAGCTCTCTCAATGTATTACCTTAAAGGAATAATAAGCATACTATAAGAAATGTCGTTCTATAAGAATTTTTTTCCAATCAATACACAAAATAGCAAAAAAAAAAAAAAAAAATCAAATGATAACAACATCAATATTGTAAGTTAATTGTGGAGAGTTTAAAAGATTAAGAGATACAATTTCGAGTGATATTCCATGATTCTAGAATTTCGTTAAAAAAAATTTTTTTTTGTGTCTCCACTTCTTACTAACTATTCAGGCTTAACGTTTATGTACTAAATACGCATATGATTTATAGTGATAGTTAATGTTATATTTAAAGTAGATGCACCACATTTACATGGAAATTTAATTGAAAACAATTTTAGGGAATCAACAACCTTAAACACCCCGATCGAGATTCAAATAATCCTAGTGTGAGAGTGACGCCCTAAATAATGTGTCCAACGAAGAGAGTAATGTTTTTGATGACTGTTAGGATAGTTTTTGGTATAGTGAAATATTTTATAACGATAAATTTACTAACTTTTGCCTATTAAAATACTTTTAATGCCATGTTATGACATGCTTTTTAATATCTATCGAAAAATATTAACATTTATTTTTGATTGAGGTGAGATTTTTTTTCGAACTTTTTTTAAATATAAAACTATTTTCCTAAAAAATAATGTTGTAAATTGCAATATAGTTTTGTGCGTGCAGGCGTGCGTATGTGTGTATGTGTCTATGCATGTATGATGATTATTTTAAATAAAACATAATATAGCACAAAAAAAATAAAAAATCTTTCTCTCTATGCTGATCTCACTCTCAAATATTTAGAACGTATAATTCTTATATTGTATGTAAAGAACTCGGGAAAAGATAGTCAAAGGGAGTTATTCGGTTTTTAGATTAAAACGTTTTCTGATCTAAATAAATCAAATATTTATTCAGAAAAAAAAAATTCAGATGATGACCTACAATTTTTTTAGAAAATCTATCAAGGTTGTCCCGAAATTAAATTAATACTTCTCTTGATTTAAAAAGTTTTTCATCTTATGCTTCAGCTTAGGATTTATATTTCAAAAATTTTGATGTCATCATGTTAAGAAAATCAAACTCTATATTTGTAATGAAACAATTTATTATTTATTTTGGAAAATTAAGTTTACCAATAAAAACTAAAAAATCGTTTGCCATTTATCGTTTTCTCTAGAACTCTTTCTTAAAGAACTGATTCCAAACCTATTATACCCTTAAAGGACATCTACTATTGCCATATCTAAAATGCTACACCACCACTGTGAAACCAAACTCTCTAATCTTGCTAGTTTAGAGGATTAACAAAGGTTACTTGCCTTTAATTCAAATTTAAGATCAAATTTACTGCTTCATCAAGAACTCTGTAATCAATTTCTAGGTCAGCCAAAATAGTAATATTAAAAAAGTGTGTGACCTCAAATTGTTTTACTGATTATATAGGACAGCATAAAGGCGTTGTGTATTGTTTGGTTGAAATATTTTTTATTAGTTTTTTATACGTTATAATTTTATCTTAAACAAGAATGTATTTAAATGGTATTAAATTACATAATAATTTAGTGTTAATTTATCGGTAAACAGTAGTTTAGCACCAATTTCTCTACATACATCGCATAAGTCGATTGGTTCCTAGATCAAGTTTCAAATATATCACGATATTATTACACTATAAAAAGTTTTGATTTTAAGTAATAATTATCTAGTATTTGGAATTGATAGCTATCATATACAATATTTTAACCGTAAGAGGTATTAGACCTACCATTTCATACTACACTAATACCCTATCCTATGAGTTATACCATAGTCAAATAATTCACAATATAATGAATTAAAGAAAGTTTTTTATGTGTGAACAAGAAAGGTAAATAAAATTGGCACCATTAATAGAGTAGAGTCTAAATCCCAAAATTTGAGGTGGGCTTTGAGTGGATCAGGCGGTTGGCTGATATATGAAATAGAGAGAAAAAACATTAAACGAAGAGGGAAATTGTTATGAACTATTAAAACATATGAGCTTGATCACCTCACAGAAAAGTAGGAGAAAAAATGAATTTTGCTATCAAAATTTTAAATAACAATCAAATCAAAAATCCATCATCAATATTTTCCTTTTATATCAAAATAGAGTAAAATTAATCAAAATATTATATATATTTAAATTATATTTTATTATTATTGTTATTACTATTTAAACTTTATTGCTAACCGTATTCAATTATTAAGTCCGAAATTTTTTTTTTACATTAGTAACTATGGCTCAAATATTATATGAAACTATCTAGATGATAGGTAAATTATATTTCTCTTCTAGTACAGTAACAAGATTAACTAGCAATCAACCTGATTACTGTATTTTTATTAAAATATCGTACGAGAATGTCAAATAATATCTCACAGATCAGTGACATAGAGCTGAGTGTTAGACCTCCGAGGAGAATGTAAAAAGAGGTCTGTACATGGTTGATGCCCAATGGATTCAGTTCTACTGACTTAACCCTATTATGAACTGATAGCATTATTTCGTATCTATCATCGCTATGCCACTTTCCACTGATGCCAGATTCACTTATTCTTCGTAGGAAAGTATCAAATTTGTCTTGATAAGGTGAAACAAAGGGGAATTGGAAAACGAGACGAAATGAATACGGAGTTTCCTCCATTATGTGCATTAGAGGATAACCTTCTTCATAGTATTCGTTGAGCTCTATGTACAGCTGGGTTATTACAGAAGCATCAACAAAGGCGTGTGTCTTATTAAAGGCAACCATGTCAAGGGCATTTATCACATCAGGTACAAAATCAACTCTTTGAAAAAGTGCTTTTACAACTTTATCATTTGAATCAGACTGCTTCATTAAACCGCTTAAACTGCCACTTAAACCCTCAATGCTAGGTATGGCGATCCACAGTCCTGATTCTACCAACTGATCTATAGTATCTATATCAGGGTAGTAATGGGGTGTCGTCAAGTAACTGGTCAAACTTCCTTGATATGCGTTTATAAATATGACACTAAACCACAAACACAGAACAACAAAACATTTTTGAGTTGATGAAACCACTGGTAGAACTGTCGCCCCGCTCACAAACAGACGAACCGTCTCCAAGAGCGTTTCAGTTTCGAAGGTCCTGTCCTTTCTGAAGAGTTTCCAAAACAGAGTAATAATTGGTAGAGTGCAGAATATAGCTATCCAACAACTATTGGTGTAAGGTAATATTACATTCATATATATTGGGATACGTTCAGCCTTTGGTACCATAAATGTCAAACCAGCTGTTTCTGGAGAAATTGTGGATGTAAATATATTTGTTTGGTGTTTAAAGAAGACGTTACCAAATATATCAGGCACTACATCTTTATTATTAAAGCTCTCTTTTCCAATAATCATGGTTCCATTTTCTGTAGCATGGTCTTTCTGCCCGACTGTCAACATTGTTCCGTTCATATTTTCTATAAACATCTTTATATGTAGGTATGAAGGTTTAGTATATCCAGCTTTTAAACCATAAATAGGTCTGTCTCTAGTGACTTTTATATCGTAACCACAAATATCATTCAGTTTTTCTAAAAACATATTTTTAATTTTACTCGAACTTTTTGAAATATCCAAAAATGATCCATTGTTAAGAAATTGATTGAAAAACAATGCCGTTGTTTGAGTGATATTTGAAAATAAATGAATATTTTTGTAAATTTTGGTACAGCAATTGTTACTATATTTAAAATGTGATATTCATCCCATAGCTTATGAAATTCTTCTTTACATGTGTTTATTTCATCAATATCTTGGGATGTAATAATTAATATAAATGGTGTTCTCGCGTGAACAAGGTGTGTGTCTTTAAATTTTTCTAATCGTACCCAGAAAATTTTATTAAAATGCTCCACAAACCAAAATACTACTTTTGGTATCTCTAATGTACCATTTAAAATAACATTTTCTTCAATTAGTTCCCTCATTTCCATAATATTGTACTCATTTATTTTTAAGACTATAGTAGGTAAATATTCCATTTGTTTGAACAATTCATTAGAAATAGGATGAAAGTTTTCTTGGAAGACCACTGCTGCTAATGGTCTAGACCAACTTTCTCGAATCATTTCATTGATGTGTTGAAATATGTCTGATAAGTCTGATAGTTTGATACTGCTATTAAAATGTTGAACTGGTTCTTGTAATTTGGTTTCAATAAGACAGATATGGTATAGCAGCACAATATTCGTTATCACTTTCATTGTAAATAATACTTCGTTTTTCACTGAAAAAATATTCAAACACTAAATTTAATTATCGTCATTCTAGATAACACAGATACCTTATAAAACACTGCATTTAAATATATAACTAGTAATAAATATAAATGTAACAAGTCAACAAAATGGGAGAGTGTTTTTTTTCATGAAATTACATAGTAAAGATTTTGGAATATGAATAATAAATAGCAATATAGTTCACTTCTTGACTCCTTCTCAGTAACTGTATTTATAAAAGCTCTCCGCTCTTGTCGTGTAGTGGTATACCACATTGATCAATAGTTGTGTATTTAAATAGAAAAAAAACTTAATAACTGGAAAGCTCTATTTATTTTACTACATGACCAGTAATTATTGTTATAATAATGCAGAACAGCACACGCAACAGAAACATATACTACTGACAAGCTTTGCTTTCTCCTGGTACACCTGAATAACACAAGGAATTTTTAAAAATTAATAGCCGGAGCTATTATTTATGCTTGTTAGTAGAACAGAACAAGGAATTTTATTTTAATAAAAGGAGACAGTTCTGTAGTCAAATATTCTAAATTTTCACTTTCACAATAGACTGAACTAAAATATGACGAAACTATCTGGCCTCCAATTCCCGTTAGGTTTAAGAGGGCTGGTTTACTCTAAAACGTTCCATAACCTCCCTCCGCGTAAATGGTGTTACACTTCCTCTATTTTAATCCACCTTTATCCCTAACAAATTGGTGTATAACTTAAATGGGCATTAAAACCCAGTGCTAAGAAATTCTATAATTGAAATTTGTCTCTGCCTTTATATGATAATCTCTAATATGTTAGGCATTTAGTTTTCTACTTGAAATTATTTAACATGGTGTTTTTTTGAT
Source organism: Timema podura (assembly GCA_033556935.1). NCBI lineage: Eukaryota > Metazoa > Arthropoda > Insecta > Phasmatodea > Timematidae > Timema > Timema podura. Next base: position 17,090,885 of record JAVRXN010000006.1, on the reverse strand, counting down.
TTAAAGTTATATCTTTAGTCATATTTTTAAATTTAATTTTGTATATTTCTAAATGCGGCATGGTTTCTTATGTGTTTCTTAACCTGGCGCATGGTACACCATATAGTGAGCGCTATCTCTGTGTTATATTGGTAAAACTTAACAGACGTTTCTAATTAGCGGTGGTGGTGAATTACTTTAACATTAAACTAGACTAATTGCTACAGTAATGTCACTGGTTGATAAGTTCTGTAAGGACCCAGTGATAGTTGTATATCATCTCTCCCTGCACAGGATCACTTGCCTGGTACCGGGCAACACTGGTATCAGGATCTAGTGACGCTTGAAATAAAGGTTGCTCGATATTGTTCAAGATCGGACGGACATTGGTTTGACCACGTTGATTGGTAGTTCGACCTTGCTGACGTAGTGTGGATAAAAATGGGAAAATTGCTAATATATATTTTCTATGAAACCCCTTTAATGGAAGAACAAAACCAATTACTGCTCTTGCTAGGGTAAAAAAATAAAAAAGATGTGGAGGTAGACAATTCATCCACGCTCTCGGGGTGAACTAGTCCGCCTGTTATATTTGGTCTGTCGCAAATTCCTGAATTATAATACTGTTATCTATTAATCTCTCAGGAATTCTTTCTATATCATTTTAATTTTAGTTACAGTGTGTCATTTTTAAGATATACAATAGCATTAATTGCAAAACCGTCCCAGTTTTTGTATCTAAATTAAAAAAAGAATATTTTTTTGGAGCCAATCGTTTATATCATTGTTCAGGGAATATTATCTGTTACTAGTTTTGTGATCTTCACAAATAGATATTCTAGGATATTTTGCAAACTTAAGTTTGTATAAAACCAGTTAAACCTTGAGGAACTTTCGCACATTCAACCTTACCCTACCTCTCTTCATACCTAATTAAAAAATTTAGTCTTTTTGTTGTGTTATTGAAATTAAATACTCAGCAATGTGTATACACAAAATAGCAAAGTAAGTTTATTAATGTGAACGTATTTACAATTTACAATACCTCTTTGTGTACAATATTTGATGTCAGAATGCAATCATCTTGAATTTGGATTTTTGGTTTAACTTCAATTTTAAACACACAATGTGGTTAAAGGTAAACTTAAATGTCCGGTCCACTGATACCTTATTCGTCGCTGTAGAATTTGTATTAGTTGGGAAAAAGGGATTTGACAACAGAATTAATATATCCGAGTATATTTTTGGCTCAGTGTATGACAATTAGAAGTAGTTTTCTCTTGACACTATAAAATATAAACTAATAGCTTTCAAGCAATTTGAATTTATATTGATGTAACTATAGAAAGTATGGCTGAAATAGATTCAGCACTAAATCTACTAAATAACATAATAAATCTTCTCACTACTTCAACTTTAAAAAAAAAATCTTCACTAATAAATGTTAAGGTGGGAACTCGAGAGATAGTGATTTTTTTTTGTGTATCTTTTATAATAGAACATCTTTTTAGTCAAAATAAATCAAATATTGTTTCAGTACAAACACATAGTTTAGCTTTATTCACATGGTGATATCAACAGTTGTTATATATTTTTCAACAATGTTAAGCAAATTTATCAATGTTTGTATGATTTTTACAACAACAAAAAAGTTGTGTATAAAAACTTAAGGTACACTGTCCTTTTCTTACTTCTTCCTCCTCACCGTTGATGTCCGTCAAAAGTGTAGTTCTGACCCGTTTGGAACCTGTTTGTTTGCAACTTAAAGCTCAAAATACATTAACCACTCTACAAAATCGTTTCTGAGAGATAAAATACACTATATTTGATTAGATCTATGAAAAGATTTTGCACCTTTTAGTTGTGAAATGACCGATAACAAGACAAAGTTATTTGACCAGACTGAAATATACACGTGACATTTGATTCAAACCAAACATTCGTTGTAAGTTTTTTATTAAGACGATAAACAAATTCAGCTTTAAAGTTGAGGTCGAGTCCACACTGAACAGATGACTATCTCTGACATAATATGAGTAGTATTAAATTTTGGGGTCCACTCACACTTAATAATAATATAAGTTATAGTCCAATTTTTCTTTTAAATTTCCATTTTGAATATTTAAAAACATAGTTTTAATTAATAGAAAAATATATTTTTATTATCTATAATAAGATACTAGTATATAGTTTTTCTTTAATTTATTACATTTTAGAGAAAATTCAATTATCAAATACAATTAATAAAGGATCTACATTTTAGAATATTATCTATTATAACAGCAATTTCTAGCACTTTTCTTAAACAGGCTTCTCTAATATCAATAAAAGTTATACTATCTAAATACCACAACAAAAATAAATAAATGTTTAACATAAATTAATGGAACTTCATATATGTAGGTTCTGTTCAACATTAAAGTAAGCAAGCTAACCTTTTATGGATCCAATATGCTATGGCTTATAAAATAAGGACATGGTGTAATCAGTCAAGGTAAAACTACTATCTCTAAAAAAAGAATGTTAATTTACATAATTTAACAAAATAAGTAGCCTACATTTAAGAAATTAAATATATATTGCTTTATCTAAACCAATTTTTTTCTATCTCTTATATGAGTACCGTGATATAATTTAGTGATATATGAGTTTATGAGAAATTATCTGTCAAAAAATTTAGTTATATAATTTACTTTTAAAAAACCTCAAATACCTTCTGAAAACTTTATCTATGTTTCATGAATAAACATTATTGTACAAAGGACCCAAATAATAAATTGTTGAATCTGCCATAAATTTAAGAGAATGTTGCATTTTATTCATAAAAAATATATAAAGGTAACATTTTCTTAATAAAATTAATTTGTCAAGCAATTTTGTATGATATAATAGGAGTTATTTAATTTTAATTTGTATAAAATTTTCAAGTTTCAGATACATTTAAAAAAAAATATTAGGAGTAGTTTATCAAATTACAAAATATTCGCATAAGCATTTCATTATTTAGAATGATGAATCATTTTGTGTTTAAAAATTATTGGGTGACGAAATAATAAATACACATCTAGTTATATCAACATTTAAATACTATTTTTTTAAGTCCTAGCTTCTTATTAAAAAATGAATCTAGATCAACCTGACTCACTATTTTCTTATATATATTTAAAGAAATTGATATTCAATGAGTGTTTAAATTTCACTTAAAACAATCAATATTTTGACTTGTAGGTTTTTAAATAGATTGAATCCAATTATATTGTTATATAAATACATAGTTACTAAAGCAAAGAACATTCATTAAATATAATTATATTATTACAAAGGTTGATATTCTATAATTAAATACAAGTCTAACTTTTTAAAATGCAAAATTTAATATCATAATCCTTACATTTCCTAATGTATTTAGTTATATTATTTGAAATCAGACACTTAAATATTAATGATTTTATCAGCTGTTGTCTTACACTTGTAAATAAGTTAATAAAGGATTACTTAAAAACTAGAAATACTGAATAAAACACTCAAATTAATTCCATTAAATTAATAGATTTGTTTCCATTCAATTCAAATTACTCGCTAACGTATAGTCCAAACTTTTATTTAAAAAATAAATAAATAAACACGGAAGTAATTAACATTTTCTTCCACGTTCCCATGATAAGCTCTAATATAGTAGTATTTTGTTCGTTATTTGAATTGATTAAAAAGAGGGGGTTTCAATTTCAAGTAATTTATACTGTTATATTTAATTTAAATTAATTATATTTCATTCATTTTATTACCTTAAAGGAATAATAAGCATTCTATAAGAAATGTCGTACTATAGGAATTTTTTTACTATCCATACACACAATAACAAAAAAATTCAAATGATAAAAACATTAATATTGTAAGTTAATTTAGGAGAGTTTAAAAGATAAAGAGATACAATTTCGAGTGATATTCCATATTCTAGAGTTTCGTTAGTAATATTTTATATATTATACATTTTTTTCACCACTTCTTACAAACTATTCAGGATATACGTTTATGTACTAATTACGCATATGGTTTATAGCGATAGGTAATTTTATATTTAAAATATGTGTATCAAATTTGCGTTGTAATTTAATCTAAAACAATTTTAGGAAAACAAAAACCTTAAATACCCCGACCGAGATTCAAACAATCCTAGTGTGAGAGTGTTACCCTAAATCATGTAACCCACGAAGAGAGAAATATGTTGTTGACGACTTTTGGGATAGTTTTTTTTTTAGTGAAATTGTTTATAACAATAATTATATTAACTTTGGCCTATTAAAACACTTTTAAAGCCATTTTATGACATAATCTATAATATCTATCTATAAATATTAATATATCTTTTTGATTGAGGTGAGAATTTTTTCGAAATTTTTATTCAAATATAAAATTAATTTCAAAAAAAAAAAAAAAAAAAATTTAATATGTTTTGTGCTTGCGTGTTTATGTATCTATGTATGTATGTATATAGTATTAAATAAAACATAATATAACACAGAAAAAAACATTTCCCTCTTTGCATACTATCTCACACTCAATTCTTTAGAACGTTTAATTCTGTTACCGCATGTAAATAACTCGAGAAAATATAGTCTAAAAGAGTTCTTCGGTTTTTGGATCAAAACTTTTTCTGATCTAAATAAATTAAATATTTCTTCAGAAAGAATAAATATATTAATTTTCTTCAGATGATGACCTACACTTTTTTTGAAAATTTATCCAGGATGTCCCAAAATTAAATTAAATTTTCTCTTAATTTAAAAAGTTTTTCATCTAATGCCGCTATACTTATGATTAAATATTCCAAAAATGTTGAGAAATTTTAATATAGTCAAACTCTATATTTGTAATGAAACTATTTATTATTTATTTTGGCAAAAGAAGGTTTACCATTAAAACAACAAAATCGTTGGCCACTTTTCGTTTTCTCTAGAACCCTACCTTAACCACACTTATTATACCCTTGAAGAACATCTACTATGGCCATAACTTAAAAGCTACACCACCACTGTGGAGCCGAACATTATAAGCTTGCTAGTTTAGAGGATCAACAAAAGGTTACTTTCTTATAATTCAAATTACAGATCAAATTTACTATTTCATCCAGAACTCTGTAATTAATTTCTAGGTTAGCCAAAAAAATGAAATAGTAAAAAAGTGTGTGCTCTCAAATGGTTTTACTGATAATATAGGACATCATAGAGACGTTGTGTATTGTGTTTGGGAAAATATTCTTTTTAGTATTTTTTATACGTTATAATTTTATCTAAAATAAGAATGTATTTTAAGGGTGTTAAATTACAGAAACATTTACATTTATTGCTCATTTATTGTTAAACAGTAGTTTACCACAAATTTCTATCTATAAATGGTATAAGACGATTCGTTCCTGGATAAAGTTTCAAATATATCACGATATTATTACACAATAAAAAAATTAACTTTTTAAGGAATATGTATCTAGTATTTGGAGCGGATAGATAAAATATACAATCTGTTTACCTTAATATGTATTAGATTTACCATTTCATACTACACTAAGGCCCTATCTTATGAGTTATACCATAGTGAAATAATTAAGGAAAGCTAGCTACATCACAATCTAATAAAGAGTAGAAAGTTTGTTGTGTGTAAACAAGAAAGGAAAATCAAATTGGCATCAACAATAGAGTAGAGTCTGAATTCCAAAATTTGAGGCAGGCTCTGAACGCAAGAGTTGGGTGGCTAAAATATGAACTAGAGGGAAAAATCATTAAGCGAAAAGGGATATAGTTATGAAATATTAAAACATCTGAGCTTGGTCACTTTACAGCAAAGTAAAAGATACAATGAATTTTGCTATCAATATCTTAAGTAACAATCAAATCAAAATATGATCATCAATATTTTCCTTGAATATCAAACTAGAGTAAAATTATTCAAAAAATATATATATATATATATATATAATATATATATAAGTAATATATAATATATATATAAAGTAATATATAAGTATATATATATAAGTATATAATAAGTATATATATAAAGTATATATATATAAGTATATATATATAAGTATATATATATAAGTATATATATAAGTTATATATATATATAAGTATATATAATATATAGTATATATATATAAGTATATATATATAAGTATATATATATAAGTATTATATATATAAGTATATATATATATATAATATATATATAAGTATATATATATATAAGTATATATATATATAAGTATATATATATATACAAATTGTTTTTTATTTTTATAATTAATATTTAAACTTTATTGCTAACCGTAATAAAACAATTAGTCAGAATGATGTTATTTTTACATGAATAATTATAGCTCTAATAATTTATGAAACTATCTACATGACAAGTAAATTATATTTCTCTTCTAGTACCGTAATAAGATTAATTAGCAATCAACACGATTACTGTATTTTTATTAAAATATCGTACGAAAATGTCAAATAATATCTCACAGATCAGTGATATAGAGCTGAGTGTTAGGCCTCCGAGGAGAATGTAGAAAGAAGTCTGAACATGGCTGATACCCAATGGTTTCAGTTCTACTGACTTTACTCTATTATGAACTGAGATCATTATTTCGTATTTATCATCGATATGCCACTTACCACTGATACCAGATTCACATATTCTTCGTAGAAAAGTATCAAACTTGTCTTGATAAGGTGAAACAAAGGGGAAGTGGAAAACAAGACGATATGAATACGGAGATTCCTTCATGACGTGCAATAGAGGATAACCTTCATAGTATTCGTTGAGTTCTATATACAGCTGTTTTATTATAGAACCATCAAGAAACGCATGTGTCCTATTAAATGCAACAGTGTTTGAGGAACATCCTACATTAGTTACAAAATTAGCTCTTAGAGATATTGCTTTTAGAACTTTATTATTTGGGTCAGAATGTTCCATTAAACCGTTAAAATTGTCACTAGAGCCCTCAATGCCTTGGATAGCGATCCACAGTCCTGATTCCACTAACTGATCCATAGTATCGATATCAGGGTAGTAATGGGGTGTCGTCAAGTAACTGGTCAAACTTCCCTGATATGCGTTTATAAATATGATACTAAACCACAAACACAGAACAACAAAACATTTTTGAGTTGATGAAACCACTGGTAGAACTGTCGCCCCGCTCACAAACAGACGAACTGTCTCCAAGAGTGTTTCAGTTTCGAAGGACGTGTCTTTTCTGAACAGTTTCCAAAACAGAGTAATAATTGGGAGAGTGCAGAATATGGCTATCCAACAACTATTGGTGAAAGGTAATATTACATTCATATATATTGGAACACGTTCAGCCTTTGGCACAATAAATGTCAAACCAGCTGTTTCTGGAGAAATTGTGGATGTAAATATATTTTTCGGATGTTTAGAAGGCATTTATAAATATATCCGGCACTAAATCTATTTTATTAAAGCCATCATTTCCACTAGAATTAATTACATTCTCTGTAGCATGGTCTTTCTGCCCAACAATAAACATTGTTCCGTTCATGTGTTCTATAAACATCTTTATATGTAAGTATGAAGGTTTAGTGTATCCAGCTCTTAAACCATAAATAAGTCTGTCTTTAGTGACTTTTATATCGTAACCACAAATATCATTCAGTTTGTCTAAAAATATATTTTTATTTAGTGTAACTTTTATAAATAATAGAAAATGATCCATTGTTAAGAAACTGATTGAAAAACAATGCTGTTGCTTTAGTGATATTAGTAAATAAATGAATATTTTTTGTAAATGTTGGTACAGCAATTGTTATTATATATAAAATATGATATTCATCCCATAGCTTATGAATTACTTCTTTAAGTGTGTTTATTTCATCACTATCATGGGATGTAATTATTAATATAAATGGTGTTCTCGCGTGAACAAGGAGTGTTTCTTAAAAATTCTCTAATCGTACCCAGAAAATTTTATTATATTGTTTCACAAACCAAAATACTACTTTTGGTAACTCTAACTTACCTCTTAAAATCACCTTTTCTTCAAACATTTCCCTCATTTCCATAATATTGTACTCCTTTATCTTTAAGGATATAGTAGGGAAATATTATATTGGTTTGAATAATTCTTTTAAATTCAAATAGGAAGAAAGTTTTCTTGAAAGACAACTGCTGCTAATGGTCTAGACCAACTTTCTCTAATCATTTCATTGATATAGTGAAATAATCCTGATAAGTTGTTACCGGTATTAAAATATTCATTAGATTCTTGTAATACAGTTTCAATTATACTGACTAAGCAAATATTTTGTTGATATACTATCACATTCATTGTAAATGTGTCTTTATTTTTTCACACACAAAAGTTTAATAATCCAATTTTATCTTTTCAAACTAGATAAATTACACTGTATAGTCCACAATATTTTAAATTGAATATAAAAAACGACTCTACCCTCGGCTAAAATTTGTAATTAAATAACACATTATATATTTAGTAAGAATCCAAATAATAGTCATATCCACATTTTACTTCTTGACTCCTTCTTAAAAACTGAAATTTATATATTTACTCGCCTTAGCCATATAGTCATATACCTTATTAATCAATAGTTTTGTATGTATATATATATATATATATACACACATATACAACAACTAAAACAAATAAAATTCCGTGAAAGCTAGATCAACCAAATTACGTGACCTCTTATATTACTATACATATACGGTTCAGTCCACGCACCTTTTAAACAAATATATTAATTTAGGTTGCTAATTGGATGAAAACAGGGTTATCGACATAGAATGGACTTTTGACGAGATGATCGTTCCTCCAATTTCCGACTTATACAAAAATGAAAGTTTTCCGTAAAAGGCTTTATTTATTCTCCTTCCACCTAACTGGGCTTATACTATATCGATACTAAACCTTCCTTATCCCTAACACATTATTATAATTTATACAGCCCCAATGGCTTATAAAACATGGTTCTAAAATAAAAAGGCACCACGTTTATTATAAATTATGTTCATGCTATTAATAATAAATTATAGGTTACCTGGTGGTCTAGGGCTAAGGTGTCAAGACTTTTGTGTTGGGAGTCCGGTGTTCTTTCTTCGGTCCCAGCACAAATTCATTTTATTGCCAAACCCTTCCTTCACCTCTGACAAAACGTGTATTAATCACAATTTGTGAATGTTTGAAATGCCATGACACCACCGGTGTTCGAATACCACGTTAAACTGTAGGTCCTCCATTCTAATCTCACAAACACCCTACCATTACACATTAGCGTAAGTGCTTGTAACCCAAACGGGTAGTAAGACTCGATGCTAATAATAATAATAATAATAATAATAATAATAATACAAGGGATTGTTCTAGAAATAAATTCATAATTAGATATTCCTATTGTTTAATAGATCCAAATACTACACTTGGTTACGTGAATATATACTACAATCTAGTGCTATTTCTTCTGAATAAATTTATTTCAATTATACATATATATGATATATTAATTATTATATTTTCATCACCGCATCATACTACCACTTCGAGTTTTAAACCTATTTACTAATTACACCAATGGTCTATGAATTAGTTTTGTTAAATTTAGAGGTAATTTTCCCACACTTGCGTGGAGGGAGAGTTGGGAAACATTTAGGAAAAATCACCCTCGGTGCACTCGACTGGGAACGAATCTTATATTTCAGTTTTCAGCAATCTAGACAAACACGAGAATACCACATTAGACCACGCGAGCTTCGAAGGGGGTAATTCCAATATCTTTTTGTTCCTTTTGTCTCAAAATTGCAATAGAGAGATGTTAGTTTTTTTAAATAAGAAATTTAATATAAGAAGATTTATTGTAACACATCACCAGCCATTCGAAAAAACTTAAATTAAATGGTAAGTAATATTTTAAAGCTGACATTAGAATGAACACGTTCAATGAATGATGTTTGTTAGTTTAAGGAATTAGTAATACAACCCTTAAAATAATAGTTTTAAAAAACATTTCAAGATATAGTTTACTGTAAGAGCATGTCTTGTGTACTTAATAATATGAAATCCGTTTCGATGGCCGCATGGTCTAGTGTACTACTCTCGTGGTAAACTAGTCTGCCAATAACTGGAATAAGAATGTTGAATTTCTATTTGGTATAATTATTGTGGTTTTTCAAAAAAAGTTTTTCCTGTCCCTCTCAACGAAAGTACAGTTACATTTCCTCTGAATATAGCTTTACTAATCCCTAGAACTACTAGATTAATATTTAGTAATTAACCTTATAACACCCGCCTCGGGGGCGTAGTTGGCTGACGAACTAGTTTCATGCTAAGCAAAGACTGCCAAGGACGGGAGATCGAGGTTCGAATCTCGATTGGGTGAACTGGGGGTGATTTTTCCTAAATGGATTTCTACTTTCCCTCCACTGAAATGCGTGTTTACTTCCTTTAAATTCAACCACCCTAATTCCTAGTCATTTAGCATACTTATAATTAGGCGTACAAGCCGATCGGGTAGTAACCCGTGGTACTGAAAAGACACACATTATAGCCCGCCCAGTTAGCAAGACATGTTGCTAAAAAGATATAAAATTACACGTTACATTAACCATTTCACTTTTATATGATTTAATCCAATTTATGACTATTTTATAGTTTTTATATTTAATGACTAATACTTTTTTTCAGGCTAAATCTTCGTACTTTGTTTTGACGTAAATAAACGCATGCAATAAACGATAGTAAGGATTAAGAAGGATGATTAAAAACAATTCAAACACTCCTTAAAGGAGGAAGGGAAATTCGATTAGAAAAAATACATAAGTGTATATGGATGGGAGTCAAACCCTGACTTACATGTCAACAAACGATACTTATATGAGCTTAACATTTAGTCTCTGAGATTTATTTAACACCGCATTTACTAACTGTTAGGATTAATAGAAAATGTAATAGAGCTAATAACGTTATTGTTTAAAAATATAACAAGGTTATATTTAGAGGGATTGTATTCGCATTTGAATAGAGGGAAAGTGTAAACTGTTTTGGAAAACCACTCTCTCTAAAACTGAACAAGATTTGAACCTAGATTTCACTGTCATCGGAAGTCTAGTCTACTGCGAAATTGATACCTTAGAATATTCCGCGACCTAAGTTGTTTGATTTATTTAAAAAAAATACATTTCTACTGTTTTTTCATTTAAAAATAAATATATTTTAAAGATTGATGATATTTTTGATAATTGTTTTCAGGAATAGCTGTTTTTTCGCTGATTTAATTCCCTCTGTATCCGAATGAACAAGGCTCAACTATTATAGAAAAAGTAATGTAAGTAGAAAATTTATATATATGTTATATTATATAATTATATTATCAGGACTCTTTAACTTCATATTACTTTATCGCAATACCTTTTTATTTTTACTTTTATTTTCTACCAAACGATCAATATATCTTTATTTCTAAATAACACGCTATATAAGTTGACTTCTATACACATTATTGTATTTACAGTTTTTATGATATAACATTGTTTATCTTTCAAGGCCAGACCAAACACTATACAACACGATACAGAAATTAATGAACTCTATTATTTCTAGGGATAAACTCATTTCCCTTCTTATCTATATTTCATTGATCTGAAAAAAATAAAAAATAAATTGACGTGCCACACGCACACGGACTTATATATAATCAACTTTCATTTTAAACGTTAGGTTAATTCTATATAATGAAACGTTACCATGACGCATTACGTATACCAGTGTCAACATTTCGAAATTAAATATCCACACGAGTCTGTATTACTTACGTGAATGGTGATTCAAAGAATATCTAACATTAATTAATCACTCCTCAATCATCTAAGAACTATTTCCTTAGATTCTATTAAAAATAAATATTATTTAAAACAAGACTTGATATAAAATATTTACTTCGATCAAAATAGCTACACTCACTCTGAGACTACGTTTAGTATGAATTTTGTAGGGAGTAAATATATTATTAAACTAAAAATATATCATATTCTTAAAATTGAAAAATGACACCTGGACACGAGAATCGAACCCGGGACAGCAAAAAGCCAATTACCGAGTTGAAGATGGCTGCGTTATCCGATGGCTCCTGATATTAATAAAATCACATATTTGTAGCCGACGATTTCCGTCCATCATGGACTCAGCCTTAAAATATGAGTGAAGAATGACCCTGGGCACGGGACGAATCCTGGCTAGCTCAGTGGTAAGATAATTGGCGTACTAAGCCAAAGGTCCCGGGTTCGATTCCCGTGTCCAGGTGTCATTTTTCAACTTTCCAAATATGATATCAAGATGGATTAATTCCCACTAATAAGCATAAATAATAACTCAGGCTATTAATTCTTAAAATTATGATGTTTTTAACTCAAATTGAAAATGTTGATATGATTATTATGTATTTTGAGACCAGCCGTATTTTAAAAAAAATAGCAAGTGCGGTATTTATGAATGTCTACAAAATGTATGCCTGTGTTTTCTCCATATGATCCCTCACACTTAGTACATCACAATTACGTTTCATTGATAACTAATCGTTTCGTGGCACGCACTGGGCTTGATTTCTTCTTGCCAGCTTAGGAGACCGTTCAAGCGTTACACTAGCCTGCCGATGACGGTGTGTTTAGGATTTAAATCACTTTTATTCATACTGAGAGTGTTTTATCCTAAATAATTTCCCCACACTCCTTCCACCTGAATGTGGCCACTCTTCCTTAAGATGCAACCTTAAACATCCTTAAGTCTTAGTTTAAATAATATATACGAGTATATACTGGATGGATAATAAATAATACGTGGTTCTAAATATAAATATCTTAAGTTGTTCCCTATGCAGTAGAGTCTTGTTAATCCGAACTAATTGGGATCAAGACCTAATCGGATTACAAGATTTTTGACTAACCGAAATCTTTCCTGTAATGTAAATTAAAAACAAATCACTGTAGTGTCTAATAGGCGTGTTTACTTGTGTGATATTCACGAGCGCTGATATACTGAGGCGAGGTTGGGTTAGTGCTTGCTACTACATTGAGCAGCAACCCGTCCTGACACCAGCTGAAGCAAGTCGGTGACGGAATATTGCGTCAGACAATAGGTACACTTTATTACGACAAGAGAGACTTAATGATTTTATGAAAATCCCTATTAAATAATTAAATGGTGTAAGTTTTCTAGAATTTGTTATTTTCATCATTTTTGAAAGCAAAACAATATGAATGAATTTATACATTGTTTATTTTCTCTACCTTTTACTATTACAATAAGTTTTGTTTTCATATTAAATATGTTTTTTCTTCCACTTTTGTTCGGATTAACCAGATTTTCGGATTAGTGTAGTTAGGATCAACGATACTCTTCTGTATCCCTACATTAAAAATGAGTATATAATCTAATATGCTTTATTCCTCGTCCAGACCCTAAAAATATAAATCGATTAGTAGCCGATTTATTTAAGATGGGCGTAGGGAACCCGATAAAAGACCAGTGTTTTTGATATTCCTATAGAAATACATTTTAATAGTCAAAATAAATTATATTACCATCTTTCGAAAATTAAATTTCATGTTTGTACTTGACACTTAAGTAATTATGAAATGATAAAGACCACGCTTTCCCTTGAAAGTGGCAAACTAACCTTTTTCTGATCAACTATGGGAGTGATTCTCAAAATGTGGTACATGGAACACATTTTGGTGTTACGTGATGATGAAGCGGTGGAATTTTTGTACAAGTATTATCTAGTTTGTACAGTTATACCCACTGCAAGCATACCCATCTCACTTAGTACACTCAGTATGATATTACTAATTTTGTTAGATTTTTTCAATAATTCATTACATATTTTATGTTTTATTATTATATTTAATTGTGTCAAGTAAGCTGTAAATAGACACAAATAAATACTTATATTTTTATTGTAAACCCATTGCTATACTAAAATATTGTATATCAGTACAAGGGGTACACAGGTTATATAAATACTACAGGTGGGTACATCAAGCATACAAGTTGGAGATTTACTGTACTATGATATGGTTTATAAATATAAAGCCATTGTACGTTTATAGCTGTACATATTCGCACAGCATCATGGTTTAAATAGCTAAGCTATTATATTTAGGAAGCTTTCACACAAAACCAGACCTCTCCATCATATATGGTTTTGATATAAAGCCAAAAAACCTATATCTTGAAGCTAGACAAGAATTATTTTTCAAGTCAAAATGCATAAATATCAAGTCTTTCAATTATCTTTTCCTCTCTAGTATGTTTGTTTTAACAGATTACTTAGTGAAGAAAGATCATTAATAGAATTCTTTGCTATCCGCCTAAGAGGTCAAAGGTTCTAAGGAGTCAATCGCATGTTAGACTGGCCTGCTGATGAATGGGAAATCGTGGTTGGATCCCGTTCATATCTACTGAGTGTGTTTTTTCCTAAATGGTTTCCAACTCTCGTTCCACTTAAATGACGTTAGATTATCCTTAAAATGCTTCCCCCATCATCGTAGTAATTATCATATATTATAAGTATAATCTTAACAAACAAACAAATGCTACGACTATTACAAACATTAGTAGTCTACTAATATCCCAATATTCTACAAGGATTTATCGAGATCTAAATTTTAAATTATCAATGTAATTATAGAATTAATGTAGATGACTTAAAACACATTCATTATTTGGCATGGATCATCATCCAGAGTTCCTAAATAATTATTAACAAGAAAAATCAGTTGGATGAACCTAAATTTAATTTTATGTTTACCTACCAGTTAATATGACATCAATCAATATTTACTGGTAAGAATAATTTTTATCAAATATTATCGTTATTTTGCCAACTTTCACCATAACTAATTTTCCAAAAAAGTTTCAACAAAAGTCGGAAAGCTTCTTCATACTTTTAATTCTACAAATATAATTAGCTTTGGTAAATTTTTTAACTGCTAATGAAATGACCCAGCGTTTAGATTTAACTACTATGTATATTTTTCAAGGGAAGGAGGTAAAATGAATTACCTACTGCGTTGAGACATACCTACAAGTCATTTTTGCCACCGTCGTTAAAAACTTTATTGAATTTTATTTTTTTTCCCAATTTGAAGAAATTAGATGATGAAAAATTACTATCAGGAGCATACTTATTTTATTTTATTGTTACATTGGACTATTTGTTTAAATTGATGTTAGTATTTATTCAAACAAATAATTGGTTTATTTAATTGTAGATAAGGTGTTACTCAAGTCGTTTTAATAATGACACACCATATCATTCAATAAATATATTAATCTAAATATCATATTCTGAAAATTGATCTTAATTTATCTAAGTTAATTGATCTTAATTTATCTAAGTTTTAATCAAAGTTTAAAGGTCGTTGTTTAATTTATTGGTTCGAATATTTATATGAGCTATTAAGTAACCACTACTTTAAAAATGCATACTTAAGTCAACATTTACCGGTCAAGAGTCAACCGTTGTTCTCTTTAATCTATTTGTGGTTTAAATTGAGTGCCACTTTAGTTTACTAAGCTACAGAAAATGTATATTTTTACTGGCTTAGTAGAGGTGACGAGTATTCTAAACTCTCAGGACCACTATTTTTCTAAAGAAATATCATGTCGCGATTCTCCTTCCCACGCGAACCTCCTGATGATGTTGTTAATTAAATAATGTATATATTAATACATATTACAAGTTTTATTTTCACATATTAAGCTGCTACATTCAAGAAATTGCCCTAATAACACTCGCGTTTCTTCATCGTGTCTTTCTCTCAGAACACCTCGTTAACAAGTGCTGCAAATTATTCATACCCCCCACCAGTTTCATGGCTATAACATTAATTTTGATACTGAGAGCTGCTGAACTCTTGCGAGCACAAGCAAAACTACCTTTTAAAAAGAAATCAAAACAAATACAGTTTGCAAATGAAAAATATTGCTCTCTTTCTCGCACTCACACTGCGAGGTTTTTTTCTTTAATAATTACTAGAGCTAGAAACAAGCAAACCAAATGTTCCTAACCCGTAGCCTGCTCGCACGTGTACGGAAATGAATACACAACAGTACAGTGCGACTAATAGATTTGACACAAACTTAATTTAATTACACCAAAAGCTATGCAACAAAGCAGGATCATTACAGTACTCCCCTACTTTCTGAGTTATTTTTAGAAGAAAAATAAGTCAGGAAGTAATTCGGTCAGCTTGTTTTTACATTGAGCCCTTTGCACATATTATGACACCACTAAAGCTTATATATTTAACAAAAACTAGAAAACCAATGTATTTATTACATAGAGTAGCGGCAGGCATCAATCATCTGATATAATTTAAAATGTTTATCATTTACTTCAAAATTTCTCACTTAACAGTCCTAATAATGTTCACCTTGCTTTGCCATTTCCTTTTCTGATTTTAATGTTCTATGGCAGAAAGGTTTTAGAGTCTCACTTTAATTGATAACACACAATAGACTAGTGATATTAAAGAGAGTTATTATTTAGAGTTTAGCTAGCCTTCTTACATGTACACTATTCTCACATGATAATATAATATAATAAACAACATAAAAAACAAACCCATTGCACTGCACATAATTAGAATGAAACTCTTGACAAAACACAAAATATAATATTTCTGACATTTCAGACTAAATTGGTAGGTCTCTTGAATAACATTCAAAATATACACTATCCATATTTGGGTAGAATTATACCCTAAGTTAAATTCACATTACAAGAGGATCTTAAAGATTTCTCATATACACACTAGGTTTAAAACACAATTTACTAAGCTCATAGTAAAATCCTAATAAAAGCTTTATCATTATGAGGACACAAAACCTATTCCTGCTCCAGCCATACTTCCCTACTTTCCCTCTATCTTTGTCACTTTCTCAAAATAAGGTTTAATTTCATCCAAATGTTTAGGCTGATACACCTCTGCCATTACAGTTCTCGCTCGACCTCGTCCATCATCTTGCCTCTGTCCCTGATTAGTATTTTGGGTTCCCATGTCTCTTTGTTCTCTGTACCTTGGTGGGTGATAATACTGATTATATCCCTTCGGTCCCTGATTGTGATCATGTTGCCTATACTGTCCCTGGTTGAATCGTGGACCACTATCTTGGTTTCCCCTGCTCCTATTTCCTTGCCCTCTCTCCCAGTGTTGTGATGGAGGTGGTGTTCTGCTTTCTCTCTGATACTGATCATTTATTCTACCTTGTCCCTGTGGATGGTATTGATCCTTAAATTTCTGGAAACTTGACCAATTTTGTTTACTTTCTATCCCTGTACTTCTTTCTGAATCTGAAGGTACGTGCCCATTTTGTGTTGAATCATGTTCCTGCACATCCCCTAAATATTCCCACTCTCTAGTTCTTTGACATCTATCATCAAATGCATTTAACACCCGTTCCATGTCTTGAAGGTCCTGTAAATTCGCGCCAATAAGAGCATCCTGTACATTTTGAGGAAAATGATATATTAAATGCCCCATGAGCCTATCTTCCTCTATCGGGTATTTCAAATACTTTGCTTGTACCTTATATTTGTGAAGATATTCACACATAGTTCCTGCTCGAACACTGTATTTACCATTGAAAATCTGCTGCAAAAAACTATCTTGTTTTACCTGTGACCAAAATTTTCCCAACAAAGCATTCTTTGCTTCCAAAAATGTATCCCATTCTCCTTCTACAGAATTTGCCCAGGACCTAGCTTCCTCTCTTAATCCTGATAACAAAATAGCAATCTTATTAGCTTCACTAAATCGTTCTCCTTCCAAAGTACGCTCCACTTTTCGAATATATTGGATTGCCGAAATATTTCCTTTCTGCCCCTTGAATTTGGGAATTGAAGATAACATCTCCTCATTCACTCCTCTAAACAAGACACTATTATGACAAACATGACTATCAACTTTCTCTTTATTTTTGACTTCGTTAAATTTGCATTCTAAGTCCTCCACTTTGTTTTGTAATTTCTCAAGATTTTTCATATAGCTATCTTTTAACTTTTTGACCTTTTCCTCTATGCTTTCGCCTTTTTGAGTTAGTACATCTTCTACTTGAGACGTAATATAATCCCTGTTCACATCCAGTTGACCCTCCAATTCTAACCTAACCTTACTGACTTCTCTTTCCAAGTTAGACTGAACTATTTTGACATTATTTTTTATTTGAACAATTTTGAACTCAATACCTTCTACCTTATTTTCTGTGCTTTTGACTGTCTCTATAAATTTCTTTTCTAGCCCTTCTATTTTTTCATTCACTTTGTCAACTCCCCCTATTAAATCAAAATGAATTTTTCTTAAATTATCTTGTTTTTGTTCCAACTCGTTTTGATTTTGTTTTACAGTGATCAAACTCTTATCTAGATCCATTACCTTAACATTAAGTGCCTGGTGCGATATTTCCAGGTTATCTAGTTTACACTCTAATTTTATTCCTAATTCTTTAATATTGTTTTTTATTTCTTTATTATTGTTTTCTATTTGTTTATTATTGTTTTCTATTTGAGCTCTCAATTTTTCATTATTATTTTCTATTTGGGTTCCCAATTTTTTATTATTATCTTCCATCTGACTCATTATAGTCATGATAAGTTGTTCAATTTTTTTGTTCCCTTCCCCTATTAAATTCTTTTCTACCTCAGCTGGTTCAGAATCTCTTTTACTATCCTCTATGTCTACAGTAGTTTTTTTTAATATCGAAATTTCATCACCCCCATCCTTTAATTTTGAATGTCCCTTTGAGCTATTTTCATCTAATATCTGATCCTCACTATTATTTCCTGACTCCCCTTCTTCTACCTGTTCTGTTACAGAAATGCACCCTTCATGTAAGTTTCTACTGTTTGCATTTCCCACCTTTAGTTTGTTTAATCTACTCTCATACATTTCATTTTCCCAATCCTCCTCACTCTCCTCTAATCCTTCTTGGTTATATGGTCTGTTCATGATGTCTTTATCTTCCGAACAAAATGGAAACTGACCTATCCCACTACTACACTCTTCCCCAATTAAATCCTCTTCTGATTCTAACATCATCAACTAAAAGAGTTGTTGAATTTCTTAAATATATTAATTTCTAAGTTTAAACACCTTTTAAGTTCTACTTACTTCATTAAATGTTATAACGAATTCCCTTACTACAATGAACCCATCAATCAATCAATTAAAATAATTAAATGTAACAAACAAAATATATATAACTACTGCTCTTCTGTTGATCTGTCCCTCGGTGATTGTCCAGCATCCGTTAATGAAATACTTCGCTGCTATCCACAATGACATTAATTAGTTAAAATACTGAAATGTGACACAAACATTTTATTCATCCCCTCCTATTCTGTTGATCTGTTCCACGGCGATGGTCCAGCATCCGCTGCTCTGTTGCCTCACTGCTGTTATCAACAACATTAATTGATTAAATAATGAAATAATACCATGTAGCAAAACATATCTACGCTATTCAGTCGACCTGTCCCTCGGTGATTCCCCAACATCCGTTGATCGGTTACTTCGATGCTCTGTTGCTATTCTGCATTGTTGATGAAGTACCTACAGGAACGCCTTTGTGTGTCACAGCTGCTCCATTGCTGCATCTGCCCTTGAATTGGTTGGTAGCACCTATTAATTCCCCGTGTTCTCCGCGAGTATTTTATCAAGCCGTCGGTGAGCACCTTTTAAATTCCCGAGTTTACCGTGAGTGTTTTTTATCAAGCCGTCGGTGAGCACCTCTTAAAATACCGAGTTTACCGTGAGTATTTTATCAAGCCGTCGGTGAGCACCTCTTAAATTCCCGAGTTTACCGTGAGTGTTTTTTATCGTGCCCCGCGATTGGGAAAGCCATTTGTCGCGATTCTCCTTCCCACGCGAACCTCCTGATGATGTTGTTAATTAAATAATGTATATATTAATACATATTACAAGTTTTATTTTCACATATTAAGCTGCTACATTCAAGAAATTGCCCTAATAACACTCGCGTTTCTTCATCGTGTCTTTCTCTCAGAACACCTCGTTAACAAGTGCTGCAAATTATTCATACCCCCCACCAGTTTCATGGCTATAACATTAATTTTGATACTGAGAGCTGCTGAACTCTTGCGAGCACAAGCAAAACTACCTTTTAAAAAGAAATCAAAACAAATACAGTTTGCAAATGAAAAATATTGCTCTCTTTCTCGCACTCACACTGCGAGGTTTTTTTCTTTAATAATTACTAGAGCTAGAAACAAGCAAACCAAATGTTCCTAACCCGTAGCCTGCTCGCACGTGTACGGAAATGAATACACAACAGTACAGTGCGACTAATAGATTTGACACAAACTTAATTTAATTACACCAAAAGCTATGCAACAAAGCAGGATCATTACAATCATATAGTGAATCTTACTCTATCAAAACTAAACTTTTTACTTAGAGGAAAGTAAAAATATGTAAAATGTAACAGATTGAAGTTATTAAAATTCCTTTAGCAAATCCAATAAAAAAATACATCAATCTTATTACTTTAATTTTGCATTAAATTATTTGTAAAAACCCTACCTAGGTGGATCCACGTTGATATATAATTCTAATCGTACAAGTATTAAGTGTTTATAATTAAATATAGTGATAAGAAAAATATAAACACGTGGTAGGTTAAAATATTTCTATTTTTAATTAATAGGTTCAATAGAAGTTAGTTCGAAATTGGGTTTATCTTCTAAAATGTCACTATAAAAAATAAGAGTGTTATCTCGATGTTAAACTA
Source organism: Timema podura (assembly GCA_033556935.1). Classification (NCBI taxonomy): domain Eukaryota; kingdom Metazoa; phylum Arthropoda; class Insecta; order Phasmatodea; family Timematidae; genus Timema; species Timema podura. The sequence goes on along the minus strand of JAVRXN010000006.1, from coordinate 17,070,067 downwards.
CCATGAAGCATTCACTTGAAAAAATATATAAAGATCGATGTTTTACATTATATCCCAATGGCTAATGTTGTTTAAGTTAAAACTAATCTAGATATTTTTTCCATTCATTAGGTATTTTGGTAATTCTTAATTCCATCCTTCAAATTATTATTCCAACAAGGCCATAGAGTTCTTTTCTCCCTTATGTGATGTTATTTTTGCTAAGAGAATTACTTATAATATACATTTAATAGTTAGTTGACTCAGTCTTTCAAATATGTAATAACTTTACCAACTTTGCTGTTTATTTGTTTTAAATTTCAATCACAACTTCTAAAGTTTCGAATATTTATTATTTATTCACAATTTATATATATATATATATATATGTAATATATATATATATATATATATATTAGTCTTCTTACCTTTATTTCACTATATTAAATTTTCTCTCTTTATTTTGATTCATAAACTGCCAACCCACCATGCTTATTACTCTTTTTTTGTAGGTGATTTGAACACCATAAGTTTTAGAGAGTGGTTTATTTCGTGACTTTTATGATCTTAGTTTATTTTATGTTCTTGTAAGCTTACAACATCTGGTTGTCATTTGAAGAACTAAGTGTTCCTATTGGAAGAGATTATTATTCTCGTTTGGATTTTGGTACGACTTGTATACCCTAACATGATATGATAATCAATTCTGTTAAATTTTTAGCAAACGTTCACCCCGGCCTATTGTGAGTATCCATGGTTTATAATTTTAGTTATAGTGAATATTGCTAGATTTATAATACAAATAAAACATAGTTCTGACAATCAGTGTAAGCGATTATGAACATTTAACAAATTTAAATTGTTACCAACAAATACGTTTTGTACATTGATTTATAATATAAATATATACAATTTATTAAACACGTTAATTTCATCTAATAAAATAGTAGTATATTGATGTTAAATAATTAAATGTGTAACGAGATATTAAATACAGCTATTGAGCTGCAAACTATTCTAGCCATAATTTATGTGAAGGCTTAATCTCTACAAATAAATCTATTACAATTCCACTTCATACATTGTATTACTCTTATAGCACAGTAACTTACATTTAACATGATTACTGTATTTTTGTTAAAAAATCTCATGAGAATGTAAACTAACATCTCACAGATCATTGAAATGGAACTGAGTATTAGACCTCCGAGAAGAATGTCGAAAGAAGTCTGAACATGGCTGATACCCAGTGTTTTCAGTTCTACTGACTTAACCCTATTACGAACTGACATCATTATTTCGTCTTTATCATTACTATGCCACTTTAGATTAATACCAGCCTCACTTAACCTCCTCGTTGTGGTATCTAGTTTGTCTTGATAAGGTGGAACAAAGGGGAAGTGTAAAACTAGATGAAAATAACACGGAGATTCCTCAATTTTGTGCATTAAAGGATAGCCTTCTTCATAAGTCATTGAGCTCTATGTATAGCTGTATTACTATTGAACCATCAGCAAATACATTTGTCTTATTAATGGCAACCATGTCAAAGCACCTTCTCACATCAGGTACAAAACGAGTTCTTTGTAAAATTTATTTTGCAACTTTATCATTTGGGTCAATATATTCAAACAAAGCGTTATAATGATCATTATAACCCTCAGTATTAGAGATTGTGACCAATAGTCCTGATTCCAAAAACTGATCCGTGGTATTTATATCTGGGTAGTCATGGCGTTTATTAAAATGATACTAAACCACAAACATAAAACAAAAAATCTGTTTGAGTGATGAAACCACGGGTAGAAATGGTCGTTCCACTCACAAAGAGACGAACAGTTGCAAAGAGCGTTTCGGTATCGGAGTTCACGTCTTTTCTGAACAATTTCCAAAACAACGTAATAATTAGGAGAGTGCTGAATATATCAATCCAACAACTATTTGTGAGAGGTAATATTATATTAAAATATTGTGGAGCACGTTGAGCCTTTGGCACAAGGAATGTCAGATTGTTTGTCCCTGAGAAATATAATTATGGATGTAGATGTATTTTTCGGATGTTTAATGAAGCCGTTTCCAAATGTATCCAGCACCTTATATTTATTGTTTAATATATTTTTATCAGTGTAAATTGCACCATTTTTGTAAAATTGTTTTTCCGATTAAATAACATTGTTCCCTTTATATATTATATAAATTTATATATATATATATATATATATTATATATATACATGTATGTTGGCTCTAGCTATCCCGTTCTTAAACCACACATATTTATATCTTCAAATACCTTTATTTATAACATAAATATAGTTGAGTTTGTCTAAAAATATAATACCATTTTTATTTCTATTTCAACACTTAAAATAAGTTTCACTTCAAATATTTATTTTATCAACATAATATTGGTATACTAGCTTTTACCCGTTGCGGCTTCGCCAGCAATAATTGATAAAATCTTTTAATTTTTAACTAAACTCTTTTGGTCATAATTCAAACTTTTTTTTTTACAAATATTTATGCGTTTTTCTTAGCTTTAGCTGTAAATAATATTTCCGTATTATGCTACCTTTACTTTCACAATATTATAATCACATTCATATTTACTCTTATAGTTAAAATCACAATATATATCTTATTTCTTATAACTCTTATATACGAAAAGTTTAAACATTAGTATTGTAAAATTAATGTAAAATCAAAGGTTGTGAATAGTCCTATATGTTATTCCACAACATACTCTACCTACGTACAAAGTTTCATTCGAATCCGTTCAGTAGTTTTGACGTGATTCAGTAACAAACATCCAAACACATAAATTTTCGCAGTTATAATATTAGTAATATTGCATATTTAGTGTTATAGAAGGAATGTTAATTTGGTTTGGTTGAAAAATTAATTTGTAGTAATTGAAAGACAGTTTTCTTGGAGAATGGTTGCAGCCTGAGGCCAAGCCCTGCTTTCTTGAATCATTTCAACAATGTAGTGAATGAATTCTGATTGCAGTGAATACATTTTGATAAGTCATTACGGTAAATTAAATTTTCAATTGTATATCATATGCTAGTTTCTACTAGGATGTTGACGTACAAATGTAATAATAGTATTATAATTTTCATTTTAAATATTGATTTATTTTTACACTGTGTGATACACGTAATTAGCTATCTATTTTATAACTGATTTAATTAATACTTTATAAACCTTTACATTTAGATTTAATTTATTAACTGATCTACCATTGTAGAAATATATATATGTGAAAAAATTTAGTACTATTTTATGAAACACACATTAATTAACTTCAACTGGCTGAATCATATTTTATTTTTTTTGCATTGATCAATAGTTAAACTTTTAGACGGTAGTTACGCAAAATAACAATCATATTATGTGACCCATATTCAATTTATTCAATCATTTTTATTTAATTACCGAAATACATTATCAGTGGACGCTTACAGGGGTGAGTTAGTCCACCTGCTCGATTTAATCTGTCGCAACTTCTTAAACGATAATAATGTTATACATTTAATTCTCAATATCCAACACCCTTGCTCATTCAGTAGCGTCTCTGCCTACTGAGATAAGGGTCCCAGGGTCGATTTCCATTATGGCAGAATATTTATCATTGATAAAGACATGGGTTTACAATTTTACATTGGAAATTTTACGACCGGGGTCTTGATGCTGTATCTGTCCTAGTCTTAAGTTAGATTAGAAGGAATATGAAGCCACGACAGGTTTAGTAAGCTTGTAGTAAAAAATATATGGATTGATTAAAAAAAATGGTAAAGGCCATATGCTGGAAGGAGTAATGAATGTAAGGAAAAACTAGTCCTCAAAGATTATTATAGAATTACTACATTTTAACGTAAAGTCTCAGTGAGTAAGTTTAAAAACCTACGATGTTATTAAATGTAAAACTGGCCCCCTTTTTGTATATAGCTGCTGCTTATAAACCATTTTCGTATTGCTCCTTGTTTAATGAACACCTCTGACAAGACTTTTATTAATAAAACTTGTGAATATGTGGAATGCCAGGCCTCCATCGTGGTTCGGATCCCACGTTAAATTTTAGGTCCTCCATTTCATCTCACAATCACCCTACCATTACACATTAGCGTAAGTGCGTATAACTGAAACGGGTAGCAAGACTCAGTAATAATAATAATAATAATAATAATAATAATCATAATCATAATATAATAGTAATAGTAATAGTAATATGTAATAGTAATATATGTAATAGTAATAGTAATAGTAATAGTAATAGTAATAGTAATAGTAATAGTAATAATAATAGTAATAATAATAGTAATAATAATAATAATAATAATTAGTTAATATTTACTGTTATTAGTTTTGTAATTTTTCCAAGCAGAGATTCTAAGATCTTTTTTAACTTAAATATCTAATAGAATAGGCTTTCGGCAATTGTCCAATAGTAATGAGTCGTTTTTATTGACAGTATAAAGTATAAATTAATTAATCAGGTTGAATGTATAATAATGTATCTATCGATAGTGTGGTTGTAATAGACTCGGGAATAAATTTACTCATAGCACAAAAAATACTTTACCTCATAACTTCAGATTTAACCTAGACATATCTTCACTGGTATCTATTAATATATGATAAAAAGAAGATGAATAAAGAAAAGGTAATTAATTACCAGATTTAATATCAAAAAACCTTTTTAGTCAAAATCAAATATTGTTTCAGTGTTTTTTTCTAATATATTTTTTCCCTTTCGTTTAGACGCAACGAATTAGTTTAATAAAAATTATCAAAACATAGATTGTAGGTCTTAAGTTCATTTACCACGTCAAGATGTCATTTTTTAAATTAAATAATATGTAGATGAGGCTATAACCGTAACTAACAAATACTCTTATCCGACATTATGTAGAGATAACGATTTAAATCAGCCCCCCTCCCCCTTTTTCCCTCTACTTTATTAGTTCGGCATATCTGTATAAAACACACTTAGTGAGTTTAATCAATATTACATTTTTTATTAATTACACTAGTGTGTTAACGATGGGCAATATCAAAAACTTTGCAAATGTACCCACATCTCTGCGGAGGGACAAAGGGAAACCATTTAGAAAGATGCACCTTTTGTTTACCCATTCGGAATTTGAACTCTGACCACCATTCATCGTTAAAATAATTTAAATGAGCTTAATATTTAAATCAAGTTAAGGATAACTTTAAAAATGAACCGATAGTTTAGCTCGGTCCCGGGCTGACCTTGTGGTCTAGGGGTAAAGTGTAAGACTTCTCTACAGGGGTTCCGGGGATTAATCCTTGATCCCGGTACAGATCTATCTGATTGTCAAACCTGTTAGTTCACCTCTGAACGCTCAAAATCCATTAACTACTATATGAGATATCTGAGAAATGGAAGATGACGAGGGATAATTAGGTCTTTGAAAAGGTTTTGCTTGTTTAGTTGTGAAACAATCGATAAAAATAAATAAATGTGCGTGCGTGCACTGGTCTGTATTTGTATTACACGATTACAGGTCATGACATAAATTGAATAAAGCTTTCACGAAATTTGATTTGTTTCAACTGATGTGATCTGCTTTTGATTAATACGGTATAAGACTATATGGCCAAGGTGAGTGAAAAATATAAATTCAGTTAATGAGAAAGAGTCAAGAAGTAAACTGTTGTGCGGATTATTATTTGGATTCTAAACGTCTACTATGTTATTTTATTACAAAATTTTAAACAGGCTGTATTCGTTATTTATATTGAATTTAAAATATTGGGAACTATAAAGTGTTAATTTATTTAGTGTGAAAAGATAGTATTGAATTATTAATATTTTGTGTGTGAAAAAAATAAGATTTATCTACAATGATTGTGATAGCAAATATTTTGCTGATATACTATGTTGGTATCATAGAAACTGGATTACAAGAACATAATGAACATTTTAATACCGGTAACAACTTATCAGGATTTTTTCACCGCATCAATGAAATGATTCGAGAAAGTTGGTCTAGACCATTAGCAGTAGTGGTATTTCAAGAAAACTTTCTTCCTATTTCAAATGAATTATTCAAACAAATGGAATATTTCCCTACTATAGTCTTAAATATAAATGAGTACAATATTATGGAAATGAGAGAAATGTTTGAAGAAAAGGTGATTTTAAGCGGTAAATTAGAGATACCAAAAGTAGTATTTTGGTTTGTGGAACATTATAATGAAATTTTCTGGATACGATTAGAGAAATTTAAAGAAACACTCCTTGTGCACGCGAGAACACCATTTATATTAATAACTACATCCCACGATATTGATGAAATAAACACACTTAAAGAAGAATGTCATAAGCTATGGGATGAATATCATATTTTAAATATGGTAATGATTGCTGTACCAACATTTACAAAAAATATTATTTTATTTTCAAATATTACTAAAACAACGGCATTGTTTTTCAATCAGTTTCTTAACAATGGATCATTTTTGGAAGTTTCAAAAAGTTCAACAAAAAATAAAAATATATTTTTAAACAAACTAAATGATATTTGTGGTTACGACATTGAAGTCAGTAAAGATAGACTTATTTATGGTTTAAAAACTGGATATATTAAAGCTTCATACATGATTATAAAAACGTGTATAGAACACATGAATGGAACAATGTTGACAGTGGGGCAGAAATACCATGATACAGAGAATGGAACCATTAATAGTGGAACAGATAGCTTTAATAATAAAGATCTAGTGCCGGATATATTTGGTAACGCCTTCTTTAAACACCCAAAAAATATATTTACATCCACAATTTCTACAGAAACAACTGGTTTGACATTTATTGTGCCAAAGGCTGAACGTATCCCAAGATATATGAATGTAATATTACCTTTCACCAATAGTTGTTGGATAGCTATCATCGCCACTCTACCAATTATTACGTTGTTTTGGAAACTGTTCAGAAAAGACACGACCTTCGAAACAGAAACGCTCTTGGAGACGGTTCGTATATTTGTGAGTGGGGCAACAGTTCTACCAGTGGTTTCATCAACTCAAAAATGTTTTGTTGTTCTGTGTTTGTGGTTTATTATGATAATTATAAACGCATATCAGGGCAGTTTGACCAGTTACTTGACGACACCCCATTACTATCCTGATATAGATACTATGGATCAGTTGATGGAATCAGGACTGTGGATCGCTATCCCTAACATTGAGGGCTCTAGTGACAATTTTGACGCTTTTATGGAGCATTCTGACCCAAATGATAAAGTTTTCAAACCATTATCTAAAAGAGCTCGATTTGTACCTGATGTGAGAAGTGCCCTTGACACGGTTGCCTTTAATAAGACACATGCGTTTCTCGATGCTTCTGTAGTAGCCCAGCTGTACATAGAGCTCAACGAATACTATGAAGAAGGTTATCCTCTAATGCACATAATGGAGGAATCTCCTTATTCATTTCGCCTCGTTTTACACTTCCCTTTTGTTTCACCCTATCAAGACAAATTTGATAATTTTCTACGAAGAATATATGAATCTGGTATCCCTAAAAAGTGGCAGAGCGATGATAAATTTGAAATAATGCTGTCAGTTCATAATAGAGTAAAGTCAGTAGAACTGAAACCATTGGGTATCAGCCATGTTCAGACTTCTTTTTACATTCTCCTCGGAGGTCTAACACTCAGCTCTATGTCACTGATCTGTGAGATATTATTTGACATTTTCGTACGATATTTTAATAAAAATACAGTAATCGTGTTGAATGTAATTTAATATTATTACTGTACTATAAAAGAGAGATAATTTACTTATCATGTAGAGAGTTTAATAAATTATTTGGGTTATAATTACATATATAAAATTATCAAAAATTTTGACTCAAACTAAAAGTTAATATGGATAGCTATCGTAATAAATCATAATCACAATAATAATAAATAATATAATTTATATTTAACTTATTTTATGTAACTTTACTTAAGTGGAGATTCAAGAAAAATATGACTATTATAATTTACTTTAAATGTTACTTAAAATTTGATAGCAAAATTCATTTTCTTTACCAGTTTGGTGTGATATGTCAAAGCACAGGTGTTTTAATGTCCTATAACTATTCCTCTTCTCGTTATGTGGGTCTCCCTTCCCTGTCTTATTCTAGCAACCCACCTTTTGCGCTCAAAACCTAACTCAAATTTTGGATTTCAGGTTGCTTTCAGCTTGCAACTGCCAGTTCATTATCCCTTTATTGTTCATGACCTAAAATGGAAACTTTTAATACTTCATTATATTGTAGTGTAGCCAACTTATATGATTATTATACGTACTAGTTTTTATATAGATAATCATTTATTAAAAGGAATATTTTTTATAATGTATTAAGATCGTGATGTATTTGGAACATGGTCTAGGAATCAATCGGCTTATCCCATTTATAGATAAAAATATGTCGTTTACTACTGTTTCCCAATAAATGAACAACACATGTTAAATTATCTCCAGTTTAACCACCCTAAAATGCATTAATCTATATTTAGATGAATTTTTTAAATTTAATTAATCATGGTGTCTAGGACAATGTAATAACTCAAAAATGAGGTAAATAATAGATATGTCTCTCAGTTTGATTCTACACTATTTTCAGTTGTGTACTTTTATACTGATTATCATCTTTAAGTGAACTCGAATGATACTACTGTGAAGCCTTATTTACATTCTCCTCTTCAATTATTTGATTAAAATATATATAAAAAACATTTTAACGGTAGATTTTCCTAGTTTTAATTAATCCAAGCATTGATATAGCGTATAATAATACTAATAAATATATGTCAACCCAACAAAATACACAACGTCTTCAGGCTGTCCTATTTAATCAGAACAAATTTGGTACAATACACATTTTTAACTATAACTTTTTTTTGTTATCCTATAAATTATGTCCAGAGTCCTGGACAAAGTAATAATTTTGATCTGAAATTTGAATTATAAGCAGATATCCTTTTTTAATCCTCTAAGGTAACAAGATTATCTAGTTTGGTTTTACCTTAGACTAGCTTTTAAGGTATGGCCATACTGTGTATCCTTTCAGTGTATAGTATTTGTGAAGCCAGTTCTAGAAAAGGCAAAACAAACAAAAACCAATTTATTCTTACAATTTTCAAAGCAAAACTTTTTTTTGGCGAAAAAAAAAAGGTATTTCAGTACAAATATAAAATTTGAATTTATTCATATTGTGATTTCAACAGTTTTTGAATATTTAGCATAAACAAAGCGGCAATAGATGTGACACATTTTAAAATTGAAAGAATTAAACATAACGAAAAACTCGATCAATATTCAAGAAATTTGTAATTCACCATTTGAAGAATTCTTTTTCTAGAGAAATAATAATTGATTTATTTTAGTTAAAGAAAATTTTGATCTAAAAACTGAAGAAAAACGCTTAAGCTAACTTTTCTCGAGCTTTCTACACTAAAGAGTTAAAAGTTCTAAAATTGAATATGAGATAATACGCAAAGAGGGAGGAATGGTTTTTTAAATTTTGTGTGTAGTATATTATGTAAAATTTAGTACTCTCTTTATACACTTACACACACACACATACACACATACACATACACACATACACACTCTCTCTTTTCTCTCTCTCACACTCAAACCAATTTCCAATTAACAAAATTACTTTTTCTTAAAATAATTTTATATTATTCAAATAACTTGAAAAATTTTCACCTTAATCATATGGAAATGTTATTATTTAAATAGGAGGATGGTTTGAATCTTGGTCGGGTGTATTTAGGGTTGTTTTTCCAAAATGATTTTTCCACCATCTTTCAACACATTTTTATTACACCTATTTTAAATATAACATTCCCGATCCCTATAAGCCATTTGAGTAATTAGTACATGAGCGTATAATTATTTGAACTGTTAGTAAGAAGTGGTCATATAAAAAGTAATTTATATCTTTTATAAAATCCTGAAATATCTCTAAAAATCGCTTCTTTTCATATTCTAATCTATCCACAGTTAACTTCTAAAATTAATGTATTTATCATTAAAAATCTTCTTTACTTGTTTGGTCTATTGATGGTAAAATATTTTTTATTAGAATGGCATTTCATATAATTAGTATGCTAATCTACCTTCTAAGCTAATAGATTGCGAAAAATATAATTAAATTAAATTTACCAAAATACATTACTTGAAATTCAATGAGGCTGGTTTTATCAATTCAATCCTTGAAAAAAATACCTACAATATTCATAGAGCTTTTCATGGGAATGCAGAAGAAAACGTATATTATTAATGTTTATTTTATTTATAATTATTGTTTAGCACCGCTTCAGACTAACAACTTGGATTATACGTTAGCGAGTAATTTGTATTAAATAGAAGCACATCTATATACATTGGAGCGTCGTTAATCCGGATCGATCAGGACCGGGACCCATCCGGATTACTGAATTGTCCGGATTTTCAAATGTGCTTTCACTAACTGTATACATACGTAATGTATTGACTAGAGGATACATGACGCTCGGGAGTCTACTGTATTGCAAAATAGAGGCTAAAGGCTTCGAAAAATACAGTACACAAAATACTTTAATAAAGTATATTGAATAAGAATATGTACATTATGTAATTTAGATTAGTAACTCTACAATACTTTTTAGAAAAAAACCCAATAATCTACAGTAATTAATGGAAACTTAATGGGTAAAAAAGTCTTTAATTGTTTTTTGTATAAGACTTGATCTGCTCTCACCGCTGATCCGGATTTTCGACGCTCCGGATTTTTGACGTCCGGATTTCCAACGCTCGACTGTATTTAGATAAATGGAAATAATTTGAATGCTATATTCAGTATATACAGTTTTTAAGTAATCCTTTATTTATCTAATTACAAGTGTGAGCCAACAGCTGATTCATTAATTACATTTTAGGTAGCTATTACCAAATCAATTTACTAAACATATTTTGAAATGTGTAAAGTTTGATATTAAATTTTGTATTTTCAACAAGTTATAGTTTGTAGTAATATCATAGTATAATGAATGTTATTTGCTTTAGCTACTATTTATTACTGTAAAATATTATAATAATAGGATTTGCAATCAATTGAATCCAGTTACTCAAAATATTGTGGGATTTGCGTTGGATGTAAACACATATATATTTAATTTCTGTATATAAATACTAAAAAATATTGAGTTAATATGAATTATATTCATTTGTTGATAAGAAGCTTGAATTTAAAAATATTATTAAAAGGTTTTTATCATTAGAAGGATATTTATTATTTCATCATACGATTCTTTTAAACATAAATGTATCCTAATCTTAAGTAATGTAACTTCTATACACATTATTTCATGACCATTATTATTTATATAATAACATAGTTGTATATTCATACGACCTCCATTTAAAACTCGTTTAAGCCTATATAATATAACGTTACCATGAGACATTACATTTAAAATTGCCACAAATACGAATGGAAATATCCCCAAATGATTGAATAATCAGCATTTTCATAAGATCTACAGACTATTTTACACTACTTAAACAATCCTCAGTTATCTTGTTTTCAAATGGCCTTAATTGGAAAGCATGTTTGTGTAAAAATTTTATGCCGTGAGTGGCGACTGACATAACGACTGGTACGAGGGTTGTTATGATGAATCAATAAACAAACTTGAAGAGCTGATACAAAATGAGGTGTCGTAAGTCCTGAGCTAGGAATCAGATCAAATATCCGGTTAAAAGGGGTTGGTCTTGAAAGCTCCTCGTGGCTGACTGCAGAAGATCGTAAGGTAGAAGGTCATCTGACTGTCACATCTAAGAATTTTCTCTGTTAATAAATAATTATTATATAAAGGAAGGCTTCATATATTCTGTGATGGGATAGAAAAGCCATTAACCCTTCACAGTGGTGGCGCGTGACATTTATTTTTGATGGGTACAGGTCATAGCTTACCAGTAATAATTTTATTTTTACCAGGTGTTAACATATTAAATTAAATTTGTTAAAGTTTTCTTATTTTTAAAAATCATAATAATTTCAAAATCAATAAACAAATCTACAAACAGAAACTGTAAAATAAAAGAGGATATGAATTAAAAATTTGAAGTGATTATATTACTTGACCAAACCCAATAATAAAAAATAAAAAATAAATTAATCTTTGTTAACTTCAATCATATTTAACCACATTTATTGTTTACCAAACTATGGATTAAGAAAAGTACAGAAAGATTGTCCATCGAAGAGCTTAAGAATCTTATCCTATTTAAATAGCTGGATTAAAAAGTATATATATTTGGTTATAACTCAGAGATTATTAGATTTAAAAAATAATTTCAGATTAAAGATTTGTACCTTTACAGTGATCAGTTAATTCCTATCTCAAATAATTAGGAGAAATGAAAAAAAAGTTAGAAATTCCCTAGTATAGAGTATCCCCATAGTCAATAGTATGAGAAAAATAAAATCTCCATATTAATTATAATTATAAAATGTGAAGAAAATATCAAATTTAATAAAAATTGTTTTAGGGAATTTCCAGAAAATAGATGTCTTCTCTTTTTGTTATTAATTAAGATACTCTTAAATTTAGGTTTGGATATCTAATTTCAAAAATCCCTCGAGAGTACCATATTAAAACTCCGGTAACAATTTTTAGACCAATCAGTAAAATAATTTCAGCTAGAGCCCGAGATACAGAAAGATAAATGGCATTGCGAAAACTTTTTTTTCAAAATACTTCGACACTTATAAAAATTTCGAGCTCAATTCTTTTGACGATCACGAAACATTCTTTCCAAGTTGTTGAGATATATCTAAAATAGGTTATCCCTATATAATATAACGGTACCATAACATATTCCATTTAAAATTGCCACCAACTCGAACCTAAATATCCTCACACGTGTATAGAACCTATGGGAATCGTGATTCTCACAATAATTTAATGCTAACTCACTCCTCAATCTACCTATTATTTTTTCTCCCGATTGAGTCTTCTGAGGGTATTTTATTCGCAACTATCTGGATCCCCGTTCTTCGTACGGTATATTGTGTTATTATTTACTTTTGGATGAAAATGAGGAATTTTTTGCTTGAAACGTAATGACATAGCACCGCGAGGTGACCATGTATCGTTTCTCATGAAGTAGTTTTATTTTCCTTGCCTACTGGCTGGGGCGTTATCAGCTGAGTGCAGCTGGACAGATCTCCCGTCAGAGAATCGTCATAGAAGATGTCTGCTAAAGATCTAAAGCTGTCAACACATCTCTGGTAGTCATTTTGACAAACACTTGAAAGATTATTTTAATAATTAACTGTTAAAATTTCAATTTTTGTGTCACTGAAATAATGTATGTCATCCTCACTTCATTTCTAAGACGCCAGCCCCAATTCTTTCTTCAGATTCCCGTCCCTCGGCATTTCACGTCAAGGCCCCAAAAATCTTGTGGGTTAAATTTCTAAGTTTTGAAATATTATTCAATAAATAAGGGAAATTACATTTTAAATAGGGAGTATCCGGGTGGAAAGAAATAATAATTCAGATTCTTGCTAAGAATATTAATTTAAATGGCCGCATAATCTCATATCTGACAGTTTGATATGTGATTATTGTTTGTAAACAAACTCCATTTTTTCTTATTTTTTTTTTCCTTGTGGGCCTTTTAATATTAAAAGAAACACGAGATTGGATGACGTATTTGTGTGTTGTCTTACTCTGTGTGTACCCCATTCTGCAAGTAGTCCATTTCTCTGTTCTTCATGTCTCGTCGGCCGTTATGATTCTTGTTGGAACTCGTAAAATATTTTAAAAATAAAGCTACAGCTGATCCGTTTTATTTTGTATGGGGAAAGAATATTTTGACTAAAACCTGATAAACAATTTCTGGTTGGTCTTAAATATAAGTGTGGCAGCGTTAAGTGGCGTGCGAATGAATGGCATGTCCGGGCATGTTTTATTAGTAACGTTCACCTAGGTACAAGTTAGTATTTAGTGAGTTTATTAAAATCAACTTTATCAATTAATTTTGGATAAACTTTTCCCCAAAAATTGTGATGTTACATCAAAAATTACATCAAAAATTACTTCTACAAATAAAACTAAGTATTTTAACTATTGCTAAAGGGATCAAGAATCCAGCTTTATCTTACGGAGTAGTCCATAGAAGGTGGTCAGATACATCATCAAAACACATTGCTATTTCGATAGCGTCCCTTTTGATGCCATCTTTAAAAACCTTATTAAAAACCCTTCAACTTTTTTTTTCCCCCAATTTTAATAGCTTTTGTTGAAGAAGACTCACTATCAAGAGTATATTTATTTTATTTCACTCTTACATTAAACTATTTGTTTAAATTTATATTTATAAAAAACGTTTATTAGTTTATTTCATCGTAGATACACGGTTGTTATTATGCAAATGCATGTGCATTATTATGCAACCGACACACTATTTCATTTATCGAAGATATTGTTTGTAGTTATGGTGTATTGATTAATTTGTTATATACTGTATTTCATATTCGAGTAATTTAACGATATATTCAGTAAGCGCCTTCACCCCAACAGTCACTCTTATCAACATAGGTCTTATTTCCATATCTATAGATTACAATAGAATGTATCCCTAGTTTTCTATCTTCCTACTTTGGGGTATTTAGTCCTAGAAGACACCCATAGGTCCTGAAATGAGTCCTAGAAGACATCCAAAGGTCCTGAAATGAGTCCTATAAGACACCCAGAGGTCCTGGAATTAGTCCTAGAAGACACCCAGAGGTCCTGGAATGAGTCCTAGAAGACACCCATAGGTCCTGGAATTAGTCCTATAAGACACCCAGAGGTCCTGGAATTAGTCCTATAAGACACCCAGAGGTCCTGGAATTAGTCCTATAAGACACCCAGAGGTCCTGGAATTAGTCCTATAAGACACCCAAAGGTCCTGGAATTAGTCCTAAGACACCCAAAAGATACTGGAATGAGTCCTATACAAAAATTTAATAACATTTTGTAGTGCATCTTAAGTAGGTTTTAAATGTCGTGCTATGTTTAATATTACTAAAAATATAAAAACTTTAATGTTTTACTACAAGTCTTGTAAATAATGATATCAGTACAAATATTCTGAAAACAAGGGATAGACCTAGTATCAAAAGCTATGTTATGTCCTATATATTAAATTTTAATTATAAATATTTAAAAACTGTATCGAGAAAGTATCTTTATTAAGAGAAATATAGTCCTTAATTAAAGTTTAAGAGTTGATTATTTAATTTATTTAGTGTAGAACGAGTTCATATCACAAATACAAAGAATGAATTCACACAAATGAATATAGCCAAGTAAAAATGATGTAATAACAGATATAATAAATTATTATCAAAATATTATATTATATTAAGACTAATGTTTTTTTTAGTAAATTATTATTATTATATGTATGAATAAGTTGCATTTACATTAGTCATAATACATCTAAATCGTAATATACATTATGGTGTAGTCTATTATATAGGGCAACAAAGTATTAATTCAGATTAATATTTCTACCGTTAATGTTGAAAATAATTCAACCTCACATTACTTATCATCAAATAATTAATTTAAAATATTTAAAATAGTTGTGTAGGAATAAATTGTTTATCTAAAAAAAATTATTTATATATTACTATATCTATCATATTTATATATATATATATATTTTTTTTTTAACTGTTTATGTAACAGTTTTATTTGACATTTTATGGGACAAAATAGTTTATAAACTAATTTTTTTAAGCACCTAAATGGCCTTAAAGGAGAATGTATACAACAATCAAGAACATTCAAAGTTAAATAAATGACGCAAATCACAAATTCTTGCATGTGCTTTAAATTACATGAACGTTTTAATTATATAAATATTAATATTGTATTATAAAAAACTTGATAAAATTTAACTCTCTAATAATGTCATTTCATGTTAATTTTAAGGCACTTGAATAATTTTGAATACTTGAACTAAACTATAAATTTATACCTTTTATTAAAAACGTTAATTTCATTTAATAATATATTGATATTTAGTACTAAATGTGTAATGAGATATTAAATACAGCTATTAAGCTACAAACTTTTCTAGCTATAATATATGTGAAAGCTTCTTCTCTACAAATAGATCTTTTACAATTACACTTAATATATTTTATTACCCTTATATTACAGTAAGATAGGTTAAATAACATTTAACCTTATTCTTGAAATTTTTTAAAATGTATCTTGAGAATGTCAACATGATTAGTAAAATTGAACTGAGTGTTAGACCTATGAGGAGAATGTAGAAAGAAGTCTGCACATCTCTGATACCCAATGGTTTCAGTTATAGTGACAACTCTATAAAGAACCGACAACATTATTTCGTACTTATCATCGTTATGCAATTTACATTGAAACCAGCTTCACTTAACCTTATTATTGTAATATGGATTGTTAATTGTACTAAAAACTGAGAAGATTTCTTTTTTCAAAAATAAGGATGTTGTTATGATCATAATATAAATATCTTAAAAGCAACTCCCCGTTTTTGTATTTTTATATGCTATAATCATTACTTAGTTGGGTTGAAATAATCAATCGGCAACTAAGAAAGTACAAAGTAAAAATATTTGACAAAAATTTGAGGGACAATTGTAAACAGTAGAACAAGGAAATGTCAATACTTTTCCATAATAATATGAATGCAGTTCACTCTAATGTAGTAATAAGTTCAAAACTACAAAAGATGTACTATAGTGATAATACTGTATAATCGAACACGAAACAAATACTTATTGTTCAACTCATTTGGGAGTTAAAACCTTGATAAAAACATTTAAAAAAAATTGAATCAAAATAAGTAAAATATATTTTAGGAACGTTAAATTGAAGAAATGTAAACATTAGTTTTAAACTTATCGGAGAAAAATGAATGGTAAAAATACATTTTTTTTTTTTTTTTACGATTTATGGAAAGAGCAGATTTGATAATGGACAATGTTTTTAATAATTCATGACCATATTAGATATAATAATAAAAGTTTTCCTTTTAATGAAAGCTTAACTGGAAGATGAAATAGATAAACACCATACAAACTTAGTTTAACTTGAAGTACTGTTCCTACCGTGACACATTAAATTATGATCCTAATTTATAGGTTATAACATAATGTAATAATTAAATGTAAGCCTGCTACTGAACAAGAGGAATTACATATCGACAGATTTTTTTTCTTTTTGGGGTAGTGAAAAAGAAAACAAACATTGACCACATAACCACGTTTAGGTAGGGGTTTAAATACAAAATTTGTGGCAGGTTTTTCGCGCAAGAGGAGAGGGGAGAGGGAGGAAAATACAACAGGGAGACAAATCCAATATACTGAAAGAGGAATAGAGTTATATAATATACAAACATTCTAACTTGGTATTCTCACATCAAAATGGGAAAGAATATGACTTTTGCTTTAAATATATTAAGTAACATTAAATGTAAAATAGTATCATATTTTTCTTGAATCTCGATCCAAGTAAACTCTAATCAAAATATCAATATAAGTCTAATTAATAGTAATATTATTTTTATTTAAATCATATCTATGCGCTAACCTCTTAGTAGAATTATAATTAATAATATATAAATATATTTACATGCGCAAGATAAACCAAATAATTTACAAAACTGTTAAGATAATTAGTGAATTAGATTTCCATTATATTACATTAAAATAGATTAAATTACATCTAGACCAATTATTGTATTTCTGTTAAAATGTCTTCAAAATATTGTCAACAAACATTTCACAGATCAGTGAAATGGAACTGAGTGTTAGACCTCCGAGGAGAATGTAGAAAGAAGTCTGAACATGGCTGATACCCAGTGGTTTCAGTTCTACTGACTTTATTCTATTACGAACTGACAGCATTATTTCGTAAATTATCATCATTATACCACTTTAGATTGATACCAGCTTCACTTAACCTTCTTATTTTGATATCTAGTTTGTCATGAGAGGTTGAAACAGAGGGGAGGTGTACAACGAGAATATATTAATATGGAAATTCCTCCATTTTGTGCATTAGAGGTTAGCCTTCTTTATATTACTTGTTCAGCTCTCTATAGTTAGATTATTATAGAACACCCACCATGGTGGCGTAGTTGGATAACGCACCAGTCGTGTTGAGATCGACCGCCGAGGACGGGAAGATCGAGGCTCTCATCTCGGTCGGGTGAACTGGGGGTGGTTTTTCCTAAATGATTTTACACTCTCCCTCCACGCAATTGCGGGTTCACATCCTCTAAATTCAACCTTCCCAATTCCTGATCCATTAGTGTAATTAGTACTTAAGCGTATAACCCGAACGGGTAGTAAGACGTGGTGCTAAGTATAATATAATAATAATAAATATATATAGAACCATCAAAATTATTATTACACCGCGTCTTACTACCCGTTCGGGTTATACGCACTTACGCTAAATGTGTAATGGTAGGGTGATTGTAAGATGAAATGGAGGACCTACAGTTTAACGTGGAATCCGAACCATGGTGGAGGCCTGGCATTCCTCACATTCACAAGTTGTGATTAATACACGTCTTGTCAGAGGTGAAGGAAGGGTTTGGCAATCAGATAAATCAGTGCCAGGACCGAGTATTGAACCCCGGACCCCCAGAACAGAGGTCTGACAACTTACCCCTAGACCGCCAGGTCACCTAACAAGTATAGGTGAAAGGTAGTATAACATTCATAAATTTTGGAACACGTTCAGCCTTTGGCACAAGAAATGTCAAGCCAGCTAATTATCTAGGTAATGTGGATGTGAATATATTTTTTAATGTTTATAGAAGGGGTGTCCAAATATATCCGGCACTATATTTATATTATTAAAACTATCCTTCACTCTAGTAAGTGGCGCCATTCTCTGTAGCATGGTCTATCTGCCCAACTGTCACATTGTTTCAGTTCTGTGTTCTATAAACGTCTTGATAAGTAGGTATGAAAGTTTAGTGTATCCAACATTGAAACCATAAATAAGTCTGTCTTTAGTGACCTTAATTCCTTAACCACTGATATCATTCATTTGGTCAAAAAATATAATTATTTCTTATTATATTTTTTGAGAGTTATAAAAACGAGCCATTGCTAAGGAACTGATTGAAAAAAAATAGCCATTGTTTTAGTGATATTTTTTAAAATTTTGGTACAGCAAATTATTAATAAATTTAAAATATGGTATTCATCCCAAAATCTATGACATTATTTTTTAAATGTTTTTATTTCATCAATATCGTGGAATGTAATAATTAAAATAAATGGTGCTCTCGCGTGAACGAGAGTGTTACTTAAATTTCTCTAGTTTTGCTCAAAAAATAGGATTCTAATGTTCCACAAACCAAAATACCACTATTGTATTTTTAGTTTACCATTTGAAAAAAACCTTTTCTTAAACATATATTTCATTTACATTATATTGTACTCATTTATATTTAATACTATAGTAGGGAAATATTCCATTTGTTTGAACAATTCATTAGAAATAGGAAAATGCATTTCTTGGAAGACCATTTCTGCTAATGGCCTAGACCAACTTTCTGAATCATTATCAGACTTATTTAATATGTCTGATAAATTGTTACTGGTATTAAATGTTGAACAGGTTCTTTAATTTGCTTTCAATAATACAATATGGTATAGCAGCACAATATTCGTTATCACTTTAATTGTAAATAATACTTTGTTGTTCACTGAAAAAACATTGAATTATTAATTTTAATTGTCATCACTCTAGATAAAATTATTGACATAAAAAATACTGTATTTTAATTTAAATATAACTCGTAAACCATATGGGATTATTTTATGGAATTACATAGTAAAGATTTTGGAATATGAATAATAAATAGCCCTACGGAGATCACGTTCTGAATCTCTTCGGTAAATGAAGTTTATTAAAATATTCCTCCCTTTTTTCCGTGATAGTACTTGGTATACCACAATTTAAATCAACCTCCATAGTTGTGTTTTTATAACAATAATAAAAATAAACTTAATAACTGGAAAGCTATATTCATTTTTTTCCATGACCAGTAATATTGTTATAATAAAGCAGTTCATTGCAATACAACATAAACATATATTATTCACAAGCTTTGCTCTCTCCTGGAACACCTTAATAAACAAAGGAATTTTATTTTATTAAAAGGACTCGGTTCGATATCCCAAATATTTAAAAATTTCACTTTCACAATAGATTGAACTAAATTATGACTAAACTATCTGGCCGATAAATCCCGTCAGATTTAAGAGGGGTAGATTACTTTAAAAAGTTCAATACCCTCCCTCCTCATAAATGACATTCTCTATCATCATCCACCCTTATCCCTAACAAATAAATTTATAACCTAAACGGGCTATAGAATAGAGTGATAAAAAAAATGCAATAATTTACGTTTCTCTCTGCATTCCTATGTTAATTTCTAATATGTTAGGCATATTTTTCTTTACTTGAATTGATTAAACAGAGTGTATTTTTATTTCAAGTGATATCTTTGGTCATATTTTCAAATTTAATTCTGTATATTTCTCAATGCGGCAAGGTTTCTTATGTGTTTCTTAACCTGGCGCATGGTACACCATATAGTGAGCGCTATATCTGTGTTACATTGGTAAAACTTAACAGACGTTACTACGTAGTGGTGGTGGTGGTGAATTACATAAACATTAAACTTGACTAACTGCTACAGTAAACGTCACTGGCTGCTAAGTTCCCTAAGGACCCAATGAAGTGTTGTGTATCATGTCGACCTGATGAATCATTTTGTGTTTAAAAATAATTGTGTGACGAAATAATAAATATACTTCTTGTTATATCATCATTTTAATACAATTTTTTTTAAAGTCCTAGCTTCTTATCAACAAATGAATTTAATTCGAGCCGACTCAATATTTTCTTGTATATATTTACAGAAATTGATATTCAATGTGTTTAAATTTCACTCAAATCAAACAATATTTTGACTTGTAAGATTTTAAATAGCTTAAATCCAATTATATTGTTATATAAATACATAGTTAGGGCCTACTAAAGCAAAGAACATTCATTAAATATAATTATATTATTACAAAGGTTAATATTCTCTAATTGAATACAAGTATAACTTGTTGAAAACACAAAATTTAATATCATAATATTTATATTTCCAAATACATTTAGTAAAATTATTTGAAATCTACCACTTAAAAATTAATGATTTTATCAGATGTTGTCTTACACTTATAAATAATTTAATAAAGATTACTTAAAACCCTTGAAATACTGAACATATAACTCAAATTAATTCCATTAAATTAAATTAATATATTTGTTTCTATCTGATACAAATTACTCACTAACGTATAGTCCAAACTGTTATTTAAAAAATAAATAAATAAACACGGTAGTAATTAACATTTTCTTCCACGTTCCCATGATAAGATCTAATATAGTAGTATTTTGTTCGTTACTTGAATTTATAAAAAGAGCAGTATTTGATTTCAAGTAATTTATTCTGTTATATTAAATTAAATTAATTTTATTTCTCTCAATTTATTACCTTAAAGGAATAATAAGCATACTATAAGAAATGTAATATTATAAGTATATTTTTTGTCATCTATATGCACAATAACAAAAAAATTCAAATGATAACAACATCAGTATTGTAAGTTAATTTTGGAGAGTTTAAAAGATTAAGAGATGCAATTTTGAGAGATATTCCACAATTCTAGAATTTCATTAAAAATATATTTTTTTGTAACTAATTCTTACTAACTATTCTGGCTATACGTTTATTTAATAATTATGCATATGGTTCATAGCGATAGGGAACGTTTATTTAAAGTAAATGCAGCAAATTTACGTGGAAATATATTTGAAAACAATTTTAGGGAAACAACAACCTTAAATAACCCAACCGAGATTAAATCAATCCTAGTGTGATAGTGACGCCCTAAATCATGTAGCCAATGAGGAGAGTAATATGTTGTTGACGACTGTTAGGATAGTTTTTGGATTTGTTAAAATGTTTATTACAATAAATATATTAATTTTGGCCTATTAAAACACTTTTAAAGCCATTTTATGACATGCTCTTTAATATCTATTTATAAATATTAAGATTCCTTTTTTATTGAGGTGAGATTTTTTTAATTTTTTTTTAAATACAAAATTATAATATAGTTTTGTGCGTGCGTGCGTGCGTGCGTGCGTGTGTGTGTGTGTGTGTGTGTGTGTGTATGTATGTATCTATCTATGCATCTATGCATGTATGTATAGAATATTAAAGAAAGCGTAATATAACACAGAAAAGAATTAAATTCTTGCCATCTTTGCTTACTATCTCACACTCAATTTTGGAATGTTTAAATTTGTTACCGTATGTAAAAAATTCTAGAGAAGCTAGTCTGTTTTCTTCGGTTTTTGGATCAAAACTTTTTCTGAACTAAATAAATCATATATTTCTTCAGAAAAAAAAATTAATTTTCTTCAGATGATGAGCTACACTTTTTTTTGAAAATTCATCAAGGATGTCCAGAAAAATTAAAATAATTTTTCTATTAATTTAAAAAGTTTCTCTAATTCTGCTATGCTTATGATCAGCCCAAAAATGAAAAGCCCAATTTCGTTTTTAAGTTTCCCAAAAGCGGTGAATAAGCGGTGAATTACAAAAATCCTATTTTTGCGACGAAATTATCGAATTAATTCAAAAGCGTTAAAAAAAGTGGTTTTTACCAAACTTTCGTGATTAAGGTGACTTTGTTGGTTAAAACTAGACATCCAGGACAATGTTTGAATCAGGTAAACTAAACATATTGAAGTGAAAACAAAAAATTACATTTTGTTTGGACAAAACGGTAAAAAACACTAGTCCGCAAAAAAAAATGTTCTGACAACTTATTAAAAAAGTAAGATTTAGCGGCAGCTGGTCCAGGAAAAGTATGTACAAGTCACAAAGACAAAATATTACACAAAAATTATCTTGTTACTTCACAAAAATTGTGACTATATTTTTAAATCTCAATTTAGGCTAGAAAAATATTAGCGTGAATGCTGAAAATCGCGACTAGATCGCGATTATCGCGGACATCGTTTAAAATCGCAAATATCGCGCTAAAACGCCGATTTCGCGAATTATCGCGACAATTCTGAGCATATATTTGCAATCAGGGTAACCTGAAATGTGAACATCTGAAAGAAAAAATGGCATATCTAACATTCGCGAATTATCGCGATCTTAACAAACGCAGGGCTCTGCTTATGATTTATATTCCATAAATTCTGATGTCACCATATTAAGAAAAACAAATTCAATATTTGTAGAGAAATAATTTATTATTATTTTGAAAAAAAAATCTATAAAAACTACAAAATCCTAGGCCATTTATCGTCTTCTCTAGAACTCTACCTTAAAGAACTGTCTCCAAAACTATTATACCCTAAAAGGACAAATACTAAGGCCATTTCTAAAAAGCTACACCACCAGTGTGGAACCAAACTTTATAATATTGCTAGTTTAGAGGATTAGCAAAATTTATTTTCTTATAATTCAAATTTTAGATCAAATTTAGTACTTAATCCAGAACTCTGTAATTAATATCTATGTCAGCCAAAATAGTAATAGTTAAAAGTTTGTGGTCTCGAATTGTTTTAATAATAATATAGGACAGCATAAGGGCATGTGGATTGTGTTTGGTTAAAATATTTTTTATTACTATTTTTATACGCTATAATTTTATATATAATAAGAATGTATTTTAAGGGTAAAAATTAGAGAATCATATAGTATAAGTTTATCGGTAAACAGCAATATTATGTATATAAATTATATATTGTATTATTATTGTTATTACTATTTAAACTTTATAGATAACCGTATTCTAACGTTCAGTCCGAATAATCTTTTTTTTATATTAGTAATTATAGCTCAAATAATTTATGAAACTGTCTACATGATAGGTAAATTATATCTCTCTTCTAGTACAGTAACAAGATTAACTTCCAATCAACACAGTTACTGTATTTTTATTAAAATATCGTACGAGAATGTCAAATAATAACTCACAAATCAGTGAAATGGAACTGAGTGTTAGACCTCCAAGGAGAATGTAGAAAGAAGTCTGAACATGGCTGATACCCAATGGTTTCAGGTCTACTGACTTTACTCTATTACGAACTGAAAGCCTTATTTCGTATTTATCATCGCTATGCCACTTTCCACTGATGCCAGATTCACTTATTCTTTGTATAAAAGTATCAAATTTGTCTTGATAGGGTGAAACAAAGGGGAAGTGGAAAACGACAAGAAATGAATATGGAGTTTCCTTCATGACGTGCATTAGAGGATAACCTTCTTCATAGTATTCGTTGAGCTCTATGTACAGCTGGGTTACTACGGAAGCGTCAAGAAACGCATGTGTCCTTTTAAAGGCAACCGTGTCAAGTGCACTCTTCACATCAGGTACAAATCGAGTTCTTGGATATAATGCCTTTAAAACATTATCATTTGGGTCAGAATGCTCCATTAAACCGTCAATATTATCACTCAAGCCCTCAATGCTAGGTATGGCGATCAATAGTCCTGATTCCACCAACTGATCCATAGTATCTATATCAGGGTAGTAATGGGTGTCGTCAAGTAACTGGTCAAACTTCCTTGATATGCGTTTATAAATATGATACTAAACCACAAACACATAACAACAAAACATTTTTGAGTTGATGAAACCACCGGTAGAACTGTCGCCCCACTCACAAAGAGACGAACAGTCTCCAAGAGCGTTTCAGTTTCGAAGGTCGTGTCTTTTCTGAACAGTTTCCAAAACAAAGTAATAATTGGTAGAGTGCAGAATATAACTATCCAACAACTATTGTTGAATGGTAATATAACATTCATATATATTGGGATACGTTTAGCCTTTGGAACGAGGAATGTCATACCAGCTGTTTCTGGAGAAATTGTGGATGTAAATATATTTTTCGGGTGTTTAAAGAAGGCGTTACCATATACATCCGGCACTATATCTTTACTATTAAAGCTATCTTTTCCACTATTCATGGTTCCATTCTCTGTAGCATGGTCTTTCTGCCCGACCGTCAGCATTGTTCCGTTCATATTTTCTATAAACGTCTTGATATGTAGGTATGAAGGTTTAATGTATCCAGTTTTTAAACCATAAATAAGTCTGTCTCTAGTGACTTTTATATCGTAACCACAAATATCATTCAGTTTGTCTAAAAATATATTTTTATTTTTTGTTGAACTTTTTGAAATTTCCAAAAATGATTCATTGTTAAGAAACTGATTGAAAAACAATGCCGTTGTTTTAGTGATATTTGAAAATAAATTAATATTTTTTGTAAATTTTGGTACAACAATTGTTACTATATTTAAAATTTGATATTCATCCCATAGCTTAAGACTTTCTTCTTTAAGTGTGTTTATTTCATCAATATCGTGGGATGTAATTATTAATATAAATGGTGTTCTCGCGTGAACAAGGAGTGTTTCTCTAAATTTCTCTAATCGTAACCAGAAAATTTGATTATAATGTTCCACAAACCAAAATACTACTTTTGGTATCTCTAATTTACCGCTTAAAATAACCTTTTCTTCAAACATTTCCTTCATTTCCATAATATTGTACTCATTTATATTTAAGACTATAGTAGGGAAATATTCCATTTGTTTGAATAATTCATTTGAAATAGGAGGAAAGTTTTCTTGAAAGACCACTGCTACCAATCGTCTAGACCAACTTTCTCTAATCATTTCAATTATATAGTGAAATAATCCTGATAAAGTGTTACTGTTATTAAACTGTTCATTAGATTCTTGTAATCCAGTTTCGATTATACTTACATAGTATATCAACAAAATATTTACTATTACTTTCATTGTAAATAAGTATTTATTTTTTTCACAAACAAAAGTTTAATAATCTAATTTTATCTTTTCATACTAGATAAATTAACACTGTATAATCCACAATATTTTAATCTAAATATAAATAACAAATCTACACTTAGCGAAAATTTGTAATGAAAAAACACATTTTATATTAAGTTAGAATCCAAATAATAGTCAGCTCCACAGTTTACATATTGACTCCTTCTTTTTAACTGAATTAATCTCTTTGACTCGCCTTGGCCACATAGTTCTACACCTTATTAATCAATAGTTGTGTACATATATATATATATATATATACAGTAACTAAAACAAATAAAATTTCGTGAAGGCTAGATTAACTATATTACGTGACCTGTAATATTATCATACACATACGGTTCAGTGCACGCACCTTTAAAAAAATTGATTAATTTAGGTAGCCAACTAGATGAAAACCTGGTTTTAAACATAGAATGGACTTTTAAGGAGAAAATGGTCCCTTTATTATCCGTCTTATCTAAGAAGGAACATTTTCCGTAAAGGGCTTTATTTATTCTCCTTCCACATAATTGGGATTATACTATATCGATACTAAACCTTCCTTATCCCTAACATATTATTGTAATTCGTACACCCCAAATGGCTTATAAAATATGGTTCTAAAATAAAAAGGAGCCACGTTTATTATGAGCTATGTTCATGCTATTAATAATAAGTTATAGTTGACCTGGTGGTCTAGGGGTAAGGTGTACAGAATTCTGTGTTGGGAGACTTTGGATTCAATCCTCGGTCCCGGCACAAATTAATTATATTACCAAACCCTTTCTTCACCTCTGAAAAGACGTGTAATCATCACAGCTTGTGAATGTGAGGAATGCCAGGCCTCCACCGTAGTTCGGATCCCACGTTAAACTGTATTTCCTTCATTTCATCTCACAATAACTCTTACCACTATATATTAGCGTAATTGTATATAATCCGAACGGGTAGTAAGACGTGGTGTTTATAATAATAATAATAATAATAATATCAATACAATGGATTGTTCTATAAATACATTAAAAATCAGTTAAACCTATTGTTTAATAGACCCAAATACTACACTTGATAACGTAACTATATATTACAATCTATTGATATTTAATCTGGAAATATTATTACAATTCCACACACACACACACATATATTTAATATATATATTTTTTTATCACCGCGTCATACTAACACTTCGAGTTTTAAGCCCATGTACTAATTACATTAATAGTTTATGAATTAACTTTGTTAAATTTAGAGGTAATGGTCCCACACTTGCGTGGAGGGAGAGTGGAAAAACATTTAGCAAATATCACCCTTAGTGCACTCGAGCGGGAACGAATCATATATTTCAGTTTTCAACAGTTTAGACAAATACGAGAGTAGCGCAAGAGACCACGCGAGCTTCGAAGGGGGTAGTTCCAATATATTTTTGTGCCTTTTTAACCACAATTGCAATAGAGAAATGTTAGTTTTTTTAAATAATAAAATTAATATAAGAAGATTTATTATAAGACATCACCAGCCACTCGAAAAAAACTTCAATGATATGGTAAGTATTATTTTAAAAACTGACAATAGAATGAAAACGTTCGATTGAAATATTAATTTTGGTTAGTTTAATAAATTAGTAATACAATCCCTTAAATATTAGTTTTAAATAACATATCAAGATATAGTTTACTGTAAGAACTTGTCTTGTGTTCTTAATAATATGAAATCCATTTTGATGGCCGCATGGTCTAAGGTGCAACTCTCGTGGTAAACTAGTCTGCCGATAACGGGAATAAGAATGTTGAATTTCTATTTGGTGTAATTATTGTGGATTTTCAAAAAAAGTTTTTCCTGTCCCTCTCAACGAAATTGCAGTTACAGTTCCTCTAAATATAGCTTTCCTAATCCTTAAAACCACTAGAATAATAATGAGTAATTAACCTTATAACCCGCCTCGGTGGCGTAGTTAGCTAACGCGCTAGTTGTGTTGAGTTCGACTGCCGAGGACGGGGAGATCGAGGTTCGAATCTCGGTCGGGTGAACTGGGAGTGGTTTTTCCTAAATGGTTTTCCACTCTACCTCCACGCAAATGCGGGTTCACTTCCTCTATATTCAGCCTTCCCAATTCCTAACCCATTAGAGTAATTAGTACTTAAGCGTATAACCCGAACGGGTAGTAAGACGCGGTGCTAAATAATAATAATAATAATAATTAACCTTATAACACCTGACTCGGTGGCGTAGTTGGCTGAAGCACTAGTTTTGTGTTAAGCAAAAACTGCCGAGGATGGGAGATCGAGGTTCGAATCTCGATTGGGTGAACTGGGGGTGGTTTCTCCTAAATGGCTTTATTATCTTCTTCCACTCACTTATGGGTTCACTTCCTTTAAATTCAACCACCTCTATTCCTAATCATTTAGCATACTTATACTTGAGCGTACAATCCGAACGGGTAGTAACCCACGGTTCTAAAAGACACACCTTATAGCCCGCCCAGTTAGCAAGACATGTTGATAAAAAGATATAAAATGACACGTTACATTAACCATTTCACTTTTATATGATTTAATCCAATTTGTTAATCTTTTTAATATTTATATTTAATGGCCAATACATTTGTTTCGGGCTAAATCCTCGTACTTGGTTGTGACGTAAATAAACTCATGCTATAAACGATAGTGAGATAGGATTCAGAAGGATGAATTTAAAAAAAACTTTTCAAACATTCCTTAAAGGAGGATGAGAAATTCGATTAGAAAAAACACATAAGTGTACATGGATGGGAATCAAACTCTTACTTACCTGTCAACATCGATCAACCGGAGTCATTTTTCAATCATAATTTGAGGCAGAGTCTTTGATGGACGTGCAGATATCACCAACTACAAATATGTGATGAATTAAGGTCATAAGTTATCAGATAACGCCGCCACCATCGACTTGTTAGTTGGATTTTTAGTGCTAATTTTACGTTTATAGCTGTACAAATTCGCACATCAACATGGTTTATATAGCTAAGCTATTATAACTTATTTGGGAAGCTTTCATGGTGTTTCCGATTAAATAACATTCTTCCGTTTATACATTAATTAAAGTTTATATATATATATGTGTTTGTTGGTTCAAGCTATCCTGTTTTTAAACCACAAATAGTTACATCTTCTAATATCTTTATTTAGAAAAAAATGTATAATAATGTTTGTCCATAAATATAGAACCATTTTTATTTCTATTCTAACACATAAAATAAGTTTCAATATAAACATTGATTTTATTAACATAATATTGGTATCTTGTATATTTAATGTTTTAGAAGGTATAATTTTATTTCATTGAAAAATTCATTTATAATATTTGAAAGGTGGTTTTCTTGGAAAATGGCTGCAGCCTGAGGCCTAGTCCTGCTCTCTTGAATCATCTCAACAATGTAGAGAATGAATTCTGATTGTAGTGAATGAATTCTGATTAGTCGTTACGGTAATTTAAATGTTCGGTTGTATATCGTATTTTGGTTTCTACCAGGATGTTGACGTACAAAAGTAATCATAGTATTATAATTTTCATTTTAAATATTGATTTATTCTTACACTGTGAGATTCACGTATTAATTATGTGTTTCATAACTGATTTAATTAATATTTTATAAACCTAAACATTTAGTTTTAATTTACTAATCGATCTACCATTTGCGAAAAATATATATGTGAGAATTGTAACAGCATAATTATTTTAAGGTTGTTCTGGCAGGATGTTAACCTGAACTTGTACATTTCCTTGGAAGTCAAGAGTGTTGGGTTACCATCCTGTTGAGAATAGCAAATAGCTCATATAGCTTGCATCCTGTTGACGAGTGAGAGGAGTGACCGATGGACCTTCCTGGCGGGTGAAATATCGAGATCAGCGAGTTGTGTGAGAACCAAAGGAGGTTGTTGAATGTTGGACGCCATGCGGCGTGCATGTGTGTCGGTCGCGTGTACGACTGAATAGTGATAATATTAATGTGATCTGTGGAGTTCACCCCACGTAGGGTCGATCGCGGGTCTGCAGGAGGGTTGCGAGACCGTTATCGCGCCGGCTCCCTCGTCACGGGATATTTAATAGATTCCCATGTAGTAGTTTAGTCTCTTACTATCTTAATAAATATAATTTCTTGGACTACTTGCGAGTCTCACTCCCCACGACCATCCATTGCAACCCCTACCGCTCGGGGTCCATCCTCATCATGTAAGTCCCTACGGTGCCCCGGTAGCGCGTAGAAGGGTTGGCTACCGGGCACCCAGACAAAACTAGTAACCTTACCCAGTTCTGTCAGAAGTGTTACAACGTGATGACAGAGTGGGAGGTTACAAAGTGATGTCAAAGTAAGGGATCTTACAGAATATTAATTAACACTATTTTATGAAACACATATTAATTACCTTCAAAGCATAGAAACCCAATGACTTTCGACTGAAACATAACTGTGTTGTTTATATTTCTACTGCATTGATCAATAGTTAAGCTTTTAGACAGTAGTTACGCAAAATAACAATCAAAATGTGTGACTCATACTTAATTTATTCGATGACTTTTATTTAATTACTAAAATATATAATCAATGCACACTCTCAGGGCTGGGTTAGTCCACCTGTTCAATTAAGTCTCTCGCGACTTCTTAAACTAAAATAATGTTATTTATTTAATTCTCAATATCCACCATCTTTGCTAATTCAGTAGCGTGTCTGCCTACTGAGATAAGGGTCCCGAGGTCGAGTCCCGGCATATCATAATATTTATCATTGATAAAAATATAGGTTTATAGTTTCACATTAGAAATTTTACGGCCGGGGACTTTATGTTGTGTCTGTCCCAGTCTCAAGTTAGATTATAAGTCATATGAAGCTACGACCGATCTCGCAAGCCTATAGTAAAAAATAGATGGATTGATTAAAAAATTTGACTATAGCTATAGACTTGAAATAGCAGTGAGTGTAAATAAAAAAAATCTCAACGATTATTAAATATTTACTACATTTTAACCTTAAGTTACAGTTGTAATATATTATATCATTAATTAAAAACCGGCCCACTTTTTTGTATATAAATGTTGTTTATAAAATATTTTTGTTTGGCTCTTTGTTTAATAAACACCTCTGACAAGAAGTACGTTAATCACAACTTGTGAATGTGTGGAATGCCAGGCCTCCACCGCGGTTCGGATCCCACGTTAAACTGTAGGTCCTCCATTTCATCTCACAATCACCCTACCACTACACAATAGCCTAAGTGATTATAGCCCATACGGGTAGTAAGACAGGGTGCTAATAATAATAATGTTCATTGAATATTTACTGTTATTAGTTTTGTAATTTTTACAAGCAGAGGCTCTAAGATCTTTTTGTAATCTTAAATATTTATGAAAATAGCCCTTCGGCAATTGTCCAATAGTTATAAGTCGTTTTTCTTGACAGTATCAAATATAAACCAAAGTTTTTTTAAGGCAGGTTTGATGTATAATTATGTTTCTATTAAGAATGTGGTTTTAAATAGACTTGAGATCAAATGTACTCATAATACAATAAATACTTTACCTCTCACGTACGCTTTAACCTAGACATCTTCACTGGTATCTATTAATAAATGATAAAATGAAGATGAATATAACTCTAGTAAAGGCAAGTAATTTCTAGGTTTTATAGCAGATAATCATTTTAGTCAAAATCAAATATTTTTTCACTAGAAACGAATATTTTACTTTCTTCATAAGGTGAGATTAAAAGTTATTTAATATCATTCAAGGTTAACTGGAATTTTATGACATGTGATCACACGAGTATTGCAAGGTGTTTTGATTAGCTTATAAGCAAATAGAATAGAGAAACTGACTACTTAAATAGTGTTCAACACCTTGCGGGAAACTAGGCTTGAAGGGAGATAAAAAAAAGTAGTGTATCCATGGCTGACTAGTGACCATCGAGTATAGGGAGTCGCTCTGCCCATATTTGGGGCTACGCGCCAGGACCCGTAACATCAGTACCTGTATTGGAGGGCTATCGTAATTGATGTAGGATCACCTAGAGGTCAGTCAGGTCTTTGGTTATTCCTTGAAATACTTCATTCTGCCACAAGCTTCTAAATAGTATTTTTATATTATTTTATATTTTTAATTAATATTATCAACATCAAATGTGTAATAAACATAGTAGTTCAAAAGAAAACCATGAAAACAATGTTGAACGTCTATCAATAACACACACAATTTATATATCAACTTCAATCCCTTCCCCATCCTCGGCATAAACACATCCTGTTGACAAAAACTAGGCCCACATATGTAAGGGGGGGGGGGGCGGTGGAAAATAACTACTGTATTTATCTTCATTTTTTTTAAAAAGGTTATTACCTAATGCTACTATGTTCCTAGTAATTATTATTATTATTATTATATTTAGCACCGCGTCTAACTACCCGTTCGGATTATACGCTTAAGTACTAATTACGCTAATGGATTAGGAATTAGGAAGGTTGAATTTAGAGGAAGTGAACCCGCATTTGCGTGGAGGGAGAGTGGAAAACCATTTAGGAAAAACCACTCCCAGTTCACCCGACCGAGATTCGAACCTCGATCTCCCCGTCCTCGGCGGTCGAGCTCAATACGACTAGCGCATTAGCCAACTACGCCACCGAGGCGGGTTTCCTAGTAATTATTCAAGGTATGTTAACAACACCATGTGAAAAAATTAAACTATGCTTGTACTGATTTTTACATTAAAAAAAAATTTAGCTATAAAAACCTTAAGCATACTGACCTTTTCTCACGTATAGTTTCTCCCCACCTTCAGGTATCTCATATTTGTAGATCTAGGCTGTTTGGAGACTGTTTGTTCGCCTCTGAACGCTCAAAATCCATTAACTACTATATAAGAATATCTGAAAAATGGAAGATGATGAGAGATGATTAGGTCTTTGAAAAGGTTTTGCTTGTCTGGTTGTTAAACGATCGATAAAAATAAATAAATGTGCGTGCACTGATCTGTATTTGTATAACAATGTTACAGGTCATGATATAAATTGAATAAAGCTTTCACGAAATTTTGTTTGTTCCAATTGATGTGATTTACTTTAGATTAAAAAGGTATTGGACTTTATGGCCAAGGTGAGTCATATATAAATTCAGTTAGTGAGGAGGAGTTATGTGGTTCTGACGATTATTTGACTTATAAAGCTCTATTATGTTATTTCGTTACAAATTATCATTACAAATTTTCACACATTGTTGAATAGCTATTTATATTTAATTTAAAGTATTGTGGATTTTACAGTGTTAATTTATATAGTGTTAAAATAAGAAATAGGATTATTACACTTTTGAATGGAAAAAAATAAAGATTTATTTACAATGAAAGTGATAGCAAATATTTTGCTGATATACTATGTCGGTATCATAGAAACTGGATTACAAGAACATAATGAACATTTTAATACCGGTAACAACTTATCAGGAATTTTTCACCGCATCAACGAAATGATTCGAGAAAGTTGGTCTAGACCATTAGCAGTAGTGGTATTTCAAGAAAACTTTCTTCCTATTTCAAATGAATTATTCAAACAAATGGAATATTTCCCTACTATAGTCTTAAATATAAATGAGTACAATATTATGGAAATGAGGGAAATGTTTGAAGAAAAGGTGATTTTAAGCGGTAAATTAGAGATACCAAAAGTAGTATTTTGGTTTGTGGAACATTATAATCCAATTTTCTGGTTACGATTAGAGAAGTTTAAAAAAACACTCCTTGTTCACGCGAGAACACCATTTATTATAATAATTACATCCCATGATAATGATGAAATATACACTTTTACAGAAGAAGGTCATAAGTTATGGGATGAATATCATATTTTAAATATTGTGTAACAATTGTTGTACCAAAATTTACAAAAAATATTATTTTATTTTCAAATATCACTAAAACAACGGCATTATTTTTCAATCAATTTCTTAGCAATGGATCATTTTTAAATATTTCAAAAAGTTTGACCAAAAATAAAAATATGTTTTTAGACAAACTGAATGATATTTGTGGCTACGATATAAAAGTCACTAAAGATAGACTTACTTTTGGTTTAAAAGCTGGATACATTAAACCTTCATACCTACATATCAAGACGTTTATAGAACACATGAACGGAACAATGTTGACAATCGGACAGAAAGATCATGCTACAGAAAATGAAATCATTTCTAATGGAAAAGATAGCCTTATAAATAAAGATCTAGTGCCTGATATATTTGGAAACGCCTTCTTTAAACATCCGAAAAATATATTTACATCCACAATTTCTCCAGAGACAACTAGTCTAACATTCCTCGTGCCAAAAGCTGGACGTGTTCCAAAATATATGAATGTAATATTACCATTCACCAATAGTTGTTGGATAGCTATATTCTGCACTCTATTAATTCATTACATTGTTTTGGAAACTGTTCAGAAAAGATGCGACCTTCGAAACTGAAACACTCTTGGAGACAGTTCGTCTGTTTGTGAGCGGGGCGACAGTTCTACCAGTGGTTTCATCAACTCAAAAATGTTTTGTTGTTCTGTGTTTGTGTTTTAGTATTATATTTATAAACGCCTATCAGGGCAGTTTGACCAGCTACTTGACAACACCACATTACTACTCTGATATAGATACGTTAGACCAGTTGATAGAATCAAAACTTTGGATCTCCGTGCCTAAAGTTGTAGGTTTTAGTAAGAGTTTTGATGCTTTGTTTGAAAATATTGACCCAAACGATAGAATTGTAATGGGGTTGTTTAAAAGAGCTCGTTTTGTAACTGATGTTGAAAGTGCCCTGGGCACGGTTGCCTTTAATAGAACACATGCGTTTGTTGATGCTTCTGTAATAATCCAACTGTACATAGAGCTCAACGAATACTATGAAGAAGGTTATCCTCTAATGCACATAATGGAAGAATCTCCGTATTCATTTAGAATCGTTTTCCACTTCCCCTTTGTTTCACCTTATCAAGACAAATTTGATACTTTTATACAAAGAATAAGTGAATCTGGCATCAGTGGAAAGTGGCATAATGATGATAAATACGAAATAATGCTGTCAGTTCATAATAGAGTAAAGTCAGTAGAACTGAAACCATTGGGTATCAGCCATGTTCAGACTTCTTTCTACATTCTTCTCGGAGGTCTAACACTCAGTTCCATTTCACTGATCTGTGAGATATTATTTGACATTCTCGTACGATATTTTAATAAAAATACAGTAATCGTTTTGAATGTTATTTAATCTTATGACAGTATTAGATGATAAATATAATTTACTAATCTTGTAGACAGTTTCATAAATTATTAGAGCTATAATTATTCATATAAAATAATCAAATTGTTTTACTCAATCTTATGGTTAAAATTGATAGCTATAGTAGTAATGGTAACATTATTAATAATAATACCATTTATATTTAAACTAATTAGATTAAACTTTACTTAAGTGTAGATTCAAGTTAAATATGAAGATCATACTTTGCTTTAAATATCACTTAAAATTTTGATAAAGAAATTCATTTCTGTCCCAGTTTGGTGTGTGAGATGACAAATCACGGTTTTTTACTATCCTATAACTATTCCCATTCTCGTTTAGTGGCTCTCCCTTCTCTGTCGTACTCTAGCCACCACCTTTGACGCTCAAAACCTACCTCAAGCTTTGGATTTCGGGTTGCTTTCAGCTTGAAACCGCCAGTTCACTATCTTTTTATTGTTCACGGCCTAGTACGGAAAATGTTTATACTACATTATATTGTAATGTTGCCAACTTACATTATCAATATCCGTTCCAGTTTCTAGATATTCATTCATTAAAAACTAAGAAATTTTATTAGGTTATAAGATAGTGATATTTTTGAAACGTTGTATAGTAACGAATCGGCCTATCCCATTTATAGATAGCAATTTGTGGTATATTAATATTTCCCAATAAATGAACAACGAATTTTAAATCATCTCTAGTTTAACCACCCTAAAATACATTCTTCTACTTTTAGATGAAACCATTTTTAAATTGAATTAATCATGGTGTTTAGGACAGTGTAATAACTCAAAAATGAGGTAAATAATAAATATGTGTGTCAAGTTTGATTCTACAGTATTTTCAATTCTGCAGTTCTATACTGATAATTATTTTTAAGTGAACTGAAATGGTACTACTGTGAAACATTATTTATATTCCCCTCTTCAATTATTTGACTAAAATATTTGTCAAACATTGTAACGGTATATATATGCCAACCAAAAACAAAAATACAATGTCTTCAGTTTGTCCTATTTTATCTGTAAGAAATTTGATACTATACACTTTTTTAATCATAACATTTTTGGTTATCCTATAAATTATGTCCTGGGTTATGTAGTAATTTTGATCTGAAATTTGAATTATAAACAGGTATACCTTTTTAATTCATATTTACAAAACCAGGAAACAAGATAATGTAAGACACAATATGTTAATAGAAAAATTCTATAATATTTTTGAGTGCTAATTCTACACCTAAAGTAGGCTATGCATGTCATGTTAAGTTGTATATTGTTAAAAATATAGAAAATTATTATGTGTGTTACTAAATTTGACCTAATGACACTAACACAAATATTCATATTGTTCTGAAAGCAAGGAAAATTATAACAAAAGCTCAGGTATGTACTATATTCTACATGGATGTGGATAATGATGTGAATATTATATATTGGTTTTTTAAAATGAATTTTACTCATATAACCGGTATTACATCATTAAAGTCCTTGTTAGGTTTTCAATCGGCAAAGTATTTAACATCGTTTTGTGGTTTCCGTCTATCAACTACCATAGATCATTTTATTTGATGTTTTAATCAACTCTCCTAGTTATCAACCATACACAGCCTCGACCGTCTGATACTTTTATTACGTTTTATTTATATAACGTAGTATGTCCAAAAATATGTTTTTATATCCACTTTTTTTCAACATTTTTAAAGGAACCAATATGAAACCATCTTTATAAAACTTATTTAAATTAAAGCAATGGTTTTTATATTTTGTGGATAAAGGTTTTTCTGGTTTTCATGATATGTTATGGAAATAAATATGACATTTAAAATTTGATATCCATTTTTTTGTTACACATCATTCTTGTTGAAATGTGTTTCTTTAATTTATTCCGTTGAATGTATTTATGACTATTAATTGTGTTATTGGGCTACCAAGGAATGTTTCCCTGAATGGTCCTACTAGTATATTCCAAAAAGTTTAATTCTGCATTTTGACCAAAAAAAAATCTCTATCGTACCACTTAATACCAATTCATCTTGAAATATTTATTTAATATACATAGTTGTTTCCCAGTTAAATTAGGGAAATATTCAAGTGCGTCGAAAAATTCACTTGAAAAATGGCGGTTCTCTTGAAAAACAATTTTAGCCAAAGGGCGAGGGCCATTCATTTTCATTTTAATCATCCAGTGAGTAATGTATATAAATCTGTTAATAGAACCGACAACTCTTATTGAAATATTATATTTCGTTTCAATGTTTTTGGACTTATACATTTAGGCTAATGAATTTTAACTTAATATTATTATTATTATTATTATTAGCACCGCGTCTTACTACCCGTTCGGGTTATACGCACTTACGCTAATGTGTAATGGTAGGGTGATTGTGAGATGAAATGGAGGACCTACAGTTTAACGTGGAATCCGAACCACGGTGGAGGCCTGGCATTCCTCACATTCACAAGTTGTGATTAATACACATCTTGTCAGAGGTGAAGGAAGGGTTTGGTAATCAGATAAATCTGTGCCGGGACCGAGGATTGAACCCGGACGTCAGCTCAGAAGTCCGACAACTTACCCCTAGACCACCAGGTCACCTTTTTAACTTAATAAAAACTAATATATTTCTTGAACATTCAATGAATACTCTTCACATTGAATGAACAAACTCACGTTTCTAATGCCACCTTTTACTCTTTATACCGTATTCATTAGTAATGTCACAACGCATTTTTTTAACACGCAGCATGAATAATATATGTGTTTGAATTAATTCTATTCGCTACGTGACATTTATCTAGCACGATAAAATGAATGTATTCATGGGGAAAATAATTGCCTTAATAGGGATAGTGTTAAT
Source organism: Timema podura (assembly GCA_033556935.1). Lineage (NCBI taxonomy): Eukaryota > Metazoa > Arthropoda > Insecta > Phasmatodea > Timematidae > Timema > Timema podura. Next base: position 17,031,924 of record JAVRXN010000006.1, on the reverse strand, counting down.
GTCATATAAAATAGCAAAAAAAGATAAAATACTTGATAATAATAATCTTTTTGTATATTTCAACATTGATATGTATCAATTCTCATTTCAAGAATTGAACACATTAGACTGGTGAAGTATTAATTAGCTAACAACATTAAATTTGTTAGTTACGGTCATAGCCACAACCAATATAGCATTATTTAAATTGAAAAATGACACCTGGACAGGGTAATCGGACCCAGGACCTTTGGCCTAGTAGGCCAATGCTATAAATCAGTGGTTCTCAACCTGGGGACGCGACCCCCTGGGGAGGCGTGACGTTATTTCCGAGGGGGCGTGGGACAGTTTGGAAATTACTTTAAAATCAGCTAATAATTGAAGACTTTTGTTTTCGATCCATTTTCTAAAATAAGATTTTTTTCCTTGCGATATTGGCAACACTGCCTACCATTTGCAAGACTCAATATTCAATAACTCATAAAAAAACAAAATTCTGCCAACCATCACATTAATTTTCTTTCATTTTATTTGTACCATTACGCTGTCAGTTTTACATTGGTTTTTGTATAAAGAAATGATTAAAAAACAAGATTTTTTAAATATAGTTTTATATATGTCTCGAAAAATTAGGAAAGCATGGGCGTGGGCATTTGATTTTAAAAAATATGTTGGAGGGGCAGGAGGTTGGGAATTTGATGCTCTACAAAATGGGCGTCAGCTTAAAAAGGTTGAGAACCACTCCTTTAATACTAAGCTATCCAGGAGTCTTTCCATGTCCAGGGCTATTCCTCACTCATATTTTAAGGCAGAGTCTGTAAAGGACGTGTGGATATCGTCATACACAAATGTGTGACCAAATAAGATCATGAGATATCAAATAACGCAGCCGCCATCCAATCGGTGTTTGGCACTTCGCTGCCAGAAGTATAATCACATATGTACGAATGTGCCCATCATTATGGATTAAATATCTAAGGTAATGTTTGAGGAGCTTTCACGTAAAGCCAGACTTGTAGATCATAAATCGTTTTCATATAAAGCCCAAAAAACTATACCTTGAAGCCACCCAAGAATTATTTTTCCAAGTCAAAATGCATAAATAACAATTCTTTAAATTCTTTTTTTCCTCTCTAATAAGTCTGCTTCACCAGATTACTTACTGAAGATAAATCATTAATACATTTATTTGGTATCAGACTAAGTGGTCAAATGGTCTAAGAAGTCACTGCCCTGCTGATGATTGGGAGATCGTAGCTAGATCTCACTACGTATGATTTTTCAAAAATGGTTTCCAACTCGAGTTCCTATTAAGTGAGAATAGATTACCTCTAAAATGCTTCATTCCTCATCCCCACCCTATCAGAGTAAGGGCCGGTCTTATGACTACCAGATAGATAATGCTATCGGGAGGTTAAAGTTAGCAACCAGATAAAGGTTATCAGCAACTTTAATGTTTTACGCGTATTATGAACTGAATTTATCTGCCGGATAGCTATCAATAGGATAAATATATTTTTATGCAGAAAACGCAAGGTTGGTACTGTTTTTACTGGTGCGCGCATGCGTATAAGCCTTACTACTACCGCTATAACCTAGCGAGTGGCTGTGACGCTCAACATTTTTTAAATAATGACGACCAAACGATTGTGAGTAAACAGATGGCGTCACGTGGGTGCAGAAGCTAAGATGTCTTGCAAGTACTAATTTTGGTGTCTGCGAAAATGTGGTCAATAGTCGGGTACAACGTTTACAAAATTTCATTTATTGTACTCACATTTTGATAATTTGTTTTTATATAAATATAACTCTACAAATAGCTTGTCACTTTATATAAAAGTGTGAATTAAATGCTCTAACTTTTTATAGAGCCCGGGCCTGTGCTTACTAAACACGTGAACGAAGATTTTAACCTAAACATAGATTCTGATAGGCGAAAACTCATAAAAAAACAGCGCATCACTATGGCAACAACCATTTAAACTTTCAGATAAAAGTTATCAGGTACTTAAACCTCCCGATAAAAATGTGAATGTAAATGTAATGTGAATGTATGTGTAAATGCTATCTGTCAGCAATAAGATGCGCTTTTAACTTATCGACTAGATATAAATATTTATCTGCCAGATTAATATTTATCCTGGAGCTATAAGACCGGCCCTAATTAACATGTATTCATATTAACTCTTAAAATAGGAAGAGGTGGTGATAAATAAAAAAGTTAGGACTGTTACAAACACAGGTGGTCAACTAATTACCTAATATTCTCCGAAGATTAATAGAAATCTACATTTATCTTAACAATGTATTTATGAACCTACGATGGATTTCTTACAACACATTCAAGTTGAATTCAAACTGAGAGGGTTGTGTGCCGACTATGCCCCGGCTGTGTCTTGCTTCAGAGATTCTGGAACAGGTCATTGCAATATGAGTAACCTTGTAAGCCAGTTGTTTGATTTACACTGAGAGGCTTGTGTTTCGATCGTGCTTGGACTGTATCGTCTTGAATTGTTAAAAAAAAAAAGTCCTATTAAGGTCACGGTCCAGTGCGGTAGGTTCGCAGACCTGTCATTGTGAAATAAAATCCGGGCGTCCTTTGGTCGAAGATGTGTCGTTTCCCCTAAATAGGCTTATTCTGGTAAATATGAACTTTCACGAGATCATGTGTCATTTCTCCTAGATAGGCTTATTCTGGTAAATACGAACTTTCACGAGATAATGTGTCGTCTCTCCTAAATAGGCTTATTCTGGTAAATACGAACTTTCACGAGATAATGTGTCGTCTCTCCTAAATAGGCTTATTCTGGTAAATACGAACTTTCACGAGATAATGTGTCGTCTCTCCTAAATAGGCTTATTCTGGTAAATACGAACTTTCACGAGATAATGTGTCGTCTCTCCTAAATAGGCTTATTCTGGTAAATACGAACTTTCACGAGATAATGTGTCGTCTCTCCTAAATAGGCTTATTCTGGTAAATACGAACTTTCACGAGATAATGTGTCGTCTCTCCTAAATAGGCTTATTCTGGTAAATACGAACTTTCACGAGATAATGTGTCGTCTCTCCTAAATAGGCTTATTCTGGTAAATACGAACTTTCACGAGATAATGTGTCGTCTCTCCTAAATAGGCTTATTCTGGTAAATACGAACTTTCACGAGATAATGTGTCGTCTCTCCTAAATAGGCTTATTCTGGTAAATACGAACTTTCACGAGATAATGTGTCGTCTCTCCTAAATAGGCTTATTCTGGTAAATGCGAAATTTCACGAGATCATGTCTCATTTCTCCTAAATAAGCTTACTCTGGTAAATGCGAAATTTCACGAGATCATGTGTCATTTCTCCTAAATTGACTTATTCTGGCAAATGCGAACTTTCATGAGATCATGTGTCATTTCTCCTAAATTGACTTATTCTGGTAAATGCGAACTTTCACGAGATCATGTGTCATTTCTCCTAAATAGGCTTATTCTGGCAAATGTGAACTTTCACGAGATCATGTGCCATTTCTCATAAATAGGCTTATTCTGGCAAATGCGAACTTTCACGAGATCATGTGTCATTTCTCCTAAATTGACTTATTCTGGCAAATGCGAACTTTCATGAGATCATGTGCCATTTCTCATAAATAGGCTTATTCTGGCAAATGCGAACTTTCACGAGATCATGTGCCATTTCTCCTAAATAAGCTTATTCTGGCAAATACGAACTTTCACGAGACATTTTGTAAGTAAAAAAAAAAAACACGCCCATATTGAATCAGATTCACTGACCTCCACAAAAACAGCAAATCATCATGTGTTTTATTTTTAAATATAATTATCTACAATTTTATTGGGAAAGGTATTTTCACAAAACTTCCAGGGTTCTTTTTCATTCCACAATCGACATCGGACAGACATATTTACTTTCCCTCTCAAAGGAAGTTGTGCTACGGCTTTTTATCGCTCAAGAAAAATTCCGTCGACTCCGACTGGATTTGAACCCATGAACATCGGATCCTGAGGCAAGCACTGTACTTAAAGACCAACGAGATTGCCGATTACATCTTATACAAACTATTCTATCATATTAATATGTCCAAGATAGGTTTTATTTCTACTTTATTCTCTACTAAAAGATCAATACTGTTAAATGTCTAGTTAACGCGAGATATCTTTGACCTCTATTTTATATTATTGCGTGTCCAGTTTTGTTTATATAATAATACCGCTTGATGCCCGTAAACGCAACGTAATGATAATAGGTGAACACGATACACAATATCACGAAGGTGACTATTTTATTGTTCAGTGAAAACCTAGTTTCCAATATTGTGTGTGTTTCATTGGCTATGTTACCGTCCAAACACGATTTCAGGATAAACTAGATAGGAGCAGGCAAAAAACTGTATATAAACATATATAGTCTAATGATTTCAGGTAGTACTAGTTTTAATCCTTCTTAACCCATACGATGAATCGACCTTGGACATGTTTCATCATGAATAGTTCAGTAGAAGTTGTTGTTAGCTAGCCTAGCCTAACCTAACCTAACCTAACTTAACCTAACCTAAATAGAAAGAGAGGGAAGAAAATGAGTAGTTCACCCTGCAAGGCTTCTTATATATCTACTGATGGCACTATATCTCTTCCTCTGACGAGTTTACACACTCACTATACTGTTTGCTTTTTGTCCGTAGTAGCAAATGTCTATTTTAGACATACAATTGCTACTACGAACTCTTTTAATCGACCTCCTGGTAGGAATATTTCTACAGGACATTTTAGTAACCAAGCCCAGTAGCTTAATTTGTAGAGGATTGATAAAATAATACGTTTACCCAAAAAAAATATCAAGATAAAAAGTAATAATTTTCTGACACTGCAGGACTATCTTTTGAATTATTTAAGAATGTATGACTTTTGTTTCAACGTAATTATCTTTGAAACTCACTGAGTAAACCGTGAGTTCATTAAAATGGGTTATCCTACCTTTACCTTTCGTGACGTCACAGGAGCACACCTTCATACATTCACCAAGTTCCTTTGCAAAGTTTCTTGCTTTTGAAGTTACATTGCCATCACAAAAATGTAGATTTTATTTGATTATTTCCTTGTCTACTCTGGAGTTTATTCTAGATTTTAATAAGACGATTCGTTTATTTTTCTTAATATGTGTCTATGTAAATGTAATCTCAAATCAAATAAAGATGTTAAACGTGACTTATTTGTAAATTTTATTTATATTAGAAACACGATTTTGCTTACTAATGTTAATTTTTAAAAAAACTCTGTGGATTTAATATTGAAATTGTTCTAGAGTATCTCTTTGGATTGAAGTTGAGTTTGCAATCAATTATGACAGTAAAAATGGATTATATATTCACTAGGGGAATATATTTGAATGATCTCGTGTTTTAAAAAAGAGTATATTTAAAAAAAACAATTTTATTGGGTTTTTATAGATAAACTATAGCAAATGGACATGAAGGAAGGAACGTAGCTTCAGACACTAAACAATTCTAAACAATAATAATAGTAATAATTATACGTTTTACTACTCGTTCGGGCTATATGCAAAATTAGCGGTTCTCAAGGGGGGAAAGTTGGCAAAATAACAAAGGACTTAACTGTAACTGACAACAATTGGGTTTTCCTTATCTAATTATTTCCACCCTCTTTTCCCCTATTTTCTCTCGACTGGAGACCGATTTCTGACCATTTTTAACCCTCTAATTGACACCTTCTACATTAGTAGTTTATTATGCCTTTCTCGACAACATATCTCTGATAGTGTTTTTTCATCAAATGGTATACCTAAAAAATAAGTACAGCAATGAGTTGAATTTGAAGTTGGATCTTCGCTTAAAAGTTTCAATTGGACAACCAGACAAGGTCCATTAACTTGGAGTACCACTTTGGAATTTGGATTTTTTTTCCCTTGGGGTTATACATTAAACTTTTAGTCATGGCCGAGGGGTATAATTTAAAAAAAAAAAATTTGAGAACCGTTGCCCTATAGTAATAATTAAGCTAATGGGCTAGGAATTAGGAAGATTGAATATGGAGGAAGTGAACCCGCATTCGCTTGGAAGGATAGTGGAAAACCATTTAGGAATCCCCCCAGTTCACCCGAGTGAGATTCAAACCTCGATCTACCCGTTCTCGGCAGTTTAGCTCAACATGAAACTAGCGCGTTAGCTAACTACGCCACGCAGGTGCGTAATTATAAACAATTTTATATATGTACACATCAAGTCCTGTAGGATCTTTAGCCCTACCTTCTAATTGATAACATTATTATTATTATTATTATTATTATTATCAGAGTGTTACTATCTGTTCTTATTATACGTATGTATGTTAATTACTCTTATCGTTTAGGGATGTGGGGAGAAATATTTAGAGGTAATCGATCCGCATTTACCTGTAAGGAGAGTGGAAAACTGTTTATGAAAAACAGCCCTCATTAGAACTAACCGGGATTCTAACCCCGATTTTCCCGTCATCAACAGGTCAGTCTAACATGAAAGTTACACCCTATAGACCATTCGGCAACTGAGGTGGGTTTGATAGCATTAATACCTTTAAAATATAATTATGACCTACTTCGGTGACCGTATGATCCAAGCCTGTCTCTAGTGTTAAAACTATATTGCCGACGACGGAAATATCAAGGCTCGAATTCTTATCGGGTGTACTGGGGTTGCTTTTTCCTAAACGGTTTTCCATTATCCTTCCACGCAAATGCGGGTACACTTCCTCTAAATTCATACTTACTCATCCTTAAAACATTAGATAAATAGGTACCTATGCGTATATGTTAAAGTTTAAACATCAATATGGTAATATTCCATAAAACGGATGAATTTTGTAACAAATTAGACGCTCCAAAATGCTTATATGAGTATAGGTCTAAAAAGTATTTTTAAATAATTGTTAAATGTCCTAATGGTTGTAAATTACAAAAAGCTTTGAATTTTTTTAGTTTTAATTTTTCAAGCTATTTATTTTACCAAATCTCTATATTAATTATCATTTAGTTTATTTTTCCAGTCTTTTATTTTTGTTAATGGTAGAACTTTATCTCGTTACAAAAAATGTCAAGAAATGAATATAGTTGAGGTAAACATTAAATATTATTAATGTTGCGTGATAAAATTATGAGATCGGATATTATTAATCAATACGATTTAAAGAATAAAGAGAGCGTTGGAATCATGATTTTGTCAAGTCGATGTGATAGAGTATTCATAGAATAATCTAGATGGTTAATTGAATCGAGATCATGTTAACAGTTTAGATAAAAATATTTATGTATTTTTAAAAGAAACGTTAATATAGTTAGTTAAACAACAGAAAAACAATATGCTAATTTAATAAATAAATCAATCAATTTTAATTTATATCTATCTCATAATATTTCTTTATGGATATGATATTTTTGTTCGTGTGCTTCGTAGGAAGCATTGAAACCAAATATATTATTTCAATAAGGAATATAATTTCTAGTAACAATTTTGTATAAATTATTAACTGGATCATTGAAATTATCCAAATAAGTGGCCCTCATCCTTTTACTACTATCTCAAGTGATTTATTTTAAGGCAAGTCAGCATTTTCCTTATTTAACTTTAAGTATTAATAAAAAACAATGCTCTTAAATTTAAATAAACTTTTCCAGATGAATTGGCTTTAAATGTTACTATAGAAAAACCAAGAGTGGTATTTTGGTTTGTTGAACTAAAAGATGAAAGTTTGTGGAGACGATTGGGACAATTCAGGAAAACATTCCTTGGTGACCCAAGATCACCATTTATATTAATAAATACTATGAACAGAACGAAAAAGATAGTTACATTTAAAGACGAATGCAATATGATATGGGACGGATATAAATTTTTAATGTCATAGTAATTTATTCAACAGATCATGATAAACCTCTCTTCACAAATTCTCAAAACCACGGCTTGGTTTTTCAATCGGTTTTATAACAAGTTTCAATCTTGGTCCTCTCGAAAAAGATTAATAAAAATTAATTTAAAAACAAATGTTTGGAAAAGCTAGGTTATATTAATAGAAACGTTATAAAATTATCATAAGTTAGAGTAATATATAGTTTAAAGCCAGGAAAGTTTGAAGTGTATCTACTTTGTTGGAATAAAAAATATTTGACATAATATAAACGGAACAATGGTGATTTTTTTAAGGGAAAAAAACATAAACGTATGTCAAAGACGTTCCCGATGGAGCATGTTTCAAGGACCTTAATTATTTAATACCGAACATATACGGAAAACCTTTTGTAAAACATCTAAGATAGTACATCCACCATTTCCTCCATATCGTTTTGTTTCAAAAATATTTGTACCAAAGGCATTTCGTACTCCCCAATACAATTATTATTTTAACTTTCACCATTAGTACTTGGGTAAGTATATTTGCAGTTTACCAATCATTGCATTGTTTTGTAAGCTATTCAGAAAAAAAAAAGTCCTTCGAGAAACAAACTACCTTAGAGACAATTCGTAATCTTTGTGATTGGTGGCATATTTATTTTAGTAGTAACTTCCACCCATTTTTTTCTAACTTTTATGTTTGTTGCTAAGTTTAGTCGTGCTAAGTGCAAATCAGGGAATTTTTACAGTTACTTGACTACACCCAATTACTAATCTAATGACGATACTTTAGAAGAGTTGGTGGAGTCAGGCTATGGATAGCAGTATCTACCATTGATGATTCAATGATATTGTACAAGTTGGACTTTATAGATACCTCCCTCACAATTGTAATTTGGTCGTTAATATTCAGTGAAAATAATAATTTAAAAACTATACTGCGATTTAAACTGCTTTAGTATCCGCGTGGTGGTTAGGCTGGAGAGCACAGTTGCCACATAGTGGGAGTTTGCGTGTTACTACTATGCAAGCATACTCAGTGACTGTCAAGAAATCTGGCAGCGTGTACCTTTCACGGATTGGTCGAGCATGTGACAGACCTCCACTCCCCACTCCGGCTGCGCTGACCTCAATCCTAAATCAGTTTAAAAACTCAGTATAGGATATGCACGCTTGTAGGCTATTAAGGGGTCACGATGGTCTTAAAAGACAAAAATTAGGTTAAATCCCTGCAAAAGGCTGAAACGCATTGCTCTATACAAATTAGGGTACACTTCTTTTAAATTCCACACTCCTCGTTTCTAGTTATCCATAACTAGCGTATACGTTACAGAGCCAACCTGAACGTGTACACTAGATAGCATCGCTGAGGGAGCTACATGGCTACTATTGGGAAACAGCGTCGTCATTTTCTCATTTTCATGTAGTCAATTTCCCCTAAAATATACCCCCCATGCACGGTGCAAGTTTGTTGATAGATTGCTTGCTGGATCTAGCTGCTCGTTGCCGTGAGTGCAGCGTTGTTAGGTTGGCTTCAAACGAGGCTCGTCATCTGCAGACCATGCGGATAGTTTACGAGAGAGCGCAAAGAGAACGTGGACTGTCAACAAACGTGGACGTGATGATGAGTTTCTTAGATGACGATACTTTGCGGGCAGATTGTATTCGTCGAAGACAATTAGTGATGGCAATATTTTCAATAATTAATTTACCTAGGAGGCGCAGAAAATAAAGGAGACCACATGGACGTAACTATTTCTATCACTGACTGAACGTAAACACTGGCGATTTTCGTGCCTGATCACGTGACTAAGGTTTCTCTCTGATTGGCTCACTTCCCGAGCCAGCAGGAAACCAAGCACGGAAAATAGCACGGAACTATCAAGGGAAATCAGCAGGTTAGCCAGTAGTCGAGCCATCAGCATCGAGCAAGCTATCTAGCAACGAATCCTGCACCGTGTGTGGCGGGCTTAAGATAAGATTCACAACGCTGGTTAGTCGAGGTTGCCAGTATATCCTTCTTACCTCAGCACATCACCTTCCGACATAGCTGAGAGCGAGGATATTTGGCAACAGTTAACCGAGAAACCAAGAAAATAAAGCTTTTCTTAATACCTCTAGCTTTTTCAGCAATGATATTGGGTGTATTAAAAAGCTGTGTTAAAAACAAAACTATTCCAAAGATATACATTCATTCATCTTCCTCTGGCTGACGTATATTTTTTTTTTTTTTCCAGTGAGAAGCGGATAGCGTCGCGATGCCTCTAACCCAACTCAGACGCCCACGCGAGGACTGTGACGAGACGGCACCCTTCTTAATGGTCACACCTGACCGTACCTGCCTCCTGGTGGAGACCCAAATCCGTCGCCACCTCCTCGTACTCCTGCGTGACGGATATTAACAAATAAAAAACTACCCTTTTGCTTAGGTTTGACGTGGGAGATATAAAATGGAAAGTGACGAATTTCAATTTATGAATATACATTATAATATGCTATAATAAAAAGCTTAGTTTGTGTCCTTAAAATTCTTTTAAACTTTTTCTTAACTTCCCACGAATAATAACATATTTTTCAAGTTTCTATTACCGTCGGGAATATCATAGTATCTAAACTGTAAATCAAATATTAATAGATACGTGTTTACAACTTTTTTTAAAAAATAAATTGAAGAATCTGGAAGAGCTATCTTTTTAACAAAATACAAAAATGACAGCTTTGCGGGTTTTAGTTATTTTGGTGATCTTCTTGTGCCATTTGGTGGTGCTGATAACAACTCAGATTGCGTGGACGCCTATCTACGTTAATGGAAACAGTGAGTACATATTTAATATATTTTTATAAATAATATTTAGATCTAATTTTTATTTTTTAATATTGAGCCTTAACGATGTTTGTCGCGATCCAATACTGCGGACCGCTTGATGATATTTGTAATTAAATATTGTTTATATTAACACATTTTATAACTTTTATTTTCACAAATTAAGATGATACATTCAAGAAATTGCCACGATAGCACCCGCGTTTCTTCATCGTGCTCCTTCTCATAGAACACTTAGTTAGCAAGTCAAGAAAAAAACTAATCCCCCCCCCCCCCCCCCCCAGTTTTCTAGCTATACCATCAGTTTTGATCTCGAGAGCTGCTGAACTCTTGCGAGCACAAGCAAAACTACTTTTTAAAAAGAAATCAAAATAAATACAGTTTGCAAATGAAATATGTTGCTCTCTTTCTCGCACTCACACTGCGAGGTGCTTTCTTAAATAACTACTAGGGCTAGAAACAAGCAGACTAAATGTTCCTAACCCGTAGCCTGCGCACACGTGTACGGAAGTGTAAAAACAACAGTACAGTCTGACTAAATAAATTTGACACAAACTGAATATAACTACACCAGAAATCTATGCAACAAAACAGGATCATTACAAGTTTCACACTTGGAGATTTCGAAGCTATTTTGCGAAGAGGGTTGCATCTTAACTTGATGCACCTAATCATTCTAAGCAGTATCATACTTGGACGCTAAATTATTAAATATAAAGAGAGGGAATAAAAATCAGTAGCTCACCCTGCAAGGCTTCTTATTTATCTAGTAGGTAGTGGCTCTATCCCCTCCCCTAATTCAACTCTCCAAACGAGCCTATTTGAACTGCAAATTACAAAGAAAATTGGTGACCTGGTGGTCTAGGGGTAAGGTGTCAGACTTCTGTGCTGAGGATCCGGGGTTCAATCCTCGGTTCAGGCACAGATTTATCTGATTGCCAAACCCTTCCTTCACCTCTGACAAGATATGTATTAATCACAACTTGTGAATGTGAGGAATGCCAGGCCTCTACCGTGGTTCGGATTCCACGTTAAACTGTAGGTCCTCCATTTCATCTCACAATCACCCTACCATTACACACTAGTGTGAGTGCCTATAATCCGAACGGGTAGTAAGACGCGGTGCTAATAATAATACAAAGAAAACTTAGAATACAATTTTCTGTTTTTTGTTCAAGTGAATATTTGAAAATGGTCTAGTTGTAATCGATCTATACTATTCACTTGCATGTAAAGATTATTTCATTGTAAGGCAAGGGTGTGAGATGAGTTGTGGAGGGGGGAGGTTGCAAGGAGTGTTGGTACTTGAACTGCTTCTTTCTGATTGTCACCTCTTTACAAAGAATAATTTGAAAGATAGTTATTTGACTTTGAAATGCTGCCAGCAAACAGCAACCAGCACTCCCCAGCGCCCAAGTACTCAACTTGGCTCAAGGATCGCAGTGAAACTCCCGAAAGGTTGAGTGGTCTGGTGTATACATTGTCTGTGGCCTCAGGACATTTGGAAGAGCTACCCCGATCTAAGATTGACGTAATTTAATCGTAGGGTCCATCAAAAAATCACAAAGTCGCTTCTTATATGAGTCAATGTCGAGCTCATCAGTATTTTGACTACTTAATTGCGACTTTAGGTGGACTATCTCATTGGATTCACGCAAAGAACTTCAGATTCCGACAGACACCAAACTCTCACTTTACTTGAGGACGTTGCTTATATGTTACGTCACCACGGCAGGTCAAAATAGGATTTCCCACGTTGGTGAATTTACTTTTCATTCAGCGGGTTTTTAAAGATATTACGTTGAAACAAAATTAACAAATTCTTTAACAATTCTAAAAATAGTCCTAAAGTGTCAGAAAACTATTATTTTTACCTTGATATAGTTTTTTTTCTAAGTTTATCATTCTATTAATAATCTAAAACTCAACCTATTTGATTTATTCACGAAAATAACCTGTAGGAGATTTCCTTCCAGGATGTGGAATAAAAAAGTTATTGGAAGCAAATGTTGGTCTAGAATAGGAAACAATAAAAGGTTAGAATTAAAAATCACTTCAACTTTTTCAAGGTACAAATAGGAAAGTGAGTGTGTAAACTCGTCAGAGGAAGAGGTAAAGTCATATCAATAGATAAACAAGAAGCCTTGCAGGGTGAACTACTGATTATCTTCTCTCTCTCTCTCTTTCTACTTAGTAATCTAGCACCCAAGTTGGATAGTGCTTAGACTGCTTAGGTGCGTCAAGTTAAGATGCAACCTGCTTCGTAAAATAGCTTAGAAATCTACAATTAGGCAATGTCGTTAACTAGAATTTGCTTGCGTTTAATACGGCACTCGTCTCTTGTGAACTTTATTAACTTTGTATTTAATGATGTGTTCGGCATTTTGAAAATAATGAGCTAAGCACTCGTAAAAAAACAACACAAAAACCAGTCAAATCAGAGAGTGACGCCTTAGACCATGTGTCTACCAAAGAGGGGTCCATGAAATTTTATTTGAAAATAATATTATTTATCTAATTGGCTTCATTGAATGCTGACCAATAAAACGATTGCTATTTTTAAACGCTCGAAAATGGCGTGGACGTGCTTGCCCTGCAGTGACTAGCTTGTAATATCCTATTATGTCCACCATTAACGCAAATTGATTAAACAGTATTATTAATGCGGAAATACACAGGAAAATTGCTACAAAGTACATACAAACGCGAGAAAAGTAGAAGAGAAAAAATTCTCACGATATAATATATCTGTAGGCCTTCAAACTTGCCTGATGACGATTTTAAATATGAATTATTACTCCCCGAAATGTTTTAGGCCTGTGAAAAAAGCGAGTAGACAAACACGAGAACCTTCTCGATTATTTTTCAATTTGGATATACTCGCTTCGGTGGCCGCGTGGTCTAACGCGCTGCTCTCGCAGTAGACTAGACTGTCAATTACGGAAAGATCGATTTTTGAATCTCAGTTGGATGTACTGAGTTTTTTTTAAAATGGTTTTTCCACTTTCCCTTCACAAAATTCGGGTGCATTCCCTTCTAAATATAAACTGAAACTATTAGCGTAGTTAATACATAAGCGTTTAAACCGAACGGGTAGTGAATACGCGGTGCTAAAAATGATAGTAATTTACAGTTAAAATCTGAGACACAAAGTTTGTCGTCAATAGTTAATTTATAACTCTTTACGAGTCACACCATTTTTCACTGACGCAAATGATTACATAAATATGTCGAAAGAGTTCCATTAATAAAATGTTTTACGAAGACATAGTGGACAGATTAAAACTGACAATATTATTTAAATCTACTTCGAATTCTTATACACTTTTTAAATAACAAATACTATCTATTTTCTCACGTGTTACATATTTTAATAAATTTTTAAACTTTATAGACTTTTTTCTTTAACCATTTCCTCCTTTTAACTATTGACGACATAAATTATTTTTAAGATTTTAACTGTAACTATACTTATTAATACACTCCGTTTATTTTCATTGTATAATTAGTGTTTTTTTTAAATTAAATCTATTGACAAACATAAATAATTTATAACAGTGCCTCAGGATAGTACCAAAATGTGTTTGATTTTTAAATGTAGGTTTTGGAAATGGGAATTTGATTGTTATGATCTTTGGTTAACCAAGATGATCCTCTCAAATTTATGATACAGTGTGAATTATTTCATCTATTCTCTTTGGGGGAGTTTATTTTTATTAATACCCATTCGGTCTATATGATTATGTATTAATTACGCTATTGATCTAAGGAATTAGTAAAGTTATTTTATTTATAGGAAGTGTACCCGCATTTGCGTGGTGGGAGAGTGGAAAACAATTTTGTAAAAACCTCTCTCAGTACACCCGATCGAAATTCGAACCTCTTATCTCCCCGTCATCGGCAGTCTAGTCTACTGCGAGAGTAGCACGTTAGACCTTGCGGATACTGAAACGTTTCTTTTGGGGATTGTTTCTGCAAGAATGTATATTATTTTATTTCCTTTGTTATATTACGAGTTTTGAGAAAATATCTTCATTTTTAGGCATAAGGGGACGAGAATGTAAGTGTGATACAGCGTAGAAGTTTTTTTTTTTTGCAAACTAAGCCACGTGACCAAACGTTTCCTCCCCACCCGCCCCCCACCCTTCTCGACACCATTTATCAAATTCTAAAACTCCGATGCGCGATAAACGACAGCGATTCGCATTGATTTATAACGGGTTGCAATCCTGCAAGTATTTATTTTTTTATTAAATTGATATTTTTCGGGTTTTTACAGATAAAGAAGAGTAATAGCGTCCTCTAAGAGGTAATGTTTGTTGGAGTATGATTGTGTCAGATCTGTGGGTAAGTGGTTTGCAGACCTACAATCTAAACAAATGAATTATTGTATTTCAAACAAAGCGACATTAAAATTAAATGAATAACGTCCCGGACCTTTTGGTGATAACTTCATTTAGATGTGGTATTGTTTTCACAGGTATTTTTTTTCCGTGCCTTATTGATTTATCTCTATTTATCAAGCTTTTTTTTTTTCTTTACTTTCTCTTGACCCCTCGGATCTAAAAAAAAAACAAGATTTTGATAAATATAGAGGTCTCATTACTTACAACCCGAAACCGAAAAAGTTGTTTTATTGTGATACCGTCAGTCTGTATCTAAGATCAGATCCAAAACCGTTTTACCGATCCAACTAAAACTTTGTAGCTATGATTTTACTAAGGTTTCCCCCGAGGTTTTTTTAATTAGTTATCTGACCTTAATATTAAGGGCAGTTAATTGAAAGGCAAAAAAAAGGGTGGGGGGGGGGGAATATATTTTCTCCAAATACGTTCTAATGATTTTGATTAAACTTTATATACAGGTATTGATTGTTTAACCTTAAAAACATTATCA
This sequence comes from Timema podura, assembly GCA_033556935.1. Lineage (NCBI taxonomy): Eukaryota > Metazoa > Arthropoda > Insecta > Phasmatodea > Timematidae > Timema > Timema podura. The sequence continues at coordinate 17,016,339 of JAVRXN010000006.1, read as the reverse complement.
TTCAAGCTTACTTTGTGCCATGATCTTGTAAAATAATTATATTACTTAGCACCACGTCTTACTACCCGTTCAGATTATACGCACTGAGCTAATGTGTAATGGTAGGGTGATTGTGAGATGAAATGAAGGACCTATAGTTTAACGAGGAATCTGAACCACGGTGGAAGCCTGGCATTGTGATTAATACACGTCTTGTAAGAGATGAAGGAAGGGTTTGGCAATCAGATAAATCTGTGCCGGGACCAAGGATTGAACCCTGGACCCCCAGCACAGAAGTCTGACACTGTACCCCTAGACCACCAGGTCACCCTTCACATAAGTACTAATTACGCTAATGGATTAGGAGCTGGGAAGGTTGAATATAGAGGAAGTGAACGCGCATTTGCGTGGAGTTAGAGTGGAAAAAACTGTTTAAGAAAAACCAACCCCCATTTCACCCAAGCGAGATTCGAACCTTAATCTCACCGTCCTATGCAGTCTAGCTCAACACGAAACTAGCGGTTTAGCTAACTACGCCACCAATTGCTCGTAATAAAATAATCTCTAGTGGTAAATATTATAATATGGTAGTGTACCAAACATGGATGGATGGATTGGATTATGATTAGATGGGATAGGATTGGGATTGAATGGGATAATTTTGGGGATGGGATTGGACTATGATGATAATGAGATTGGGATGGAATTGGTATGAATTGTTTTGGAGTTGAACTTATATTGGATTGGATATTTAATTTATATTGGATTGGGATTAAATTGGGGATGGGATGGGGAAGTAATTGGGTTGGGATTGGGAGGGGATGGATAGGATCGGTTAACTTTTTTTACAATATGCTCTAAAAACTATTTTAATTAACTAAAATAAGTGACGTTTGAGAATATAATTTCAAACTATGAAGATACTTTGTTGACAGAGAACGTGAAAAGGCCCGCACTAAACCCCTCAAAAAAACACATATGGCCTAAAGGTAGCAGGTTGTATGTCATCTTTGGTCTATGGCATCATTCTCGCAATAAACTCGATGACTGATGGCGTAGGGCTCGGGGTTTGAATTCATTACGGGTGTACTAGGTGTGTGTTTTGATCTTAAATGACCCGCCTCGGTGGCGTAGTTGGCTAACGTGTTGAGCCAGACCATCGAGGACGGGGAGATCGAGGTTCGAATCTCGGTCGGGTGAACTGGGGGTGGTTTTTCCTAAATGTTTTTCCACTCTCCCTCCACGCAAATGCGGGTTCACTTCCTCTATTCAACCTTCCCAATTCCTAATCCATTAGTGTAATTAGTACTTAAGCGTATAACCCGAACAGGTAGTAAGACGCGGTGATAAATAATAATAAATAAATAAATATCTTAAGTGGTTTCCCACTCTCTCTCCACGTGAATTTGAGTACACTTTCTATAAATTCAACCTTACTCATCCCACTATCGTAACTAGTTTATAATATCGTTGGTATGACTGTGATTTGGGAAAGGGGAAATTTGCGCTGATCCCTCAGGTTGGCAGCCTGCTCTTCTTGTCAATAGAGTATGTGGAAAATAATGGGGAGCAAATTGGTTTATGACCGCAGCGTATCCCGTATTACTTTTACGATTAATTTTAGAAGTCATAAATGAAGGAGCAAATGAATACATTAATTACCAAAGCTTTTAAGCTTCCCCGCGAGAGCTGTGGCCAAAGCTTAGGGCAGCACATTTACTGGGAAAAGTCCCCCTTCCATCCCCCATCAACCCCCGTTTTATCGTCCCAATGTTTATTGAGGTGGTCTTTTTTAGTAATACTAGTTATCCCATTATCTAGTTATTATAACGTTGATATTCACTTCTAGAAACAGTTAAACATATTTTTATTTTCTGAAGCATGACGTTGAACATGATGGAGGTAAGGTATTTCTTAAGTGCGTCTCTTATCTGTGACGTCACGTGAGGTCAAGATAGGATTTCTCGTGTTAGTGAATTTAAGTTTTATTCAGCGAGTTTTAATGATATTACGTTGAAAAAAAAATTCTTAAATAATTCTATAAATAGTCTTACGATGTCAGAAAATTATTATTTTTACAATGAAATGTTTTTTTTATAAATGGATTTTTTATAAATCTTCTACAAGTCAGGATATTTTGTCTTGGTCACTGAATTAGTTTTTAGGAGTCCTCCTGCCAGGATGTAGATTAAAAATGTCGATGGAAGCATACGTCTATCTAAAACAGGAAACAAAAAAGATCAAATTAAAAAGTAAGTCAATGTTTTCAAGACGTGAACAGTTTAGTGAGTGTGCAAACTCGTCAGAGGAAGAGATTATGTGCTATCCACTGCTAAACAAGATACCTCTTAAGAGTCAACGGCTCGTTTTCTTCCTTCTCTTTCTATTTCATACATTGACGTCTAAGTTTGATAGTGCTTATACTGCTTAAGGTGCGTCAAGTTAAGATGCAAACCGCTTCGCAAAAAATGCTCCGAAATTTTCAAGTAGGCGCGACGTCGTTAAGGCCTCAGACTCGCGAACCAAACCTTCTTTTCTCTCTCTCTAAATTTTTTACCTACTCCAACACGCCCTTTAAAATACTTCTCCTTATTCTCACCAAATTAATTAAAATATTTGGATAATAATTAAGGTAGTCAGTGAGCGTATGTATAGAGGGGTGGTTAGGATAAAATTCTAAAATCATTTGTGTATCTCCTATACTTTTTATATTGGAGGGTAACACGATTTATTTGTCTGCTCAAAGAACCTTTCCCACAATATAGTGCTAGTAATCATTTTATCATTTTATTGCTCAATATAATATTTAAATAACTGGTTACACTATTAACAAAATACTTTTGTGATTTTCATTATAAATATAGGTGACATGGTGGTCTAGGGGGTAAGGTGTCAGACTTCTCTGCTGGGGGTCCTGGGTTAAATCCTCGCTCCTGGCACAGACTGAATCATTGAGTACGAGCTACACTACATCTTGGTTGCGGTGATCCAGTTAGTGGTAAATTCGGATGGATGGAATAGTAATGTTTAATATATTAGATGATTTTTTATAAACAAAAAATAAAAACATCATAACAAAACAAAGTAATATAATTTAATAAAGTTATCCATTTTTTATTTTTCGCCACGTAGTTAAGTTTCGCTGACAGTTAAAGAGTAAAGTTATTGTCTTTCTTCTCCTATAGCCAGAGTGACATGTTAATATTAAACTCGTACACAAGGTTTGGGGAGGATGAAAAGGGTAGGTTTAGGGGGATGAGGTGTCAAGTTTTTTTTTCCTAGGATGATTTGTAGGGGCGTAACGGGCTAACGTCATAGAGTTAAAAGGTGCTTTAGTGAAGGGGGGGATTTTCACATGTACCGAGAGAATATTTGGTGTGGGTTGGGGGAGAGGGGTTAAGGAAAGAGGGGGTGGGTGGCTGGGTGGGGGAGGGCTTGAAATATGACTAGCACTACAGGCAACAACTTAACCTTAATAAATACTCGCTTTTAAGTAAAGCAAACTATTCACTAACAGTGAATACTCATAGGGTGTCACATTTAATTTCAAATGAAAACTATCTCATATCAATACTTATAAAATAACGTTAGTAAGATAGCACAGTAATATAATTAGATGTTCTGTCTTAAGACAGGTCCATTCCTTTTGTCAGTGAATTTAGACCGCCAATGTGCCCTGTCCTCTGCCTCCTCCTTCAGCTCCCAGAAATTTCTTCTTTCCTTCAAGTCATAATATATTTTGTTACCTCTCTTCCTTGGCTCCTCTTTCCCTCAACCTTTCCTTCTATGACGTCGTGCAGAAGTCAATTCCTCGTAAGGATATTTTCGATACAGTTTCTTTTTTTTTACCGAAGAATCACTCAAGATGGTTCTTTCTCACCACTCTTCTTAGGACTTGTTCATTGTCCCTGTCTGTCCACTGATTTCTCAGGCTTCTCCCCACATCTTCTAATCTTCAGCTTTCTTTTCACCTGCTGTCCATGATTTACGTCTTCAGACTGCATTTCCCCTTTGCAATCTTTCTTTTAGGTTGCTGTCTGCTTATGATCTTTCCACTCGTTGGCATTGTTATTCCTTGAAACACCCTCTTTTGACTATTTCATTGTCTCAAAAAGTCTACCATCCACATTTCAAGTCTTCACGTATTTCTTTTCTATCTTCCTAAGCCAAATGATTTATTAAAACGTGTTACAACAAACAAGATAAGAAGCTTTGTCCAGCCCTCTGCAAATCTTTGGTTCAGGGTAGGGCTGGTGGTGCCTTATAGATTTTTTCCACCGTTGGCTATTTGATTAAAATCCATTTGAAACGACCCTATTATTGGAACTTTTACAAATTAAAGTTCATTAAGTAAAACATGATGGTCATGGATGTTAATTAGGGCTACCATTTTAAGAACTATGTCATGTTCTTATGATTACTAAAGTCTTAATATCTCTCTTTGTATTCCAAGATGAAATATAACCTATAATGTATCTTTTAATTTAAAGTTCATATTTTTCCCTGTCGAATAAATTTAGACAGAAAAACAATTAATATTATATTTAATAGTAACTTATATTCAAACATTATACCCGTCGTTATACTCACGTTATTTAAAACACAAATCACGTAATATAAGTAAAAATTATAAATAATACCCTCTAAGTACTCACTCTATTGCTTGGAATTATAGAGTCAAACAATTTGAGATAGGCTCTTATTATTATTATTATTATTATTATTATTATTATTATTATTATTATTATTATTATTATTATTTATTATTATTATTATTTAGTACCACGTCTTACTACCCTTTCGGGTTATACGCTTAAGTACTAATTACACTAATGGATTAAGAATGAGGAAGGTTGAATTTAGTGGAAATGAACCTGCTTTTGCGTGGAGGGAGAGTGGAAAACCATTTAGGAAAAACAACTCCCAGTTCACCCGACCGAGATTCGAACCTCGATCTCCCGTCCTTGATGGTCTAGCTCAACACGACTGGCGCGTTAGGAGATAGGCTATTAAATTAATACTTTTGGAGTAGCGATCGTATTTAAACGAATATCCACATCGAAAAAAAATGTACCTACATCGTTTGGCATGGGTATTAAAATTGTACCTTCCAAGTTTCGTTAAAAAATTTCTTATCGCATTTTACACTTATCGCATAGCAAAAATTCGGACAGACAAAATGAAATGCCAAATGGTCACGTTAAAATAGTATCTTTCTACGCTCGGTCAATGAAATAAATTATTTCAAGAAATATTTAACATTACACGCTCGTTCTTAAACGGCCCGTTAAATTAATTCTTGGTTTTAAATATTTAGTAATTTAAAATAAAAAGCTTTTTCTTTTGGTGTCCCTAAAAAAAAGTGTGCGCTATAAAACACTTGATTTTAATTGAGTGAAAGGTGAGAAAACATTTGACATTTATAGTGGACGAAAACAACTCTTGAAAGGAGGAAGATGGTGGAAGAACGTTGAGATTTACCTGTAAACTTAGCATTGGTCCGGCAGCCTCCGTAAGTTTGTTGCTAACAAGATATCTCCTGTAATTAACAGTCAACCGACTTTTGTTGTGGTTTAAACTAGGGCTTCTCCAGACCCCTTTAAACAAACCTCTTCCTTCCCCCCACCTCTTTTTCCCTAGTTTGGTTTGTTTTTTATGAGTGTAGGAGGGAAAGTAGTGGCCCCAAGTGGAAACTCAAAGAGTTTCAAACTCCACGGTTACGACGTTTGGCGCCATCTTGGATTATCTTTGTACACTATCTACGTTAGATCAGTGGTGGGTGACAGAAAAGTTACCATGTATCCATACGCAAAATCATATGATCTGCAAGACCAAATATTGAGCTATTTTCACTTTTGGTAGTCAAAACTTTCCCAACAAACAATTTTCTTTTTAAATTATTTTAGTCGTTTTTACATTTTTGAAACACGAACCTATTTGAAATTACCGTCCGGATGTTTCACGTTTGTGCAAGCGGTGTCTATGGTCCACTAAAAAATACTTTACGAAAGATAGATTCTAAAATGCTGCATTCTATTCATAAATTAAGATGGTGAACCTTCTGAAACAAGGGTGGTTGATAATGTCATAAAAATCGTCTTTGGCTGTGTTCACTTTTTTATTTTTTTTTCTACAAAATTAAAACTTTTAATTTTGAAATTAATATTTTGTGTTGCTCTTACTCTAAGTTGTAACTCAACATTTATTTATTTTGGTGGCCAGTTATAACAAGATACAAAGTGTGAATATAATTATTTATAATTTATTATTTCATATATTATAATTTCTCTTACTGCCACATCTACTAATAAAAATATATGTTTTTATTAATATATTCTGATACATTTGATAGTGTATTAGGATGATGCCACTGGGGAGTGGAGGAATGATGAGTTACATACCCTGTACTCACCACAAGACATTGTTGGGATAAAAAAAGTCTGGTAAATTATGTAGGCAGGACATGCAGTGCGAATGGGAGAATCTAGATGCAGCTGGGAGGATAACATTAGAATGGACCTGTAAGAGATAAAGTGTAGTGAGATAGACTGGATAGAACGTTCTCATAATAGGGATAGGGTGTAATGAGGTGGACTGGATAGAACCAGACCAATATAAATATAGGCTATAGCTAGGTGGACTGGATAGTACTAGCTCAAGATATGGATAGGGTCTAATGGGGTGGACTGGATACTAGATAGGAGTAGAGATACGATGTAATGATATAGACTGGTTAGAACTAGCCCAAGATAGAGATAGGGTGTAACGAAGGGGACTGGATAGAAATTTCTCAATATAGGGATAGGATGTAATGAGGTGGACTGGATAGTACTAGCTCAAGATAGGGATAGGTTGTAATGAGGTGGACTGGATAGAACTAGCTCAAGATAGGGATAGGGTGTAATGATATAGACTGGTTAGAACTAGCTCAAGATAGATAGGTTGTAACGAAGGGGACTTGATAGAAATTTTTCAATATAGGGATAGGATGTAATGAGGTGGAATGGATAGAACTAGCTCAAGATAGGGATAGGTGTAGATAGTTTAACATGACACAATTGACATCGGACCACTGCCTTTACTACCCCTCCAAAGGAAGTTGTGCTACCTACTTTTATTGTTGAATAAATATCCGTAGACTCCAGCTGGGTTTGAACTCAGGATAATCGTATCCTGAATTGAGAACTCTACCTTAAGACTATCAAGGTCAGACGTAGCTTGAAAAATAAGATAACAAAGAGTCATAATGTAACCCATCTGGGTAATGAGTATTATAAAATATTATAAAGTAGTATAAAATAAATTTAACTAATACCATCTGGGTAAGTCAATTACCTTTTAGGGTAAAAGTGTACATTTCACTATCGGAGCTAAAACATTTTTAAAAATATACTTATAATCATACAAGGGACCTTTTATGATGATAAAATAAACTCGGAGAACTCCAAAAACTCGTAGAACTAGTGGTAATGGCCGAACAAAAACAAACTTTTAAACCATGTAAAATCGAATGAAAAAAAAAATTGTTAGTGAAAAGAGAGGGAAAAAAAAATAGAAAGTATATTCCATTTCCCGGTTTACTTTTTATATAAAAAAAATGGTTGATTGCAGTGGATGGCCAGGAAGTAACACGTCATATATAGCATCACGTGATGTCACATCCTCTAAGCACCTCTATGCCCTAACATCCCCTCACCCCTCACCCCACGCCCCCTTTTCCTGTGCGAGATGGATTTCGATTCAATTATTTCATGTCCCCACAATATTATTTCTGTAAGGAGTGTGTCCTGAATATATAAAATTTTCTGAGCTTTTCCATTTTAGGGAAAGGGGGTGAGATGTCATATATTATCATTGGGGATTTCCATAGAAAGCGGCTCTTCCCCCCCCCCCCCCCCTTTTATGTAGCGGAGATTTTACCCTCGCATCCCCGCTTCACTCTATTATAGTAGACAGAAATTTTATATTTTTTTTCTACGATAAAAAAAAAATCGTTCAGTGAAAATATTTTAGAATTTCTTAATATAAGTTAAAAATACATTTCAAATGTTAGAAACACTTTTTGTAATTTATCACCAAGAGTATGATAAGCATTTTATTTTTTATTTGAAGTGCAATTTCTAAACCGACTGATTATATATATCAGCAGATGAGAACTTTCTATGAGCGAGAGCGAAAGGTCTTAACCGATTTTGACGGGAAAGCTAATTTCACCTACATTCCAGGGCTATTTTAGACGCTACAATTGACATGAGACCGATGGTTTTACTTCTACAAGTTGTGCTACGGATTTTTATCGCTCAGCAAAAATCCATCGAACTAAGCTGGTTTTGAACCCACGAACATTTTGTTGTGAGGCGAGCACCTTACACCAAGACCACCGACGTCGACTTATTTCCAAAAGTATGAGGAATCCGACTTCGGTGGCCGCACGGTCTAAGGCACTACTCTCGCAATATACAAACCTGTCTATGAGGGTGAGATCTGTGTTCGATCCCGATTGGATATATTAATGTTGTTTTTCCCCAAATGGTTTCACACTTTACCTCTACACAAATACTGGTACAATTCCTAAGTTCCACCTTCCTCATTCTTAACACATTTGAGTAATTAGTACTAAGGCGTACAAATCGAACGGGTAGTAATATGCTGTGCAAAAAAACCTATGATCAATATTAAACGTTTAAAAATGAATAAACCTTTTATTTTACTCTCATTTTACTTTCTCATAAATATAGTATACTGTAATAATGAACATTTTAACCTTTAGGGGTATAATGGATCAATAACTCACATTCAAAAAAGTATGTTTTACAATTCTATTGGTTTGTATATAGGCTTGGGTATAGGCCAAATTCTAATGTCGTGCCCGGTGCCGACGACTCAGAAAATTGTGAGGCTCATTTCTCATGATAGCTTTAACTTTAAAAAGCTTTAAACCACCAATTTTAAACTGTCACAAAGTGATCTACAAGGATATGTAATAAAAAATAGGGAGTCTCATTTAAAAAAATCAAATTGAACCTAATGTCAGCTTCGCAATGCCACCCAAGGTCATAGCAGCCTTACCACCTTACTTGCCCCTAGAACAGGGATTCTTAAACTGGGGTCCGTGACCAGAAGACAAACTACAAATTGTATATCAAAGCTTGGATTCAATTACAAAGCTTCCTCTTGCTTCAACAGGCAGGGTATTAATCACTTGTTGCCATCAAAACAAAAATATATATGTATTGATTGTCAAAGATGAAATGCGTGCTGTACTGTTGAAGACTGCTCCACAATTTTAACTTTTTGTTAAAGAAAAATACAACAGCACCTTTTTCATTGACTTTTTACTTTTGAACAGCTACTAAAGCTCACTTTGAAGTTACACACTTTGAATTTATTTCACATTACTTCATGAAGTTGCTATTCATTTTTGCATTAAAAGGGAAAGGGAATGATCTAAATTTACACTGCAATCAGGTAATCTATCAAATTGTGCTATAGTTACGTAAACCCCTTTTCAGATTCCAGTAAAAAAAAAAAATTTGGAAAATTTGATTTTTGGTTTAAAAAAATTTAAAACAACTTCGGGTTGAAAAAAATTGAAATTATACTAGCGTTTGAACATCTTCAAGTCATCGCATTGCTATCAAAGCCCTCATTAGTAAATGTTGACCAATAAAAAAGGTCAATATTGGTTCAAAAATGTTTGACATTTTCGTAAAAAAGTTTTGAAATTGTTTTGGCGGTTTCACATCTTCAAGTCATCGCATTGTTTTTTAAAGCCCTCATTTGTGAATTTTAACCAATGAAAAAGCTCAAATAGTTGGTCAATAAGGTTCGATACTTTCATATTAAAAAAAAATCCAACTTACAGTTTAAAATTTCAAAATTTTACTAGTTGTTGTACATCTTAAGGTCATTGAATTGTTATTAAAGTCCTCAGCTGTAAATTTTTACCAGTAAAAAAGGTTGATATTGGGTTTACAAGGGTTGACCCTATTGTAATAGAGAGATAAATAGTAAGAAAAATTTTTCTGAATGTGTATTTACGTACATTTTTATGGGAAGGGGGTCCTTGGCATTTTTCAGATTCTCATCGGGGTTCATGACTCAAAAAAGATTAATAACCACTGCCTTAGAGCCAAAAAAGACTTTTGTTTAAAACATTCTATGCAAGGTGTTGTTTTCGAAATATTTTTGTGGAAATTTTCAAATGAACACCCGGTATACATATCCGTATCATGAAAATCTTCCAGCCACTGGCTGGGTCCATATGGAACACAAGCCTCTCCACCACCTCCTTTCCTCTCGCCACCTCTCTCCCTCCACTTTGGTCCAGTCCTCTCCTCTTTCCTCCACACTCCTCCTTACTACCTTCAACCATCTGCCCCTTGTTCTTCCTCTCGCCATCTCTCTCCCTCCACCTTGGTCCAGTCCTCTCCTCTTTCCTCCACACTCCTACTTACTACCTTCAACCATCTGCCTCTTTATCTTCCTCTCGGCCTCCTACGCTCCCACCTCCATATACAACATCCTCCTGGGGATAATTTTCCCTCTCCTTTCTTCTCACATGGCCTACACCACCTTAGTCGTTCCTTCACTATCTTGTGCTGGACTGGCTTTTCCTTTACTTTACTGCCTAATATATATATATATATATTATTAATATATATATATAATATATATAATATATATGTATAATTATATATATTATTTTATAATATATATAATATATATTATATATATATTATATATATATATATATATATATATATATATTATATATTAATATATATATATAATAATTATATTATATATTATATATAATATATAATATATATGTATATTATATATTATATATAATATATTAATATATATGTATTATTATATATATATGCCTCCATACAAAATAATTTTATTTTTAAGGGATAAAGAGAACAGCACTAGCTATTTTTTTATTTGGTGAACGTCTTCAAGGTTATTTCAAGGTCAACCTTGTTTTGTTTTTTAATAAAAATCTATAATTATTTTAACAAAATGTTACACTTCTAAAAAAAATTGCCCGAAACTATTTTTTAATGACATTTAACTTTTCAAAATATTTTAAACTTGTATTTTCTATAACACTTTTTATTTAAGAAGGCTATATTACATTAGATATGTATCGACGTTAATTGACATAATTTTGATCATTTATTTAAGTAATTTTATAAATAATATTGCATTTAACGTAACATACCATAGTATATTGAACGGATTTTGAATTATTATAAAAAATATACGAGTTGAAATATCTTCAAAAATTGATGTGAAATAAAAAGGTTTCATGCAAAAGTGGTTTGTCTTTTTAAGTAGAAAAAATGCTGTTAAAAAACTATAGGTTTTCCTCTACAAAACAAGGTTTACCATGAAATAATCTCTAAGACGTCCAACAAATCAAATACTAGCTATTTTTTTCCCCACAAAAACAAAAATCTTTTGTAAGAAACATTTTTTTTTATAAAATACTTCATTTTCGGAATATTTTGATTATTTAAATGACCTACCCTTTATATGTATGTATATTACTGGATACGGCCTTCGAGTAGAAATACATTATTTTAGAGAAAAATAACTATCATTCAAGGAAGAAATTAAATACTGATAAATTATGTTTTATAAGTTCTTTTATGTAAATAGTCCAAGCCTTCTATTTATATAAATTAGATCTCTCGTATCTCCCATTAATAACAGCATATATATGTACTTTTTAATGAGTTTAAGCTAAAAAAAATATTAGCCAACCAGGCCCACCTCCCCCCCCCCCCCCCCCCACATCATTTTAAAACCACCAAGTTTTCTCTCTTAAAAAACCAAAGAAACCAATTTAACGCACAAAGAAAGTTTTTTTTTCATTTTTTATGTATTGATTTAAAGAACAAAAACTGAAATTTTTACTCTCTCTTTTAAAACTAATAAATAAATTAGGTTAAGTGATTAGGTTTATAGCTCAATTAGGGTATGGGATGGAAGGACATATTTTAGAGATTTGTTATCTGAAAACTTGTCACTAACAAATGAATAATTAATTTAACTAATTCTGAGCTTTTTTTAAAACTATTTTCAACGTTAATTTTTTTTAAACTTTTTCCTTTCCTGTAAAGTAGGTAAAATTTTTTTTATTATTCTTACTAGTTTTGATATTTTCTGGGATGAAATAAAGGTTATTTAAACTATTATAGGTGTACCTGGCACTTCTAACCAACAATATTGTCAGAGATGCCTGAAATTAAAATATATTCTCCACTCAGGTTTTAAAGCATACATATAAATATTATGTTTAAATTCATATATATATATATACTTGTAAATATGCATTATATATGTTGACCATAGAAGAACAAAGGACACATATATTTTTCATCCGATTGTGTCATATGAACTCTGATTAAGTAGGTATTTCCGAGATCTTCCTTTTGATCTGGGGGAGTTTTGTATGAAAAATAAATATTTTTATAATAATTTTGATTGTTTTTTTATGTGTCTCTGGACTTTTTTTTATATAAGGGCAAGAGACACCATTTAAATTTAATATTTTTTATCTGATCGGTTCATATGAACTTTTTATATAGGTAACTCCGAGCCCTTATTTTTACTATATAAGTTGACTATAGAATGGCCAGTGACAGCTATATAATTTATCTGATCAGTACATGTAAAATCACTATGAGTAGATAATTACAAGCCCTTTCTTTTACAATAGAGAGTTTTACACGAAAAATTGATACTTTTGGAGCTATATTGATTGATTTTTAAGTGTACCTGGCAATTTTGTAGTATTGAAGTGCCAAATACACTGTTTGAATTTTCTTTTTATTATATGATCGGATCATATAAACTTGTTTTATGTAAGTATTTCTGAGCCCTTCCTTTTACTATATAAATTGATCATAAAAGAACCACGGACAGCTATATTTTTTTATTTATATCCTTGCAGGAAGATTCCTACAAACCATTTTTGTGACTAAGCCAAATAGCCTGAGTTTTAAATGATAAATACGTTTACAAAACAACTATTTTAAGATGAAAACAATAATTTTCTGACACTGTAGGACTATTTTAAAAATTATTTAAGAATTTATGGTTTTAGAATCAACGTGATATCTTTAAAACTCGCTGAATAGAACATAAATTCATTAAAATGTAAAATCCTATCGTCACCTACCATGACGTCACAGGTAAACTACGTCCTTAATAAAAATTTGGTTAAATTAAATAACATGTTATAATAATAACAACGTAATTTATTCATTTGAAAATACGTACATTTTTGTATTGAAATACCATACTATACTATGTAATGTTCAAAGTTATATGAATGGATATAAAATAATATATTTTTAAACATTATTTTTTTTAATAAAATATTCGAATTATGATTCGTCATCAGCTACATTTAATATATTTGTTTCGACTTCACACACCCCTTCAAAATGTATAACGGTATTCAACAGATCCAGTTTATTTCGGTTATCTGATCAATTATTGGAATTAATTAGTATGGTAATTTAATGAAAATAAACACTAAAACCAACCATAATCCACCCCTCTAAGCAAATACCAATAAATCCCAAATAGGGGGGGGGGTTATTATTTTTATTTTTGTTTACATGGACATAAACAAATTTATATATTAACACACACAAAACATTCCTAAATGATTTTACACTATCCCTCCACGCAAATGCGGGTTCACTCCCACTAAATTCCACCTTCTCAATTCCTAATCTATTGGTGTAGCTAGTACTTAGTTGTATAACCCGAACGGTTAGTAAGATGCGGTGCTAGTTATAAAAATAAAGATGATAAAGCACATAATCCCATACCAGTGTTTTAATTAACTTTCTGTCTTTAAGGAACTCTATAAAGATCATGCATGACCTTCTGCAAAACGTCAGCTCACCATTCAACCCTGGTCATGAGACTATTCAATCCGATTCCTCACCTGTCAACCAACCTCTTTCAAATCCATTTCTGGAATGCCGGGCCTCCACCGTGGTTCGGTTTCCACGTTAAACTGTAGGCCCTCCATTTCAATTCACAATCACCCTACCTTTACACATTAGCATAAGTGCTTATAGCCCGAGCGGGTAGTAAGACAGGGTTATAATAAAAATAAATCAATTTCCACATTATCATCCCATCAACGCCTTGGTCTATCAAGTGCTATTGCTTCTTCAGGTTTCCCAACTAAAATGTTGTGTACACACGTGTAATCATCCATACCTCATCCTAAGTATCTTGATTATCCTCAATATGTTTGGAGATTGATTTAAACAATGAAGCATCGTATTATGTAACTATCCATTTCAGTGGCCGAATGGCTTAAGGCGTCACTCTCGTGTTGTACTAGCCTGCTGAAGACGGGGAGATCGGAGTTCGAATTCCGGTCGGGTCTCCTAACGTGCGTGGTTTTTTCCTAGATGGTTTCCCACGTTCCATTTAAGGGTATATTACTGGGTCTATTTAGCACCGCGTCCTACCACCCATTCGGGTTACACGCCTATCTACTAAATACACTAAATTTTAGGGAACAGGAAGATTCATTTGAGAGGAGGTGCACCCACATTCACGTGGAAGGAGAGTGGAAAACCGTTTAGTAAAAACCACCTGATCTAGATCGAACCCCGATCTCCCCATCTTCGAAAATCTAATCCACTACTAGAGTAGCGCCTTAGACCACGCGACCACCGAAGCGGGTTGGATTACTGTTAATTGATTTTCTCAAAATTTGAGTAATTTAATAAATTACTTTAGCGATTTGGTTCAAAATGGGTATCTCTTAAGTATTTTACGTTATAAATAATTATATATTGTGTTTGCTTTTCTTTAAAAAAAATTATTTAATAGTTGTTTATTGATACATCAATTTTGGGAAAAGTTTGAATTTTTTTAAAAATAGCTTTAACGATTGTGTTCATATTAATTTGTGTATGGAGGCTATTCTACATGCTAATATATATTTTTTGTTAATTTTTTTAAATATATTAATTTAAGGGTAGTTTAGATATGACAAGATTTAGAAAATTTCAAATATTTTGAAAATGGCCTTTAAAATTAAATACAATGTGGATAACTTTGAATAGCTTTTCATGATAAAAATAAAGTAATATTATTTTTACAAATATGTGATAAAAGGTTGGTATAAAAATTACTTAGTCTTGATTTTTTATTTTTTATTCTAATTTCAATACATTAAACGAGAATGTTTCTCCGATTGAGTTGTACAATTTATTTTGTTAATGTAGGTTAAAAACAAACCGCAGAATTGAATCTACATGTACTCGTAGTGAAATGAACAAATCGTTATTTGTATAGTTTCAAAGCAAAGTGTACAAGGCTAACGGGAACAAATGAATTTGGTACCTTCAATTTCATTATTTAATATTGCACATGAAAGCTGTATTTCTGCTGACTGTATGGTTTTGAAATGGAACACAAAAACCAGTTTTCTCTCTTTCTCTCTTACCCTATCTCGTAAGTTTGTTTTTCAATAGGATATATTATTTGTATACCTGTTTTCGGTCCCGTTGTTTTCTTATTGTCTTTTTGTCCCCGTTTGTTTATATTTATGTTTACCTCTTTGCAGAGCTGTTTTATTTTCTTATTTGATAACTTCTTATTTTTTTCCTAGAATAACCTCTTGTTCTTCTCCACACCCATCCTATCCAGGCCCCACGTTCTACTATCCATCAGAACTATCCGTATACTATGTTCCATTATCCATCAGAGATATCCATAGCATATGTTCCACTGTTTATCATAACTATCCGTATCCTACGTTCCATTATCCATCAGAGCTATTCATAGCATATGTTCCATTATCCATAAGAGCTATCCGTATCCTATTTTGCATTATTAATCGGTTCTATATATACACTATGTTCCATTATCCATCAGAGCTATCCATAGCATATGTTTTTTTTGTCCATCAGAACTATCCGTATCAAATGTTCCATTATCCATCAGAGCTATCCATAGCATATGTTCTATTATCCATCAACATTATCAGTCTCTTATGTTCCATTATCCTTCAGAGCTATCCGTATCTTACGTTCCATTATCCATTAGAACTATCCGTATCATACGTTCCATTATCCATCAGAACTATCCGTATCATACGTTCCATTATCCATCGGAGCTATCCATATCATATGTTCCACTATCCATCGGAGCTATCCGTATACTATTTTCCATTATCCATCAGATATATTCATTTACTATGTTCCATTATCATTCAGAGCTATCCATATCCTATGTTCTATTTGGCGTCAGAACTACCCATATAGTGTGTTATATTATCCGTCAGAACTATTCATATCCTGTGTTATATTATCCGTCAGAACTATTCATATCCTGTGTTTTATTATACGATAAAACTATCGGTGCCTTCATTCTAATATCTGCCAGAACTATCGGTGGCTTATGTTCATGGATATGGATGATGGAGATAGTTTTTTAGAGGAAATATACCTGTCATTAGGTATGGGGAAAGTGGTAAATAAATGTCAATAGTGGCCGTGTGATTCAAGACGTTAGACTCGCGTCCCACTCGTTAGCCATAAATGGTTAGTTTGAGGGGTTAGAATCCCGTAGGTGGGGTTTACCAATGCAAATAGAATAAAAGGTAGTGCCAGATGGAGAAAGACGCCTGATTGGCTGAGCTTGTGACGTCACTCACTATAAAAGTAAGCGTATAACATACGAAAGACAAAATAAGTTGTTAAAAATCAGGTCATACAGAGTGGAGCGTAAACAATTAGACGATCCATGCTGAAAATGTGATGGAGAACGTGATGAGGTTTATCTGACATCCGGTGGATCTTAACTGAGTTACATTATCTTCAATAAGTGATAAAGTGTAGTATGTAGTTTGTTTTTATTTAGCTAGGGAGTATTTTCTTTCCAAGCAAAGTGTTAATTTTTAGGTTACTAATTGCTTCTGCCCCACCCTGTATTTTGAAACTTTAAATAATAATTAAACCTTTAATATCCACACTGATGACAATTATTAACGTCAAAACTGTACTTTATTTAAAAAATATAACGATTGTGTTCTGGGTGACTTAATCAATAACACGAGAAAATTCCATCTAAATTGGGGCCTACCACTTGGTTTATAATTTCCCTTTTAAAAAAAAAAGATTGGTAAATTTCCTTTTTTTACCTCTTAGGTTAGTTAAATCGTTAATTAATCTTTTGTGCATAATGTACTCACTATGAAAAAAGTTATATAATTAGATATATGTAAAAAAAATCAGGCCCAAAATACACCCCCTCTCATCACGTAAGAGGAATATGGGAGTGGGGGAGGGGGGAGGAAGGGGGCCAAGGAAGATGAGAAAATAGGTAGAAGGAAAGTAGATCAGCTTCAAAGTCTTTTAAGACATAATACTATTCTGCGCGATACGAGCTTTTGATAGAAGGGATAATCGAATTCTGAGTTGTTATTTTCAGTCGGGTTTTGAACGGAAACTTTGAGACATGTTAACGTACGCGTATGTCTCTATATTTGGCACGTTTGTGTGCGTTTTGGGAAGTGGTTTCAAAACGAGAGAAGCTCTGAGTCTACTCTACTCTACTCTACTCTACTCTAGTGGATTACATAGCGACGTTTGAAGAAACCTCAAGACTCTCCAAGCTTTACTTACATTCCCTTAAGTACTTTGCCTGGATTAGCTCAGTCTCTACCTTAATGTATTAGAAACTTTCTGGGAGAGAGTGTGAGTATGTGTGTGTGTGTGTGTGTGTGTGTGTGTGGTTTTTTTTTGAGTGTGTGTGTGTGGGGGGGGGGGGAGAAAGAAGGTTAGTAAGAGGAGACGTCGAGATCGTTCCGTTTGAAACGTTTCGGTACTTTTGACGTTCCTTAAAGATACTCGCCAATCCTTGATCCTTCTAAGAAAATAGTTGTTTTAAGGTCAGTGTTTTTTTGTTGTTGTTTTTTTGCTGTTTCATAAAAATATTAAGTATTATAATCTCGAAACTATTCAACCTAGAGATTATGATGAATCATTACGTATTATGTGACCCCAACCCCCCCCCCCCCCTTTTTACCAAAATTGATGGTTTGATGTATATTTTTTCATGCTGTTTTATTAAAATAGAAAATTTTTCTATAGTGAAAATTTTCATTCTTGAGATTATGAAGAATTTTACGTACTATTTCTCTTTCTCCCCACTAAAAGAAAATATATATAACTGTGTCTAGGCCTAGATCACAAACGGATTTGATTGATTTTCTTCAAATTGTATATTCAAAAGTTATATGGATTGCTATTCCTAGGGATTTTTTTAACTATTATTTTTACCTTAGCTCTTAAATTAAGGTCGGTTTACCGATGAGTGATTTTTGGAAGTTCCAAACCTTTTAAAAATTACTTAAACGATTTTGTTGATTTAGTATCTGGGAACTATATTAAATGGTAATTAATAATTTGTTTATTTTTATAAAATATATTTATTTAAAGATAATTAAATTATGACAAATTTGAAAAAAAAAATTGACATTTACTAAAAATTCCATTAAGATTTAGTTCAAAATGTATATCTTGAAAGAAATTTTCATGATAAATAAGTTTTTACAAATAAAAATATGATTTGTTAGCGCACATAATTATGATTTTTGAAAATTTGAAACTTAAAAAAATTAACATAAAAATGTTTTATACCATTTATATTATTTAGAGTATGTATTTGGATAAACAAAATGATACGTTGGTTTTACAATGGAAAAGTTATTTTAGGGTAGTTTAATGAAAACCTATTTTTGAAATTTTTTTCCAAGCTCTAATACCATTTTTTTTTCAAATAGATAAACATATATCGTATGGCCTAAGGCTTCACTCTAGTAATGGTCTAAACTTCTAATTACTAGGAGTTGAGGGTTCGTTTCCCCGTCAAATTTATCGAAGGTGGTTTTCCCTAAATGATTTTCCAATCTCTATCCTCGCAAACGCATTTACTATTCCTCTTAATTATATTTTCCCTATCCCTAACACATAAGCGTAATGATTAAATATTTTTATATAACCGATCGGGTAAGTAATACGTGAAGCTAAAGATAAATTTTAGCACGCAAAAGTTATTTGTTATTAATTTTATTCAAGATATCTTATAAAATAAATATGAACATCTGATACCATCCTTGACAAATTAGGTATATATATATTTTTAACCTATTTTTGGCACCGCGTTTTACTGCCCGTTTGGGTAATGAGCATATGTACTAATAACGTTAATATGTTAGGGATGAGAAAGGTTGAATTTAGAGGATTTGTACCCACCTTTGGGTGGAGGGAGAGTGGAAAACCATTTAGGAAAAACCACTCTCAGTGCACCCGACCATGCTGGAACCTTGATATCCCCATAATTGTCAGTTTAATCTTTCGTGAGAGTGGCGTCTTAGACTATGCGGCCACCGAAGTGGGCTGGAAGCATAAATTTTATTCTTTAATATATCTGTAAAAGTATAACCCGAACTGTGTACACTAGACCCTCGTTAATCTGAACTAATTTAGACTGAAGATTGTTTGGACACGTGAAAATTTGGATTATGTGGGAGAATACAGAAATACGTACTTTCACGAATTTTAAATTACAGTTTAATTAGTATAGTAAAATATTTTATTTAACTGATGTATAACACATATCATATACTCTAAAAAACTGTAATTATTTTTATAGTCATAGTAAAACACATTTTATTGACTAAAACATGTGAATTTTAAGCATTTAAGGGTACAGGGAAAAGGAAAAGGGTCCAACTCTAGCTCAAATTGAGTTAGTGTGCCCATCTGTTAGACAATAATGAAACCTTTATAATGTAATTTAGCTTATGGTTCAAAGAGGTCTCTGTCATATTTAAATTGAGTTAGTGCTCCCATCTGCTAGACAATCATGAAACCTTTATAATGTAATTTAATTTATGGTTCAAAGCGGTCTCTGTCATATTTAAATTGAGTTAGTGCTCCCATCTGTTAGACAATCATGAAACCTTTATAATGTAATTTAGTTTATGGTTCAAAGAGGTCTCTGTCATATTATAAATTGAGTTAGTGCTCCCATCTGTTAGACAAATGAAACCTTTATAATGTAATTTAGTTTATGGTTCAAAGAGATCTCAGTCATATATAAATTGAGTTTGTGCCTCCATCTGTTAGATAATCATGAAACCTTTATAATTTTATTTAGCTTATGGTTCAAAGAGGTCTCTGTCATATTTAAATCGAGCTAGTGCTCCCATCTGTTGGACAATCATGAAACCTTTATAATGTAATTTAGCTTATGGTTCAATGAGATATCTATCATATTTAAATTAATTACTAAATAAAGGGTTTCCTGGGGTTTTCGTAGGGTTTGAGTTATAAAAGTTGTCCTGTAAAATATGGGTAGTGTGACTTCCGCCCTTTTTATCCTCTATTCTTCAATTTTAGTATCAGACATCACTGTTTCTTACAATTTCTCTTTTAACTTTAAACTTGTAAACCAATAAAATATATTTCATTCAACTTAACTTTTTTCTATCCGCCTCGATGGCGTAGTTAGCCTCACGTTAAGCTAGACTGCCTAAGACAGGGTTATCAAGGTTCTTATCTCGGTCGGGTGAACTGGGGTAGTTTTCCTAAATTATTTTCCACTCTCCCTCCACGCAAATATGATTCACTTCCTCTAAATTCAACCTTCCCAATTCCTACTCCCTTAGCGTAATTAGTACTTAAGAGTATAACCCAAACGGGTAGTAAGACGTGGTGCTAAATAATAATAATAATAATAATAATAATAATAATAATAATAATAATAATAATAATAATAATAATAATTTAATTTTTTCCCCCGAAAAGTGTGTTTGGATTATCCAGTATTCAGGGCTACCGGGGTTCGATTTAACGGGGTTTTACTGTATCTAAGCGGAATTTCCACACTAAGGTTCGAGTCCTGACAGATATTAAGTTTCAAAAACGACTTCCATTTATTTTCGCACGTCAACTCAAATATTTCCAGGATGACACTTTTGACACATCACATCACTGTCGATAAATAATAATAAAAAAAGTAATCGTTCTATTTTGTCAATATTGAGAGAGAAGCTATTTTTTATTTATATTAAAACCTATCTTTCTATCGCTATTCCATTATTTATATTGTCATTCTCTCTTCTGAGGGATAGCGTAACATATCGCTTAGTCAACTTTAGCTAAACTTTGTGCAAAACATGAATGCTATGCGGTAAAGAAACATTACCTATCCATTCATTGACTTTAGTTAAACATTGCATGAACCATGATACAACATTAACTATTTAATAGAAACATTACCTTATCCTCTTACCCGTATCAAGAAACGGGAGCCCAACATATCGAAAACATGTATTTATCGTCGAGTGTGTATAAAATATTGTTTACCGACCTATTCAATAGCTCATAAAAGCTTTCAAGTGTGAATAAATAAACCCTACCATCTATTTGATGAGTAAATAACTAAAGTTTATCTATAAAATATAATCTGTCACGGAAATTTGTGTAGGTAAAAAAAAAAAATCTCTTTCTTATCCACTCAGTGCAAAGTAAAAAAAAAAAAAAAAAAACTGCGATCAATCAAAAACGAGTTCTCCAGCTTCATTTTCAAGCCCACCAACCCTTGACGAGAAAATTTCTTCCTCCCTCCCCCCCCTCCATTCCTCCCGCCTTTAGTGAGTGACGTCAGCGTCTGAAATCCTTTTAGCGAAACCAGGCAAAGGCAGGCCGTTGTATACAGGATTTGGGGAGTGGGAAAGCTGTTCGAGATAGTAAGAAGGGGAAGGGGGATATATGAAAAATATTTATTTAGAAAAATTGAAGGGTGGGCGGTTTAGGGGTTTGGAGAATGAGGGCATGAAGGTAGAGTGAAAGGAGAAGGTTGATGGGGCTGTCGAGGGTAGAGTGGTGGGAATGGGTGCAGGAGAGTGGCGCAGAATAGCGGCCAGTTTGGTTACCAAAACTAGAGAGACGAGGTCTTGATACATAGAAGATATAAAGGGGCGCGGAAGGATCTATTTGACTGGCAGGGCGGTGTTAGTTTTGTGGTATTCATCGTGATCAGTCGCGCCTACCAATTCGTCCAAATATTATCTCTCAACTTTAGCCCTACTTTGGAGCGATTTGAATAGAGATTTATTTTTATCTCTTTTGGAGGTGTGAAGGGGGGAGACAGAATAAGTGTAGGGGGGGGGGAGAAGGGCTGGAACTACAATATGAGATTTTGTGGTGGTATCTTGAGAGTAAGATTGAATAGGGGAGAAAGTTCCGGCCAAATAAATGTTTGACCTTGTGGTCCAGTCAAGTTGAGGGAAAAAAAAAATAGTACGGCACATCACACAAACTTTCTCCCAATTTTATCTTAAAATAGACATTTACTAAAAACTCCTAAGATTTATGAAACGAAATAATAGGTCTATATATTGTTGTAGAAACATTACACCAAAGATTATAAATGAAATAATATACACTGTTACTCTACGGAATTAGGAGCTAGGAACTCTGTAACAGAAAAAATTGATAAAAGAGAAACATCTTTGTTCATTGAAGAGCATAATAATCAACTTTGATTTCAAAGACCTGAATTAAAAAGTATATATATTTGCCTATAGCCAAGAAATTATTAGTTCTATAAAAATATATTTCAAATAAAAGATGAATATCTCTAATAGTACTACAATTTTTACAACGATAAGTTATTTATTATTTCAAGTTTTTGTGGAGAAATTATGAAAGTTTAAAAATTTCCCCTTAATGTAAAGTACTCTAAAAGTAATTTTCACGGGAAAATAAGAACTTTCATCCTGTTTATAATGATAAACACTGTCTAGAAATCAAATTTGATCAAAATCGTTAGCAAATTTTGATAAAATAGATTCTTTATATTGCCTTTCAGTAAACTACACTTAAATTTAGGGTTGTATGTCTAATTTCAACAACCCCTCTGGGATACCTTATCAAAATCCAAGGTACCAAGTTTTAGCCCATTCGGTAAAATAGTTTCATCTCTAGTCCGAAGTACAGACAGATGGCCTTGTGAAAACCACTTTTTTGGTTTCAGGGGGTCATGAAATGTCGACATTTATTAAACTCTCTAGTTCGATTTTTTTTTACGATCATAATACTTTCTCTCAGAGGTGTTGATAGAAAGTAAAAATTAAACGAAAAAATAGCATACACTTTTTCCTTGGCTGTATATTGGCTTGGAGGAAAATTAATCATAAAAAACCAACACATCATCTTATTAATCACAATAAAAACACTTTATTTATAAATTTTAAACCATATTTTTCAATTGTTTTTAACAAATTTAAATTTTCAAACGTTATCTCTATATTTACCACTTTAAATTTGTTTTTAATATATAAAAATAGGAACGTTTTCTTATTTAACATGAAAATTCATTCCAAGAGACCTATTTTTGACTAAAATCTTTAAGGCCAATCCCAAAAAAATTTCTGATATACTAAAATTGGCTATGAGTAAACCACCATTTAGTTAAATTATTTTAGAAAAATAAACAAAAACACTATATTGATCACGTAAAATGATCCCCCAATAATAATTTTGAACTAATCGGTAGAACCATTTTCCATAAAATTTGAATTTTACAAAAATCAAACATTAGTGAACTACTATAAAAAAATCTAATATAATAATATAATTATCTATATTGTATAAAACTAACAGATACCCATTTTGAAACAAATCGTTGGACATATTTTTTAATATTTGAATAAAAAAGAGTCATCAGTAAATTACTACTATACGAATTTTACCAGAAAATAAATGGTACGGCACACCGCACAGACTTTCTCTCTCTTTCTATAAACTCGTAAGATTTCTGAACGGAATAATGTACATTGTATCATCACCACTCCACATAAGAACACGCATAAAATAATATACA
Source organism: Timema podura (assembly GCA_033556935.1). Lineage (NCBI taxonomy): Eukaryota > Metazoa > Arthropoda > Insecta > Phasmatodea > Timematidae > Timema > Timema podura. Next base: position 16,992,408 of record JAVRXN010000006.1, on the reverse strand, counting down.
ATGATATAGAATCAATGAGAAAAGAGGCGCATCTTTGTCCACCTAAGAACATTTCAAACAGTTTAATGTCTTCCACAAGGGTCAACACTTCGTTTTAAAATTTCGATTTCTGGTTAAAATTTTAACATTTTAAAAGGTGTTGCAGATCTTCAAGTCATCGCATTGATATTTAATTATTCATTTATACATTTTGACCAATAAAAAATGTAAATATTGACTATTGAGTCTAAAATGGAGATAGATCATTGCTATGCAAACATTTCTCCTAAGAGATTTAAGGAAAAATAACATACTTTTTTTAGATACTTACTTATATTTAATTACTCTATGGCATTGGAGTATTATTGCGTTAAGACTTAAGTAGTATATGTTTACAACTAAAGCTCACAAAATTGTATTAATATATTTGCAAATATCTCAGAAACTGCTGTTTTTATAAAAATATATGTCAAATAAAAGTTTTTTATTTCTAATAGTCCTACAATTTTGCAATGATAAGTTGTTTAGTTTCTCCAATAGTTGTGGAGATACGGAAATTAACGCTTCTGTAATGTACCCTAAAAATCATTTTCATAAGAAAATGAAAATAGCCAGTTTATTTATAATCTTAATCAACGCCTAGATACGAATTTTAATCAAAATCGTTTAAGCAGATTTTGAGAAAACCAAATTTTTCTCTTTTCGTCCTTCAGTAAACTACCCTTAATTTTAAGTTTTTATAGACACACAGACAGACGGCATTGCAAAGACTATTTTTTAGGGTTCGGGGGGTCATGAGACATCGACATCAATCAACATTTCAGGTTAGTTTTTTTTTTTTACGGTCGCAATACTTAAACTTTAATGTCCAAAAAGTTAAAAAAATTCATATAATTGCGTATATATTGAAAGTTATTGATTTTATAAAAATATGTTTCGGATAAAATATCTGTATTATAAATATATATACATATTTGTAATGCTAAGTAATTTCATATCTCAAATAATTTCGGAGCTATTTAAAAAAATGTTAATTTAAGCATATGACCGGAGCCCTTAAAGCCATTTTGCCGAAATATTGAGGGTAGCCATTTTGTTTGGAATATTTATTAATGTTTATAAATGAAATTTAATCAAAATCGTTAAAGCCGATTTTGAGAAAATCGACTTTTTCTCTTTTTGCCATTCAGTAAACTACCCTTAATTTTAAGTTTTAATAGACACACAGACAGACGGCATTGCAAAGACTATTTTTAAGGGTTCGGGGGGTCATGAGACGTCGACATCCATCAACATTTCAGGTTAGTTTTTCTTACGGTCGCAATACTTAAGCTTTAATGCCCAAAAAGTTAAAAATATATATATAATTGCGTATATATTGAAAATTATTGATTTTATAAAAATATGTTTCGAATAAAATATTTGTATTATAAATATATATACATATTTGTAATGCTAAGTAATTTCATATCTCAAATAGTTTCGGAGCTATTATAAAAAATGTTAATTTACGCATCAGACCGGAGCCCTTAAAACGATTTTGCCGAAATATTCAGAGTAGCCATTTTGTTTGGAATATTTATTTATGTTCATAAATGAAATTTAATCAAAATCGTTAGAGCCGATTTTGAGAAAATCGACTTTATCTCTTTTTGCCCTTTAGTAAACTACCCTTAATTTTAAGTTTTAATAGACACACAGACAGACGGCATTGCAAAGACTATTTTTAAGGTTTCGGGGGGTCATGAGACGTCGACATCCATCAACATTTCAGGTTAGTTTTTCTTACGGTCGCAATACTTAAGCTTTAATGCCCAAAAAGTTAAAAATATATATATATAATTGCGTATATATTGAAAGTTATTGATTTTATAAAAATATGTTTCGAATAAAATATTTGTATTATAAATATATATACATATTTGTAATGCTAAGTAATTTCATATCTCAAATAGTTTCGGAGCTATTATAAAAAATGTTAATTTACGCATCAGACCGGAGCCCTTAAAACGATTTTGCCGAAATATTGAGAGTAGCCATTTTGTTTGTAATATTTATCAATGTTCATAAATGAAATTTAATCAAAATCGTTAGAGCCGATTTTGAGAAAATCGACTTTTTCTCTTTTTGCCCTTCAGTAAACTACCCCTAATTTTAGGGGTAGATATCCAATTCCAAAAACCCCTCGGGGCAACCTTATGAAAACCCTAGATATCAAGTTTCAGCTCAATCGGTAAAATAGTTTAGGCTCTAGTTGGAGGTACAGACCGACAGACAGACAGACAGACGGAAATTCAAAAACCACTTTTTCGGATTCAGGAAGTCATGAAACGTCAAAATTCATCAAAATCTCGAGTTCGATTTTTTTGACGATCACAATACTTTCTCTACCTGTAAGATAGAGAGAAAGTAAAAACATGTACACAATTTTATTTGTCAAATCTAACAATCTTAATAAATATATTTAAAAAAATCGTTAGAACCACTTTAAATATACTTTTAATTTTAGAAAATCACTTCTATTAATTAACCTTCTACGATTTTTTATACAAAAATTAAGTATAATATGTTATTTTGTAAGTTCAAACGTTTCCAAAATATAAATTTCAACAAAGTTGTTAAAGTGATTTTTGAAATAATGGGAATTCCAAAAAAACAAATTTCACATTAGGTATCCATACAAATGTTTTTATTGACTTTCCTAAACTATTTATATCTAAATAATTACAATTTTCTGACTGTATTGCTGTCGTTACATTATTTATCTATCGCTCAATTTCCTGTAAAAGCCTAGTTATCATGTGCTGAGTGAAAATTTTAGTTTGGGGGATTTTCAAAATCGTAAGTTAATGACTTACTATTAAACCCTAAGGAATAAGAACGTTATTATTTTATACATTAGTGGTGGAACGTTATCTGTGTAAAGGAGGAGGGAAGGACAAGTAAATTAAATTAGGGACATTTTACTACATCTTCTCCAGCTAATGTTAGAAAATTGGGTGCTTTTAAAAGCTATTTATAATGGTCTCTTAGCTTGGAGGATTTTTAAAAGATGTACTTTTTTTTTAACATTCATTTGGAATAATGCCCCCACAATATATTTTAAAAATTTAATTTTACTATAATTTATTTGAAGAAAACCCTCACCCAGATTTTAATTATAGAATGCTCTTTAAGTTATGATCCTCGCCTGGTTTTTGTATAATTAGATGCCTTTAGAAGTTTTTGAAAGGGGTTTCCCCAAACATATATATATAAACAAATATATATACAGTATATACATACATATACTACATAAATACCTATTCACGCAATTCTCTTACGAGATAGGCAAGAAACTGTGCATGCAGCTCAAAAAACAACTACTCCGTACTTAATCCATCCTCACTAACTTTCCCCACACTTCTCTATCCTTGCATACTTCCTTAGCTTCAACAACATCCATACATCGAGTCATACATGGTATTTTATTCTTAAAACCATCAATGTTTCTCTTTTTCACACATTCGCCTACAACATTTAGCCACGTCTTACATTGACTACCCCTTCCATTTCATCCACACACACTCTACCTTCATATATTTGCCCAATCGCTCGATCCACACTCATCCTCTCAACATGCCCAAAACAAGAGACCTATTGGAATCCCTTTCAAACCGCAATCCTTCATCACCCATTCATTACTGACTCTGTCCATACGAGTTTTTCCACACACATTTGTTAGATATCTCATTCACACCACATTCACCTTGGACTTGTGTTTCTCTTGACAAACCTACGCTTCACATCCATAGAACAATGTTGGCGGTAACTCACTTTTATATACTGCCATCTTTGCCTCTTTCGATACAACTTCATTGTTTGTAATAATCCACATACATCCATCACATTTAAAAAAAAATTAAATGCTTTTAAAAGCTAATTTGAGTGGTCCTAACTCTGATTTTTTTTAAAAATATGATATGCATATAGAAGCTATTTATAGTGGTTCCCCACGGGTATTTCTTTTAAAAATCGGATGCCCTTTAGAGGCCATTTATAGTGATATTCACCTGATTATTTAAAAATATATAGTGCCCTTAAAACCTATTTGTAATAGTCCTTCCCTGGTATTTTTAAAAAAATGAATGTATCTATAAGTTATATGGCCATCTTTAAGCTTTAGATTAAAAACTTCAGAAAATTTTGGTTGGGGTAGGGGGTTGACATTTAATTCCAAGCCATTTTTCAGCTTCATATTAAAAACTCCGGATAATTTTAGGGGGTTTTTGAATCCCATGAAGCCCCTACATCTGCCAATATAAGTTATAATATATATCAAATTATATTTAACTTATTTTCCCACATTAGTGCTATATAATTTCCAATATCAGTTTTCAGACATCAGTTAGGAAATGTTTGCAAAACGGAACTTGGCAAGAATTTCAAAAGAAAGTGTCTGCACTATTTAATCGAGTGGTAAACAAATTGAGACCGTTAGAACCATCGTATTCCGACATCATATCTAAGTCTATAGAGTGTCGCCCTTGGGAGCTAAGGGCCTCAGGTTTGATTCCTAGCATGGCCAATAAATGTATAGTTGGAAAAAATTAGTTTGCCCTTTCACAGTGCTAAATTAATGGCTGGGGGCTAGATGTTGTGTCTATTATTTATTTAAGATAGTTAATAAGTTATTTCTCATATATTCAGTCGGTTAAGAAAGTGCACGTTAAATACCTCAGGTAATAATAATAATAATAATAATAATAATAATAATAATAATAATAATAATAATAATAATAATAATTATAGTAGTAGTAATAATAATAGTAGTAGTAGTAATAATAATAGTAGTAGTAGTAATAATAATAGTAGTAGTAGTAATAATAATAGTAATAATAATAATAGTAATAATAATAATAGTAATAATAATAATAATAGTAATAATAATAATAATAATAATAATCAAATAGCCAAAGCTATTATTTTGCTTTTAGTGAGGATTACTCCATCTAGATATATTCTGAAAATTGAAAAATGACTCCTGAACATGGGAATCGAACCCACTCCATCTAGATATATTCTGAAAATTGAAAAATTACACCTGGACATGGGAATCGAACCCAGCCAGAGTTCGCGATTTCGATTCCCATGTCCAGGTGTCATTTTTAAATGTTCAGAATAATAATAATAATAGTTACAATCATCATGTAAATTAATTGTGTTAATAAGTTTCCTTGCGTGCTTATTAAGTCATTAAGGCTGTCCTCCGCAGATAAGATTTTCAATGATGATAAGCAAAAGTATCCTTAGAAAATAAAGCTTTTCTTATTTTATTTTTTTGCTCACAATATTTCAGCCTCTTCCCCCTCCTTCAAAAAAAAAAAAAAAAGCATGAAATTGAGAACCATGTCGTTGGCGTCGTGTAATGACGTGGTTATTTCTTGACATATTTCAGACGGGGGGGGGGGGGATGAGGGCTGGAAAAAAAGGGGGGAGTGGAGTAGGGTGTCCTACTCCCCCTAGCTCAAGGCTTAATCGCCTCTCATTTTTCTTCCCACGATGGTGCTTATTTTCTTTTCTTCTTCTTCTTGGCCCTGTCCTGGTTTCGTTAACCTCGTCCTCTTATCACTCACTTCTTTTCACCTAGCTCTCGAACCTTACAAAAAGATTATTTTTTTTCCCCCCTTGTTGTACATCTTCTGGACATGTCCCTTGCGGTCCTCTTCTGGTAGCTCGTTCTTTTTTAGGATGTCATCTCCTTTCTCAGCCGATGATATTTATCCCCTCCTTCCTTTGGAACACATTCCACGTTTGGCCCGATTCCCCCAACATCGGCGTGCTATCTTGTTCTTTGGATATGACCTCTTTTTCTTACCTTTCACTCTTTATTCATCTTTATAAAAAAAAACGTATTCGATGATCTCGGTAATCTTGGGGTAAACTTCTCGCCTCAGGACCCGATGTTTTTGGGTTCAAACCCAGATGGGGTGACGGATTATTCTTGAGCTATAAAACTCTCTATCAAAACTTCCTTCGGAGGGGAAGTATAAAGTCTTCGTTCCCATTGTCGATTATGGCTCATAAAATATCCCTGGGAGGTATGTGAAAATATTTTCCCAACAAAACTGGTAGGGCCCTTCCACGCTCACTCGTAGAAATTCAAGTGTGGGATGGCAGAGAGGAATCAACACACTTCCTTAATTCCCCCTAGTGCACGGGATTTCTACCAGATGGTGTAGGTGGCAATAACCAGTTGAAGGTCTCAGTGCATGACCGGCTCCGGGTGGATAAAACTCACAGACAACTTTCTGGTTGATGATTTAAAAAGAAGAAGAAAAAAAATAATAAGACCAAACTTTTGTTTAGTGTGAACCTCTGAATTTCTGGGAAAAGGTAAGAGGGTTTATAAAAAGAATTAGCCTCTATTTACATTATTAGTTATTTTCTAGATTAATTTGTAATTATTTGTTTTCCCTTAGGGTGTGTACATAATTGCCATAACATTTTTTTTTTAAAGTTTATTGGCTCTTGATAATTTGAAAGCAAAATTAATTTAGAAAGTTAAAAAAATATCAATAATATTTTAGCAATTAAAATGAAACTTAATAAAAAGGTTTTTTGAAATCTCAAAAATGTTCCTGGTACTCCCAACATATTTAACGTTAGCGATGATTCTAAACACATTTTCTTTCTAGAATTCAAATCTTAATTCTATCTACAAATTTTGAATATTAGAAAACCTGGTAAGCAGGGTCAATTTTATTACATCTATAATTCCGTAAAAATTTGAATATTGTGTCGAAATTTGAAGGATGGTGGGAAACGGATTCAAACCCCTGGGCGCCAGAGTCAATTTAAAAAAAAAGTTATAGTTGTCTAAAATGAAAAAAAAAAAACAGGTGCCACTAAGGTTAGGTTAGGCTAAGTTAATTCACCTTTACTTTGTTTATTTGACGTAAAATTATTATTTTTCGTGGTTTTATTGTGTCATACAAAATTTCCAAAATTTTATAATATCAAGTAGGCTAGTCTTACTTTATAAATATACACATATTTAGTTTCCTCTGTTATTTTTTTTAAACCACTTCAAAAAGGAATATTTAGTAAACAAAATCATTACTTTTCAACACTGGTACCAAGTTGTCTTTACGCCCAGTTTTACCAGCGCCCAGTTGTCTTGGCGCCCAGTCTTAACAGCACCCAGTTCGCAAGTACCCATTTGGCCACGCCTAGATGGTGGCGCCCAGTTATCCTAGACTGGGTGATAAATGGCTCATTTTACAAATCACAAACTCAGGGACTTTCTTACTTATGGTATTTCATTCTCTGAAAGCTTTGAAGGGCTATTGAATTTCTCTACATCCTTACTAATGTGCTCTAGTATAATCTTTTCTACTTTTATCTCTGTCTTCTCTAGTACTCTCTGCTAGTTCGCTGTTCATTTTTTACCAAAAAATAACCTATTATTTGATGTTATAAAAAAATTTATGTTTGCAATATCTTTTATGGTTGATTGGCTAAGAAGCACCTCTAAGCTTTCCACTTTAGAAAATAAGACGTCTTGTGAAGAAATTTAACTCTTATTATTCTAAATGAGCAAAAAAAACTAATTTCTGCCTAAAAAGTGCTTTGCTGTAAAAACTTGAAAAATACTGCCCTTTACTTGCCTTTGCTACACGTCCGCTTAAAATTCTCACAGCTGGAAGAAAAACCTTTTTAAAAAAATTGAAAAATTACGTTTTGCCAGAAAAAACAATATTCATGCTGAAATTTTATTCTATAATTTGAGTAGCACCTTGTATTACCTCTCTTTGTTTTATCATCTCACAGTATTTCTCTACTTTTCATATCCACACTTCCGTTCCCCTTCATCCAAGAAGTTTCTTCATATTGCTTCCCCTCACCCCCTCAACGCTTTGTCCACCCACTCATCCATCATCGTGATGTCAGATTCAATTTCATGCGTCACATAACACCCCCTTCCACCTTTTCACAACGCCCCCCCCACCCCCTTTTTCCGTTGACAAGAAAGGTCCCGGAGCTTTGATTTCAAGCTCGACCTAGCAAAGAGTACCTCCCATACATTTAGGAGAGGTGCGGGGCATACCTGACGCTGACTCCGGAAAAGCTTTTGGTCCTCATTTTTCGTCTTTTTCCCCCCCATGAATTAGTTTGCCAACCCCTATTTATAAGTCTAATCCATTCCCCTTAAGATGGGAGCTTAGGGGACGTGAGCTTAATTCAGTGTATTTTTTTTTGTCACTAATTCCAAGACACTCATTAAAGATATTCAACAACTATTGGTGTCACCGCGTGAAGAAAATTAAACTCTTTGTTTCTACCGAAGAAATATTTTTTTTATTTTGACAAAAAAAAGTTTTGCTATAAAAACCCTTGAAAAATCACTTACCTTTTTTGCCTCCCCTGCGTTCCACATTAATAAATATAGGTCTAGTTTAAAATCGGTTACGTGACGTTTGATTACACAAAACTCACATGGCCAATTAATTTGAATCGGTGGCTACACGGAATTAATGTCTGCCTCATCTTTATGATTTTCCAAGAAGATGGATATTTCGGGGTTTGAATACAGGTCGGTTGTACTGCGGGTGTTTTATTTTTTCCAAAACGAAGTCTCCAATCATCATGCACGTGAATTCTGGTACATTTCCTTTAAATATGAACTGCAATTTTGACAGTCACTATCCCAACGATATAAGTCCTGAAGCAAAATAACAAAAAATAATAACACAGACAAAAATGAATGTTTCATAGGATAGGAGAAATATAAAACAAGGGAAAAAATACAACTAAATTCATCATTTGCATAAAAATATCTACCTTACTCTTCCATTCCAAATTCAAACTCTTCCACCCCCCCCCCCCAAAAAAAAATGTTCCAAATGTCCTTGCAGACTACAAATGAGAAAAAGTTTTTGGGTAATTGGAAGTCAGCAAGCGGATGTATATTTTTTTTAAATATATGTTCGTAGTACGTCCGTTGATTGTGTATACATACAGAAGTGACAAGCTTATAGAATAAAACTGATGAATTTTAATCAATAACGAGAATATTTCCACTAGAATCGTTAGGGTTTCCCAGCCTTAGTAAATGTTATCTATGACTTTAATTAAACTTCCCCTTATCTTTTTTCCTCCCCCGCCATAGTACAGTTGGCCTTGAAGGATTGGATGAGTATTAGATTGTATGACACGCTTATAACCCTTCATACCATCATACCAGTGTGTTCTAATGGTGAGTAATGGAACTGAGTTTTAAATTTCAATCAGCCGTAGTGTGTTATTCAACTAAACACTTTATTAATCTTTTTATTTGAAATATTTAACGTGGACTTTATGAACCTACCCATTATATCATTGCACGAGAAATTCCCTGAGTGAGAGTGAAAGGGCCTTCCAATTTTGACGGGAAAGGTATTTTCATATACCTTGCAGAGCTATCTTACATGCTTTAACTGACATGGAACCGATGGTTTTACTTTCCCTTCGAAGGAAATTGTGCTACGGATATTTATCGCTCGAGAAAAATCCGTTGACCCTGGCAGGGTTTAAACCCATGATCATAGAGTTCTGAGGAGAGAACTTTACCCCAAGACCACCAAGATCAACACTAATTACTTTTTAACAAGGATTTTAAGTGAAACAGAGAGATAATTAGTGCAAAGATAGAATCTATATGCCCTAAGAAAAACGTGGAATTTGATTACTTTATTAACAAGAGTTGAAAATAAAAAAGTAACAAAAATATTTGACATTTTAAACCATCTATATAGTCATAATAAAAAGTATTGTTATTATTATTAATTTATATAGTTTTTATTTCTATTGAAATCTAAAAAAAATTTAAGATTTTTGAAAAAAAAAAAAGAAATTGATTTTTACAGAAACACTGCAGCAAATATCGTAAATTAAATAATATACACTGTTACATAAATATTGATTAAAGAATATTACATCTGTACATCAAAGAGCATAGCAATCAACATCATTTTCAGATTTAATAAAAAATTATATTTATATTTGCGTAAAGCTTAGAAACACTAGTTTTATAAAATATATTTCAAATAAATTATTTTTTTATCTGCAATAACTTAACAATGATAAGCTATTTCGTATCTAAAATAATTGCTGAAATATAATCAAAATTGAAAATTTCGGTCAACGTACTGGGAAAATAAAAACTGTCACTGGTTTTTTAATTTTAAAAAAGAAAAGAGTGGATGCAAAATTTAATCAAAATCGTTGGAATGAATTCCGAGAAAATTGGTTTTTTTCTCTTGCTAATCTTCTCTTAACGTTAGGGTTATACACCTGATTCCAAAAATTTATCTGGGGAACGTTTAATAAAGCCTTAGATATTAAATTATAGCATGATCGGTAAAATAGTAGTTTCAGCTCTTAGTCCAAGGTACTGAAGGATGGACCAACAGCATCTCAAATACCACTTTTTCTGTTTAGTAGGGTCATGAAACTTTGACATTTATCGAAATCTCGAGTTTAACTTTTTTTTTGACGATCACAATAATTATCTCTCCGAATAGTCGAGAAAAAGTAAAAAACTATATAAAATGTATCCAATTGTGGAGGTAAAATCCAAATTTTATTTTCTAATGTGAATGAAGTCAATATTCTAAGATATATCTACATATTAATAAATAAATTAACATATTATCCTAACAAAAATAATTGTTTAATATATCTATTTCTTGAAGCAAAAAACTAAATTACACAAGCTTTTAAAAAATTTCAAGAGTTTAAATTATAGTCGAATTCTTTTCACATTACACGGATAACACTCATTAGAAATATTAGTGGTATTTCGCCTTCCAAACGTCACTTAATATATCAGTAAAAAGCGAAATTAAATTAATTTTGACTCCACACATTATGTACTAGAAAAATATTTATTATATTTGTACTTTGCTGAGGGTCCGGGGTTCAATCCACGGTACCAGCACGGATTTATCTGATTGTCAAACTCTTCCTTCACCTCTGACAAGACCTGTATTAAGCACAACTTGTGAATGTGTGGAATGCCAGGCCTCTACCATGGTTTGGATCCCACGTTAAACTGTAGGTCCTCCATTTCATTAGCTAAGTACGTATAGCCCGAATGGGTAGTAAGACGAGGTGCTAATAGTAATAGTAATAATTTTATTTGTAATAAGATTTTTTTAGCAACGCATCTTACTGACCGTTCGGTTCTACGATTATATACTAAATAAGCTAGTTGTTTTAGTGATTATTAAAGATATATTTATAGAAAGTGTACCCACATTTGTGTGGAGGCAAAGTGCAAACCCATTTTGGGGAAAAAACACCCTCACTACACCAGACCGAGGCTCAAAGCTCAATTTCCCGATCATCATAGTCTAGTCTACTGTGAGAGTAGCGCGTTAGACCATGCGGCCACCGAAGTGAGTGGGAGGTACAATTCTACGAAGAGGTCAGTGATACCACTCCCTGGAGCTAAGCGCCCAAAGTTCTTATTACCTGGGTTTCTCCAGAAAAGGGTTGTCTTGAAAAATGTCAGAAATAGTGAATATTTTTTGTACAAGCTAAACCAGATATAATTCTGACCTACAAGTAATATAGTCTTAAAATATTTACGCAATAATAATATGAATGTAAAATGCAAAGTACGTATTGCTTTTTTATATATATTAGGAATATAGAGTTAAATAATTTTAGTCGAAAAATGATTTTTTACTCTCATAATTAAGGAAATATGACCTAAAAAACTGTTTAAAATATTCACATATATGCAGAGTAAATTGTGTGTATTTGGAAACAGGTCAGCATAAAAAATGTTTATAATTCATTAAGCATTAAATTAAAGGTGAAACTAAAAATGTGTTATGTCATAAACAACCTAACCCCAATTTTAATTAATGTATTATAACAAAATATGTTAAATCCTGCTTCTATTTATATCTTTTATTATTCTATTTAAACTTATTTTTCCCTTATGTTCATGTTTTTTTTTTTTTTTTTTGTGATTCATTACTTGTTAAATGGTGGATCTATTCCAACTCGTAAATTATATATGCATTTTTTTTTTTTTATGTTTTGATGGGACGGTAGCGTGGCGTCTGATTAGAGACCGTAACGGCTAAAGCCAGACTAACGCTTTTTCCTTTGAATTATTCAGCACGAAACGTGGTCGGTGGATGTTATTTGTACGATGGCAATACACTGGCGCCACTCTATTATAGTCCGCGGTAGTACATCAACGTTCTCCGACAAAGGTCAAAGGTGTATTCTCCAGTTGGTTGGGGAGACGTTAGGGGAGAAAGCTACGTATGGAATCCAGAGCGCCGTTTACTTGAGTATATATACGGGATGGTCCAGAAAATCTACAATTTTGAACTACAGAATTTAGAAATTAGGGATGAATTTTTATTTTATTTTATTTTGTTCTAGCACTGCTACTTACTACTTGTCCATGCTATACACATACACACCAAATAACTCAAACATGTATAGGGGTGAAAAAGGTTGGATTTAGAAGAAATTTACTGGCGTTCGCGTGGAAAGAGAGTTGAAATCAATTTTATGACATTATTACCTCAAATTTTCGTTGTTTGGTTTTTTTTTAAAATAGATCAACATATAACATTTAATAACAAAAAATACGTATAATGTCGCTACAAATCTACAATTGTCGTGAGCACTTCTCACCCAACCAGTTCTGCGGTACGTACCGACATCACCTCGTGTCGCAGACCAAACCTTCCTAATCCCAAAAACCATTAGGGTTAATTAGTACATAAAGTATAACCAGAACGGGTAGTAAGACGCAGTGCTTAAAAAAAATACATATTTAATAAAACTCTTACTTATTTTGTTTCGTCGTTTTGCTAAGAAGAGATATTATTATAATCCATTAAATAATTAAATAAAAAGTATTATACTTACTCTTGTATCTTCTAATAACTTACCACGAAAATAAATTTGTTTTTTTAGAAAAAAGGTACCCTACAAAATATTAGTTTAAAATAAAACGTTTTAATTTTGTTAATAGATGCTCATAAAAACAACCGCACACCGTTTGAATGACGTCATCAAAGCCCTTCGTTGCTTCTGGTTCTTTATATTAATTTCAGAAGCTTTCGTTTGTAAAGCATTTAAAAGGGAACCACAAATGCCGCTTCCAAACAAAAAAAAAATCCATCCAAACGGTTATATTAATTAAGTTCGTTTTAAAATAATGAAAAACTGTTAAGAGAAAATCTTATTAAAAAAAATTGTTGTAAATTCTTTGACTGCCAAAAGTGACAGTAACTCTAGCACATGGTATATCATATCAAATGGTTTGGCGTATGGATACATGAGAGAAGATGTGGTATCTTTTTGCTATCTGACACCACCACTGCAGTCGCGAAACGACTTTAGCTCAAGTTTAACAACGTTTCTCGTGGAATGCTTCACTTCTAAGATCAAAGTAAATGGTTAGAGGAGATTTATTATTATTATTATTATTATTAATATTATTATTATTATTATTATTATTATTATTAGCACCATGTCTTACTACCCGTTCGGGTTATACGCACTTACGCCAATGTGCAATGGTAGGGTGATTGTGAGATGAAAGGGAGAACCTACAGTTTAACGTATAATCCGAACTACGGTGGAGGCCTGGCATTCCACACATTCACAAGTTGTGAATAATACACGTCTTGTCAGAGGCGAAGGAAAGGGTTTGGCAATCAGATAAATCTGTGCCGGACCGAGGATTGAACCCCGGATCCTCAGCACAGAAGTCTTGACACCTTACCCCTAGACCACCAGGTCACCCTAGAAGAGACATAGATTTAAACGACGTCGCCTGCTCTGAGATTTCGATGTTATTTTGCGAAGCGGGCTGCCTTCTTAACCTGACGCACCTAAGCAGTCTAAGCACTATCACACTTAGACACTAATATACTAAATAGAAAGCGATAGAAGAAAATGAGTAGTTTACCCTGCAAGACCTCTCTTTTTTTTAATCTACTGATAGCACTTTAACTCTTCCTCTGACAATTCTGCTCTTTGCACCTTGAAAACATTTACTTGGTTTTTAAAATTACCCTTGTCTTTTTTCTCGGTTCTAGATAGATATTTGCTACCACGGAATATTTTTTAATCCACATCCTGGCAGGAAGACTGCTACCAACCATTTCCATAGCCAAGTCAAATAGCCCAAGTTGTAGATGATTTATATAAAGTTGTAAAAAAAACCATAAGTTCTTAACTAATTCTAAAAATAGTCCTACAATGTCACACAAATATTATTATTTTTATCTGCCAAAAAAGCAATCCCACCCTGGCACAAAATTTACCTCGAGCCACCCCCTGAATTCACGTTAGAAATACTGTGGCATGCGTGAATAAACCTTGAAGTAGACAGTGCTCTTAAGATAACGTCTAGCATGTTTGAACAATTTTAAACGTTATTTAACTAATCACTCGGTGACCTGGTGGTCTAGGGGGTAAGGTGTCAGACTTCTATGCTGAGGGTCCGGGGTTCAATACTCGGTCCCGACACAGATTTATCTGAATACCAAACCCCTTCCTTCACCTCTGACAAGACGTGTATTAATCACAACTTGTGAATGTGAGGATTGCCAGGCCTCCACCGTGGTTCGGATCCCACGTTAAACTGTAGGTCCTCCATTTCATCTCACAATCGCCCTACCATTTAACATTAGCGTAAGAGCGTATAACTCGAACGGGTAGTAAGACGTGGTGCTAATAATAATAACTAATCACTCTGCTATATAAGTATAAAATAAAACTAGGGGTAATAAACCAAAGGGTATTAAGGACCTCGAATAATGGTTCCATTACCCCCAAACAATATGTTTTAATCGAAAAGTTGAAACCTTTGATAGTTTAAGAATGAGGTTTACTTGCAAATAACATTGAAATGACCTTCAAATTTAAAGGCAACTTGTAAATGGTGGTTAGGTAGTTTCTGCCTTGAAAGGTCTCAGACACCCTAGGTTTGTGGACAACTGAAAAGAAAGAGAGTAAATGAGTTGGGTGGAGATGTTGAACTTTGGCATTGTGCTACAGCTTATTAGTTTCGCGGAAATACCTGAAATATATTTCCTTTTCTTGAAGATAGTAATTCTACCTACTTGTCAACTTCCAGTAAAAGAAAAGAGTAATACTTATTTTAGATATTCATTCATTTAAATTTCTCCAAATATAATCCATATTTAAAATAATGTAATGACAATAGGTAGGTATCAAAAAAAAATGGCGTGGTTACGGAACCAGTGATGCATTTATTCATTAAAGTATTGAATTTAATGTAAAAACATGAATAATACATTTTTATTTGATACATTTTGCTATGCATTTATATAACTTCCAAAACTAACCACAAACACACATGTTTGTTTAGAAAGTACAAATAATTCTAAACGCACTATTAAAGTAGCATATTACTTATAATTAATTAATTAAAAATATATATTTCTTTTTTGTTTAATATTTCAAGTGACAGGTTCACTTTGACATGTTTATATTCCAGTTTGATACTTTACCAAAAGTAAAATTCCGCTAAAATTGAATGAACAACCGTATTTTTGTGTTTTTCTTCCAAATTTGTACTCAATAGTTCGAACCTTTATGAACTCAAAATATCCATAAAATCTAATGGTTACATTTTAATATTCATTGCACACAATCTTTTTTTAACAAACAGTTTGCTCCTATAAATTAGTAGCTTTTTCCTATGAACGCCTAAACATAGCAAAAATAGCCGTTAACACTTGAATTGTAACCACTATTGAATTGATGAACCAAATTTAGTTTAGACAAGAGACACCTTTGATTTGATCAAAATAATTGATCATATTGGACCAAAAACAGCCTGTTTGGTCGAGTCACTTTAAATGTACCATATGTATATAATTTATACTCCGATCAATAGGCATGTGGACTAAATATCGGGTTCTGGTTTTCTGGTGACAGTGAGGTCAAGGTTCGAATTCCAGATAGGTGCATTGAGAGTGTTTCCAAAATTGTTTCCCACTTTCCCTCCACGCAAATGTAAGTACATTTAATTTAAATTTCACCTTTATCTCCAGCTACTCAACTAGCTATATTAAATTCGGATAACCTGAGGGGTGTTATCTAGGTGTTAATACACTTTAAAATGTACATAACATTTTATTAAAATTTTTGTTTAGCACAAGGTCTTACTACCCGCCCGGTTTATATACATTATGTACTAATTACGCTAGTGTGTTAGTTATGAGGAAGGTTGAATATGGATGAAGTGACCAGCATTTGCGCTAAGGGAAAGTTGGAAACTACTTGAGAAAATACACCCTCAATATAACCATTCAGGGATTCGAGCCCCATTCTCTCCGTCATTGGCAC
This sequence comes from Timema podura, assembly GCA_033556935.1. Lineage (NCBI taxonomy): Eukaryota > Metazoa > Arthropoda > Insecta > Phasmatodea > Timematidae > Timema > Timema podura. The sequence continues at coordinate 16,976,049 of JAVRXN010000006.1, read as the reverse complement.
TCTAGTATATTGTTACCTTTAGACCTTTCGATGACCGAATTGGATTAGGGTAGTTTGAGTGCATTGTATCAGGGATGAGGTAAAGGTTTATGGAAATATAACAGTAAAATTTGCAGGATGATAATTATTCCCAGCGCAACTGGCTAGGTTTTGAACCTTGACCTCTTTGTTAACGCTGACCAATTCAAACCAAGACTGATGTATTAGACCTCACGGGGATAATATTTACTGTGTTGTTTTTAATTTCAAATTCAGGCTTTTAGCATAGGTACGAGTACAATCTATTGTGGTTGTGTCTTGACTTGTAAAGTTGAACGTTCTAGAACCTTTAAGTCATTGATTAACATTATGGCCTAATACGAAAAATAATATTGTGTGTTATGATTATTTTATATTTATTTTATAATTTCAGGATTAAAATAACAATTTTAAACATAATCCAGTCTATTTTACATTGTATTATTTCACCATCCCTTGCCACTCACATTATTTTTGCGACCAAAATTAACAAATATTGTATTATAAACTATCATTAGTATTATTTAATAAGTATTGATAATATCTATTAAAATTGACAGCTATAGGTCACGTGAGCTGACGGATGCATACATCTATTAATTTTTATAGTGCCTTCTTATGAAAACTTGACTCTAGTATCCAATGATTTTTGAAGGAATGACATCTAGAAGGCTTTTTTTTTATTACTACATACCACTATATAGTAGAATTATTGATAGGATTGTCTCAAACAATAATTCATACAAAACTTGGTGGAACGCTTTAGTTTACATTGAGAATTTCATACTACAACCGAAACCTCTAAGAAATTAAACCTTTTTTTAATGTTATGTTGTATATTAATATAAATTGAGAAGATTTGGACCCTACATTTTTTAAACTTTGGCCACCATTTTCATTAGAGTATATGACTTTTCCGGCTAAAATATTAGCATATATAATATTATAAATTAAGAATAAATAATTATTGTTGTTCATTGTTTTATCTGAGGTTGAATCAGATATATTTTTGACTGATTTCATATTAATTACGATCATTGATGTATTATTTTCCGAGTCCATGTATTGATTGGTTTAAAAACAAATGTGAATGGTTATTACTATTAATCATAGTAACTAAAAATTCTCTTGGATTATATAAGATTCGATAAAATGTAATATAATATAATTCACATTATGGATCATACACCGGTTACGAAATACCTCAGACTTGGAACATACACTGTACACAGTCAAAGTATACTAATGATCAGGAGGACAAAGGTGTCTGTTCCATCTTGCCTGAGCTATAGCTCAGAGGTACAGCAATCTTTTCACCCTAGGAGTGAGTGGTGGTAACTGACATCTAGCAGAAGTTTTATTTTTGTGCAAACATTGATTGAAAGTCCCTCATATTAATTAACCTATGTGTAAATATTTATTATTTGCTTAATAATTGATGATAAAGTAGTTTTATCAAACGCTTCCAATTAATACTTCCCTTGGAATTACTGAATTAAAAAACTACTGCTAGCTGCCATTTACCACTCTTCCTATGTTGAGTCGACTGTATCAGGAATGTCAGTACTCGAATCCTAGTTTGATTTAGCAAGTGTGGGTATCTGACATTGTATCCCACAAACTCTCCCTCCTTCCAAATGCTAGTACCCTTCCTTTAAATGCTACCTTTCCTAAATTATAACCACGCCATTTGTGAAAGAAACAGATATAAATAAATTTTATTTCATAAATGGATCTCTACCAAAATGTGGGTACACTTCCTCAAATAATAACCATCCTCATCCTTGACCCAACAGAGTAATTAGTACATATGTGTACAACCTAAACGGGTAGTCATACCCGGTGTTAATAAATAAAATAAATATAAAGAGTATTTGGGTGAGTATCATATGATAAGGAAATAGGTAAAAACTATGTTGCCTAAGCAACTTAAATAAAAAACACAAATTTTATGTGATATTATTAAATTTTAAAGTCTAATATGTTCAAATTTACTTTAAGATAGTTTAATTTTTTTAAATAACGACATTTGAGTTGTTTTTTTAAAATGGAAATATCCAAATATCAAGGAATTACTAGATGGCATAGATTAGAATGCTAGGTATTTTAAAATGTTCTATAAACCTGTAGAATTGTTGCATGTGTTTCCACTCCTAGGAAGAAATATGACTTGGTTTGACCCTCAATATAGTTCAGTTAGGGCAGATATCATTTACAAACAATGCATATTACTACCCTTTCGGAATACCCGCACATGTACACTAATAGAATAGGGATGAGAAAGATAAAATTTAGAGAAAGTTTACTTGCATTCTTGTAGAGGAAGAGTGGGAAATCATTTATGACTAGTTACATCAGTACAACCACTGGGATTCAAAACCCATCCTCTCTGTCACCGGCAAGCCAGCAAAGAGGATACTGACACTTTTTACCACGCGATAAGTGGTGTGAATTGTAAGGGCCATTCTTAATTGTTGTTAATTTTCTTAAAAATTATTTGCTTGTGTATTTTCTCTAATCTTCCCTCCTCTACGGACATTATCTTTTGAATATCTCGACACTTTTTAAAATTCAAACCTCTCTGCTTTTTTTTTTTTTTTTTTTTGTGATCAGAAGGATGGTTTCTTCCATTCTTTTTCACCATTTTGAAAAAAAAAATCGCAACAAATTATATTATTATTATTATTATTATTATTATTATTATTATTATTATTATTATTATTACTTACTACCCGTTCAGGTTATATGCACTTACACTGATGTGTAATAGTAGGGTGATTGTGATATGAAATGGAGGACCTACAGTTTAACGTGGAATCCGAACCACGGTGGAGACCTGGCATTCCTCACATTCACAAGTTGTGATTAATACACGTCTTGTCAGAGGTGAAGGAAGGGTTTGGCAATCAGATAAATCTGTGCCGGGACCAAGGATTGAACCCCAGACCCTCAGCACAGAAGTCTGACACCTTACACCTAGTCCACCAGGTCTCCATTCCAACCAATACAGCACTAGCACCTGACAAACTTTGTGTCGGTGCTGGCTTGTTAGAAACTTTTCAGGTCTTAAAAGAGTATTGAAAGATAACCGAGCCCTCCCCCTTCTACCCTTCTGTAACCAACTAAGCGTACTTAATGGGGTTTTGACAAGAAAAGAATGGAGGTAAAGTGACCTATCTCCAATGTAATATTAAATCGAAAAGGCATGAAAATGGTATTTTTGGGTTTATTCAGTTTTTTCACATATAAACACCCAATTATAATTGTACTGTTGCAAGCGTAAACTAGTTGCGATAATAAATGCCTAGTTAAAAATTTTAATTTTTTTCTCAATTAATAGTTTGAAGCTCAAACACATTTATTCATTTATATCTAATTTTTTATCTAATTATTCCATGGTTTTATTAAAATTTGAGTCTGGCATTATCGTTTTGCATATTGATACCTTAAATTTGACACAATCAATATTTTATTATCATTCATGATAGTTGAGATATCATCAGAATAAGAATAACCTTTGGGTAAATGGGTGAAATGCAGGTTGCGGGCTGCCCCTTCAACTGTAAAGCTCCTTCTTAATTTGAATATGTTTATTCAAGTTTTTGATACAGATGTAACGTTTTGTGGTCCTTTTAAAACCATATTTGTTTTGGAACAAAGAATTATCGTGGGTATTGTGGGCAGAGATTTAATGAAGAGTGGTAAATTAAACTTTTTTTATAGAACACAAATTACACATAGTAATAATAATAAGTAAGTAAAGATCAATATGTTATGGTAGACCACTCGGTGGTTAGACGGTTTAAGCTCCAAGCCGTCACTATCGCAATAGATTAAAATGCCGTTGGCGGGGATAAAGGAGTTTGAACTCCAGTCGGACGTACTAGAGTTTTTTTCTACTAATTATTTTACCCTCTACCTCCACGCTACTGTGGCTACACTTCTTATAAATGAAATATTATTTGTCCTTAAAACATTTAGTGTAACAAATACATATTCGTATAACCCTAACTGATTACGTGGTTATATTTCCCAATCGCTATCGAAACAATTTGTATGGTTTAAATATAGTTTTTTAAAAAAATATTACTACACGGGAATTGAACCTGGATCACATTGGTATTTTTCAGGCATACTTATTTTCATTTATAATTCATTTGAGGTATATAACGTTCACTTTTTGAACCAACTAGTTATATCAGCTTATGAATATTTCTATGAGCGAGAGTGAAAGGTATCACCAATTTTGCCGGGAAAGGTATTTACACATATACCTCCCAGGTTTTTTTCATATGCCACGATTGACATGGGACCGACGGCTTTATTTCCCCACCGAAGGAAGTTGTGCTACAGATTTTTATCGTTCAAGAAAAATCCGTTGATCTCTGCTGGGTTTGAACCCATGAACGTCGAATACTGAGGCGAGCACTTTACCCCAAGACTACAGAGGTAGACTAAACCCTACTTCGACCGAAAATCATCTCAACGAATTGAATTAACATTCAATTGATATTTTTTTAATGTTACACCCATACTAGGGGTCACGAGGATAAAATTATTAATTATAGTCTTTTTTGGTTTACTGGTGAAGGGGAGTATTCGGGTTTGAATCCCAGATGGGCTTATTAAGTCATGTTAGCTAGAGGTAGGTAAAAAGTTTTAGAATTTGTAAAAGTGAGGTTATATATTTACAAAGAGAGGCATTTAAGCCGAGACACCAGTATATTCTGAAAATAAAGCATTTTAGAAAAAAAAAATCTTTCTAACAAATCTTTTTTGGTTTTTGAGGGATAAAGAGAGCAGCTATATATATTTTTGATTTGGTGGAGGTCTACAAAAGTTATTTCAGGGTCAATTTTAATTTTGATAAATTAAAACCTATAATGATTTTAGCGGCATTTTATTCTACAATAAAAAAAAACCTGGGAAAAAACTTTTTTTTATTGGACACCAATTTATTATGATATTTTATCTTGTATTTTCTTATAACAATTTTTACTTAGTAAATTTTTTATCGCATTATGTTATTCTTGATTATGTTAAATGAAATTTATTTATAAAATCCATTTAATAAAAACTGTTTAAAACAATTACCCTTAACATCAATACACTTTTAGTGTATTATAAAGTACTTGAATAAAAATATATATAAGTTAAAATATCTTCAAAAATGAATGTCAAAAAGTGTATCAGAACAAAGTTGTTGTTTTTTGTATAGAATAAACTGGTATACTTTATTCCGAAATTTTAGTGCGCCCTACTTTAATGTCTGCTGACAGGTATAATTTATTCCGCAATTTTAGTGCGCCCTACTCGAATATCTACTGACAGGTATACTTTATTCCGCAATTCGATTGTACTCGGAAAAGATATCGTGTCCTCAGTAATGGCGAGAATGAACTATCACGTAGAATGTAACTCTACAAGATATAATCAGCAAACGTTAATAGCTAGTCATTGTTTCTTTCTAGGTCAGTTTAGTCCGATGTCAATCATGATGTATTTTTTTACCTTTTGTTTATCCCCCAACAAAAAAAAAGTTATTATAAGTTTCTGTCCCTCCCCATGTTTGTCTGTCTGTCTGTCTGTCTGTCTGTCTCTCTGTTTGTATATCTGTCTGCCTGTCTGTTTGTACCTGAGTCTAGAGCCAAAACTGTTATATAGATTTCGTTCTAACCATATATTTAGATATGATTCTACTCCAGCCCTCAAATTAAGAGCAGTTCACAGATTAGTGATTTTCTAAAATTCTAAAATTTCCACAAGTGACTTCAACGATTCCATTTTTTTTTTAATGTATTGATGTAATACATTACTGGGGTTTTATTTGCCTCTTTCTATTTTGAACGTGGGTGCTAATCCTCTAAAACGGCCCTCCACATACCTAACCTCTTCATCTACATACTTGTCACTACTAGACTGTGCATGTAGCACCACCGCGACTAAATAGGACTCTTCCAATATATCGTGTGTTTTTTTCTGAGATTATGACGTGATTTGAATCAATATACCTCCGTCTACTTGTTATTACTAGACTGCGCATCCATAGACTCATTGACTCTAGACTGTGTATAATTGATCGTAATGTCAATCTAAAGATTGTTTTGTTTTGTGGCTTTAGTTATATTTGTTTTTTTAGTATTTTAACACCGCGTCTCATTACCTATTTGAGATATACGCTTATTTAATACCCTAGTGTGTTAGTAAGGAGGAAGGCTGAGCTTACAGGAGTTGTACAGGTATATAAAGGAAGGTAGAGGGGCAATCCGTTCAGTAAAATCACCCTCAATACACCTGAAAGGGATTATATCCCCAATCTCCCCATCCTTGTCAGTCCAGTCTATTGCGAAATCGACGTCCTAAGAGTCGTAGACCATTCCCTGTTAAATTTGTATATCTGATGCGTAGTCTAGTAAAAGTGCGTCTATAGTGTTAATCTCTTGGAATGAAGTGTAAAGTGACACTAGAATGTTATCCATACATTTTCGTCATGTTTATGTCAGTTTTCGAAAATAATTGGGACAGCCTGTATATACGAATTATTTGCATGTTCGTTTGGACATTTAAGGAATCTGTTTTGGTATGCCCTAGACTTTTATGCCGTTGGGGGAGAGGGGGGGAATTGTAGGCCTACATAATAATGTGAAGGTTTGATAGACGTGGTATAATGGCGGCTAGTGGTTGGAAAAAGATCTCTCTACGGAATATGTAACCAGAGATGTGTATATATATATTTTTAATGCATTTATTTTTTCGTGATGTGAATAACAATGAGTCTTTTTAGTTGAAGAATATTGCCTGGGGGTTTGGAGAGTTAGTGGTTGGGGGGGGGGGGGTAAAGTGGGGTTAAATATTTTAATTTAATTTTTATTATCCATGTGAGATTTAACCACACTTTACTCTACCTCTTACCTAACACGTAAATAAATTATTTAATTTTCTGTGTTTTTATCTAATCTGTTAGTGTTACAGATATATAAACATGTAAAAAAAAATTAACATACGCAAAATGTAAAGTAATTAACCTGCAAACAAATTTAAAGTATACGTTTGTTTTAGTTAAGTTTAATGGCTCACTGAACTATTTTAATTAAGGAGTAGGTATTTCTAGTACATAAAACTCGCGTTAAATACGGCCGCCTCGGTCAGCGAGATAGTATCAATCGTTTTAAGGCCACAAATAATTTTTTCTCATTTTGAGATAATTAGAGGTAAAGTTAGATCCATATAGAAAACTCACCGATTTTTCTGATATTTTAAAAATAATTAGGTGCCTACATAAAGGATCAACTTAACTTATGCGTTGGTTAAAATTAGAAAATATTAAAAACTTAGAGTTAAGAATTTATTTTGACAACTATTAGTATTATTTGATGATTTACACCATTTGTGCTCAGAAAAATCTATGGAATTGGCTAATTAAATAAATCAAAAGCTGTTTATATATGCGAGGTAGTTTTTTTGTTGTGAATTAGAGATAAAAATACTCATTTAAGTTAAATTAAAATTTCCCTAACTTGACACGCATCACATGACCGTTGTCAATCCCATCACTTTGAAAGTATAAACAAATTTATCTTTCATAGTAATATTGTAGTAGCGTCAGTAAATATTTATCATTACTAACGCTAAACAAGAAGTAAGTGTGGTCATTATAGCTTCAAAATCTGAGCCAGACCATCTAAATGCCAGAGCTAATCACGACTTACACCACTTGTTCTGTCAACAAACGCGTCGGTGTGTTGACAAGCTCAAATATGTAGTGTAATCTAGCTGCAAATATATCAACTATGACTTACATTACTTTGCCAGTTGATAGAATGAATAATTCTTCACATGCTTAGATAGCTAACTCAATTATAAAAAAAGTGACTTACACCACTTGTATTCTCAGAGGCTCATATAATGGTCTGTGTCGTTTTCTTAAACTTCATCTTTATTATGTCTAAGCTTACACACCCTCTTGTACTTTACCTACAACCACTCTTTGACATGTCAATAAGAAATAGGGGAAAGAAAACAACGAAACTTATATCAAGGCGGATAGGAAAGCTCGCTGCGGTTTCTCAAATATCTTAAAGGTGTCTGTTGTTAACCTAAAAAAAATGACTGTATTTGTTAGAGGAAGGCTGAATCTAGGATCTCTTTTTCCTCGAGCCTAGTCTCATAGCTCCGTGAATATGGTTAAAAAAATCGTTGAAAATGAGCTAATATCACATTTTCACTTTTTTTTTCCATTAATAGATATAAAAAATAGGGTTGTTAAAGAACAAAAACACTTATTTAGATCCTTCGACTTTATTTTTGTGGTAACAATTTTTTGGAATAATGTATCGTATAACTAAATATTGAGCTAGAGCTGAACGTCTGAGCGGCAAACTCTCACTTACCGAAGCGGGCCCCCTTAAGGGGGCCGCCTTGGTACGTGAGAAAGTATCATTCGTGTTAGACCTCATGTCTTAAAATGAAAATGCTCTGTGCTGTTATCTTGAACTACAGCGTCTGTCTCTCTCTAATCTTATCCTCTTCACACTTACCCTGCCACCCCATGTCAGAAGAAGAGAAGCAAAGAAATGGAAAACTATTTCAAGGTCAAGAGGAATAATGCGCGTGGCTGATCGCCTCCCCACTCACTACACAGTCCAGCTGTCCGCCTGTGTTTATCTTGTGATATTTTGCTAACTTGAGATTCTCGTGAAGGGTTCACAAACAAGCACAATCCTCTATTGATGGTTTAACTTGTCTTGAAACCTTATAATACGAACGGGTAGTAGGACGCGATGCTAAAAAAAAATTGTCTTGAAGAACACACACTTTTATACATGTCACTTTTTTTAGGAAAATGTGAATATTAACTATACAATAATTAATCACGTGTAGACTAAATTTCTATCTTACCCTTACTTAGTTGATAGCAGGGCGTCGGAACCGAGGAGTATAAGGAGCTCTAACACACGGCCCTATACCCCCAACCCGTCTTAGATTTATTCTATCTGTGTAAATACTTATAAATATGGAAGATGTAAAAAAAAAAAAAAGCCTTCAACTAGCTTCTAAAAGCATTCACTTTTTTTGTGTGCTAAAAATCGGGAATAATCCTCCCCCCTTCCGACCTCATCGTTGTTAATCAAACCAAAGAGGTTTTTCCTTTTAGAACTGCGTCTTACAACCCGTTCGGATTACACGCTTATGTAATAATTACTCTAATGGGTGACCATGCGGCCACCGAAGCGGGTCAAATTAGTTAACTTTTACTGTCAACTAAAATGAGATAGACTACATATTGTTATATCACCTACACTGTTTACGCCTACACAAAGCTAGAGTTTACATAAATAATAGGTTAAATGGTCATGTGTAACCTATTTTCAACAATTAATTCATTTTAATTTCAGGTGCCTATTCAGGCTATCAGTAATTTCCACTGATTATTCTAGCTGATAGGGGAAGAGGAAGGAAAGTTTTGATGAAATGTACCCGTATTTGTTTAGAGAGAGGGCTACGGATAAACTACCCTTAGTAAACCTGGCCGAGAATCAAACCCCAACCTCCTTGTCACTGGCAATCTTGTTTAGCTTGATCCTTACGTTTTAAATAATTAAATCAAGTAAGAACTTATTAAAAACAATAAGAAATAAACAATATTATTAATGTTGAAACACATTGACTGTTTCATATAATACACACACACACACACACACACACACACACACACACAGAGTGGCGGATCCAGAAAAAAATGACAGGGGGGCACCATGATAATTTATTATTATTATTATTATTATTATTATTATTATTATTATTATTATTATATTGCTACCTTACATCCTTTTAAAAATCTCGTATCTGTATGTGAAAATTAATATTTAAACAAGATTTACAAAGCTATGTTGGATAAAAGCCTTTTGAGTCCAATGATAAATGCTGATAAATAATTATTTATCTTTAAGAGTTTGATTTAAGTTTTCGAGTGTGTTTTCTATCAACCATGTTTAGAACCTCTTCAGGATATATTTCAATACTTTTATTTAGACTAGGCAATGAGCCTGGCCAAATTATAGAGTCTTCCCTGACCTATTGTTCTCTAGATTTATTTCCTCAAATTGCATATTACGAAGGGACGTAAATGTTTTTGGAGATCTCCTAGAAAATAATTGTTCAACGTCAATCCAACATTTTATAGATAGTTTACATCCTTGAAAAAAAGAACGAGTTTAAAGTGGGATAGAGATTATTGTTAACTATACGTTGTGTGAAGTAGTACATTGTGCCCCCAAAGGCTTAGTTGTGCAAAAAAGATAATTTTAAGGGCAGATAGTGACAAAACAGTAACCGTAATGAGATTACAAAAGGAGGAGTTAGGGCAGTGATTCCTAACCAGGGTTCCGCGAGAATCTCCAACCTTTGTTTTTATTAATCTGACAATATTTTTTGGACAGTGTGGAGATATATAAATATAGCTCATGTACCCGAGGAAGATGAAGAGAATAGTGCCGATAGTAATATTAAAAGTGAGGTTGGTAAGAATAGTGATAACCCAAGTTCAAGTACCGGAGGACAGTAATTAGTAATAGTAAATAGAAATAGGCAATAAATAATCCTGAAATATTTTATTCAAAAGTATAAATTTATTATTATTATTATTATTATTATTATTATTATTATTATTATTATTATTATTATTATTATTACTCGTATTTAACAACCCTAATGATCTATATGTCTATTTTATAATTTACCCTTGTCGTACCTAATGTGTGTTTCCCCGAGATTTTATGAAATATTTTAAGAGTTCTTCTAAAGAAAAAAGGTTGGGAATCACTGGGTTAGGGTCGCTTTCCCACGCAGGAGGCCAAAATATTATTAATATTGGATGCCTTATCAAGCTATTTAGCGTTCAACTTGGTTTATTTTAGGGGAGACTTCAATTAAATCTATAATATATACGGATAATATAGATATATCGAGGTGAGTGCTCATAGAAATAAGAATATATAATAAGAGGGCAGGGAGAGGGGTGTTGGGTGAGGGGGGTATTGTGTTTTTTTAGAGACCAAAAACAATTATAATGTATTACTTCATCAACAAAGTGGGGGTAGTTAGAGATCTTTACTTTAGTTTACTATTGGTTAGAGAGTAAACAAGACAGTGTTAAATTATTTTCCAAATTAAAACAAAATCGTAGTGAAAGATAACTCCAAATAGTTTCTGAAAGCATCCAATTTCCAAAAGTATGTCGGTGGAAGCACACTTCAAATATATTCTAGAGCAGGGGAGCACACAGAAATTATTCTAAAGGAGGATCCAAAGTATAGAAGTTACAAGTCAATAATCAATTAAATCCATTATTACTAAACAAAATACTTAACGCTTTACAGACTAGACAGCGTTAAATCCAGTTGGGCATGTTCCACACTCAGGCATGGATTCAAGGGGGTGGGACTAAGGAGCTATAATCCCCCCTTTTTGAGATATTTTTCAAAAATTAAATTGACGGATTGAAGGGTGCTGTGTTCCTCTGCAGACATACGTCCAATGTGTTCGAAACAACACATGTTTCACCCCGTTTACTCCGAACCCTGGCTTTCCCGCACACTACCCTCCTATCTCACCACTCCTTTGTGTAGTAAAGAGCGTGTTATTTACTATTGACTTATTTTCATATTTTAACTAAAATACAGTCACTTGAGTTAGGCATCTTTATTTTTAACAGTTCATTTTTATATTAATTTAAAAATTATACTCACAAACTAAATGTAAATTCTACAGTGAATATACCTAGAAATTAAAGCTGGCAATCAAATCGAAGGTAACATATATTTATAACCCATATAAGTTTAATCAGAAACAATTAGGTACAAAATATAATTAAAGGGCACCATTTTGAACCTTAGAATTACAAATTTTTCTCCAGGGGTGAAAAGCCCCAAGGGCACGGACCACCATTTTATTGGTTCCTAAAGGTGACCTGGTGGTCTAGGGGTAAGGTGTCAGACTTCTGTGCTGAGGGTCCGGGGTTCAATCCTTGGACCCGGCACAGATTTATCTGATTGCCAAACCCTTCCTTCACCTCTGACAAGACGTGTATTATTCACAACTTGTGAATGTGAGGAATGCCAGGCTTCCACCGTGGTTCGGATCCCACGTTAAACTGTAGGTCCTCCATTTCATCTCACAATCACCCTACCACTACACATTAGCTAAGTGCGTATAACCCTAACGGGTAGTAAGACGCGGTGTTTATGATCTATTGGTTCCTAAAGGTATTTCTTTTGTGGTGTAGGCACGCCCCCCCACCCCCCTCATGACATATCATGGATGCACCACTGCTCACACTGTATCAAGACATTGGGTTATTTTCAACCACTGCTTTAAGGTGATTTAACATTGCTAAATCGTCCCTTTGTATTTAATATTTTATTTATCCTTCATGTTCTCCATGGGGGGCTGGGACCCACTGGACCTCCTTTGTGTGTACGCCCCTGTTCTAGAGGAATATTATTTTTAAAATTTTCTGGGAAAGGGTCACTCCAAATATATTCCAGATACAAATCATTTTAAAAAATCCATCTGACAACTCCAAATTTATTCTAAAAGCATCCTATTTTCAAAAATGTCCAGGTGAGGATTATTTCAAATAGCATTTAAAGATTTACTTTTTTTTTTAAATTAGAGAAGACCACTTTAAATAGTTTCTAGAGACATCTATTTTTATTTTTCAATTAAAGGCGAGGACCACTCCAGATGGCTTCTAGAAGCATTTAAGTTAAAAAAAAATTTTGTAGAAGACTTCTCCAAATAGCATTAAAATAATCTGAATTTCTAAATTTGGGGAGGACATCTCCAAATAACTTTTAGGGACATCCAAGTTTCCAACATTTATTGCGAAAAGGGGCAGAGTAAGGGAGAGGTGAAGGGGGGAAGGCAACTTCTCAAAAAACTTATTTTTCGTTTGCCACCGCCGCCTCCCCCTTCCACCCTTCTACACAAATAACGTTCCGCCACCAGTGGTAGCAACCAATCCGTGCAACTGGTACAAAATTATGGTGCACCCCTGAACATTTTTTTTTTTAATTTACCTACTACTGTCAACAGGAGAATTTACGGCCAAGAGGTTTACAAGGGCGAAAGTTGAGAAATAGAATTTTATAGCTAAATTTTCATAAATAAGTCTTAGACTTTAATTTTTTTTAATACAGTAGTGATGAGTTTTTATTTAACTAGATATATATTTGCTATTCATAAAAATAGAGCCTAAAAAGACTTTTCTAAAATCTTACTGTGGACAGGGGTGGACTAAGGTGCAAAAGAAACAAGCGGACACTTGGGGCACCAGTGGCTGCCATGGGTGGAATTTCGTAGCTTGAAATAACTATAGCAAATACTATTTTGATTATAGTACTTATATTTATATAAAATATATTATGTGACTGTATATACAAATACATCATTGGATGCAATTCTTGTATTGTAAATTCTACGTAACCCTTTAGGGTGAAGGTTATCTAATGTACCTAATACTATTTCTTTGTTATGGTAAGCAATTAATTATAACTAATGTCAAAACTTTATAGTTCGTTTCATAACTATTCATATAGCCATTTTCCAGTGTAATGGATGGTATGGTATTGTTTACAACTTGATTAAATTATTGCAGACTTCAACAAAGACCCCAGGATTGATTTCATCATCGCCACGATGCTTGAAGGGTGGGCGGGATGAGGGGTGGCAGAATTATTCTTCGCTTGTGACAATACATTTAGTCTGCCCCTGGCTATAGATATTTCCTTCACCATAATCACCATGGTTTATGATAGTAGGCTGATAGTATTGATATAAGAAACCCATTATTAGAAATATATTAGGCCTAACAATTAGCACAGAAAAGTCAACAACCCCAAGAACTCCTCCCCCCCCCCCCCCCCACCACCACACTAAGACCACACAAACATAGATATTATATATTAGTGGTTCCCATCCTTTTCCAGTTCACAGACCCCCTCAAGCCAATGATAATTCATCGCGGCCCTCTAACCTCCCCAGCCATACATGGTGAGATAAAAACACTTACACATTTATGGTACTCTACGTAACCAATTATATATATAAATATTGTCGAACTGGAAAAAAGAGATTTTTGAGAAAATTGTGAATACCATATATTTTTATATGATGTGAAAATTCAAATAAAAGAAAATTTAAAAATACTAGGGCTTATATTTGTTTCGCGGGCCCCCACAGGTGCCTTCGCAGATCCCTAGGGACCTGCGAACCCAGGTTGGGAACTTCTATCACATTCAATCTCCGAGTGTGGTACATTTAGTAGACTTATGTCAAATATAACGTGTGGAGATTATTACTAAATTGGACAAGCGGCCAGGATATTATGAATCATGAAAATGAAATAAATACCGTATGTATGATAGTAGCTATGTAGCTATGTTCACACAAAACTATTTGCTCCCGAAAATTTATAATGGATAACCTATTAATTTAGTTTTCCTACCCCAGACAAAGCTGAATAATCTCCAAATTTATTGGTTCCATAGCTTTGTCTTCAAGTTGGGTTGAATCCAACGTTGTGGACATTTCAATGGGAGTGGGCTGAGAAAGGTTTACTCTGTCCCGACAATCAGCTTTGTCCTCTCTGCCTGAAAGAGAGAAAAACACCTTGTCTGAAAAAAAATAATTATTTAATTTATTGTTATCGATTATTAGTTTTTTATGGCCTACTGTAGGTATATCATGACAAAACACGGTCTAATTTGAGTTAACCGTTTCTTATAGAACATTTGTGTTCACTATTATTATTATTATTATTATTATTAAAATAAATTTTATATATATATACTTTGTTCTATCAAATAAATGTTTCCACGGCTTTCTTTCTGTTTTTTTGCGGCGAGCACAAATTCGTAATTTTGTTTTTTCCCCTCTACGTTTGTCTTCTTTACGTGTCACGTAATCCATTTAAAAAATAAACAAGAATATGTATCACAAGCAACTAAATAAAAAATATATAATTGAAAGTATTTCAAACTTAATATAAAACTAATTAATTACTGTGCCAAACATTGTTTGGGTCTTAATTATATTAAATGAGCAGACTATATTTTTTAACTCATCAATGATTAAATATGACGGGATTTCTGGAAGTCAGCACGGAAACTTCTCGCCTACCGAGGCGGCCCCCTTAATATTGAAAAAGCAAATTCACACTTACTCATAAATTAAATATATTGCTCAATTTTTTTTATATTGTAGAGCTGATTTTGGAACTTTTTCAGTTGAGACAACCAATCAGGCACTAAACATTGTAATAATTGCTTTAGAGTTAACCTTCACGTATCAGAACTGAATTAATATTTATTAAAATTAAATGTTATCTTGGGTGTAATAAAAATTTTGTTTTAATATATAGTTATACATATTTTAAGAAATTAAATTGTCCATTATCACTTTGTTAGTAATTAGTATACGTACAGTAAATATATACTTTTCCCTCTTATTTATCTTTATGTAATGTTTTTTTACAGTACAAGGAATGACCAAATAAATAAATAAATGTTTTATCCAAGCAACAGAATTCAAATTATGGTTCTTTACTTCACAGGACTAGCTTTATGAAACTTCCGGACGGGATTTTAACCCCGTCCTCCTGAATATAGGAGCAACACGGTAAAATGAAACTAACACCCAACCGTTGAACAGTGAACTAGATCCTGTTTTTTAATAATCAATCAGTATGTACTTACTTTGCTCCATTAATAAAACGCTTCTTCCCCTTTTTCCATCCTAATTTTTTGCGGCGGGCAGATAGTCGAAGTCTAGTTTTTTCCCCTTTACGGTAGTCCCTTTTGCTTGTGTTATTGTTCATAGTAGTTTTAATTTATCGAAAATAACAATATTATTCTATTTTATTTATATATAATTATAATGGCTATCATAAGAAGGCAAAGCATACACAACTGTTCGGAAACACTTGTGTTATTGTTCATAGTAGTTTTAATTTATCGAAAATAACAATATTATTCTACTTTATTTATATATAATTATAATGGCTATCATAAGAAGGCAAAGCATACACAACTGTTCGGAAACACAGGACCAGTTTGTAAACACATTTCCAGTAAAAGCTACAATAAATATTATTTTTAATATTTTCTAATGAACACCTAAAACTTAAAAATGTGCCGGCTCACTGTGCGTTGTCTCAACTCTCAACAAGGCGAAGGCAGACATCCAACTAAAAGAGCGCATGCGCAAGGAGTCAACTGCCTTTCCTTCTTTCTCCGGCTATTCTTTACTTCCAAAGCGTAGATGGAGGATATGGCTGCGCCACTTGATGGCTGAAAAGCATTAGCTTTGACGCATCAAAACAGCAAAAGGAATTAGCAATTATCTTCACATTTTCTGTTGTGACCCTATCAAAAAATGACTTTATTTGTTTTTGAAAGGTTGTGTCTAGGATTATTTATAAGTTACCCTCGTCTCAGAACTGTGACAATATACTTAAGGCCATTTAAAGGTCATTGAAAATGAGCAAGTTTCGAGTTTTCATTAATTTTTTATATACATAGATTATCAAAATGTAAGGTTGATAATAATAAACAAGCATGTTCCCCACCTTTATCTTGCTTTTGGCTTAAGTCAAGTTTGTAAAAAATTAAACACTACCTAACCATCGCGTATTTCCTGAACGTCTGCAACGCATTCCAACTCTCTGGTAGGCGGCCCCCTTAATGATTTAGTCATCGTTTATAATAGAAATAGTTTCCTAAACTTTTAGTCAGGATCCCTAGCCACTCAGCCCCCTAGGGTATGTATGCTTCACGTATATTCGTCAAGGGATTTCAGATTGTTGGCTAAAATCCCCGGTAAATTGATTATAGTGTATCTTGTAATCACTGTTTGAAGGCAGGTTTAAAACTAAAATGAAAGTTAAGATGCACCGCACAAACTTTTTTTTTCTTTTATCTTAAAATAAAGACATTTACCAAAAACTCACAGGATTTGTGAAAGGAAATAATATACATTTTCGTAAAACCAATCCGCCAAAGAACCAAAAATTCATTTTTTCAGAAACATTGAGGAACCATTTCAATTTTCATAAACTCCATTATATATATGATTTATTAAAGCTAAGTAACTATTGGTTTTATAAAAATATACTTCATTTAGAAGAGTTATATTTTTAATATTACTACTACTTTACAATTATAAGTTATTTATTATATGAAATAGTTGCGAAGATATGATCAAATTTAGAAATGTCTGCCCATGTAAATTACCCTTTAGGTCATTATCATTCGAAAATGAGAATTTCCATTTAGTAATATTAAACCATGCCTAGATATAAAATTTAATTAAAATTATTTGATCGGGTTTAGAGACAAATGTATTTTTTTTTTCTTTTGGCTCATCAGTAGATTAACTTTAATTTTAAGGTTAGATATCTAATTACAAAAAACCCCTATGAAAACCTGGATACAAAGATTTTACTACCCATTTGGAAAAATAATTTATTCTGCCCTAGATCGAGATACACACATAAAAATCGAACTTGATATGTTGATAAAATGCAGATGTTTCACACTGAAACAAAAAAGTGGTTTCCACCAAACTTTCTGTTTCTTGGCCTAAAGCCGAAACCATTTTATTGATCTGGCTAAAACTTGGCATCTAGTGTTTTAATATTATTATTATTATTACTTCTAATATTATTCTTATTATAATTATCATCACCGCGTCTTACTACCCGTTCGATTTATACGCACTTACGCTAATGTGTAATGTTAGGGTGATTGTGAGATGAAATGGAGGACCTACAGTTTAACGTGGAATCCGAACCACGGTGGAGGCCTAGCATTCCTCACATTCACAAGTTGTGATTAATACAAGTCTTGTCAGAGGTAGAAGGAAGGGGTTTGGCAATCAGATAAATCTGTGCCGGGACCGAGGATTGAACCCCGGACCCCCAGCACAGAAGCCTGACACCTTACCCCTAGACCACCAGGTCACCAGGGTTTTAATAAGGTTCCTTTAAGGAAATTTTGGATTTATACTACTATAAAGCCACATGCCTGATTCACTCACTCACTGAAATTAATGTTTATCCACTTCCAGATGAGTTAGAAACTTGAAATTTGGCAAACTTATGGCTTCTAGCCTGTAACCAACGATAAAATTAAAAAAAAAAAAATTTAACACCCGAAAAATATTCGAAATGGTGGAGCAACTTTAAAGTCGGTGCGGTATATACAATACAATACCGGTAACTTTTAAGTTGTTACGTTCAAAACAACGCTGGAATTACATTAGTTTACATCCACTTGTAAAGAAAACTCACTGGGGAGCAAAGCAAGTTATAAATATAACCCTAAAATTATTAGTAAATTACTGATGGGCATACAGAAAGAAAATCGACTTTTTTGAAATCCGCATTGACGATTTTGATTAAATTTTGTATCTATACACTTTTAATTATTTGTTAGGATAATTATAGAAGGCATATTCACTGTTTACAAGGAGTAATCATGTATATAATAAATTATTAATAAACTAGGGCACAGCACACCAATAAAATGTTAAAATTATTATCACTAATCTAACTAAACTGATTCATAATGATAAAAGAATTCTTTATTCTTAAATTGGCGCCACAGCTCGGGGTATTAAAATGGGGACGTAAGTATCTCGAAAAGAGGTCAGTGTTTTTGCGGTTTTTATATCAATTTTTTTTTGTAAAAATAAATCAAATATTGCTTCAATACATATAAAGAGTTTAGTTTTCTTCACGTTGTGATATCAACAGTTGTTGAATATCTGTCAAGGGTGTCCTGGAATTTAATGACAACTTTTAATCCTCATTTAAAAAGTGTCTCGTCTCGTCATTACAGATATTCAACAGCTGTTGATATCACCGTGTGAAGGAAATTAAACACTTATGGACTAATATTTGAATTATATTTGAAAAAATAAATGTTGCATATAAAAATTGTGAAAAACATCAGCCTTTATTCTCGTCCCCTACATCCCCACCTTAAATTCAAATAAAATACAAGAAAGGCATCCCTTCAAATCTTTTTACTGCGTTTCATCTATTTAATTTTGATAACTAAGGTAGTTTATAGAGTTGGCACAATTGGCCTCGTGAAAACAGAATTGATTGGAAAGTTGAAGGTGGGGGGTTAGGGGGTGAAGCTCTACTAAAGGGGAGGGGGTAAAGCAGGGTTCGCGAAATATTCCATTGAATTTTCTCACCGAGGGACGTCCCTAACAGCTAATGAAATGAAAAAAAAAAAAAACTGGGAAACTAGAGGAAATTGGAGTCCAGCTGCGTAGGACCCAAAAGAGCTGATGAACAGAAAGGGAACAGTAATCTTGTCCTAATCAGCAATCACTTGGGAACGGAAGCGTGGATTCGAGTCTGCGTGTCCTTGGATTCGTTCTATACTGCCTTCTACCAATTTTCTATCGTCTGCTACTCCTCAAACCTTCAGTCTCCAATTTGCCTTCCTTCCTACTTTTTTTTTTCTTTACCACCACCCCCCAAAAAAATCTCTTTTCCCGCATTACTCCTTTCACATCTTTCTCGCTATTTTTCCTCTTCCTTCATATTGTGTGTGTGTTCATCTTATTGTTTACTTCCCTTTCACCCAATTTTTTTTTAATAGTTCCAATTCACTTTCTTTCCATCCTTCATCTACTTTAATCCTATTTCTCACGCCCTTTCTTCCTTTACCTAACCTCTACTAACTACCTTCCCCACTTTCAACCCCCTAACAATATTTTTGCAATCATCTTTATTTTCTCTCTTAAAATATTTCCCCCTTCTTTTTTTTTTGCTCCCAATTTCTTTCCTCCGGTAAATTTTTTTTCTACAAGTTTGTCCTCCGATTTTTTTTTCTCTACTTTTCTACTGCTTCTTTACTCTCACAGTTTCATCGTTCCTTTAGTGGTTTTTCTTTTATACTATTGAATGTTCAATTGGAGATTTGTTTTCTTCTTCTTCTTCGTCTTCTTCAGTCAGAATCGTCCTACCACCTCAAGAATAGGAAGAGAATAAAAAGGAGAGAACCGAAATATCCGTTGAAGAAAAGAGTTTTAAAAAAACACACACACACACATCCTGCAACGTCTCAAAATATTGGAAGATGCTGTCAAATGAGACAGGTTAGGGAAGAAAGATTGATAGAATCTTTACATGTTTTGAAGATATATATGTATATATATATATATATATATAAATATATGAGATAAAATCTGAAAAGGGTAGAAAATACGGGGATCTAAAAATTGTGTCACTTTAAGATTTCATTTTTCATGTTGCAAAATGGGTAAAGAAAACTTGGAAGGGATTATCAACTAAACTCCTTAACTCCCTAGAATGTTGTATTTTATTCGATTAGCTCCTTTAGAAAATCTTTGAGAATTCCGTTTATTCCTTGTTGGAAATGCTTCCACTAACATTGCTAGATACCGCTAATAGTATTTTAACTGATGTAATAACAACACTAAAATAAATCTAGGTTTGCTCGAAAATAAGGTGCTTAGGAAGATACTTGTCCTAGAAAGGGATGAAGATACTGGTAATTGGATTAGGTTGCTTAATGATGATTTATATACCCTGTACTCATCACAATACATTGTTAGGATTATCAAATAATACAAACTACGGTGGGCATGACGTGCAATTCTAATGGAGAAATATAGAACCTTGTTCAGGGTATTAACTGGCTGACCCAATGGGAAGAGACCAGTGGATAGACCTAGACGCAGATGGGAGGATAATATTAGAATGGACCTGAAAGAGATAGGGTGTAATGAGGTGGACTGGATAGAACTAGTGTAACCCCCCTTTTGAAATGATAATCAAGGAGTCACAAGAGAACAATTATAGTACATATTTTATTGAGAAACAAAGAATCAAACATAAATAATAACAATTCATAAATATATAAATATTGACTAAAGATCCACCATCTGCCGGCTTTCAGAAGGGACAATCAAAATTACCATCAAGGATAGTGAACAATAAGGTAAGACACAAAAAGTCTGAATTTGAATTAACCTCAATTTTAAATATTTAGCCACCTGGTTACAATTATTTGTACTAACATAATGTTTTAAAGAAAGTATTTTTATTATTTGTACTGTCATAATATTTAAAGAAAAAATAATAGCTTTCAAAATAAGTAATCCGCCATCTTGCGGAAACGTTATTTGGACTGTACAATAATTAAAGTCCCCAAGGACGCAATGTCAAAATCTTTTATTAGGTTCCTTAAACTCTTTGCTAATAATACGTACCCTGACGTAATTGAAGTTAAGAGACATAATGGATGATATACTTGGAGATATCTTAGACAATCACAAAAATGTTCAAATGCATCAAAGTTTAATAGTACAGTACGAAGTGTATAAGCGCTCAACCTTAAAAATTAATTTCAAAGAGATTCAGTAATAAAGCATAGATCTAAATAATTTAAAGCGTTCTGCTTTCCCATAGCAATTTAATGTAATTCAAAGCTATTTATGTTACAAAGCGCTACGCTAATAGTTTAAGAGCTTCCTTCTCACACTATAAAATAGTAATTTCAAAGCAATTAAGGCTATAAGCATATTACTTAATGTTAAAGTCCTCGATCTACACATCATAAGATGTAAATATAAATTATCAAGATATTATTTATCCACACAATAACTATTTGGTTTATCACCACAACATAACGTAAGTTTGAAACAGTTAAAGTTATAAGCACATATCTGAACGTTCTTGATTCCCATATAACAATATGTAAATTTAAGCTATCAAAGTTAATTATACCCAATAATTCAGTAAATGACATAAACTGCTAATGAG
Source organism: Timema podura (assembly GCA_033556935.1). Lineage (NCBI taxonomy): Eukaryota > Metazoa > Arthropoda > Insecta > Phasmatodea > Timematidae > Timema > Timema podura. The sequence continues at coordinate 16,954,166 of JAVRXN010000006.1, read as the reverse complement.
ACAGACTGCTAGATCGCAATTAAATGCAAACCACCAACTGGCGAAACAGAAGCTACTTAGCATTAGATAAAGATTAAATTCCCCTAGTTAGTAAAATACTAATTAATACGTGGTTACAAATTAACCACGCTGATACACAAAAAAAACCCATCCCGTAATCGAAATTTAAGTTCATAAGTCCAAAAATAATAATTTTTAACAGATTCCCGTAACTTAAGCGAGAGAGAATTTTGAAGAATTAAGGTTAAACCTTAGCTTAAATTGCAGCTCTCACCTTGAGATACGCCTATGACACAATGAGTAACGATATTTACAATCCACCGCCATATATAGCGAGTTCACAAGACCACATGTCCGCTGATAGTAGGGGTGACAAAGGGGGGAAAGGGAGTGAAAGGGACGATACCTAGAATCGTGTAGAAACGCGTGGAAGCTTGTAGAAGCTTCGCTGGCATTCTGGCAACTTGATGACTGCGCTCAAAACAGCCCAGGCGAAGGAAGTAGCAATTAGATTTGTGGAGCCGTCTTCATTTGTTTTTCTCAGGCGTGGCCTCTCTCACATTCTTAGAGTCGGGTCACTCCTCCTTTCAGTCAGTGAGAGGGAGTTCCGGAGGGTGAGTGTTATTCCATTTGATTGAACTGTTACAATGGAACTTGTTACACTAGCTCTAGATAGGGATAGGGTGTAATGAGGTGGGCTGGATAGAACTAGCCCAATATAGGAATAGGGTGTATTGAGGTGGACTGAATATAACTAGCCCAATATAGGAATAGGGTGTCATGAGGTGGACTGGATATAACTAGCCCAATATAGGAATAGGGTGTAATGAGGTGGACTGGATATAACTAGCCCAATATAGGAATAGGGTTTAATGAGGTGGACTGGATATAACTAGCTCAAGATAGAGATAGGGTGTAATTAGGTGGACTGAATATAACTAGCTCAAGATAGAAATAGGGTGTAATGAGGTGGACTGGATAGTACTAGCTCAATATAGGGACATGGTGCAATGAGGGGGACTGAATAGAACTATCCCAATGTAGGAATAGGCTGTAGTGAGGGGGACCGGATAGAACCGGCCTGAGACTGGGATATGGTGTAATGAGGTATACTGGATATAACTAGCTCAAGATAGGGACAGGGTGTAATGAGTTGGACTGTATTGATCTAGCTCAAGATAGGGAAGAGTGTAGTGAGGTGGACTGGATAGAACTAGCTAAAAATAGCGACATGGTGTAGTGAGGGGGACTGGATAGAACTAGCTCAAGATAGGGATAGTGTGTCATGAGGGGGACTGGATAGAGCTAGCTCAAGATAGGGATAGGTTGTAATGAGAAGGACAGGACTAGCTCAAGATAGGGAGAAATGAGGGGATTGGATAGGACTGGGTGTAATGAGGTGGACTGCATAGAGCTATCTAAATATAGGGAGGGATAGAGTGTAATAAGATGGACTGGATAGAGCTAGCTCAAAATAGAGATAGGGCTAATGAGATTGACTAAATAGATTTAGCTCAATATAGGGATAGGGTGTAATGAGGCGGATACTACAAACTGAGAAGTACTGCCCTGAAATGACGTCACTATTACAGAAAGCTGTATACACATTTAATGTTCTAAATGAATGTAATGTCTGCCTAGGTGACGTCACAGTCCTATATTAATGTTTTGTCTCGTCAGGCTAGGAGAGGGCGAAGATCCCTTATGAGTGGTCTAGGAGTAATAAGTCTATAGAGCATGGATGGTGAAACTTTTCTGACCACTGTTTCACTTAGGGACTAGCTTAATTTTGAAATAGTCTTGTCTACCACTTATTACAACGTTTATTAATTAGTATTTAAATATAAAAAAATGAACATTATGAAATATAATTAATGACAATCCAAATTATATTTTTTGTATATAATTCTTACATTTCAAAGGAGAACAATTTAATAGATAGTCAACTTGAGTGTATTAGAAAAGATGAGTATCAATAACAGTAAAACTTTAAAAGTGATATCTACAGTGAAATTAAATAGCACGGTGCACTGCACAGACTTTCTCCTTATTTTATCTTAAAATAGGTATTTGTTTAAAAAAACTCGTAAGATTTGGGAAATTAAATAATACTTTGCTGTAGAAACACTACACCAAAGATAATAAATGAAATAATATACACTGTTACTTACACAATGGTATTAGAAACTAGGAACACTGTTACAGAAAAATTGAGAAAAGAGAAACATCTTTGTCCACCAAAGAGTAAAAGAATCAAATTCATTTTCAAAGACCTGAAATTTATTAAAAATATATATATAGGCCTATATATTTACTTATAGCTGTAAAACTATTGGTTTTATAAAAATATATTTCAAATAGAATATTTTATCCTTATCAGAACTACAACTCTACAATGATAATATATTTCGTATCTCAAATAGTTGCGGAGAAATTATCAAAATAGGAAAATTTCCCCCATGAAAACTACCCTTAATATCACCTCCATAAGAAAATGAGCGTTAAAGCTAATTTCGATAAAATCGATTTTTTTTTCATTCTGGCCTTACATTAAAATACCCTTAAATTCATGGGTAAATATCTAATCCCAAAAGCCCCTTGGGGGGGGGGGGTGTTAAGGATCTTATGAAAACCCCAGACACCAAGTGGTTAGCCCAATTGGTCAAATAGTTTCAGCTCCATCCCGATGTACAGACAGACAGACAGACAGACGGAATTGCAAAACCACTTTTTCGATTTCAAGGGGTTATCAAACGTCGACATTTATCAAAATCTCTAATTCGATTTAGATGATCACAATACTTAATTCCTCCAAGTGGTTGACAGAATGTAAAATTCCAATAAATGCATATATATATGTATATATATATGTTGAAATCAAAAACTTACATAGTGCTAATATTTTCTATATTAACTTGAAATGTGTTGATTTATTTTGCAATCAAAGATATTTTCTATGTTCGGTTTATAGCGTGCTGTCTTCAACAACAAACGAGAGGCACTTAAAAGTACGATTTATAACCAATGACTTTACCAATTTAATTGTGATATGACATTGAATAACAATGGCTGTCGAAATATTATCTACTTTAAAAATTATACCACGTTGAGAAAAGTTTTATTTTTTCTCAAGTTAGAGTGCCACCCTGTTAATTGTTTGTGCGCCATTTAGTGTCACGATTGCCATAGGTTAGCCAAAGTGGCACGCGTGCCATAGATGAATTATCCATCACCGCTCTTAGAGTACTTATAATATCCAGGGCTATCTCTTGTTGGAGTTGAGGGGAACGGTACACTAAGCGATCCAAGCGGTAAACAAATGAACCTCTCATTTAAAAAAAAACCGCAAAAGTTTTCTTGGCTGCCTTTCGAGCTTCTTGGATTTATTTATTCAAAGGGTAAAAAGAAAGAAAGAAAGAAAGCTAACGGCTGGAACAAGACCGCCTCACACTTCCCTTTTTTCCCATCAAACCTTTACTCTTTGCCCAATTAGCGCGGCGTACCGTGAAGTTGGCACACCTAACTGTGCGCGAGACCTCCCCCACCCCCCACCCTGTTAATTCCAACTTAACCCATCGGATCCATTACCTCATCCATAGCCCTCCACCTACCTTTCACCCTCTTTTCAACCGTTTTCCACACCCTTTTAACCCTCCCCCACCCTCCATTTCCTGGGCGGTCCGCCAGGTCACCACAGAGCTAGTCACTAGTTATTATCACACGCGTGCGCACACACACACACGCACACACACTCCGAAATTGGACACTTCCAAAGCCAGTTCGGAACTTGGACGATAGTATCATTATTATCATCATAATCATCATCACACTAGGCGAGACTAAGTGGATATGAAGTTCACACGCAATCCAGGATATTAAAGATCCTCCACCAATCCCACCCGCATCCAACCCCTCCCCATGTTTCATCCTGGTTTTAACGACCTCCTCTGAATCCCCCCATTTTCGAGGGTGTGTAAATTATACTGTATAATAATACTTGTGATCAGCGCTTAATGAAATCATTATTAGTGTTTATGCCTGTTTTACGCCAGTGTTTTGTTTAATTTAAGCGCTGGAGTGGCGCATTAAACGGTTAAGGACTTTACCTACCTGTAAGGTAAAGGTAGGATTTCCCATGTTGATGAATTGTTTACGTTTTATTCAGCCAGTTTTAAAGCTATTGCGTTGAGAAAAAAAACAAGCAAAATTTCTTAAATAATTCTAAAAAAAATAGTCCTACAGTGTAAATAAATTATTATTTTTATCTTGAAATTGTTTTTTTTTGTAAATGTATTTTTATAAATCTTTTACAATTCAGGCTATTTGTCTTGATAACGAAAATGGCTTGTAGGAGTCTTCCTACCAGGATGAAGATTAAAAAATGTCATTGGAAGCAAATGTCTATCTATAATAGGAAACCAGTAAAGGTAATGTTAAAAAGCAAATTATTGCGTTAACTCGTCAGAGAAAGAGGAAAAGTGCTATCAGTAGATAAACAAGAGGTCTCGCAGGATGAATCTTTTGTTTTCTTCCCTCTCTTTCTATTCGGTACATTAGTGCATATGTGTGATAGTGCTTAGACTGCTTAGGTGCGTCAAGCTAAGATGCAAGTCTCTTCGCAAAATAGCTTCGAAATCTAAGTAGGCGACGTCGTTAACTAAATATAATGTTTAACATCATTATTTAACCAAGTAGGTGACGTCGTTAAGCTAAATATAATGTTTAACATCATTATTTAACCAAGTAGGCGACGTCGTTAAGCTAAATATAATGTTTAACATCATTATTTAACCAAGTAGGTGACGTCGTTAAGCTAATATAATGTTTAACATCATTATTTAACCAAGTAGGTGACGTCGTTAAGCTAAATATAATGTTTAACATCATTATTTAACCAAGTAGGCGACGTCGTTAAGCTAAATATAATGTTTAACATCATTATTTAACCAAGTAGGTGACGTCGTTAAGCTAAATATAATGTTTAACATCATTATTTAACCAAGTAGGTGACGTCGTTAAGCTAAATATAATGTTTAACATCATTATTTAACCAAGTAGGCGACGTCGTTAAGCTAAATATAATGTTTAACATCATTATTTAACCAAGTAGGCGACGTCGTTAAGCTAAATATTATGTTTAACATCTTGATTTAACCGAGTAGGCGATGTCGTTAAGCTAAATATAATATTTAACATCATGATTTACCCGCTTGAGTGGCAGAATGGTCTAAGGCTGAGGTTGTAAATGGGTCGATTGTGATAAACCGGTTGATCTCTCAGCAAATTTTAGTCAACCGTGTAAAAAATCTACATCATCATTGAAAAAGCAAGCTTACCTTTCCTTATTCCACCATGTCACAGCCTCTAAGATAGAGGCCATAGCGTAATCTTTCAAGGTAAGACCGCTCCCCTTCAGGATAAACGGAGTGTACATTTGGCTTATTCTTTATTTATTTCTATAAAAGTGGAGATATAAGTATTTGGAGGAATATTGAAACTAAGTAATAAATATAAGATGTAGAAAGAGAAAAAAAATTGTACGATGTGCCGCACAGACTTTCTCTCGCTTTTATCTTATAATAGACATTTACTAAAATCTCGTAATATTTATGAAACGAGATGATAGGTGTATACATTGTTATAGAAACATTACACCAAGGATCATACATGAAATAATATACACTGTTACTTACTCACTCTATGGCATTAGGAGCTAGGAACACTGTTACAGGAAAATCGAGAAAAGTCCACCAAAGATCATAAGAATCAAATCCATTTTCAAACACCTCAATTAAAAAGTGTATATATAATATATATATATATGCTTATAGCTTAAAAATATTGTTTTATTAAATTATATTTCTAGTAAATGAGTTTTATTTTTAATAGTACATCAACTTTACAATGATTATTTATTACGTATCTCAAATAGTTGCGGAGAAATTATCAAAATTTGGAAAATTTTCCGCATATAAATGGCCCTAATAACCTTTTTGTGAGAAAATGTGAGTTTCCATTTTGTTTATAATAATAAACGGTGTTCAGATAAAAAGTTTAATCAAAATCATTATAAGTATTTTTGAGAAAATAGATTTTTCATCTTTTTGCCCTTCAGTAAACTACCCGTAATTTTATGGTTAGATTTCTAATTCTAAAAACCCCTCATGGGGACCTTAGGAAAACCCCCCTGATACCAAGTTTTAGCCCAATCGGTAAAACAGTTTCAGCTCTTAACCCGAGTTACAGATCAGACAACATCGTGAAAACAACTTTATTGGTTTCAGGGGTTATTAAACGTCGATATTTATCAAAATTTCCATTTCAGTTGTTTTTTTCCACGATTATAATACTTTCTCTCCGAGGTGTTGAGAAAAATTGTAAAAAGTATCAAAGTTAAACCGGAGAAACGATAGGTGATCGTGGGTATTTGGACTAATGTTTAAGTCGATTGGGGCCCAAAATGGTTGCCGGCCCCTGGTTTAAGGCGTCACTCTCTTGTATAACTGGCCTGCTGAAGATGGAGATATCGGTCCTCAAATCTGCTTGGGTCTACATAGCATGATTTTCCCTAAATGGTTACCCACTTTCCTTCCACGCAAACGCAGAGATACCTCTAAAATGTTTCCTTCTTCATACCTACCCCAGTAGAGTAATAAATAACATATATATGTATTTAAAACATGAACACATGATAAGTGGCTGGGGTTTAAAAAAAAGTGTCAAATTTATTAGGGCCCACTTCGGTGGCCACATGGTCTAACGCGCTACTCTCGCAGTAGACTAGACTACCAATAATGGGGGGAGATTAAGTTTAGAATACCTGTCAAGTGTACAGAGAGTGGTTTTCAAAATGGATCTACTCTCTTTCTCTCTCCACGCAAATGCGAGTAGACTTACTCTAAATATAGCCTTCCTAATCCTTAAAACCATTACCGTAATTAGTACTTAAGCTTATAACCCGAACGGTTTAGTAAAGCGTAATGCTAAAAAAATATATATATTCGATTGGGACTGTTATAATAAATTAAACAAGAGTTTTTAATGGGGAATTGTAAAGTTAAAAATTACTTTTTCCGCATCTATTTTCCTGGAATGTTTGTTTTTTTCTTTAATTAAAATACATTGGCGGCGTCTATCCATGACTGCTTTCATTACGCTCCATTTCTGGTAAATTTGAATGCCGATTCCTTTTAATTGCGCCTATACAACAACAAAAAAATATCGGACTGTGCTGTAGGAAAAATTATCCCTTGTCAAATGATGGTTGAGGTGTAATACAAAATAAACATTTCTAGGCGTAAAGGCCGCATTACACGTAACATGTTGCACTTTTTCTTTCTGACGTCGATTTGAAGCGTTGCAGGATGATCTTGTAATGCGGTCTTAGGACGTTTATTATTTTCTTAGCACCGCTTCTTACTAGCACGTTCAGGTTACTGTGGATTCAGACGTTTACCGAAGAACATGCGCAGAACAGAAACGTGGTCACGTGACAAGCTCTAAGCCAATCACAAGATTTCCGATTAATCGGTGCGAGTTGTTTCGCTCAAGTTCATCTCATCTTTACTTCATACGCTCTTGCCTGAGGTTCTTGGCACAGGAGAACCAATCAAATCTCGGAACCAGCCATCTCAAAGCAGTGCGCATGCGCTGTAGAGCTAGAAGTGAGCAGACAGCCTCGTTGACCGTTGGGAGTAGATTAGAAATAACCCATTAATGGAAAGCGTGTGTGTATCGAACTATTGGATTGTGTCACGACATGGTGATATAATTTGAAAACATCCATCGAGAGAATGATATAAAATATAATTTTTATGCACTAGAAAATAACATACGTCAATAGCCAGCTGTTTCAAGTTAGCGTTGCAATGCATCATGCGTCACCTTAGCGTGTGTGAATTGCTGAGCAGATTCTTCTTTCTATTTTTCGGCGAACGTGTGAATCAAGCTTTACACTTACATGTACCAATTACGCTAATTTTAAGGATAGGGAAGATTTAATTTTAGGTTAAGTGCAGTAAATTTTCGTGGAGGGAGAGTGGGAAACTATTTAAGGAAAGCAACCCTCACTACACTCGATAGGGATTCTAACCTTGATCTTCCCGTCATCAGCAGTCTAGTCTACTGCAAGAGTAGCGCATTAGAGCATGTGGCCACTAAAGCGGGTAAAAATATTACTTAATTTAATAACAATGCAGGTGTGTCAAACAAATATTAAAGATTGTGATTTTCAAAACAACACACCTCTATCACAGCGAATCTATTGGCCACATATGGAACTATAAATCTAACTTAAGTCAATGTGATGTACGTATTTACTTATTTAAGTAAGCATTTTAACATTGAGTTTTTAACAGTTAAATTTGTAAACAAAAAAGAAATTATATTGTTGAAACGTCGACAGTAAAAAAAAAAAAAAATGGTACGGTGCACCGCACAGACTTTCTCTCTCTTTCTATAAACTCGTAAGATTTCTGAACGGAATAATGTACATTGTATCATCACCACTCCACATAAGAACACGCATAAAATAATATACAATGATATATAATCAATGAGAAAAGAGGCGCATCTTTGTCCACCTAAGAGCATTTCAAACAGTTTAATGTCTTCCACAAGGGTCAACACTTCGTATTAAAATTTCGATTTCTGGTTAAAATTTTAACATTTTATATGATGTTGCAGATCTTCAAGTCATCGCATTGATATTTAATTATTCATTTATACATTTTGACCAATAAAAAATGTAAATATTGACTATTGAGTCTAAAATGGAGATAGATCATTGCTATGCAAACATTTCTCCTAAGAGATTTAAGGAAAAATAACATACTATTTTAGATACTTATATTTAATTACTCTATGGCATTGGAGAATTATTGCGTTAAGACTTAAATAGTATATGTTTACAACTAAAGCTCACAAAATTGTATTAATATATTTGCAAATATCTCAGAAACTGCTGCTTTTATAAAAATATATGTCAAATAAAAGTTTTTTATTTCTAATAGGCCTACAATTTTGCAATGGTAAGTTGTTTAGTTTCTCCAATGGTTGTGGAGATACGGAAATAAACGCTTCTGTAATGTACCCTAAAAATCATTTTCATAGGAAAATGAAAATAGCCAGTTTATTTATAATCTTAATCAACGCCTAGATACGAATTTTAATCAAAATCGTTTGAGCAGATTTTGAGAAAACCAAATTTTTCTCTTTTCGCCCTTCAGTAAACTACCCTTAATTTTAAGTTTTTATAGACACACAGAGAGACGGCATTGCAAAGACTGTTTTTTAGGGTTCGGGGGGTCATGAGACGTCGAAATCCATCAACATTTCAGGTTAGTTTTTTTTACGATCGCAATACTTAAGCTTTAATGTCCAAAAAGTTAAAAATATATATATAATTGCGTATAGATTGAAAATTATTGATTTTATAAAAATATGTTTCGAATAAAATATTTGTATTATAAATATATATACATATTTGTAATGCTAAGTAATTTCATATCTCAAATAGTTTCGGAGCTATTATAAAAAAATGTTAATTTACGCATCAGACCGGAGCCCTTAAATCGATTTTGCCGAAATATTGAGAGTAGCCATTTTGTTTGTAATATTTATTAATGTTTATAAATGAAATTTAATCAAAATCGTTAGAGCCGATTTTGAGAAAATCGACTTTTTCTCTTTTTTTCCCTTCAGTAAACTACCCTTAATTTTAGGGGTAGATATCCAATTCCAAAAACCCCTCGGGGCAACCCTCTGAAAACCCTAGATATCAAGTTTCAGCTCAATCGGTAAAATAGTTTAGGCTCTAGTTGGAGGTACAGACAGACAGACGGAAATTCAAAAACAACTTTTTCGGATTCAGGAAGTCATGAAACGTCAAAATTCATCAAAATCTCGAGTTCGAATTTTTTGACGATCACCATACTTTCTCTACCTGTAAGATAGAGAGAAAGTTAAAATAGTACTGGGAGTCTCAATTTTGTACATCCCTGGTACCTCTACAGATTTAAATCCGTCCCTGTGTGAAGATAATAGCCCATGGGTCAGCAAATGGTTGATCGTCATCAACCGGTCGATCTCTCCACAATTTTCAGTCGATCACGCAAGAAAACTACACTTTAATTAAAAGGCGATCTTTTTTTGTCTTTGGAGCTCGCAAATATATCAAATATATACTTTCAAATAATATTCGAGTGTGACCAAAATGTTAGAAGAAAGTTAAATAGTTAAAATAGGCCTATACAAAATTATAAATTATCTTTTTGATAAGGGTCTTTCATTTTATGGATGTGAAGCATAGCATGGGTTTTTCAGGATAAACACAAGCACAAGGTGAATGATGTTGGAATGAGATATATAAGAAATATATATGGGAAAATTAATACGGACAGTGTCAGTAATGAATGGGTGCTGAAGAAGTTCGGTTTGAAACGGAATCCAATAGGTTAATGTGAAAGAAGCGTCTTACGTTGATTTGGGTATGTTGAGAGGATCAGTGGGGAACGAGTAACGAAACAAATATATGAAGGTAGAGTGTGTGGATCAAAAGGAAGGGGTAGGCCATGTAAGACGTGGCTAAATGTTGTAGATTAATGTGTGAAAAAGAAAAACATTGAGAGACTTAAGAATAAAATACCATGTATGATTCGGTGTATGGATGATGATGAAGTGAAGGGAATATGCAAGGTTAGGGAAGTGTGGAGAAAGTTAGTGAGGATGGATTAAGTATGGAGTTTTTGTTTTTTGAGCTAAGTACATACACAGTTTATTGTCTACCATGTAAAGGAATGGCGTTATTAGGTATTTATGTGTGTAGGTATGTATGTAAGAAAACAAAAATGAACTTTTTATGTTAAAGGACTGTACCAGTGTGACACCCATTCAACTGGAATTTCTGAATATTTGAGGAAGTTTTATAAAAACGTATCCCATTCCTGGTGGAATTGAATCGATAGTGGGATTCTCTGTGAAAGGAGCTGAAATTGTTCCGGTGGTAAAATACAAATGTCTTGTTTAAGGTTTGACTACTTCTTCAGAGAAGGGTTTATCGGGTTGAAGGAGTGACTCCCTCGTTTCAATCTAGGAATATGGGAAACTTGGATGTATACACCAAAATTTTATTTTAAAAAAAATATCTGATTGCTAGAAAAAGTTACTAGATCTACTCTTATGTGTTTGTACCTCAAATACTGAGATCTTAAGCTGTACTATTATTAGCACTACGTCTTACTAACCGATCGGTTTATACGCACTTACACTATTGTGTAATGGTAGGGTGATTGTGAGATGGAAGGGAGGACCTACTGTTTAACGTGGGATCCAAACCACGGTGTAGGCCTGGTATTCCACACATTCACAAGCTGTGATTAATACACGTCTTGTCAGAGGTGAAGGAAGGGGTTTGGCAATCAGATAAATCTGTGCCGGGACCGAGGATTGAGCCCCGGACCCCAGCACAGAAGTCTTGACACCTTACCCTATACCGCCAGGTCACCTAACTTAAGCTGTAGCATTTAATAGATTGTATCGATAAATTCTGACTTTTAAAGGAAAACCACTTGAATATTATAAAGTCTGGGGCTGACGGAATTTTCATGAGCGATTAAAATCTGTAACACAACTTCCTTTGGAAGGTAAGTAAAGCCGTCATTCTCATGTCGATTTTGGTATGAAAAATAAACCTGGAAGGTATGTGAAATCACCCTTTCTTGTAAATTTGGTAGGCGCTTTCGTTCTCGCTCATAGACATTCTCGTGTGCTAGTACAATCAGTCGGTTCAGAAAGTGCACGTTAAATACCTCAATAAAATAAATAAGATATTTCAACTCAATTTAAATATGAAAGAGAGCTCTTTTAACCATGATCTAAAGTTAATTAAGATTGTATCATGATTGTTTAACAGTTGGCAGCACGAACTCAATTTAAATATAAGAGACCTCTTTTAACCATAATCTAAAGTTAATTAAAATTGTATCATAATTGTTTAACAGATAGCAGCACTAACTCAATTTAAATATGAAAGAGATGTCTTTGAACCATAATCTAAATTACATTAGAAAGGTTTCATGATTGTGTAACAGATGGCAGCACTAGCTCATTTTTAATATGACAGAGACCTCTTTTAACCATATTATAAAGTGTATTAGGAAGGTATCATGATTCTCTAACAGATGGCAGCACTAATTCATTTTGAGATAAAATTGGACTTTCTCCCCTGTACCCTTAAAATATGTATTTATAGCCCGCATTGGTGGCTGCCTGGTTTAACGTGCTATTCTCATGTTTGACTAGACTGCTAAAGACCGGGAGATTAGGGTTCGATCATGGTCGGGTGCAATTAGGGCGGCTTTTCCTAAATGGTTTTCCACTTTTTTCTCCTTACGCAAATGCAGGTGCACATCCTCTAAAGTAGACCTTCCTAATCTCTAAGACTCTAACACATTTTTTAATTTTATTTAGCCCCTCTTCTTACTTCCCGTTTGGGTTATACGCTTAAGTACTAATTACGCTAATGGCTTAGGAATTGGGAAGGTTGAATTTAGAGGAAATGAACCCACATTTGCGTGGAGGTAGAGTGGAAAACGATTGAGGAAAACCACCCCAATTCACCTGTCCGATATTCGAACCTTTTATCTCCCCGTCCTCGGCAGTATAGCTCAGCACGAAACTAGCGCTTTAGCCAACTACGCCACCGAGGCGGGTGACATCAGTAATTAGTACATAGACGTTAAACCCAAATGTGTAGTAAGACGTGGTGCTAAATAACATCTCTATTTATAGTTCTTGATGCATGAAGTATGTGTCTGTCGTTTATATTCTAGACTCATGTATCGTCCTTGTCCGTAAAAGGGCGCCAAATGTTTTAGCGCTCTCTCTTGTAAACTTAATAACATATTCGGACCCTGGTGAGAAGAAATGGAAACTTCTTTAGTTTCTACTGCCCCCCTCCCCCCTTTCCAACACCCTTTCTCTGTCTTCACTCAATCTTAGTTCCATCCTAACTGTCGCGAAATTCTTAAAAGTGTTTCCTGTCGTGGAAGATCTAATTGTAAAATACAAGATAAATAGCTCTAAAATAAACTCTTCTTGAAAATTCAATACTTTTTTTTTAGAAAGTACTATGATTTTTTGAAAGGGTACTTTTATAAATATGTGGCCTAAATGATTGTCACCCGTTTCAGTGGCTGCGTGGTCTAACGCGCTAATCGCGTGTTGGTCTGGACTGCCGAAGACGGGGAGATCTGGGTTCGATCCTGGTTGGGTGCCCTAAGTGTGTTTTTTCTAAATGGTTTTACACTCACCCTTCACGCAAATTCGGGTGTATTTCCTCTAAATTAAGCCTTCCTAATCCCTAAATCAATATTGTAATAAGTCCTTATGTGTATAACCTGAATAGTAATGCTAGAAATAAATAAATAAATGATTGTGTCCAGAATTTTGTCGTAACACGTTGCCCCATTTAAATAACGATATAAGTCAGGTGTTTTATTATGTAAGACGAGGCACTTAAAGAACTTATTTATGGCGTCAATATTGATGTAATTTTACTTGATTATAAGAGTTATAAGAGTTATTATATAGGTATCGATATTATTTATCAAAAGTAACAACTGTTGATATCACCTTGTGGAGAAAATTAAACTAAACTTTGCTACTAGAGCAATATTTTGGTGACCTGGTGGTCTAGGGGTAAGGTGTCAGACTTCTGTGCTGAGGGTCCGGGTTCAATCCTCGGTCCCGGCAAAGATTTAACTGATTGCCAAACCCTTCCCTCACCACTGACAAGACGTGTATTAATCACAACTTGTGAATGTGAGGAATGCCAGGCCTCCACCGTGGTTCGGATTGCACGTTAAACTGTAGGTCCTCCATTTAATCTCACAATCACCCTACCATTGCACATTAGCGTAAGTGCGTATAACCCGAACGGGTAGTAAGACGCGGTCCTAATAATAATAATAATAATAATAATAATAATAATAATAATAATAATAATAATAATAATAATAGCAATAATAATAGCAATAATAATAATAGCAATATTTTATTTATTTTGACCAAATAAATGTTTTGATAAAAAAACTAAAAAAAAAAATTGCTATTAGCTTGCGTTTCCTACACGTCCATCTTAAAAAGTGGGCCGTTGGAAAATTTCATGGGTTACAAGGTATCTTTCGTTTTGATTAAATTTTATACTATGTGAAACTTTATTTTTAAATTAAAATACATGAAAGTCTAAATATTAGCCTGGACTAAAATATAACAATTAATAGGATTTATATCGAGTGAACGCTTACAGTCTAATGCCATTGTGTGACACAAAATAGTATTTACTCAAATTTTATAAATAACACTAAACTGCAATCCAATGTTCATAGAAAGACAGCTAGAAAAGCTACTTGATCCATTTTCACGTATTCATATGCCAAATCGAGTGATCTACAGCTTTCACTTTTGATATATATTATCACTACCTATAAAATAACACTAATAATATGGTTAAAAGTTATCACTATTTATCACAAAAAGAGTTTGTGTTGAGTTTGTCTTTTTTTTTCTTAAATGTCCTTCCTATTAAAATTGGGCCAAAAATAAAAATCTCATCCAATTGATTTGGCATAAGTGCTATCATGAATATTTATAAAGATAATCTATTTTATGAATAGCCCAAATAACCTGCCCACAGTAAAAAAAAAAAAAGCCATTTCCTTAAAGACGCAACTCTATATTTGTGACGCTACACACGAATGTTTCATAAATTATTTTGTATTGCTAGAAAACTCGTTTTGTAATAGCTTTTGTCTCTTCCCAGAAAAAAAAAAAAAAAAAGAAGCACTCTCCTAATCGCTTAATACTTTGTTTCTGTCGTAAAGAGACAAATTCTTGTGAAACGGATCTTTCTTGACTAATGGACCAATAATGGACTCTTTTGTGAAAATGTCCCGAATAGAAACAATGCTATGACACCTCTTCTTCTTCTCTTTTGTTTTTTTGTTCTTGTTTGTACTTAGAAAGACGAGCTTGACAAAAGGGAGTGAAAAGTGATCTAGTGTTAGGGACGGGTTCTTTAAGAGCTCATCTCTCTCCACACCCACCCCTTCATACTCCCCCTGTCCCCCTCCATCAGATAGCGCGTAATTTAGGAAGGTAATACAGCTCAAGCCAGACTTCGTATCGTGGTACGGATTTCTTTATTATACTGTATTTAAAATAAATGGTACGACGCAATCAGACAAACTTTCTCATATGGTGTTTTATAGCTTCGTAAAAAAAAAATCAAAAATAAGTTTTTTTTTGTAAACAACCCTTAAGTAAGTTTTATTTTGTAAACAACCCTTAAGTAAGTTTTATTTATATATAAATTATGGTTCAAATATACGTAACAAAATTCAAATTTTCAAAAATAAACTATTTGTACACAACACTAAGACGAATAAAGCTATTAATCTATGAGACGCATTAACTAAAAAAAAGAAAGTGATACACACATTACTTGTTTAATCTATTCACGCTCCAAATGTTAGATGTTAAATGTGGGACAAACATCTTTGTTCCGTGTCGATGAATATAACAAGTGCTTACGTTCTCAACAGAGCTCCTAAACGACGTCATGCGCTTTACCGAGTTGGCGACACTGCAAAGTTGCTAAAGGATTTCCCTTCCACTCCCCTCCCGAAATCCCTTCCCAAGAACTATAACACCCATTTCTATTTGTGTCCAGTTTGTTCATGGATATAGGATTACAAAGTCCTGCCACATTCCGTTGTCCAAATGGGCACGTTAATAAAATACCAACTTTAATAGGAATAAATTTGTCTGACAGATCTAGAGCATTGCACTCTTAAATTTATGTAGGCCTATAAACTTTTATGGCCACCTACCATTTCTTTCTAACCCATTGGTTTCACCGTATTAGCTGTTAACAGTTTTATTCTTCTCCACGTCAAGCGCTACTTTCTTTGTATATTTTATCAGTGAGTCACGCTAGCTTCTATCAGTTATATTTTTCACCACGTCAAGCGCTACTCTCTTCGTATATTTTATCAATGAGTCACGCTAGCTGCTATCAGTTATATTTTTCACCACTTCAAGCGCTACTCTCTTTGTATATTTTATCAGTGAATCACACTAGCTGCTATTAGTTATATTTTTCACCACTTCAAGCGCTACTCTCTTTGTATATTTTATCAGTGAGTCACACTAGCTGCTATCGGCTATATTTTTCACCACGTCAAGCACTACTCTCTTTGTATATTTTATCGGTGAGTCATACAAGCTGCTATAGGTTCAAGTCTTCACCACGTTAAGCGCTACTTTCTTTGTGTATTTATATCAGTGTGAGTCACTGCTACAAATAACGTTCAACGTTTCACTATACTAAAAGCCACATGGCTGACTCACTCGCTGACATTAATGTTTATCAAATTTCAACTGAGCTAGAAACTTGAAATTTGACAAACTTATAGCTTCTAGCCTGTAACCGACGGGAAAATTCAAAAAAGTTTTTTTTATTTAACCACCCTCCCCCCCCCCCCCCTCCAAAATTCAAAATGGTGGCGCAGCTTTAAAGTCAGTGCGGACCTTTCTTTGGAGGCCTCTTGTGGCTAAACGGTCAGACCTATTAAAAAATTAATTGCACCAGAGCTAGATTTTTTGATTTTAGGTAAATTTTGCACATTTTCCACACATTTTATAATTATCTGACACACTTATGGGACAGCTATAATCAAGAAATTGTAAAAATAAATCAACGTTCAATACAACGCTAGAATTACATTAGTTTACACTCACTGGGTGTTTGGGGGCGGAGCCCACAAAGAGCAAAGTGAGTTTAAGTATAAAACTGCTATACAAATTGGCACCTCATTTGCTAATAAACTTAAACACACCTTCACTCTGATGAGAAATGAGGGAACTATTTTGACAGTTTTAAATGTTAATAAATAAATAAGAATGTCCGTAAATGATACGTCATTTGATTTGTAACTGTCACTTTTCATAGATAATATCCATACCTATAAAATAACATCAATGTAAAGTTTTTTTCAATTTTAACCGCAAAAAATTTGTATTTTCTTCCAAAATCTTGCTATAAATACCGTGGGTATGTAGATTTTTTTACTTTTCTTAGATAATATAAAATAAGCACATTTATAGGAGAAATGGGGCATGGACTGAGAAAATGTTGAAAACTGGGAAGTGTCAGGGAGTTTATAACGGTCACAAAAACTATTAAAATATAAAGGAGTTTTGTAATTGGTCACTGAAAATTTTATGTATATTTTAATGTCTCGGTACAACAGTACCGCCTTAAAATAATCCTTTTGAATTATTAACATCTTTAAATATAGAATATCTAATATAAATTAAAACGGTTATATTTAAACTATTTCATTATTGAAAGTTGTATTTTATTAAACCAAATTGATGGTTTAATGCACACGATTCCATTCTCTTACAAATTTTGTTTTACTTACTAACTGACCTTATATGTGTTAGTTATATTAATGTGTTAGGTATGGCAAAGGTTGAATTCATTGGGAGTGTACAGGCATCTGCTTAGAGGAAGAGTGGAGAACACAACCTGAGTACAGCTGATCGGGATTTT
The DNA here is from genome assembly GCA_033556935.1 of Timema podura. NCBI lineage: Eukaryota > Metazoa > Arthropoda > Insecta > Phasmatodea > Timematidae > Timema > Timema podura. Next base: position 16,936,549 of record JAVRXN010000006.1, on the reverse strand, counting down.
AACCTCGATATTCCCATCATCGTTACCCCAATCTATTGCGAGAGGGATGCTTTAAACCAGGGGTCCCCCAATTATTTTTCATGGAAGTAAGTTTTAAAAACTTGGCATAACTCCACGGACCGGTAAAACATTAACAGTGACTCAAGTTCAAGCCCAATAGGACTATACTAATGCTAAAACGTGAGATTTTATTTCCTTTTAGTTATTTTTATTACTGGCCTTCCGTGTCTACTACCCGCCCAACGCCGAAATAGCATCATTTCTTCTGTGTATCGCTATCTCGTCAAGGTCCTTTAAAATGTATCTGCGATCCGGATGCAGACCGCAGTTCAACATTTGGTGATCACTGCCTTAAACCATTTGACTTATGTTCACCGAAGCGGGTCAAAATGATTCATAATAAATAAAAGTTTTTTTTATCATGCTCATCATTGATTTGAATATGAGTTTAAATCTAGATATTTTTTGATCTATCTTACGGAGATTTTGTGCCAACCTTGAGTATTAATCAAATCAGTTAGTATCAAAAAATGATTCTTCGAACGCACATGATAGAGGGCGTCCTACCCTTCTTACTCCATGACCCCGACGTTGGCTACTGACATGGAAAGTGGGGGTGGGGGGGGAGGAAAGGAGGGGGCCACCTCCCAGACCAAGATGCCCGCATGTTCTCTAGGCTTTGCGCCGCGGGCGCAAGCCAAATACCACCCCGTTTCACCCCCCACCCCTCAGGGTGTAAGCCACGTCGTTATTCACCGAGGCGTCCCTATGGGATGGGGACCCAGCTGCGTCAGTTAGGCCCCCACCTCTCCCCCCCCCCTTTTTTTTTTGCCGTTCTCAAAGTGGTGGGTCAACACGGCCGTGAAACGACGGTTCCTGGGAAGCATAGAGCTAGGTACAACGCTCGTCCTCTCTGGGGTTGTTTCTGAATTGGATAGGGGACGTGAAACATGACGTAGACTATGTGTACCTCTGTGAATGAGTTTTACGTCCCTTTGGTATTTCTCTTGATTCCTTGACCTCAATAACGAGATAGTGTGTGGGGTTAAGGGGGCCTCGAATTTCTCATTAACGAAATTAAAAGAAAAGAAAAATCATCCAAAATGAAAAATTTTTAAAATTCACATCAATCCTTTTTCATATCTAATTCCATAATTATTATTCTTTTACACTGAAAGGTATCAAGAATACTTTGCGTGGTTACAGTATGGTGACACACACACACACACACACACACACACATATATATATATATATATATATATATATATATATATATATATATACATATAACTCGCTTTGTTCGTTGGGGGCTCCACCCCCAAACCCTCAGTGAGTGTTCTTTGCAAGTGAATGTTAACTAATGTAATTCCGGAGCTGTTTGTTGATTATACACTTATATACTAATTACGTGAATTGTGTAAGGGATTAGGATGGTTAAGTGTATAGGAAATGTGAAGGTGTGACTGGAAATCCATGTTGAGAAGAAAAAAAAAACACCCTCTGTACACCCGATCGCGATTCGAGCCTTTATTTCCCAGTCATCGGCAATCTAGTCTACTTCAATAGTGACGCCTTAAACTATGCGTCCACCTAAGATGGTAATGGTCCAGTGACGTTGATTAAAAGTATCTTGAGATAAGCCCTTTTCTCTTGCCCTTTCTTAACTAATTCCCTTTTACCTTCCCTGGACTTGGGGGGGTAAATTATTTGCTTCAGGACCTGTTGTTCGTGGATTCAATCCCAGCTTGGGTTAGATGAATTTATATTGAAGCAGTTAAGAAATCCGTAGCACGACTTCCTTCGGGAGTAAGTAAGGCCATTAATCAATTCCCATGTTTATTGTGGCATGTTCAATAACCCTGGAAGATATGTGAAAATAACTTTCCCGGCAAAATTAGTAGGCCCTTTCGCGCTCGCTCATAATAAACTTGGTGTGGAAGGCGATGGGGAACCAACGCACTTTCTGAATTTTCTCTCTCGTGCATTGCGTTTCTACCAGATAGTACAGGCAGCACTAACCAGATGAAGGGCTGAGTGCATACCCAACCCTGATGGATAGAAATCACATCACATTAATCTTCAGATTGTTGATTTAAGAAGAAGATAAAACATAGCTACCCTATTATATGTTTTGTTTAGTCTGATAAATATTGTCTAAACTTTTGTACGATTAGATTGCTCTAATCTTTTATCAAAATAAATGGTACGGCACACCGCACAGACTTTCTCTCTCTTTCTATAAACTCCTAAGATTTCTGAACGGAATAATGTACATTGTATCATCACCACTCCACATAAGAACACGCATAAAAAATATACAATGATATAGAATCAATGAGAAAAGAGGCGCATCTTTGTCCACCTAAGAGCATTTCAAACAGTTTAATGTCTTCCACAAGGGTCAACACTTCGTATTACAATTTCGATTTCTGGTTAAAATTTTAACATTTTATAAGGTGTTGCAGATCTTCAAGTCATCGCATTGATATTTAATTATTCATTTATACATTTTGACCAATAAAAAATGTAAATATTGACTATTGAGTCTAAAATGGAGATAGATCATTGTTATGCAAACATTTCTCCTAAGAGATTTAAGGAAAAATAACATACTTTTTTAGATACTTATATTTAATTACTCTATGGCATTGGAGAATTATTGCGTTAAGACTTAAGTAGTATATGTTTACAACTAAAGCTCACAAAATTGTATTAATATATTTGCAAATATCTCAGAAACTGCTGCTTTTATAAAAATATATGTCAAATAAATTTTTTTTATTTCTGATAGTCCTACAATTTTGCAATGATAAGTTGTTTAGTTTCTCCAATAGTTGTGGAGATACGGAAATTAACGCTTCTGTAAAGTACCCTAAAAATCATTTTCATAGGAAAATGAAAATAGCCAGTTTATTTATAATCTTAATCAACGCCTAGATACGAATTTTAATCAAAATCGTTTGAGTAGATTTTGAGAAAACCAAATTATTCTCTTTTCGCCCTTCAGTAAACTACCCTTAATTTTAAGTTTTTATAGACACACAGATAGACGGCATTGCAAATACTATTTTTAGGGTTCGGGGGGTCATGAGACGTCGACATCCATCAACATTTCAGGTTAGTTTTTTTTTACGGTCGCAATACTTAAACTTTAATGTCCAAAAAGTTAAAAAAATTCATATAATTGCGTATAGATTGAAAGTTATTGATTTTATAAAAATATGTTTCGGATAAAATATCTGTATTATAAATATATATACATATTTGTAATGCTAAGTAATTTCATATCTCAAATAGTTTCGGAGCTATTTAAAAAAATGTTAATTGACGCATCAGACCGGAGCCCTTAAAGCCATTTTGCCGAAATATTGAGGGTAGCCATTTTGTTTTGAATATTTATTAATGTTCATAAATGAAATTTAATCAAAATCGTTGGAGCCGATTTTGAGAAAATCGACTTTTTCTCTTTTTGCCCTTCAGTAAACTACCCTTAATTTTAAGTTTTAATAGACACACAGACAGACGGCATTGCAAAGACTATTTTTTAGGGTTCGGGGGGTCATGAGACGTCGAAATCCATCAACATTTCAGGTTAGTTTTTTTTACGATCGCAATACTTAAGCTTTAATGTCCAAAAAGTTAAAAATATATAATAATTGCGTATAGATTAAAAATTATTGATTTTATAAAAATATGTTTCGAATAAAATATTTGTATTATAAATATATATACATATTTGTAATGCTAAGTAATTTCATATCTCAAATAGTTTCGGAGCTATTTAAAAAAATGTTAATTGACGCATCAGACCGGAGCCCTTAAAGCGATTTTGCCGAAATATTGAGGGTAGCCATTTTGTTTGGAATATTTATTAATGTTCATAAATGAAATTTAATCAAAATCGTTAGAGCCGATTTTGAGAAAATCGACTTTTTCTCTTTTTGCCCTTCAGTAAACTACCCTTAATTTTAAGTTTTAATAGACACACAGACAGATGGCATTGCAAAGACTATTTTTTAGGGTTCGGGGGGTCATGAGACGTCGAAATCCATCAACATTTCATGTTAGTTTTTTTTACGATCGCAATACTTAAGCTTTAATGTCCAAAAAGCTAAAAATATATATATATTTGCGTATAGATTAAAAAATTATTGATTTTATAAAAATATGTTTCGAATAAAATATTTGTATTATAAATATATATACATATTTGTAATGCTAAGTAATTTCATATCTCAAATAGTTTCGGAGCTATTATAAAAAATGTTAATTTACGCATCAGACCGGAGCCCTTAAAGCGATTTTGCCGAAATATTGAGGGTAGCCATTTTGTTTGGAATATTTATTACTGTTCATAAATGAAATTTAATCAAAATCGTTAGAGCCGATTTTGAGAAAATCGACTTTTTCTGTTTTTTCCCTTCAGTAAACTACCCTTAATTTTAGGGGTAGATGTCCAATTCCAAAAACCCCTCGGGGCAACCCTATGAAAACCCAAGATATCAAGTTTCAGCTCAATCGGTAAAATAGTTTAGGCTCTAGTTGGAGGTACAGACAGACAGACAGACAGACAGACAGACAGACAGACAGACAGACAGACAGACAGACAGACAGACAGACAGACGGAAATTCAAAAACCACTTTTTCGGATTCAGGAAGTCATGAAACGTCAAAATTCATCAAAATCTCGACTTCGATTTTTTTGACGATCACAATACTTTCTCTACCTGTAAGATAGAGAGAAAGTAAAAATACTATGAGAACCAAATTTTACAATTCACTGGGGGCCCCAAAGTTTCTTAGTACCAGCCCTGGAGCGTGGTTATAGGGGAAGACGGATGCTAGCAGACCACATGGGGGTGGCCTACATGCTGCATGACGTCATAGTGACGTGGAACGAAACCCCCCCCCTCCCTCTCTCTCTCTCCTTTCCGTGTTCCTGTTAATCGTGATGACCGAGTCCGACCGTGGATTCCCCGCGTCAGGGGAAGAACCGACAATGACCCTGGAAATGAGCTTTTTGAAAAGGGGGGGGGGGGTAAATACCGACCCGGTGGGTTGTGTAATCCTTCCCCCCCCTTTTCTCTCCTGTTTCCCTTCCCCTCTCATATCGATTCACCCTCTCTGACACTGAAGTAAAGTCCATTCGCCGTAGGAGTGGTAGTAGCGAGCAAAATATTTGTATTGTATACTCCATTCACGGTAGGAGTTACTCTTCGAAAGGTCTTTTTTCCTACCAATGTCCTACTATATAATATATTTCTGGTAGGGAAAAGGGCCTTTCAGAAAACAATTCCTACGGTGAACAGACTTTAAACATTGTTTGAAAGTCACTAATGTTAACCTATGTGGAAATAAATATTAGTTTCTTAGTAATAATATATTATCAATCAAAAGTGTTAATAAACTCTTCTAATAACAATTCCTTAGGATTATTATATAATTGGCTTTTTTTTTGTAACTTATTCAAAGAACAAAAAATATAATTAAAACTATTATTTTTTTGTTTCGTTGTTGTGGCAACAAGATATATTATAGTGCATTAAATATTAATTTATAAAGTATCATATTCAAACTTGTATCTTATTATAAATTACTACTGAAATAAATGTTTTTTTTTAGAACGTAGAGAGTCATCCAAAAATATGAGTTTCATAAAACCATTTTTATTTTGCAAACACGTGTTCATGGACACAACAGAACATGGTTTTTATGACGTCATTAAGCAACCTTGATTAGGACAGTTACGCCATCTTAACTTATGAAGGAGAAAGCAGAATTTTAGAAGCTCTCATTTGTAAAGATTAAAAAAAAAAATCACAGACCCTGCTTTCATATACACACACATAAATATAGGAATGTGTATTTTTATACATCGGTTTTTAAAAAAGTAGAATAAAAAACGTATAAATGGTAAACATAATTAAAAATAATTGTTTGTTGTGAAAGTTGTGAGTGCCAAAAGTGACGAATCAACATATGGTTTGGCGGATGGATACATGCAAGTAGATCTGGTAACTTGTGTGCTAGATATCAGGCATCTAAGCTCCTGTGGCAAACGGACTTTACGTCCAAGCAATTGTTGTACTTTGCTCAGATGCCTCCACTTTCGTAGACCTAGGTTTATTTTAGGTACGTGTGCGATTTTTTATTTTATTGTCGTGTTTTCAACAGTTTTAAACAAGTTATAAGGGCTGCCAACAAAAAAAAAATCGCAGTATCGCCACCCATCCTGCTGTGGACCCCAAAGTGTCAGGATGGTTTGCGGGCAAGTAAAGGGATGGTGGAAAAAAAAAGATGTGTGGGTTAGTAATTTATAGACGGTTTTGGTTTTTAGGGTTTATTAATACCACGACGTACTACTACAAAAATGTGATTTTATGAATAAGTTACAAAAGGATATAAAGACTTTGACTTAGGCGCTCGCAAAAGAACGGGTTTAGTAAGAAATGCTTAACCGATAGCCTGACTGACACTCTCTGTGGTTCCTCATTGATTCGAACCCCGGTACCCTTGGGCACGACGGTTGCCCTCCAGCACAAGTACCCGTTGACCCAACGTTCTAACCCCGAAACGGGCAGCGTGACCCCTTTGAATAGATATTATTTTGTCAGCCTCGATAGCTCTAAAACAGAACCATACACACTAAAGATTCGGCCCAAATGCTAAGAACAACGCTGACACTTTGTTTTGAGTTGTCAGCAGCTGTTAAGTCTTACTGTTTAATAACTCATCGTAACAAGTTTAACTAGACTAGTTAAATTTTTCGCTTCTTTCAACACCATGATGTTAATTTAAGCATGCACCCAAATTAGGGCAGGGAGGTTACAGTAGCTTATAATGAGCTCTAAATAAATCGTGTCTGTACGATCAAACCACGGATAGACACGGTATAATATAAACAAAACTACAGATAAATTAGAAAAGGTAGCACCAGAAAGAACGAAACTTTTAGAAAATACACAACTTTTTGTTGTCAACATTGATAGTATTTTAATTTGTTAATAATAATAATAATTATAGATATTGGTAATATTCAGTAATATTTGGATAATTCTACATTGGTTGATTCGAAAAATTGTATAATTCGAACCCACCTTGACTCAATATGAAATTCCTAACTATATCAATGGTCAAAAATAACGTTTAATTCAAATTTCAGAAGGAAATATTTGGATAATTCAAAGCTTAAAACTTATTAATTATTTTATAGTTTCTACTAATTTCGATCCTAGTTTAACGACGGTGAAACCCTAACAGATGGGGAGATTCTTGAAGAAGTAAAGAACAAAAATATCCAAGAATCCTCTGATGAAGACAGCACAAACATCAAAAAGCAGAAGAACTAATATCCAACCGTTTCTGAAGCATTTGCAATTATGGAAAACCTGAGAAGATTCACTGAATCCGAAACACACATAAAATACAACAATTTAATGCAACCATTGACCTTGAAAGTTATATTTATTGTGTCAAAATAAACAAACTTGTAATATTTACTTGGCGATGAATACGCTGCAACATATTTTAAATAGTGATAAATTAATTTATTGGGATAGTATAGTAATTAAAAGGCTAGGCTATGATAAAACACATGTAAATGAAAAAGTTTTCAAAACAAAAAAATGTAATTACAAATGCAAATTGTAAGTTTATATTTACAAAAAAAAAAAAACTCTTTACTATTTAGCTGTAATTCAATTAATTATTAGGTGGTGGTTTTTTTTTACCTTTCTTGCTGTTTTGTAAAGAGCTTAAATACATGAACAAATCATGGCTAATCAGAGTATTTCTTTTAAGCGAGGAAAATTTAAAACATGAAAATGAATATTTCCACAAGCATGCCATTATTGTCAATGCTAGGTCAGGAAAACGTATGTAATCTTCGTTTAATCTGAAGAATAGCGAGCTGTGAATGTGAGGAATGCCAGGCCTCCACCGTGGTTCGGATTCCACGTTAAACTGTAGGTCCTCCATTTCATCTCACTATCACCCTACCATTGCACATTAGCGTAAGTGCGTGTAACCTGAACGGGTAGTAAGACGCGGTGCTAATAATAATAATAATAGCGAGCTTACCTTGTTTAGTTCACTGTACAGGGTGTTCGGAAACTCATAGCCCAAACTGCACGTATAGCTTGTTTGAACAAAAAGTAATAGCTAAATACCCATACACTTACATCAGGAAAACTATGTTTATACCATTAAATTGTGTTCAAAGTTTCGGCGTATAGCGTCGGAAGAGCAAAGCTGTGCAAGCATGCGTGTACACAAGTTGCATAGGAGCTAGGCGCACGGCATTGCATATGTAATACTGGCAAGCACTTTCTGTGATGTAGGACCGTTAATGATGACCCTCAAAACGTATTTGCATTTCTAGATGAACTGGTGTGTTGCTTACTATTGATTGTGGTATTTTTGGCTTCCGTGCTTCAAGATGTCGAGGTGTGTAGTGCACGCACCTAACTACTATGCAACCTGTTGTACACGCATGCTTAAACAGCTTTGCTCACCTGGCGCTGTACACCGAAACTTTGAAGACAATTTAATAGTTTTCCGATTAGGTGTACAAGGATTTAAAATTACTTCTGGTTCAAACAAGTCATATGTGCAGTTTGGGCTATGAGTTTCCAAACAACCATTTTATATACTATATAATATGTATTAATATATATATACAATTTATGTAGGTATTTTTATACGTATTTATGTATTATGTTGATATAATTAGACAATATATGGGGCCCTTATCTTATGTTGGTATTGTCTTGAAGTAAACAAACTAAATATGTATATTATATTTGCAAAATATTCTTCGTTACTATTTTGATTTTGAATACCCTAGTTTTTTCATCACCAGCCACCACTGTTACTGGTATACTTAATTTGGCCAAAAACATTTTCTCATTTAAAAAGTTAATGAAATTAAATTATGCCCACGACAAATATTCAAGAACTGTTGATATTACTATGTGTATAGAATCAAACTCATCTTCATCAAATGTTTCCAGCCTGTGGCTGGTAGGTTTAGTAAAATTCCTCCATCTTCCTCTATCCTTCCACCATTCTTCCTCCTTTAATATTTCCATTCTTTTCCTCTAACTTGTACCATAACCGCCCCCGTGGTGTAGTGGTCACTTTACCTGGCTACGAACCTAAGGGTCCTGAGTTCGATTCCCAGCTGATGCCTTAGGTATTTTTCTCTAAGATGAATAATCCCAACAGTCACTATGGTTTGGTCAGTTAGGTTTTAAGTTTTAAATGTTTCTACTGGTTCCACACCCTTATACTATCACCCCTCATACTCAATATCACCATTATACTCACCACATATTCACCATCACCATTATACTCACCTCGTCTCATCGGGACATTGAAAGAAACTCCACGGAAAAGGATGTACGATCAGTACATCCAGGCATCCCCTGGACAACGGTTCATTAGTACTGGATAATCTTTCCACTACTGGAATACGACTGATGTATCCCAGAGCACAATATTACATTATTACTTGTAAACCTTCTTTTATCTGAACCTTACATTTATTTCTTGGTCTCCCTTGTCGTATTTTTCCCCAACACTTCATATTTATCAATCTCTTAATTTATTCGCTCCTTTTTCATCCTCATTAGATGACCATACTATCTCAGCCTTTCTTTGAAAATCAAAATAAACGTTTTAACTACGCAAAATTTGATTTATTTTGACCAAATTATGTTTTTTTTTCTATTAAAAAAGTAGAAAATAATTTTTTTTAACTAGAGCTCCTTTTCAAACCACCTTAAATCGATTGCATGCCCCCCCTCCCCCTTCTTCCTCACCATCCCCCGCCATGAATACCGAGTGTGGCTTTCACCATCATCGTACCAACATGGTTTTGTTTCATTTCTTGGTTTATTTTCTCCCACTGGGGTGTTGCGGTGTTGGTAACCATGGAAAGTGGCGAGAGTTTTAAAAGTTGTTGGTTGGGGAGGGTTTGGCGGCGCTGGAGAGTAACGAGTTGCGCGAGGTTGCCAAGTTTAGTTTTTTTTTTTTTCCTTCCTTTTCTTTCTCGGGGGCACGTTGGATCTATGCCCCACGCTACTGCGGGAGTTAAAGCAAGTCTTCAATTAGTATAATTAAACCGGCTTGAGCTATGGTCTCTGGAGGTGGTAACAAAACTTGGAACAAGAACGTGGAGGTAGGAAAGAGGATAAATGCCCCCCCCCTCCCTTTCCTTGTTTTCCTACTCTCCACTCAACCTAAGAGGAAGAAGCTAAGGAAATTGGAAACAAAATAGACATTTTAAATGTTGGTATTAAGTTATCTTTTTTAACATAGTTGGTAACATTGAGGTAGAGGTGATGGGGTCTGCTAATTAAAGACAGGCACGCTTCAGTGGTGCGTGGTCTAACGCGCTACTCTCGCAGTAATCTAGACTGCAGATGAGGTTCAAAGCTAGGTCAAGTGTCCTTGGGGTTTTTTTTTTTTCAAAATTATTTTCCTCTCTTCCTCCAGGCAAATTCTTATACACATCCTCTATTTATAACGTTTCTAATCCCTAAGACCATTGGAATAGTTACTATATACACGTATAACTCAAGCGGGTAGTAAGACGCGGTGCTAAAATAAAATTGTGGGATGAATTTTGAAATTTTTATAGCAAAAAATTTTTGATTCAGCAAAATAACTAGAATATTTTTCCATTAGGGACTTGAGAATGCTATTCACATAATCAAATCAACATTTCTTGAATATTTGTCAATCTGTGGATATCTTTGTGAAGAAAATTAAACTCTTTGTTTCTACTTGAGCAATACTTTATTTATTTTGAAAAACAAATTGTTGTTATAAAAACTGCAGCCCTTAACACTCGTTTTATATACTCCCACCTTAAATGAAACAAACTGACTTGAGGATATGGGACGTTCTACATGAAACAAGTGATTCCAATTCGCCCACATGCGATTACAAGACACAATTATTTTTTTTTTAACTATCAAGATTTGATGACTTGGAAAAGATGCATTTTCCAACATATTTCTGAGGACTTTTATTTCTGTTAAAAGCCATAGAATACCTTGTATCCCAACCCAGAGTCCATCAACCCTTTTGTATGCGCTCACCAAGTTATACATAATTAAATAAAATTCCTTTTGAAAATAAAATAAATGGTACAATACAGCACACAAAGTTTCTCCCGCATTTATCTTAAAAGAGACATTTACTAAAAACTCGTAAGATTTGGGAAGCAAAATAATAGGTCTACACATTGTTATAGAAACATTACACCAACGATCATGAATGGAATAATATACATTATACTTGCTCTATGGCATTAGGAACAGGAACACTGTTACAGAAAATTTTGAGAAAAGAGAAACATCTTTGTCCACCAAAGAGCATAAGAATCAAATTAATTTTCAAAGACCTGAATTGAAAAGTATATATAATTTGCTTATGGTTCAGAAACTATTGGTTTTTATAAAATTGCATTTCAAATAGAGATCTCTATCTGTTATAGTACTACAACTTTACAATGATAAGTTATTTTGTAGCTCAAATAGTTGTGGAGAAATGTTGAAAATTGGAAAATTTCCTTGATATAAATACCCTCAGTCATTTTCTTGAGAAAATAAGAATGCCCATCGTGTTTATAATAATAAAGAGTGTTTTGATAAAAAAATTAATTAAAATCGTTAAAGCGAATTTTTAGAAAATTTTTTTTTTTTTTTCCCTTCAGTAAACTACCCTTAGATCTAGGATTAGCTATCTAATTCTTTTAAAAAAATAGTAAAATAGTTTTTGAGCCAGCCCGAGGTACGTACAGACATAAAGACTCATGGACAGACAGACGGCATTGTGAAAACCACCTTTTTGGTTACCGGAGGTCATGAATCGTTGATATATTTTATCAAAATCTCGATTTAGATTTTTTTGGCGATCACAATACTTTCTCTACAAGATGTCACTAGAAAGTAAAAATAGGCAAAAATGTATTGACGCATTTTACATAATGTCAAGAATCACACGCAAAATTTGGGCGATGTATTCAAGCAAAGATTTGCACAATTTCATGAAAATGAACCAATCTTTTTTTTTTTTACTTAATTACCTAATCACACTGTTTCCTTATGGAGTAGGCAAGAAACTGTGCATACTAGCTCAAAAAAACAACAGCTCCGTACTTATCCATCCTCACTAACTTTATTCACTCTTCCCTATCCTTGCATACTCCCTTCGCTTCAACAACATCCATACACTGAATCATATATGATTTTTTTCTCTCTATTCTTAAAACTCTTAATGTTTCTCTTTTTCACACATTCGACAACAGCATTTAATTACATCTTAGATTACCTACTCCTTTCTTTTGATCATCACACTCTACCTTCATATATTTTCTTCGTTACTTGATCTACACTCATCGTGGATATCAGTATCATTGTAAAATATATTAATAAAATATACGGAACCAGTGTTAGAATATTTGGAATCAGAGCTTTCGGAAATATAGAACAACTTATCCCTCAAGGCTTGCCATAAAAACAAATATTTCTGGAAACTAGTAGGCAACACTTTGAGAATTATCTTTAAAATGAAGATTAAATTAAATTCAAGTGAAAATGTTAAATGAAATAAATTGAAAGTGAAATAGAGATCTCTTCTTTCAGATGCTAATTCTATAAAGGACTGAATAAGAACTATAGTATCAAATTATGATCAAGACTTTAAAAAGATAATCAGGGAAATGCAATCCCAATCATTTCATTAAAAATCACATTTTTACATTATTTTTTTCTGAATGTTTCATTAATTAATATTTTCTTTGTAATATAGTGGGACTTACAATGTATTGCCAAATAAAATCATTTATATTAACCTACCCATACGTGAAAAGTAATTAGTTTTCGGATACACTTCCCAAAGCTTAGCCGTTTAACCATGGAACATCCCGTATAATTGAGAAGCTGAAACCAGGTTCGTAAGAATATATGTTTCTTACGCATGAGCTCGTATTTATTTATTGAAGCGTTCGCTAATGTGACTAGGTATGTAACCACGATGCTCATCCATCTGTCCTCCATGAAGTAAAGTGTATTTTGTGTGTAAATATTGAATCACCGTTTGAACGACGAAGCTAAAAAGGGAGCAAATAATATATTATTAATTAAATTCTAAGTTAGTCTACGTGTGCCTTATGAGCGTAGGTTTTGTAAACACAACATGACTTTCAAACCAAGACTAGTAGGGAACTGACATCAGGGCGAGGAATTGAGAGTATTTATGTAAGTGAACTTGAGAGATATACAGGGTGTTCGGAAATCATAGCCCAAACTGCACATATAGCTTGTTTGAACCAAATGTTGTACATAATCCCTATACACTTACAACTGGAAACCTATGATAATAGCATTAATTTGTGTTTAAATTATCGATGTATAGTTCCTGGAGAGCAAAGCTGTTCAAGCATGCGTGTACAACAAGTTGCATAGAAGTTAGGCGCGCGGCACTGGACATGTAATGTGATGGCCAGCACTTTCTATGATGTAGGACCGTCAATGATTACCCTAAGATCGTATTCGCATTTCTAGATTGACTGGTGCGTTGTTTAATATTAATTGTGGTATGTTCTGCTGCCATGCTCCAAGATGTCGAGGTGTGAAGTGAACCGCACCTAAATTCTATGCAACCTGTTATACGCGCATGCTTGAAGAGCTTTGCCCTCCCGGCGCTGTACGCCGAAACTTTGAACACAATTTAATGGTATTAGCATAGTTTTACGGATGTGAGTGGATAAGAATTTTGTATTACTTTTGGTACGAACAAGCTGTATGTGCAGTTTGGGCTATGAGTTTTCGAGCACCCCGTATATATTTGTATTCAGTATTTTTGATGAATAGTTGAGGTAGCCCCAGATAACGGAAACTCCGTTCACCTTAAAATGAAGCAGTCTTACCATGATGGGGGGGGGGGGGGGATAGGAGGACAGGCTGATTGCCAATCACCATAAGTGGTGAATTGATAATAAAATTGTGTGGAATTTGAGATTACCTGCTCACAAGGTAGAATACACTTTTTCCTGACTGTGTGTGCTTGTTGTTGTTTGATATTTCCTGCTTATCATGTAATGATCTCGATTCCTCCATCCCTTTTTTTATTATTTGAAAAATTAATCTTAACGTAATAATATTCTCTTTCTTATTTTTATACTTTAATATTTTAATTCCGCTTCTCCAATACGGCCATGTTTCTGTGTTTTGTCGGCACGTGTCAAGGTCATATTAATTTCCTGGTTGGACATTGACGATGCAGGTGCATTATGACTATTTATATCAACGTTCCTCCCGTTTTATCACCACTTTTGGTTGATGGAAGAAACTAAATGGAGTCGATTTTGGGTTCGAGGCTCAAGTTTGTAGCGTCCTCAGGTGAGGAGGCCACAAAATAATACAAGGAAAATACAAAAGGTTAAATAACAATAACAAGAGTGAGTGCACATGAGTTCAAGACTAGAAATGTTCCATAGAGAAACATTACGCGTCTAATCCCGCCACTCCCACCTGTTACTGAGAGTATCAAAATATATGGGAGTCGTCTATCACTAGAGAGCCTTAAAATGCGTCACCCTTCCTAACCACTGAAAAATATTAGATACATTTTATTAAACAACCAAAAAAACCTAGGACATGTGATGGTATATAGTAGTTAAAAATAAAAGAATTAGTCATGTTGAACCAATATTTATTTTGGATAGGACAATCCGAAGTTTAACAATTCAAATAAGTACTAATTATTGTTGTTATAACAATTATATGTACATTATGTACAAGTGCTTTGGACTTTAACATTGAAAATTAGCCCGTTATAACGGGTCTGGGCAGAAATGATATTCTGCCAACAATAAAGTTACAATTAGAGTAACATTTTCTTTACAAGTAAACAAAGAATGTACGGTTATATATATATATAATATAATAATAGTAAATATGGACAATACAATCGGTCTAATAATTATTTACCCTATCAATCCTGATTTGGTTCAATCAGCGCTGGCGTGTTGTATTGCGACAACATTGACTCTCAAGTCTAAAAGGTAAATATTTCTCAAGAAGAAAACATTAATAGGTTGCAAAATAACCCCAAGAAAACTAAGTATTATGTCAACAAGACTATTTAATATAAACATGACAGTAAACGTCAATAGTTCCCCTAACATAACAATTTGTATTAGTTATAAATCGTGACTACGCCCAATTCGCCCTGGCGCGTTGTAAAAAGACAACATAGGCTTATAAGTCCAATACCACAATATGAAGCAAAAATTAATTTAGAGTTCCACCGTAATTAATACAAATAAATCATTACACCTCAACCGGTGACAAGACGCCATTACAAGTTAATTGCCAGACTTCTATTTAAATTTTATTTTTTTAAGATAACTGAAAATATTAAGCCAAAAAGGAATTTTGAAATAATAAAGAAAATATATAAAAAAAGATGTTAAATTAGCCGAGATTGAATTTGGGTTCTTACATTTTCAAAAGCAGAAAGCCGAAGCTTGTACTAGTCCTAAACCAGCTCTGTCCCAATTGTGTCGAACATTGGGACAGACACAAATATATATACAGATACAACAAAAGAGGAGGGGCATGAAGGGTAAGCAAGAGGGGAAAGATTCTAGAATATCAAGGAACAATGTTATGCGCATTTCTTCGTGCCTCGGGAGACCGGTGGTTCTTTTCTGGCGCAATCTAGAAGAGAATAACTATAACTGCGCATGTCCAGCCCACATGTGGGGTTCGCAAAATCGCCGTTCAATTCGCTCCGTCAGTATACTTTTTCTCTCGGGTGAAGGAAGGTGTGCATAGCAGAAGTTAGGTCGCTCTTCCACGTCGCCTCCAATCACGGACAAATGGGGTAAGGTTCAACCATCGATATAGCAGTTGTGTATTTTATTGACCATCCGATGCTACAAATCTCCCCCCCTTTCAGGGTTGACAGGGAGGAGGGAGAAGGTTGTCACATTCTTCTACTCGACCTTTGGAACATCCCATGGGGCAGCAACGGTGTACTCGGGAAGTTGTTCTCCAGGATTTCCCCATCGTATATGATCTTTCTCATCCTTGGCATCAGATCATTTTTTTTGTTTTTCGAGTCCTTGTAGATCGGATGGGTTGATCCGCCCTGGGCTGCCGCTGGGATTCGGCACCGCTCTTTACGCCGGGACGTTCTACTGCACACAATAGCAGTGGGAGCTCCAAACTGTTCCTGCCGACCGTTGACTCGAGAGCCGTCACCATAGTCTTTCCCACACCACGCTCGCCTCTTCAGGATCTACCCACGAGGCATGCGCACCAAGACAAGGGAAGGGGAGGGAGAAGAAGGAGATGACAGGACTCCTCTGGGCTGTACAACAAACAAAAAACATAAGCAGTAAACTGACCAAAAAAATTTACACTCCTAACTAATAGGACCTATATCCAACGTCAAAAAAAAAATATATATATATATAAAGTTTTTAACAAACTAGCCATCATATGCCGCAGCCAGTCTATGGTCACATGGCGCACTGGTTCATTAGGCGCGCACTCGTCACTTTCACGTAGATACTTCTTGATCAAGCATACACGTGTCCGGCACATTTCACCAATATTCCTCTTAATACCTTTTCAAGTTCTTTGCCCTGGGCCCAGGGAATTTGGTATTGCAAATCTAAATCAAGATATCGTCGACACAAAAGACAAAAAAAACATTTATAAAATATTTTTTTTTTTTTTTTTTTAATATTTATACCACACCATGTCACTAGGGACAATTGGGCTCAGGCTTTCTTTAAATGACTGACATGAGCTCGTCTACACATAGACGCATCTTTCACACTCTTAAGATAGACGGTCACGGGGGTTAAAAACTTATCAATGGTCCATGGGCCACTCCACCTCTGGCACAGCTTCGCCGATCTTCTATCTGCCGAGGAGCTCAAGGGGAATTCCTTACATAACACACAATCCCCTACAATATAAGGGACGGGGAGTCTACCCTTATTATAGGCGTTAGCCACCCTTTTTTGAGCCCTTTTTAGATGATCCAGGGCACGCCGACATCTCTCCTTATGGGAGGAATCATCGGAATTCTCTAACAGCGAATCAACGTTCCAAATCGCTAAGAGGGGGTGGTTTAATTCCCGACCAAGAAGGATAGAGGCTGGCGAACAGCCTATGGACTCATGGAAGGCAGAATTAAATGCTAAATTTAAGAAGTCTAAATCCTGATCCCACTTATGCTGTGCCTCACAGTGATAAATAGTAAGCGCTATTACCAAATTGCGGTTAAATCTTTCCACCTGATTGGGTCCCGGGTGGTAGGGGCTGGTAGTCACGTGCTTAATCCCCCAGTTAAAGCACATATTCTTAAAACCAAGAGAACGGAAACAAGGCCCATTGTCACTAACCACGACACGAGGT
Source organism: Timema podura (assembly GCA_033556935.1). Classification (NCBI taxonomy): domain Eukaryota; kingdom Metazoa; phylum Arthropoda; class Insecta; order Phasmatodea; family Timematidae; genus Timema; species Timema podura. The sequence continues at coordinate 16,919,099 of JAVRXN010000006.1, read as the reverse complement.
GCCCCAAAAAGATTCCAAACTCGTCTGCAGAGGGCGTTAACGGTAGTGGTCGCCTTCATATTGCGCAAGGGAATGAGCACTACAAACTTGGAAAAGGCGTCAACTAATATAAGAATACATGAATTGCCAAGAGTAGAACGGGTGATTGGCCCAATATAATCGATGAAGACTTTATCCCAGGGACGTTGGGCAACACCGGCCGAATGAAACCCAACTCTGGAATTTTGGGTTGGTTTAGCTTTCTGACAGCTCTCACACTTGCCAACCCACGCTTTTACATCGTTGTATAAACCTGGCCAAAAGAACTCATTAGAAATTTTCCGTACGGTTTTTAAAACTCCAAGATGACCACCAAAGGCAGAATCATGAAAATATCTAAGTAGCATTGGTCTGACCGCACCCGGTACAACCACTTTCCTATTCTTCCCTTTCGAATTAGTCACAACTAATAGCCCATTAAATACAGAATATGACCCTACCTTTTCTCCTCTAGATAATTTACTCATGATATCAATACACCACGGATCACTATTTTGGTGATCCCCGATTGCCACAAAGGATTCAGGAATGGATCTAATGACGCAGGAGGCGGGAGCCACCTCGAGAGAACCAATGGGACACTTTTCCTCGGCCATGCGGGATAAGGCATCAGCTACTACGTTATGTTTACCGGATACATGATTAGTGGAGAACTTGAACCTAGATAACCTCCACACCCATCTCCCCACTTTCCCTAGTTGCTTGGGGTGGTTCAGCATCCACGCAAGGGCCTGGTTATCCGTGTACAGCTCAAACTCCCTCTGTTCGAGGTAGTCAGCGAAACGCTCAATGCCCGTGACGCAGGCAAGGCATTCCTTTTCATAGGTGCTATATCGCCTCTCAGCATCGGTGAGAGTTCGACTAGCAAAAGCTACCGGTCGGACTCCCTCCGATGACCTCTGAGACAATACAGCCCCAAGCGCCACAGAAGACGCGTCTACGTGGAGGAGGAAGGGGAGAGAAAAATCCGGCATTCTCAAAACCTCCGGAGAGATTAGCTTCTCCTTTAACAGGTTAAAAGCTCGTGCCTGCTCTTCACCCCAACTAAAGGCCACTCCTTTTCTTTTTAAGGCATTAAGGGGGCAGTAATCTCCGAGAAGGACGGGACAAACCTGGCGTAATAGGCGCACATGCCCACAAAACGCATAACTCCCTTAAGATTAGAGGGGGGAGCAAAATTAATAATGGGACTGATCCTTTCGGGATCAATAAGAAGATTCCCCTCTGAAATGACGTACCCCAGGTATTTGATGGAGGGTTTAGCCCAAGTAACCTTGTCGGGATTCACGGTTAGTCCTACTCGCCGCAGCCTAGTCAAAACTTCCTCCAAATGCACCAAATGTTCCTCTAAAGTATTGCTGTACACACATATGTCATCCAAGTAGTTAAATACATACTCAAATTTAATGTCAGAAAAAACAAGATCTAATACGCGACTTAAGGCTTGTCCCCCAATGCTACACCCAAGGGGAACACAATTAAATTCGTATTGTCTCCAGGGAGTGACAAAGGCGGTAAACTTTTTTGACGATTCTGTCAAGGCACATTGTAAAAAACTCGCATTGAGGTCAATCAGACTAAATATTCTAGCTCTACCGAGATGCTGGAATGCCGACTCAATGCTCGGCATCGGGTATGGGTCGAACAGGATTTTCTTATTGACCTTCCTGTAATCTACAATTAACCTATATCCCTCCCCTTTTTTGGGTATGATGAACGCGGGACTAGCAAATGGTGAGTTAGAGGGGCGTATTACCCCTTTTGATTCCAAGTCATCAATCAATTTCCGGAAGATTTTCATCTTGGGAGGAGCGCACGAGTAAGGACCAGATCTTATGGGGATATTGTCAGTCATTACAATTTCGTACGGTAGGACCTCACACCTACCCCACCTGCTAGTAATGACGTCAGAAAATTTAGAAATCAGCTCCCTAATGGCTTCTTCCCCAATTCCGAACGAACATAAGCTAGGAACAATACAATCTTTACAAAAGGGGATTCTAACTCTGGGTGAGAACTCAAAACTTAAATCCCTTCTCGCCAGACTAATAACGGCCCCAGTTCCCCACAGGAAGTCGTTCCCCAAAATAATGTCAAAGGGAAGCAATGGAACACAAAACAAGCTTCTCTTCCACGAAAACCCCATAATTTTTATGGACAAGACTACTCTCTCGCTAACTCTTAAGAGATTACCATTACCCAAAACAAAGGTCCTAATACCAGTTTTTTCCACCGATATCTTCCCATTTTTCTTTAAGATATCCACAAAATTATTACTAATAAATGAACCACATGAGCCGGTATCAAGTAAGGCAGAGCCCGACACCGATCTGATAGAAAACTTAATGATGGGGGGAAGGGGGCTAGAATGTTTTGGAATCGTACGCGCGGTGGTCCCCTTGCTAACACCACGCGTTACGCGTTTCCCCCATTACAATCCCTCTGAAGATGCCCTAATTGGCGGCAACGGTAACATCGGACGCGAGTGATATCAAAAGGTCTCCTTGCCCTTATCGCGCCTACTTCCCTCACAGCAGAACTAGAACTGGCTCCCTCAGTAGGCCGGGTTATAGTTGAAAATGGGGGGGACCTTTCCTGTTTAAAGTTACGGGACACCTGTGTAGGGAACTCGTGCAAATACTCCCTCTCGGCTACCAGAGAACCCTCAATACAAGAAGCTAATGAGTAAAGCTCAGAAAGGGTAGAAGGCTTATTCAAAAACACAAAATGCCTTCTCGTCAGGGGGGACACATTTTCCAGAATGATTTCAACTACCTCTTCCTCCGGCATTTTGAGATCTAACACCCCAATAGCCTCTGAAATGGCCAAAATAAATAATCTAAAGGGTTCGTGTGGAAGTTGGAAGCGCCGAACCATTCGATTACATAGAGTATCCTTCTCTCTCTTAGATATTAGAGACTCTAATATTCGACTTTTCACTCTAACCCAGGGGAGACCTAGTTGGATGCATTCAGTGATTAGATGCGCCAAAAACCCTGACGTCTTGCCAACGCATAGCGTGAGTAACTCCAAATCTCCTACAAGTCTCAATTTCCAAATCCTGTCCACCTCTAACAGAAAGTTAAATAAATCAGAGGACGATAACCCATCGCAAATCGGCCATAGTTTTACACGCTCGCTAGCTACAATACTTTGAGTTTTGGCAAGTGAATTAGATAACACTAAACTAGCGGCGGGAACACTAGGGGGATCGGGAGCCCACTACCTCCCTCTATCCTTACAGCTTCTATTTTTTCCTGTTCCTTATCTTCAAGGGAAGGATGGCTAACGTCATCACGAGGTTCTAAATTAAAAGGATCGCTGGACTTACTAATAATGTTCTCGGACAGCAATGACCGCAACACGGCCATAGGAGCGTCGGGGGGAATTTAATATCTCTTCTCTTGAGCTCCTGGCGAAGATCGGAGCTACTGAGCCGGTATACATCAGTTCTTGTGCTGATTACGCCTCCAGAGGTGGTGGTGTCCATGGCGGGAGTGATTCATGAAACAATTTCAAAGACAATTAACAAATAAAACTCACAAGGTGCCTTCACTCTGAAAAAAAAGCAGAGTTTGCGCAGCTTTTCTTGTAGCGTCCTCAGGTGAGGAGGCCACAAAATAATACAAGGAAAATACAAAAGGTTAAATAACAATAACAAGAGTGAGTGCACATGAGTTCAAGACTAGAAATGTTCCATAGAGAAACATTACGCGTCTAATCCCGCCACTCCCACCTGTTACTGAGAGTATCAAAATATATGGGAGTCGTCTATCACTAGAGAGCCTTAAAATGCGTCACCCTTCCTAACCACTGAAAAATATTAGATACATTACATTAAACAACCAAAAAAACCTAGGACATGTGATGGTATATAGTAGTTAAAAATAAAAGAATTAGTCATGTTGAACCAATATTTATTTTGGATAGGACAATCCGAAGTTTAACAATTCAAATAAGTACTAATTATTGTTGTTATAACAATTATATGTACATTATGTACAAGTGCTTTGGACTTTAACATTGAAAATTAGCCCGTTATAACGGGTCTGGGCAGAAATGATATTCTGCCAACAATAAAGTTACAATTAGAGTAACATTTTCTTTACAAGTAAACAAAGAATGTACGGTTATATATATATATAATATAATAATAGTAAATATGGACAATACAATCGGTCTAATAATTATTTACCCTATCAATCCTGATTTGGTTCAATCAGCGCTGGCGTGTTGTATTGCGACAACATTGACTCTCAAGTCTAAAAGGTAAATATTTCTCAAGAAGAAAACATTAATAGGTTGCAAAATAACCCCAAGAAAACTAAGTATTATGTCAACAAGACTATTTAATATAAACATGACAGTAAACGTCAATAGTTCCCCTAACATAACAATTTGTATTAGTTATAAATCGTGACTACGCCCAATTCGCCCTGGCGCGTTGTAAAAAGACAACATAGGCTTATAAGTCCAATACCACAATATGAAGCAAAAATTAATTTAGAGTTCCACCGTAATTAATACAAATAAATCATTACACCTCAACCGGTGACAAGACGCCATTACAAGTTAATTGCCAGACTTCTATTTAAATTTTATTTTTTTAAGATAACTGAAAATATTAAGCCAAAAAGGAATTTTGAAATAATAAAGAAAATATATAAAAAAAGATGTTAAATTAGCCGAGATTGAATTTGGGTTCTTACATTTTCAAAAGCAGAAAGCCGAAGCTTGTACTAGTCCTAAACCAGCTCTGTCCCAATTGTGTCGAACATTGGGACAGACACAAATATATATACAGATACAACAAAAGAGGAGGGGCATGAAGGGTAAGCAAGAGGGGAAAGATTCTAGAATATCAAGGAACAATGTTATGCGCATTTCTTCGTGCCTCGGGAGACCGGTGGTTCTTTTCTGGCGCAATCTAGAAGAGAATAACTATAACTGCGCATGTCCAGCCCACATGTGGGGTTCGCAAAATCGCCGTTCAATTCGCTCCGTCAGTATACTTTTTCTCTCGGGTGAAGGAAGGTGTGCATAGCAGAAGTTAGGTCGCTCTTCCACGTCGCCTCCAATCACGGACAAATGGGGTAAGGTTCAACCATCGATATAGCAGTTGTGTATTTTATTGACCATCCGATGCTACAAGTTCACAGAATCAAACCCAAAAGAAATGGTGGGGCCTCAGTAATTTAAACTCATTCAAGTCCCATTTGTTGTGGAGACGGGACGTGCGTGTCAATCGCTCCTAAATGTAACTTAGGGAATTACTTTTCCCTAGCACCATGTTGTTGAATGATAGAGAATTGGAGAGATTAAAAAAAAGTATTTGTTATTATGGAACTTTCGCATAATAATTATTCTGAAATAATAACGTCTACTAACATCATTCATAATCTAAGCAAGTAATTTATATTTTCCCTGGCTACATGTTCATCAATCGTTACATTAATGTAAATTAAAAGGATTTAATATATAACATGTGTTAAAGAATAAACTCAATTAATACTAAATCGTCATAGTGTCATAAATACTTATAACAAACAATTGTTCAGAAATGAATTATTCATAATTATACGTGAGAAAGATAAGTAATAATATGCTATTCTAGGAGCATCAAACTTCAATTAATAAAGACGTAAGATATTAATACCATTATAAAGTGACGCCCTTCTGCGAGGATGATTATTATAAATGTTTGGTGATATTACAATAATTGAAAACATTGTGTTTTCTGAATTAATCACAGACGTAACACTGCCAACCAAACAAATACTTCGTTTTATCACTGCCTTGAGACAAAAGGATCGTCAGATTTTATTATATTTCCAATTTGAATGATTTTCATCACAGGAGGTTTTAACTGAATAGTCAATGTGTAAACATCTTGAATAAAGTTGTTCAAACAACATGTGTTGTTTTAAATACTCGATTGATGAAACTGATTTCTTGACTTTTACATGCTTTGGGGAGTTTAATATCTCATTTTGCCACATCACTTTCTAAATTGAAAAATTTGTTGCCAACCTCTGAACTACACTAGGTATGTACCTATCATATCAGCTTCACCATAGTGGAACAAAGTAAGGTAAGCTACTTTTCAAGATATACGAAAAATGCATTGTTGCCATCCCTTTAGATCAGGAAGGTACAAAATAACTTACAGTAGGGCCAAATAAAAAGAGTAAAAACATAGGTGGGTCAAAGACTTTTATTAATTAACTTTTATTCAAAATTCGTTTAAAAAATATGATAAACACACTTGATAAGATGACATAAATAAGTTTAAATACATAAAGATGGATACATATCAACCATAAATCTAAAAGTGGTTTGGTATATTTTTAAGTTTGTTTATAATATATATATGCTGGAGTGTGATATGAGTGAAAATGTGAGAAGGTGATTCTCAAGAGAGAAGACTCATCAGCAGGGCCCAGCTTTGGATGACCAAAAAATTCGAAAAAAAAAAAAAAACTTATCATAAAAAATACCTAAAAATATGAACAAAAATTCGTAATAAATGCATACGACATAGTCAAACACGCACTTTACAAGTAATGTAAAATGCAATGAAAAGCGTTTGTCAACCAAACTCTAGTATTCTGCTAAATATGTGGTAGGGTGGGGCTATTTGGGTCGTTTAAACTTTCATTTAAGTTTTCACCTATATATAATATGTTTATAAAAAATGTTTAACATGTATTTATATCTATATTCATATCTTCTGAACAATACCTAGTAATAGTTGTTTTTAAATCTAAAGAGAAAATAATTTTAAAAATTCATTATAAAGTGGAAAAAATTTTTATTAAAAACTTTGAGCTATTTTTTTTTTCCAAGGATGGGGTTATTTGTATCATACATTTATTTTAATATTTTACCACCAGTATATACATTTAAAATTATTTTTATCAAATGTGTACACTACTAGATGCAAACAAAATGTTTCTATACATTTTCCACACTTAAACTGTTTTTTTCCCCAAAGGCCTCGACATATACTTATGAAACCATTATTTGCAGGTTTAACACCGAATCTAGTCTTCTTTTTCAAGAAAAGTTATTTTACAAAAACCACATGAATCATTTTCTTCTTATTATTATTCAGATGTATGACCGACGGAATAGTCTTCATGCGAATGGCTGGGTGTGACCAGCTCAGCTTAAATACGTCTTTAAGGTTTTTTAAGGCCTTGGAATCTCAATGTCCTACCAGTATTATCTTATTTTCCTAACAGTAAAGTTATTTTCTATTTTCTTTACCATCAACCACCCGTGTCTGTAAGTTAAACTTTGTGTGATTGATATAGATAATTGTGTGGGTTCGTAATTGACGTTAGACTTGGCTTTTAAAAAGGTTTATCAATATTACTATAACTTTTAAAAATGTGATGTTAAAAGTGAAGTTAGAATGAAAGAACTAAAAAAATATTAGGAAGCGTTTGACAAAACTAGGTGTTATGAGGCTTAACCAATGGTCTGTCTGACTGCTAAGTGGTCCCAACACGGTCGTCAAACCGGGTTCTTTGGCTCGAGTGGCAGCCCCAAACTTGTACTAGATGAACCCGACGACTTAGCCCACATGGACCTGTTACAGGCAGCGTGACACCTAGGTCACGGTGTTCAGTAGTAAACATAGAGGGCCTCATTACCACTTATTTTAACCAATACGCCGGTCTGGTTTCTAGCTAAGGAATGCTGACAACACATTTTGGGTCAGCTCCTCTAGTTTATTTGTTTAGTGAATCATCACAACACCCTCGTAACGTTCGTTTTGTCATTCGCAACTCAAAACATACAATGCTTACACAAACACGCCACCAATTGAGGCCGTGTGATTACATTACTAACATTTCTTGTGATGTTAAATGGCAGGCTCTTTGTTTTGTCCTCTTTTGATGGTTTGTGTGTGAGGCTTTTACCGGTGTTGATAATACTTGAGAAAAAGAGGTGGTAGATGTTTGTTGTCTGGTTAATGGTCTTGCACTGTCACATGGAATTTCAGCGTCTGCAATAGACCTATCTGCAATCAGGAGTGTGAAGGAAGGAATTTTTCCTTAGGCACTTTACCCCAACTGTAAGGGAATAGCCCCGTACATTCATAACCTTTGACCACATTTCCATCAGTTGCTCCTTTGATCAAAGCAGCACCTAGCAGTCTACCGAACGTTAATTTGGTCATTGCCCTTTTTGGGTTGTTGTGAATGAATTAATTAATTTCTTGATTATAATAAGCTTTTAGTGGTTTAAAAAAATGACTTATCAAGAGGCTGCATAGCATGCAGAGATGGAAGGCACAATAGCTCTATTTCATTATGCAAACAAAACTCAAGACACTGAAATCTATCTAAAATCAGCAGGCATTCATCAGAAGATCGGTGGTTTTTTTTAAAATATTGCAGTCTTTTAGGAACAAGTCTTTATTTATGTACCCACTCTCTGACATTAGTAATAATGATCCTGATGGAATTCCTATGTTAAATTCCTCTTTCATCCTTTGTCCCTTGAAAATCATGACTGGGGATATAAAAACACCACTAGCGCTGCAGAAAGCTTTAACGGTCACGTTTTCACCTATCGCTAAGCTTGTTAACGAAACTACCTCTCTCGTCCCCTTTTCTGCTACTATTTTAAATTGTATATTGTTCATTGGAAAATCAGTTTCATCCATGTTGTAAACAGATTGTGGTTGAACGCAGATTCCAAGATCAACTTTAACATCATTCAGTAATTTGTAAAATCATTCAACTGCATTTCAATTCATTCCTTCAGAGTGAGATTTTGAGAAACCTTCTGGCCTTTTTAAGGGAAATATCTTGAGGTCGTTTCATGAAATAAATAAACCAATCATTGCCAGAAATTTTTGTATCAACATTCCAAGGGCTTTTGATGTTAAGGGACTTAGCAAACTGGAACGCAGCTTTACGCACAAAGAACTTTTAATCTTTCTACAAGATCTCTCTACTGCTCAAAAGACTGTAGGAGGCCCTATTGAATGTTATATTTTATTTGGGTTTTATTGGTGGTACCTATCAGTTTTAAATAGCTTAGCTGCCCAAACTCTTCTTTGCAGTGTACTGAATGATACCTTGAAATGTGATGCCACTGCTCATTTGACACATATGTTAATATGTAATTTCTGTGTTAGTGTTTTATTTCTAAGTTCTATTAAAAATAAAATAAATTTGAAAATATATTTTTATAGACTGCTATGATTCTAAAAAGTAAATGTATTCATAGTTACGTAAAATTAAAGTAGGAAACTATTTAGCTGAAGCAAGCCTCAGAAGGAGATCTGAGATGGAAAATTTTCCATTCAAAAATATTTCCCCACTAATTTTTTTACCTGTAAAATCTTACGCTTTCTAAACTAGAAAGAATGTTATGGAAATATAGTAATTTTTGAAATTCAAACTTCAAAGCAATACATCTAACATTAAAAATGTTATCAAATGAGTTCTAATTCACCAAAACCAATGACACTAGTTCTCTTCTCAAACTCATCGCATCGACAACAGCATTCTGTGGTCGAATGTGCTACTCATGGACTGTTTACTTTTTTTTAATCATATATTTTGTTGTTCCAGTCAACAACGATTAAAATCACCAGTGAAAACCTGGAAAGTGGACTGTATTCGAAATAAAAAAAATGGGGTAGAAATTGCTTACCTCGACCAAATGAGGTTCGCCGACAATGGAGGCCTACCTTGTGGGTTGCTGGGTTGGAGTAGGTAGTAATTGGAAACAAGGTGGTAATTCTTCGGCATCTCTCGAACTTTATATGTGGTTGTGGATCAAAGAGGCCACTTTAGGGCATGAAACACCGACTCACACGTTAACAACGATTTATGAAGCACATGATGTACTCATTATGTCAGACACCCAACGCGTACAGAATCCTACGCTGAACTGAATTCTCCAAAAGAACAAACTACCTTCCTTCCTTCCTTCCCCCTTTCCTTCAACTCTCAAAAAAGGAGAGAAACCCTCAAAAACGGCGGGAAAAGTCCAAAGAACAACTAACAAATACAAAACCATTAAAAATAAGGAACTATATCAAAATAAACTAGGTTAAACAAATTATTACACAATAGCTATTTTACAATATTAAATATATACATTTCAGAGACTGAACATATTTTATGCTTGAATATTATACCCAAATATTTACTAATACATAAAACATATCCTTATCCTCTCAGTCAATATTTTGAAAAAAAAAATCTGAAAATTTTCAACCTTGATTGTCAATATTAATTTGAATATTATTTTAAAGTATGATCATCATAAAAAAAGATAATTAAAATCATTTTGATATTGGCTCAAATATTTGCTATCAACGTTTACTTTATCTCCCCCCCCCCATTGCCACTTGCATTTATCATAATACTTAGACTATTCGGCCACTTGAAGCGGTTAAGGTGCCACCTCGCAATATACTAGACTGCCAAAGACGGTGAGATAAGGTTCGATCTCAATCTTGGTTGGGTGCACACAGGGTGCTTTTTTAATCAATGGTTTTCCTCTAAATTAAACCTCTCTAATCCTTAATATGAAGAGTGCAATTAGTGCATAAAGGTATAACACGAACGGGTAGTAAGACGCGGTGTTAAAATAAAAACATTTATCTTTCTCAAAATAAAATTAATGTTAATTTTGCAACTCAAAACACAAATGACGTAATAACGCTATAAAAGTTTTTCTAATAATTTTACTAAGACAAATAATTTTGTTTTACTATAGGGACTTATTATAGTATTTAGGGATTAGGAAGATTATATTTAGGTGAAGTGTACCCAAATTTGCTTGGAGGAAGAGTGTAAAACTTTTTGGATAAACACCCTTAGTACATCTAACCGATATTCGAACCCCTATCTCTACATCATCGGTATTTTAGTGTACTGCAAGAGTAGCGCCTTGACCATTTGGCCACTGAAGAGAGGTTTTTTTTTTTTTTTTTCCTATCTATATGTATTTTATGTAATGCAATAATGGGTGGATAGAAATAAATATATTATTTATGTTGCGTGATGAGATTGAAACGAGACCTTATAAATCAATATTGCATAAAACTAAAACTACTGAGTATATTTTGTTATACTTCAGTAATGGAAAGGCGTCTGTATGAATTATTCTTTTGAAATAATTGTATTGCAATAAAGTGTCTATATATTAACAAATATATAAAATTCAGATAAATAAAAATAAGAGTACGTATTAAAGAACATACGAAATATGAATAGTGTTGAATTTTGCTTAGAATTTTCGTTGTGAGAATAAATTGGAATGTATAACAATTTTGGTTGAAATTTTGTTTTGCTTGTATACTACAAAAAAAATTAAATCACATTTTAAAGTTGAAACTGTTTTTAAGTGAAAATAGCATTTATTATTACCTTTTCGGTGGATTCATTAAATTCATCGATCAACATAATATATTATATTTAAGTGACATCATGGTTTGGACTTGTTCACATATGAAACAGGGGAATATCCCCTTGAGCTGATTTGATTTGGACTGAGGTAAATAATTTAAACTAAAATAAGGCTATCATTGAATTTTAAATTATTGTTTAGTTACATTTAGATCAAAAGTACCAGTGAGTATGATTCAATAGTACCTAATTTGTGAAGATTTACGATAGCACTAGCTTTAAAACCGTCCACTATTTTGACTGTTTGTGTGTTTTCTAGGTAAATGTGACTATATAACAATGGAATATAAATAAAAATAGAGATCATGAAGAATTGATATTATAATCGGTTAAGGAGAATATCTCTAGAGTCATCATTGCTGATAATTAATACTAATGTTCTAAAAATTGTATGGAATAATTTTACAAAAAAGGTTTCAAGTAATAGAATCTGTATTATATTTAAATAAAATATCAGTGACTTCTGGAGATTACGTTTATAGAGTAGAAAACAACAATCTTATAATTAAGGAATATTTGCATTGAAATTCACACCGACTATTTTGCTAATGTGCAGCCTCAGTGAGACAAAGCTATATGTATCAAATGGGAATGTTAATTATAGTAAAACTTATCGAAATATTTCGATACATTTCTGAAATGAGTCAAGAAAATGAGCCACTGTCACTGGCTGCCATTGTTTTCCTAGAAAACCAATTCCAAATTCAAATGAATTGTCCAAACAAATCGAATATGTCCCTACTTTATATTAAATACAAAATAAAACAATAATGAGGAATTGAATACAATTTTTGAAGAGGAAATTATTTTAAGAGTGAAATTGAAATACCTAAAGTGATATTTTGGTTTTTAGAACTTAAAAATCAGATATTTTGGACAATACGTGAACAATTTAAAGAAATCTTACTTGTTCACACAAGATAAACATTTATTAATATTGTTACATCAAACATAATTAATTAAATATACATATTTAAAGAATAATGTCGTAGGACTTAGATTGAATATAACATTTTTAATGTCGTATTGATTGCTTTGTCAAACTATAGAAACAAGTTTTATATCTCCTCACATAGTATAACTAATATAGACTGAATTTTCAATCAGTTTAGAAACACTGGCACATTTTTAGACATATCAAAAAGTGGCATAATGATGATGCATATGAAATACTTCTGTCGGCTCGTAATAGGGCCAAGCCAGACACACTGAAGCCGTTAAGACTCAGCCATGTCCAGAATTACTTCTTCATTCTTCTCGGAGGTTTAACTTTTGGTTCCGTTTTACTGATATGTGAGATATTAGCTGACAATTTCAAACGATACAAAAACGTAAATCCAATTATTGCATAAGATTTATTTAACTTTTATTTTCATATAAAGTATAAATCGGAAAATCTACAAAATTTTAACTGCTGTTTAGTGTGTATCCATATTATGTTGAATTCAATATGTTCATATAAAATGAATTATACTTTTATCTTGTGAATCATTATAAATAAATAAACTTAATTGTGAAATAATCAGTTTTAGAATCAGACTATCTTTGTATTTGTATTATATATTATATTATATTTTTATTATTGATACTAAAGTCTAGTTCCAGAGGAATATTAATTATTCAATGCGTATGGATTTTCACTTTCCCTTTGTTTATTCTTATCAATAAAAACTATATACCATGATAGGGAATATATATAAAACTGTTATCAAGAGCGTGCATCACATGTCCATCAATTCTGTGTAAACAATATCCTATGGTGTGCCCTGTGCCACATTAGTGGCTAATATTCTACACATAAGACGACCAAAAAAGCATGCCAAAGTCCATGCTAGTAAAATCTGGCAAACTACAAAAAAAAATCTGACCAAATATGAATGGAGAGAAAGCGATAGTAGAACTTCCTAATATTTAATATCGTTGAAATATTATATGATATGATATTTGGATAGAAAAATCGTTGAATAGGCCATTTTTGAAAATTTTGGTATGATTTCACAGATAACCACTGTGCACAAATCCTCATTCTGTCATTATAGGCACATACTGTAGTTATTAACAAGAAACTTTGTCACTTTTTCCCATATCGTCACCGCGGAAAATGTCGAGTAATCATTCAAATACGAATGCACTGCACATATTTCTGTCATATCGTAGGTCTTTTATTTTCACCTTTTATTCCCATACCTCACGCGGGCGAGAGCTGAGTTGGGCCTGCTATGGTGGACGCTCTTAATAAAATGTTCCATAGTGATGCTCCTCTTTTCTCATATATTTTATACTAATTGATTAGCAAATGTTGGGAGTTTTTTGTAAATGTCTATATTTAAAGATTAAAGAGAAAGAAAGTCTTTTCGGTGCACCGTACAATTTATTTATATTGTACTAACTGTAAATGCACAAAACTCTAATAACTATTATGGTGTATCATTAATGAATTGATTTTATACTACAACATGTTAAATATATTATTTATATAGCGTGTTAATGTTAAAATAAAAATTTACAAATAAATAGGTCGTGAAAAAAAAACGAAAGAATAAACTGAATTGTCTGTGACATTTCAGTCGATGTGAAGAAGTCTAGATAAAGTGTCATTTTGCGATAATTGTGTAGAAAAATATATTGATAACTATAAATGATATTAACATATTGAAATACCATGAAATAGTGTAAGCTATCATAAAAAATACTTTTATATATTGCTACACTGAACCAATCTATAAAATACTTATTTTCCGTATAGTTATTTGTGAAAAAATAAAGTTATTTTTTGTAATATCTGTAAATGTTACTGTTTTGCTGATATATATATCAAAAAATTGAAATTAAGCTTAACTTTTGAATAGGATATGTTGAATTTATTTTTAAAAAAAGACAGCTAAATATATTCGGGAACGGTGAATAAATTTAAAATATGTTTTAAGGATGAAAACAACCTTGGAACTTTAGAACATGGACATAAACTTTTACGTGTCATTTATTAGCGAAAGAGTTACTTTTAGAATGAAAACATTCTTCATTATTTATAACAAAGTAAAACAAATTAAGTATTGTATTATGTATTGAAATTATGTTAGATAAATCTTTATCTTAACTGAACAAACGGGAAGTTAAATTACTATATTAATAATTTCAAGTATATGTAAAGGAAATTTTTTGAAAGCTTTTATTTATAATTAACTTCTAACTACACAAAGAAATACAGCCGACCCCGACAAGTTTAACGTTTTCCGACTATCGCGTTAAAAACAGTCAAATGATAAACTTAAATTCAATTCAAAAAAGTATTGTTTGACTTTTTATATATGGAGATAAGTTTTTTGAAGCAGTAGAAAAATAAAATGAAATTTTGTGGCACTATTATGAATTTAGTTAATGAAAAGCAGCCCATAGCTACCCTACCTCTTTATTATTTATTTAACTAAAAATAGTAATTTTAACAGCACACTACTAGAAAATTAATAAGTAAAATTACAAATAAATTTGTTTATTATTATTTATATTTTATCAAATCGATCAAACAAGAACCCATTTTAATTTATAACTATACTGTAAAAATTTGAAGCTTAAAATGAAAGTGTTAGTAATTTTTTTAATGATTCACTTTGTTTACAAAATAGAAACTAAACTAAATATTTCTGTTGATAATAACGATTCTAGTACCAGTTTTGAAGAAATTATTAATTGGATAGTTGGAATGATTCGAAGAGATGGGCCTCAGCCCTTGACCATCATCGTTTTGCAAGAATACCACCCAATCTCAAATGAATTATATAATAAACTGAACTATTTAAATACCATAACATTAAATGTAAAAGAAAATTTCACAATGGACATGCAAAAGATATTTCCGGATGAACTGGCCTTAAAGGGAAAAATATCGATACCAAAAGTAATATTTTGGTTCGTGGAACTTTGTGATGAGAATTTTTGGGATCTTCTATATGAATTTATGGAAACTATCCTTGGTAGTCCGAGAACACCTTTTATAATCACAATTACTTCAGACAATAAGGATGTGATAAGCACATTTAAAGAAGAATGCCACAGGACTTGGGAGGAATATCATATTTTGAACGTAATACTCATTACTTTAACAAACTATGATGATCACTCTACCCCTTCTGTATTAAGTAATAGAGTGACTGCATGGATTTTCAACCAGTTTGTTAACAAGGGGTCATTTTTAGAGGTGTCCAAAAGCTTAATGAAGGGAAATCAAAACATATTTTCAGCCAAACTAAATGATATTAACGGATACGAAATAAAAGTATCTTAAGCTCGACAAGTTTATGGTTTAAAACTGGGACGGGAAAGAGTTACATACAACACGATAGAAATGTTTGTAAGAAAAGTTAACGGTACAATGGTAATTATTAAACAAGGACAAGACTTGGACGACGATAAGGAAGGTAATCTGGTTAGTGAAACTATAACCCCTGATATATTGGGAAGTGTATTCATGAAGTATACCAAGAACATATTCAAATCCACCATTTCCTGTGTGTCGTTTTGTATTAAATTCCTTGTTCCAAAAGCTCAACGTATTCCTCAATATATGAATTTAATCCTACCTTTCACCAATACAGTTTGGTCAGGTATATTCTGCTCTGTACCAATGATTACAATGTTCTGGAAGCTATTCAGGCAGGAATTTTCGTTAGAAACTCAAACGCTCTTGGAGACGGTTCGAATCCTGGTGAGTGGTGGGACATTCTTTATAGTAGTTCCCTCAACGCAAAGATTGTTTGTGTTTTTTTGTTTGGTATTTAGTTTGGTATTACTAAACGCGTATCAGGGAAACTTGACCAGTTATTTGACGACACCCCATTTCTACCCTGATATAGATACGTTGGAGCAGTTGGTGAAATCAGGGCTTGGCATAGCTATTTATTTACCTGACCGTTCCAATGACTATTCGTATTTTCTTTTAAATTCTGACTTTGAAGATAAAATTATTCAGAAACTTTTGGAAAGGATGTTTTTCGTACCAGATATAAAATCTGCACTTGACCAAGTTGCCTTTAATAGAACAGCCGCGTATGCTGATGCATCCTATATTATCGAACTATATATGCAGCTCAATGATTATTATGAAGAAGGATATCCTCTAATGCATATAACGGATACCTGCCATATTTTATTGAACGCAGTCTTACAGTTCCCTTTCAAGTCCCCCTATCAAGATGTACTCGATGTTGTAATGAGAAGATTATTTGAGACTGGTATCGCAAATAAGTTGTTTGATGATGACAGATACGAACTAACTCTTTCGGCTCGAAACAGGGCTAAGGTAATCATACTGAAACCTATAAGACTCAGCCATGTTCAGATGCCATTTTACATTCTTCTCGGAGGTTTAACATTCTGCTCTATTTCTCTGGTCTGTGAGATCTTAGCTGACATTCTTGTACGATAAAGAAAAATAAATGCACACTGATGTTGTTAGTTGTTATTTACCTTAAAATCTTACGTGAGAAAGGAATTGAAATACAACTCAAATTTAACTGATGTCATATATATATAATTATTATTATTATTATTGTGTTCTGCCTTAAGACAAGTCCATTCCTTTTGTCAGTGAATTTGAACCACCATTTAGCCCTGTCCTCTGCCTTCTCTTAAGGCTCTTTGTATTTTCTTATTTCCTTCAAGTCATCTAGTATTTGAATACATCTTATTACTAAATTATTCTTTCCCTAAACATTTCCTATGACGTTGTGCAGAAAACAGTTCCTTCTAAGGATGTGTCCGATCCAGTTTCTTTTGCAAAAAGCAACTTATTCAAATTGATTCTCTGCTCATCTACTAAAGTCCACCTAATCTTTTCATATCGTTTATTTATTTATTTTAAATTAAATGTGTTCATTTGAAAATGAATAATACTTATATGTTGTGCACCAATATAAAAACTGAAGAATGATATTCTGTGTTAAAATGTCATTTTATCGGTGTATTTAGATATTTTTACAATTGATACTAAAGTCCATATCCAAGGGAATATGTCAGTCAGATTTTGTTGTGGAATGTCACACTATAATGTCCGTGCTAGGGGAAGTTTGTTCACTTACTTACGAACACAATTACTATCCATATATCGACCGGAGGAGTTAGCGCTATTAATACCAGTACCTCAAAATAAGAATCAAATGATTTATTAAAGAATCTTCTTAATGCTATCATGATAATAAAATTACAGGTAAACCATTTTAAAATTCTTGTATTGTACCTGGTGAAATAAAAGGAATCAGATAAGGTTGACTTTAATCGAAAAATGATGGATGTTGAATCTTATACAATACCGATGTATATGCAGTTTCATAACTTTTATGGAGATGGATATCCACTTATTTACACAATAGGGAAATGTCCTTTCTAATTAATGCACCTCTAAATATTATTTAAGAAACTTGTAACAATGATTAAATATTTATAAAATAAAGCTCTCATATTTTATAAGAGCTCCTGACTTTAAACTCTTGAGAATCAGTGATGTACATACTTTTATGATTCTTCTAGAAAGTCCAAGAAAAACTGTCAATCTAAATTAGATAAATTGTAACAATATACTATATAAAAAGGAAATTCTTAAAATGATTTCATGTATTTAATATGCTATGCATGTATGATTTTATAACTAATTAAATCATTGAGTCTTTCATTAAAACTATAAATATAGGAAATGTTTCAAACAAATTTAGTTTTATTTGTTTTTTTTATATTATGTCTATAAAAAATTGTGTTTATAAATATGATAAGAGTATTGGTGTTAGAACGAATAATAACCAAGAAGACAAGAATGTGATGGACTTTAGATTGATTCTTATGGACCCATTTGGTATGTTTATCTTCTATGTGATATACCTTTCTTTATTCATTTAAATTTTCCCTTGATTTTTGAATAATTATAATCTTTTATTTAAAGTAGGGTGTTTGGATTCAAATCTATAATTGACAGTCATTGCTATAAAATAACAATTATGTCTGGAACCTAAAACAGATCCGGCTTCCTTTTCATCGAAAATATCACTATAAATATGAGGAAATAATAGAACAATAATTTAAAGAATGTTTTAGACTATTTGGTGGAATCGTTTGTAGCTTATAAAAGAATATTCCATGAGGACTTATGATTTAAAACACATACCAGAGAATTAAGGGGTTCCAAATCAAACAGTGTTTACTATGATACATATTTAGTCAAAAAAATATATTATTGTAATAATTTATTGAATTACTAACTAAAGAGTATCATAATATTAATTAACTATATTTGAAATATTAAAATACTTTACAGTAATGGTTGCCTAAATTTTCCCCAAACATATTATATATCGCATCTTCTTCTGACCACATGATTTTCATCGATTTCTTATATTAAAATATTTCATTTAATTGTATTATTGAATAATACCCTATACAACTAAAGTCCTATATTTCAAGATTAAAACATTACTCTAATCACTTAATTAAAACATTTTGCAATTATGTCGCAAACATTGCTGTTGTTAATATAAAATTTGGTGTAACACCATGGCAATTATTTCACATTTTTCAACACCAATATTATGATAAAATATTGCATATTCCAAAATATTAAAATTGAGATATTAATATAATAGTAATAATTATAATGATATTAGTTAATCAAAGAAAGGTGACCCATGCCATAGGATGGAAACAGTAATAGATGTAAGTATTGTTAAATATCACAAAAAATAAATGGTACGGCGCACCGCACAGACTTTCTCTCTCTTTCTATAAACTCGTATGATTTCTGAACGGAATAATGTACATTGTATCATCACCACTCCACATAAGAACACGCATAAAATAATATACAATGATATAGAATCAATGAGAAAAGAGGCGCATCTTTGTCCACCTAAGAGCATTTCAAACAGTTTAATGTCTTCCACAAGGGTCAACACTTCGTATTAAAATTTCGATTTCTGGTTAAAATTTTAACATTTTATAACGTGTCGCAGATCTTCAAGTCATCGCATTGATATTTAATTATTCATTTATACATTTTGACCAATAAAAAATGTAAATATTGACTATTGAGTCTAAAATGGAGATAGATCATTGCTATGCAAACATTTCTCCAAAGAGATTTAAGGAAAAATAACATACTTTTTAGATACTTATATTTAATTACTCTATGGCATTGGAGAATTATTGCGTTAAGACTTAAGTAGTATATGTTTACAACTAAAGCTCACAAAATTGTATTAATATATTTGCAAATATCTCATAAACTGCTGCTTTTATAAAAATATATGTCAAATAAAAGTTTTTTATTT
Organism: Timema podura; assembly: GCA_033556935.1. Lineage (NCBI taxonomy): Eukaryota > Metazoa > Arthropoda > Insecta > Phasmatodea > Timematidae > Timema > Timema podura. The sequence continues at coordinate 16,899,310 of JAVRXN010000006.1, read as the reverse complement.
CTAATAGTCCTACAATTTTGCAATGATAAGTTGTTTAGTTTCTCCAATAGTTGTGGAGATACGGAAATTAACGCTTCTGTAATGTACCCTAAAAATCATTTTCATAGGAAAATGAAAATAGCCAGTTTATTTATAATCTTAATCAACGCCTAGATACGAATTTTAATCAAAATCGTTTGAGCAGATTTTGAGAAAACCAAATTTTTCTCTTTTCACCCTTCAGTAAACTACCCTTAATTTTAAGTTTTTATAGACACACAGACAGACGGCATTGCAAAGACTATTTTTTAGGGTTTGGGGGGTCATGAGACGTCGACATCCATCAACATTTCAGGTTAGTTTTTTTTAACGGTCGCAATATTTAAACTTTAATGTCCAAAAAGTTAAAAAAAAATCATATAATTGCGTATAGATTGAAAGTTATTGATTTTATAAAAATATGTTTCGGATAAAATATCTGTATTATAAATATATATACATATTTGTAATGCTAAGTAATTTCATATCTCAAATAGTTTCGGAGCTATTTTAAAAAATGTTAATTGACGCATCAGACCGGAGCCCTTAAAGCCATTTTGCCGAAATATTGTGGGCAGCCATTTTGTTTGGAATATTTATTAATGTTTATAAATGAAATTTAATCAAAATCGTTAGAGCCGATTTTGAGAAAATCGACTTTTTTTCTTTTTGCCCTTCAGTAAACAACCCTTAATTTTAAGTTTTAATAGACACACAGACAGACGGCATTGCAAAGACTATTTTTTAGGGTTCGAGGGGTCATGAGACGTCGAAATCCATCAACATTTCAGGTTAGTTTTTTTTACGATCGCAATACTTAAGCTTTAATGTCCAAAAAGCTAAAAATATATATATAATTACGTATAAATTGAAAATTATTGATTTTATAAAAATATGTTTCGAATAAAATATTTGTATTATAAATATATATACATATTTGTAATGCTAACTAATTTCATATCTCAAATAGTTTCGGAGCTATTATAAAAAAAATTAATTTACGCATCAGACCGGAGCCCTTAAAGCCATTTTCCCGAAATATTGAGAGTAGCCATTTTGTTTGGAATATTTATTAATGTTCATAATTGAAATTTAATCAAAATCGTTGAGCCGATTTTGAGAAAATCGACTTTTTCTCTTTTTTCCCTTCAGTAAACTACCCTTAATTTTAGGGGTAGATATCCAATTCCAAAAACCCCTCGGGGCAACCCTATGAAAACCCTAGATATGAAGTTTCAGCTCAATCGGTAAAATAGTTTAGGCTCTAGTTGGAGGTACAGACAGACAGACAGACAGACAGACGGAATTTCAAAAACCACTTTTTTGGATTCAGGAAGTCATGAAACGTCAAAATTCATCAAAATCTCGAGTTCGAATTTTTTGACGATCACCATACTTTCTCTACCTGTAAGATAGAGAGAAAGTAATAATTTCATGTGTATAAAAAAGTGCACAATAGTTTGATTATTTTTTTACTATACTACTGTAAAACACTATACAATAGTAGTATTAAAAATCATATTAGCAGTTAATAACATGATGCCACATATCCTAATATAAACTAATACACAATTAATTGATGAATTGTTTTATTTATATATATAAAATATACTATTTACTGTACATTTGTCATGAATTTTTAAATTCTCATATATTTATTCATAATATTACAGTACCTATCTACCATTTCATAGAGGAACTATATTTTATAGAAATTTATTCTTAAAATATTTAAACATTATTTTTTATTTATACGATATTAATATAGTATGAATTAGATGTGTTCATAAATACAGTTTTAATTAATTTATGTATGTTATTTTAATCTTTATTGTATTGAGATGAATAATATGTGTGTAATTAAATAAAAATGTAATACAACCTGTCTAAATTATTACATAACCTATATCAAGGCTTGTAAATCTTTATGCTTAATTCGTTGATATTATTCAGAAAAATTATTTCACGTGGCAATAGGAATTTAAAGCAGCCAAATAGTATTGGAGTAGTTCCTAATAATAATAAATTATATTACTGTCGTCCTCACCTTCTTGCTGGGGTAATTTGTAAGAATAGCTTGTAAGGAAGGGCAGGGTCGGTTGCAAAATAGATGTGTAGGTTTGTAATTTATAGAAAGCTTTGGATATTAGGGTTTATTAATATCACTACGAGTTACTATATATTTTAAAAAAGACATAAAGACGTTAATGTGAAAACTCCTGAGAGAATTGGCTTAGTAAGGCCTAACTGATGGCTCATCTAACCCCTCTAGATATTCGAACCCGGTACCTTGGGCACGACGGTTTCCCTCCAGCACAAGTACCCGAAAACCTGATATTCAAATCTGCGTATCCCCGAAAAAGGTCAGAATGAACCCTCTGAATAGTTTGTCAGCCTTAATAGCTCTAAAACAGAAATATTTATACTTCAAAACGGCTCAATCACTGAGACAATGAGGACAAGTGGTTTTGAGTTGTCAGTGGTTTTGTCCTCATTTTTACTAAATCCTCATAACAATTAAACTAGACCAGTTCTTTCTCTTGCTTCTGTCAACACATGTATGTAAGTTTATAAACACACATCCCGATCTAGGGCAAGGATATTACAATTATTCAGGGGTTTTTCTAAATATTATAGCACATTTTATAATATCTTAACTACCCACCAACATTCTAAGCATTGAGCTCTACTAGTCCAAAAAAACTAAATTCCATAAGTCTACCTAGTGGCCATTTCAGGAACATGTGCACATGATATGGCCACCCTTGTTTCATAGTCTACATATCGTGATTTTTTTCAGTTTAATAGTGGATTTCTGCTCACATTAAATAATTTTGCTGTAAAATGAATAAAGATGATATTAAGTAATCCTTTTTGTTGTTGAAAAGTGGGTTCAAAAGAGGATTTTCCAATGAAAAATGAAGTTGTTAAAACAATTGACATTCACACTTTATTCCAAAAAAACAAACTTTTAAAATCATTCAAGAGAAGCGTATAAGAAAAAAAATGAGATTTTTAAAACAAATTACTGGTACCAATTGGGACAGATAAAAATGTATTTGTCAGCAGCAGTGAGGCAAACACACTCTTCGTGGTAGATATTCCCGCAGACTACGCAGAGTCGCATATCCGTGACTTCGTCGTCCTGACAAACACTGCAGCATCTACTTTCAGCTTCCGTGGTTTTCTGAGTATTTTTCTTGCTGGGTTGCTGCTGTTTGGTATTTGGCTTGTTGGTCAACGGCTGTTTCGTGGTTGGTCGCTTTTTCGGTTTAGACGCCTGAGCTTCTTTTGGCTGGAAAAGATTTCGTTTCAGCTCAATCCCACGTGAATTCATGGCTGGTCTTATGACCCTCGTTGTTTTTCTCTTCCTTTTTGGCGTTGGCAGAAATTCATCAAAGCTGGAAGATAATTTTCTGCTGGATAATTCAATGTCCTGTGGAGAGTCATATCTATCCATACACAGATCAAAGTCAAATGGATCATCTGGATCAGACGACGATGATGAATCAAGATCGACAAGTTGAGGACGTTTAGCACGTTTAGTTTGTTGTGGTGGAGTGTGAGCAACTGATACCAGAAGAGTCATGGGTTGGTCCAATGAGCTGCAAGAAGGAACCGGATCGCTGCTGGTGCTCGGCTGATTGTTATCAGACAAGCCTGATTTTTGTTGGTTGCTGAATTTAGGAGGCGGGAGTTTGGTCACAGTACTAGGGGCAAACGCCTCTTCTGGGATCACATTCGAATTGAACGGGTAAATACCTGTGGCTCTGAAGCCACTAGTCATATTGGATTGTGTCATTGATCTGCCCCATGCTGGGGTGAACACATCAGGAAAGTTCAACCGAGTGATATAATTCTCGTCTCATTGTGAATCGAAAAATCTCAGAACCTCTTGGTCCCAAAACGTTTCAAAGCTCCTGAAGCAACTTTTGTCCAACGGTTGCAATTCATGAGTTGTGTTGGATGGCAAGCAATAGAGGGCAATATCATGCTTTTCAGCCTCTTCACAAATTTTGTAATCGAGGTGTGCCTTGGCTCCGTCAAAAATCAGAAGGCATGCTCCATTGGGCTTAAATCTGGCAAAATGTTGCAGAAAATCAACAAAAGTTTGAGTTTTCATGCTCCCTTTAGGAGTCATTTGAGTCGATGATCCAGCAGGAAGACCTTTCTCCCAGGCCTTATTTTTTCTCACTCCTGAGTATAAAATCATTGGAGAAATTATCGAACCCACAGCGCTCCCACAAGCCACAACTGTAACGCTTACCCCGTGTTCTTTGCCCACAATATGAACTCGTGAAGCCCTCTTTTGGGCTAAAACTCTCAGATCCTTACGCAGCTGGAGCCGGTATCCTTTTTCATCCATATTGAAAACTCTTTCTGGGAATTTGAAGAAATCGTATTTGGTGAAGGTTTCTTTTAGTTTCGTAAAGTGATCAGCAACTATGAACTTGTTTAATTTCTGAGCCCGGGCTGGGTTCAGTCTTTGAGCTTCCCGTCCTGCAACGTCAGGATTCCTCTTCAAAAAACTGTCGAACCACTTACGACCAGCAGTCTCTTTAAAACGTTTTGGGATGTTGTTTTCTTGACAGAAACGAAAGACGTTGAGTTTAAGGATGTTAGGAGTCAATGGATAACCTACAGAAGACAAACGGAACATTCTCTGGCATAGCTGTTTTTCTTGTTCCGGTGTCAAGGTGGGTTTTCCACCCAACTTTGACTTCTTTAAGGGGCTATCTTTCTCCAAATAACGGCTTAAAGTACGTCTAGGTACACAAAACTTGTTACTTGCCCCTTGAACTGATAACTTACCACTCTTCACACCACTCACTGCCTTGGACATGGCTTCTTCAGTCCATTATCCCCTCTTCTTCACGTTGTCAGACATTGTTTTATATCTGAAACAAAAAAGTTATTATTAAGTAATTCGGTCAGGATAATATCAACTGAACTTGATATGGCCATAGTGCACTTGATATGACTACCTAGGTGGCCATATCAGGAACAGATCAGCTTTCACGAAATCGTTTGATTATGAACAACTTGTAAAAGATACGCCATCAACGACAACACCAATCTAAAGAGCATTAAAAACTGAGTAGAGTAAAACGGTTTTCATGAAAAAAGTATTTGAAAAACATGCGTAAAACAAAGGAGAAATACCAGAGAAAAACAAGAAGAGGTCCCACGAAAAACACAAAAGAGGCAACTGACGACATATTGCTCAACCTGGCTGGATGGTAAATGATCACGTGACACACTAGGAGGCCCCCTCACTGGATGCTGATGCCATCTAGCGGATTTTTTTTAGATAACTCACAATAGGGGGGTGGCCATATAAGGAACATGGGCATAACACGAGCACCCACCTTACTTGTTGTTGTTCATGATCTACCAATAATCTTTCGGGGTCCTTATCTAACTGATCTAATATTTCCTGTAACAAAGACTCATCATCGGATTCCAAAGTTCCGAAATGATTCTTAAGGATTTTCCACCTAGATCGAAAAAGGACTTTCCCCTAGGGAAAACTCTAATTGATACCAATTATATTAGGCCACCAGGTACCTCACTAAATATATAAAAATAACGTAACTTTGCTGATCTAGAGAATTCTGGAAAACAGTTGTCCAAGTATCGATCTCTTTATTTTTGAAAAATCCGTATTCCTAATTGTTCAACTCTCTATATTAAGTCTCTTAACTGTTTGTACTCATCTAAAAAAGAATTTATTCTAAAATCCAACTCTATTTGGTAGCAATTCTCTAACAATACTACATCTCTCACACATACCAATGCGATTCCGACATCTGATGTTTGTATGCAATGTGAATCCTGTTAGAATCGAAACCTGATCCTCCCAACATGAGCACTATAATAATTCTCTTCAAAATAAACGCTACAAAACGCAAACAAACTTTATGCTACAAATCAATACACTACAAATCAATGAAAAAATAATTAAACACATTTATAAGATAATAAACAAAATAATTTTTAGCGATACAAAATAACAACAAAATATTACATTCAACTTATTTTATTTTGTCGATTTTTCCTTTCAGGTGGTCATCACATTCCTACACGACTCATGCTAACGAAGCAGAGCTTGAACAGTTTTTTTACTCTCTTTTCTGAGAGAAAGATAGCACTTCACATAACTGCACTTATTTCACAACATGCCGACGCAACGTGGCCTTAACAAGTATCAATGACCGGGGTCTTAGAGCGAGCTACCACTTAACTAGTTATGCCTGAGGTCGGATCCATGGTATGAAGGCTGGACCTCTTCCCGTTCTTACTAACCTCCTGGCTTATACGTGCTTTCCGTGGACCAACTCATGGTCGACTCTGGATCTGTGGACAGAACCAGGATAGGAATATAAGACACAAATGGTTTTAGTCTCCCTACATTAACTACCAATGAGTGTTAAGGGAGCTGAATGCTTACGGTAATCTTAATTAGGACTTCTACGATTTTGTATGGCCCCGTACATTTCCTTCTAAAAATTCTTAGCCTGGTTCATCCCTAAGGGGTTACATGTTAAATAGACCCAATCCCCGACGTGATACGTAGTTTTTTGTGGTTTCTGGTTGATTGGACTGTTTTAAGAACGAATCAATGCTGTTATTATTTACCTTCCTCTTTGTTATTGTTCTTTAGACACTACTACAGATAATTTGACACTGTTAAATTGCGTAATAATCATCCTCGCGTTTATCACTTCTTACGGTGTTACTTTAATTCTTGAGTGTATTTGGCTTTTATCTGTTGCGACTACAAAAGGTAAATAAACGTTCCAATTATGTTGATTCATATTGACAAAATATTATAGAATTCTATTGATGGTTTAATGAACTCATTCCGTCCTACCAAAACACTGTGGATATCCTGGACTCGTGTTCAACTTATCCAAATTTTTAAATCCAAACAACTGCGTCATCAGTTCTGACATGAGTTTAGTCCCTTGATTTGACGGAATGCTTGACATAACGCCAAATTTCAAAATACTTTTGGAAATATATCCTTTAGCCACAGTTTCTGCCGTCTTAACTGGTGGTGGTATCATTACCAGGTACCTTTAAAAATGGTCTAAAAGTGTCAAAATGTACTTATTTCCTTCAAACGTCTTAGGGAGGTGACCGACAATGTCTACTCCAATTCTCTTGAAGGGTTGGGTAACTTCCGTTAATTCCACTCATTCTGGTCAGGTTTTTCATTTTAGATTCAAATTCTGTCAGTTATCGCAACTGGCTACGTAGTCGTCCACTTCATATCGTCTCGTTGTCCACTAGTATTTTGGCTATTCTAAAGTTGGTAGTTCGCCTCCAAGCATGTGCTGCTTACATGTGATCATAATCTTAGCTAAGAATATTTTATGCTTTACTTCAAGGTACAACTAACCTTAAACCTTGCTTGGTTTCCCTATACAACTTTCCCTTCACTTTTGTCAATATGAGTCAATCTCTTGACTCGGATTAAAATTGTCACTGTTACTTGAAGTAGCTATCGTTATTTTTCTGAACAACACGTCCATATATCCATGTTTAACTCCTCGTCTCTGCTTAATAAAGTAGTTATAATCACTTAACCATAATATCTAACTTATAAAATGGCTTCTCGGATCCTTCAATTTAAAAAGCCATCTTAATAATACGTGATCCATAAATACTGTGAACTTATGTCCGTTCAAATAAGTTATAAAATGTGTTATGCCCCACACTACGCTTAGTAGCTCTCTTTCCCTAACACTTAAGTTGATTTCAGAACTTTTCAACTTTCTTGAAGCGTACAATTCAAATGTTTTACCCTTCTATTTTTATTCAACAAAGCCAATACCATAATTAAACATCTGTCTTAATATGGCCTGCTTAAATCTGTGTTTACTAACACCGGTGATTAAGTAAGTGTCTTCTTCAGTTTAGGCATAGCCTGCTCTGATTCTTCAGTCCATTCAAAAGTGTGAACCCTCATTAAAACTTTGGTTAGAGGATTTTTAGCTCTTGCATATTTTTTTTTACAAATCTACAATAAAATTTACTAAGACCTATAAATGATTGTAGCTCGTTAACATTCGTAGGTGTAGCAAAGTTTTAGTGGCATTGGTTAGTAAGGGGCCCATCTTGACACCCTTTGCAGATATTGTAAATCCTACGTATTCAGAGTCATGGATAACTAAACGGCACCTATCTAAAGATAAAGACAATTTTGCTTTTTCCAGCATCTTAAACACATTTTACAAACGTACTAAGTGTGATTCAAAATCCTTCGTAAACACTATCATATCATCCAAATAAGTGAGAAATTTTGTTGAGCAATGTTTTTTTAAAACGGCATTCATTAATCGTTGGAACGTAGCTGCACATTTTGCAAATCCATGGTGATTCTCCTCTTTTCTTAATGTTTCTGTAACAGTGTTTATTATTTCATATATGTTCTTTGGTCTAGTTTCTCTACATAAGTGTATATTACGTAGTTGAATCAGAAATTTTTAGTAAATGACTCTCATTAAAAATTAAAGAGAGGAAAAGTCTGTTCGGTTCATCGGACCATTTATTTTTCATGAACTAACTCTGAATGCACTCACGCTAATAACTATGAATGTTTTATCATTTATGTATCAGTTCTCTACCTCACCATGTTAAATATATTATTTAGGTTGCGTGTTAAGGTGAAACGGAGACTTATAAATAAATAGGTTATGAAAAAAAAATTAAAGAGGAAACTGAATTTTCTGTGACATTTCAGTTGTTGTGACGGAATCTCGTTAGAATGTTATTTTGCGATAATTGTGTTGAAAAGTATATTTATAGCTGCATATAATATTAACATGTTGAAATACTATCAAATAGCATCAGCTATCATCAAAAATATATAAAAACATATATATAATTAATACCTACAATCAGCCATTCTATAAAGTACTTAGGTTTTATATAATACTTTGTGAAAGTTATTCAAAACATTTGTGATAGTGAGTGTTCTACTAATAAATCCGTAAAAAAAAATACTTTGAAACAAAGATTAAATTTTAAGATTGAAATGTTAGATTTACTAGAAAAATAAAGAATAAACCGTTATCAGTGAATACATTTGAAATACGTTTTAAATATGAAAACATCCCTGGAACTCCAAGAACATTAACATACTCTTACCAGTGATTTAATAGCGACACACTTCTTTTTAGAAAGAAAGCTTTCTTTATAATTTATAAAAATATCTACAACAAATCAATTATGATATTATGTTTTGTAATTATGTAAAATAAGGCTTTATTTTAATTGAACAAAGGATAAGTAAACTTATGTATATTAATAATTGCAAATATTTGTAAAGGATTATTTTTGGAGCTTCTATTTATAAATAACTCCTGACGACACAAAGAAATACCGCAGAGGCTTACGAGTTTAACATTTTCCGACTATCGCGTTAAAACATTGAAATGATTGACTAATATATAATTTTAAAAATGTATTGTTTGACTTTTTTATATATAGTGATAGAAAGGTACTAATCAAAGCAATTAATAGATTAAATTAATTATGTGACGCAGTTCTGAATTCAGTTAGTGAAAAGCAGCCATAGCTAAGATACACATTAATTATTTATTTAACCCAAAATAATCACTACAGCGGAACACTATTTGATAATTATTATGTCATATGTAATTAATATTGTTTCATATTATTTATTATTATATCAAATAGATAAAACAAGCACCCATTATTAATTTATAATTTTTTTTAAATCTGACGCTTACAATGAAAGTTATAGTATTTATTTTGATGATATACTTTATTTTCAAAATAGAAACGAAACTAAATATTTCTGTCGATGGTGTGGATTCTAGTAATGATTTTAAAGAAATCATTGATTGGATCATTGGAATGATTAAAAGAGATGGACCTCAGCCCTTGGCCATCATCATTTTGATAGAATACCACTTAAGCTCAAATGAATTATATAAAAAACTGAACTATTTCAATACCATAACATTAAATCTAAAAGAGAATTTCACAATGGATTTGCTAAACACATTTTCGGATGAACTGGCCTTCAAAGGAAAAATAACGATACCAAAAGTAATATTTTGGTTCGTGGAGCTTTGTGATGAAAATTTTTGGGATATTCTTGATGAATTTATGGAAACTATCCTTGGTAGTCCAAGAACACCTTTTATAATCACAATTACTTCAAACGATAAGAATGTGATAAGCACATTTAAAGAAGAATGCTACAGGACTTGGAAGGAATATCATATTTTGAACGTAATACTTATTACTTCAACAAACCATGATGATCACGCTAACCCTTCTGTATTAAATAGTAGAGTGACTGCATGGATTTTCAACCAGTTTGTAAACAAAGGTTCATTTTTGGAAGTGAGCAAAAGTTTGATGATTAAGGAAAATCAAAACATATTTTCAAGCAAACTAAATGATATTAACGGACACGAAATAAAAGTATCTGAAGCTCGACTAGTTTATGGTTTAAAACTGGGACGAGAAAGATCTACATACAACACGATACAAATGTTTGTACGACAAGTTAACGGAACAATGGTTATTATTAAACAAGAACGAGACAAGAACGACGATAAGGGAGATAATATGATTAGTGAAATTATATCCCCTGATATAATGGGAACTTTATTCATGAAGTATCCCCAGAACATATTCACATCTACCATTTCCTGTGTGTCGTTTTGTATTAAATTCCTTGTTCCAAAAGCTCAACGTATTCCTCAATATATGAATTTAATTCTACCTTTCACCAATATTGTTTGGTCAGGTATATTCTGCTCTCTACCAATTATTACACTGTTCTGGAAGCTATTCAGGCAGGATTCGTCGTTAGAAACTCAAACGCTCTTGGAGACGGTTCGAGTCCTGGTGAGTGGTGGGACATTCTTTATAGTAGTTCCTCATCGCAAAGATTGTTTCTATTTTTTTGTTTAGTATTTAGTTTGGTACTACTAAACGCATATCAGGGAAGTTTGACCAGTTATTTGACAACACCTCATTACTACCCTGATATAAATACGTTGGAGCAATTGGAGAAATCAGGGCTAGGGATAGCTGTTTATTTACCTGACCAATCCATTGACATAGCGTCTATGCTTATAATTACTGATTTTGAAGATAAAATTATTCAGAAACTTTTGGAAAGAAGTTTTTTTGTGCTGGATATAAAATCTACACTGGACCAAGTTGCTTTTAATAGAACAACTGCATATGGTGATGCATCCTATATTATCGAGCTATATATGCAGCTCAATGATTATTATGAAGAAGGATATCCTCTATTGCATACTGTAGATACCTGTCATTATTTAATGAACGTCGTTTTACAGTTCCCTTTCAAGTCCCCTTATCAAGATGTACTCGATGTTATTATTAGAAGACTATTTGAGACTGGTACCATTCACAAGTGGTTTGATGATGACACATACGAACTAACTCTCTCGGCTCGAAACAGGGCTAAAGTAATCACACTGAAGCCGTTAGGACTCAGCCATGTTCAGATGCCCTTTTACATTCTTATCGGTGGTTTTACATTTTCCTCCATTTCTCTGGTCTGTGAAATCTTAGCTGACATTCTCGTACGGTACAGAAAAATTAATACAAACTTGGATATTGTTAACTATTATTTACCTTAGAATCTCATTTGGAAAAAGGATTGAACTACAACCATATTTTAACTGGTGCAAACGTCACATTATAATGTCCCTGCTTAAGGAAGATTAATTATTTACTGTTTAGTAACCCCATTACTATCCAGATTTCGTCGTTCTAATGAGTCTGTGCTATTAATAGCCTTACCTCAAAATAAGACACAAGTGAATTAAATAACACTTCTTTAAACAAAACTGTTATCATGATGAAAAAATCACTGGTAGTCTATTTAAAATTCTTATATTTTACCTGATGTAAGTAAATTGGAATCATATAAGATTTACTTTAAAAGCAGAATGATGTATGTTAAATTTTAAAAATTAATATAGATTTATAACCATTTCGATAGCAACTTTGGAAAAATGTGTTCACTAATTCACACAATAGGGATGTGTTCTGCTTCATTAATGCAATTCTTAACATTAATATTCTTTCATCATATCAAGACCAAATCGATAATTTGATTGTAATCTTATAGAACTCGTATCAATGAAAAGTATTGAAATAATTAAATATGTATCAGTTGAAACTATCATATATTAGTAGAACTATACCATCTGAATCTAATCTCTTTCGACTTTGTAATATAAATACATTTCTGCATTCTTCTTGGAGGTACCTACAAGATAACTCAATCAATTTAAATAAATTATTTTTAAATATTATAGTGACGGAATTCTAAAATTTGTTTCCTGGATAAAATAAGATTTGAATGTATGGTTTTATAACTAAGTCAATGACTTTTTGTATTAATCTAGCATAAACATATGGACTGTTTCTAGCCAATTTAGTTATAAATGTGTGATTTTAAATTAAGTCAATAAGAAAATGGAGTCTCTAATAGGATAAGACTATTAGTGTTATAGCAACGAATAACAGAAAGGACAATGATGCAATAGACTTGAGTTTGATTCTGGTGGACCCATTTTGTATGTTCCTCTTCAATATAATATACTGTTATTTGTTTATTTAACTTTTCTATTAATTTTTTAAAATTCGTTATAATCCTTCTATTTTATTAATATTTTTTTTTTAGACTCAAGTCTATGATATGAATAAATTGCTATAAAATAACAATAAGTTCTGGAACCAAAATTGAACCAGCTACATTTTGGTCGAAACGTCCCTAAAAATAAAAGGAAATAATAGTGACAAAATTTAAAGAGTGCAATGGTTTATTAGGTGGAAACGTTTGTAGCTTACAAAAAACACTAGTCTGGGAGGACTTCTGAATTCACACGCAAGCTAGGGAATTAAAGGGTTCCAAATCCAACAGTGTTTACTTTGAAAGATAGGTAATCTTACAAAAAAAATTGTAATAATTATTTGAATTACTAGATAAAGATTATAGTGGTTGTAGTAAACATTATTTTAGTGTAAAAATACATTACAGTCATCGTGGCCTAAATTATCCCCAAACTTATTATCTTTCGTACATCCTTTGAACACATAGTTTTCATAATTTTTTTATATTAAAATAATTAATTTAACTGCTCTATCGACAGTAGAACCTATCCAAGTCAAGATTACTGTATTTTATGATTAAAACAGGACTATAATTACTTGATTAAAATAATTAATTTAACTGCTCTATCAACAGTAGAACCTATACAAGTCAAAAGTGCTGTATTTTAAGATTAAAACAGGACTATAATTACTTGATTAAAATATTTTTTCAACTTTGTCACAGACATTGCTCTTATATATTGATATAAAACTGTAAGCAACACCATGGTAATTAAGTTTTGATGTTAGACATTTTCTTAATGGTAAATTGTGTTCATACTAATTTATCATATAAATAATTCACATTTTTCAACACCAGTACTCAAGATAAAATATTACACTTTCAAAAATGTTTGGATTGAATATTTTATCAAATATTAATAATAACAATAATAATAATAATTAATTTTTAAAAAAAACAGGCTACAAGCTGGAAAAAGAATTATATATAAAATGTTTCAAACAAATTTGGTTTTAAACGTGTGTCTTTATATTAAGTCTATAAAAATTGGAGTTTATAAATAGAATAAGACAATTGGTGTTAAAGTAAAGAATAACCAAGAAGACAAGGATGCGATGGATTTTAGATTGAATCCTGTGAACCCATTTCGTATGTTTCTCTTCTATATTATATACCTTTATTTGTTCATTAAACTTTTCCTTTACTTTTTATAATTCTTTATAATCGTTCTCTTAAAGAAGAGTGTTTGGATTCAAGTCTTTGATAGGCAATTATTGCAACATGTAGAAGTTCAATAAGTTGCAGGGATTGCAGCATTCAAAGGAGCAAGGGACTTCAGTTAAGGAATTAATTCAATTTTTACATTAACTTATTTTCATTTAATTATAAAAATCTTCATTATTAAACCATTTATTTAATCACTATTCAAAACAAGACAATTAATATTTACATGTTTGAATAATAATGTCATATCGCTGTCTGAAAATAATTTGACGCAAAAGTTCTCACCTTTTTTATGATTTTTAAAAGAATTAAAACTTTTTTTGATGTTTTTAAAACTTAAATAATTGTATTATATATGCCATTATATGATATTAACCTGTAATTATATTACCAAATTTTTTCATTAATTCAAATTATAATGCCTATACTATTGTTATATTATATCATATATATCCATATTTTTTCATGCTAAATTGACACATTTGTCAACATTACCAAAAATTGAATTCTACTGTTAATAATATAATAGCATTTATAAACATTATTTGAAATATAAAAATAATTTACAGTTATCGTAGCCTAAATTATCTCCAAACATCTTATATATCATATCTTCTTTTGACCATATGATTCTCATCGATATCTTATATTAAAATATTTCATTTAACTGCTGTATTGACAGAATACCCTATACATTTTAATATATCTTATATTTTACGATTAAAACATGACCCTAATCACTTAAATAAAATATTTTGCCATTTTGTTGAAAAAATTGCTGTTGTATCTTGATATAAAATTTTGTGCAACACCATGGCAATTATTTCACATTTTTCAACACCAATATTCAAGATAAATTATTGAATATTCTAAAATGTTAAAATATTTATATATGTTTAGTAAAATAATATTTAATTAAAGAAAGGTGACCCGTGCAAAAGGCTGGAAATAGTAATATATGTAAAGTTCATTAAAGATTGTTAAAAATCACATGAAATGTTTTAATGCATTTAAAAAGTGCTGAGTAGTTTGTCTATTTGTTGTAATATACTATTGTAAAACAATATACAATAGTAGTGTTAAAATCATATTAGCAGTTAGTTTATATTACGATATGCGATATGTTATTAACTAATACGATATTAAATACCGAAGTGTTTTATTTATATATAAAATATATTATTTACTATTCATATGTCCTGAATTTTCAATTCTTATAAATTTATTCATAACGTAACAGAATTTATCTAACTTTTCTTAGAGGAACAGTGTTTTATTGAATGTTATTCTTAAAATATATAGCATTTAATATTTTTTATTGATACGATATTAATTTACTATCAATTAGATGTGTTCAAATATACATTTTTAATAAATTTATGTATGTTATCTTAGTCTTTCATTGTATTTGATAAATATGTTGTTTTAATTAAAATAAAATATATTACAATCTGTCTAAATTATTACATAACCTATATCAAGGCTTGTAAACCTCTATGCCCAAATCATTGATATTATTCAGAAAAAACTATTTCACGTACCCATAGGAATATATGCAGTCAAATAGTATTGGAGTAGTTCCTAATTACTAAAAATTATATTGCTGTCATCACCCACCTTCCTGCTGGCCTAATTTGTAGGAATAGCTTGTAGGGAAGGGCAGGGTCGGTTGCAAAATATCTTTGGTTTTAAGGTTTATTTGTAAAACTACGAGTTACTTCAAAAATGTGGTGTTTAAAATATGTTTTAAAAAAGATATAAAGACTTTAACATGAAAACTCCTGAGAGAATTGGCCTGGTAAGGCCTAGCTGATGACTCAACTCTCAACCCCTCTAGATATTAAAACCCGGTACCTTGGGCAAGACGGTTGCCCTCTAGCATTAGTACCCGATGGCCTGATATTCAAATCCGCATATACCAGCTAAAGGACAGAATGAACCCTCTGAATATTTTGTCAGCCTCGATATCTTTAAAACAAAACTATTTTTACTTCAAATCGGCCCAATCACCGAAACAACTAAGACAAGACGTTTTGAGTTGTTAGGTGTTTTGTCCTCATGTTTACTAACTCATCATTACAATTAAACTAGACCAGTTCTTTCTCTTGCTTCTTTAAACACTTGTATTCTAGTTTTTAAACAAACATCCCTATTTGGGCAGAACTATTACAATTATTCTGAAGCTTTTGAAAATATTATAACACATTTTAAAATATCTTGACTCCCTACCAACAAATCTAAAAATTCAATTTCATCCTCTACATGTTTAAATAATTACTCTGGAATCTCATAACACTTCTCCTGTCATAGTTTCAACTAAGCTGAGAAATATCATCAAATAAAAGTCTCCTGTTGAACCACCAGAAACTACTTTGCTGTCTCGTTCTTTATGTTAACCCAGAATTGTCAGGATAAGAAAAATTAAAATTGTCTCTCCCAATTACATTCTTTATTCTTGGTAAACACTTAGTGTTCCACTGATTCTATAAGATTATAATCTGAAACATTCGAAATCTTTCTAGTATGGATTAAAATTTTTATTTATATAATAGATTAGATGTACACAATCTCTATATATAAATGTGACTTCATAGTCTTTTGGTACAGCATCCATCCATCCATCCATCCAGAATTTATCATTTTAAGAACATTAATTTTTTTAAAGCGTCAAACCTTTTACACATGCTAATATTATCTCGAGACATAAGTAGATTGATAACACATTTTTCTACATTACTATCTATTAGCATGTAATGGTGTTGGCAAATGACTAAATTTTGACCTTTACACTCCAAAAAATAACTCCGATCAAAAGATCTCAAATATCTCTTATCATTACTGATGAAAATAGTTCATCAAGCTCAAATTCTCCATTGGTTTCTGATAATAAAAAGATATATAATAGTATAGATATTAGATTATTCAAAAATCAATTCTCTCTCTAAAAAAGATATATTAACGATTAAATGCAAATTATCGCCTAGTAAAATGTTAATGAAAAAATTCGTTCTGTAATAATCATGTAAGTGTTTTAGTTTTACACGCTGTACCATAGAGAGTGTGGGTTGCATGTTCTCGCTGATTACTGTTAGCATATATGAAAATAACTCTGATTCAATGAGCATACTACTCAACTGACTTTTATTAGCTGATTTCAAAAGCATATAGGAAATTATAACTCTAAGTGAATATTTGTTAATCCTTCCGACACCATAAATAATAAACAATTTAAATATACTTGTTAAGTAAAGATATGTGTCCCTCCCAAATTCCTTGCTCGAATTATACTGTACATATAACTTTTGATAATGCTCGGTATTGTCTCGCGCTTATCTAGAAATAAATTTACTGTTATTCACTATTTTTTCCGGTGATCCCTTCTTAAGTACTTGTTGTTGTTCATGTTCTACCAATAATCCATCTGGGTCCGGATGTATCTGAGCTAATCTTTCCTGTAACAATGTTAAATCTTCGGAATCTAAAGTTCCGAAATGATTCTTAAGGATCTTTCCACCTAGATCGAACGAGGACCAGTTTCTACGGGGAACTTTAGTTGATATAAAATGCATTAGGCCACCTATCTCCTTACCAAATTTATTAATAAACTTCTCTTTACTGAGCTTGAGAATTCTGGAAGATAACTGTCCAAGTATCGTTATCTTTATCCTAGAAAAATAACCCGATTCCTAATTTCTAAATAATTTTTATTGAGTCTCTTAACTGTTCGTACTCATCCAAAAGAGGTTTAATGCTAAAATCAACACTATTTGGTAGCTATTCTTTGACAATACTACATCTCTCACATATAGAGATTCGAATCTGACATCTGATGTTTGTATACAAGTTGAATCCTGTGTGGATCCGGTGAGGCCTCTGTTTATCTACTGATAGAACTTTACCTGTTCCTCTGACGAGTTTACACACTCACTATAGTATTAACACCTTACAAACCATTACTTTTAACTAGTTCCCAATTCTAGATACATATTTTGTTTCGACGGACCTATTTAATCTAAATCGTGACAGGAGGGCTCCTACAAGCAATTTTCTTGACCAAGACAAATAGCCTAAGTTGTAAATTATTTAAATAAATTTTTAAAATAACTATTTCTAGAAAAAATTATAGCTTTCTGACAATATAGGACCATTTTTAGAATTATTTAAGAATGTATGGATTATTTTTAAACATAATACCTCTTAGCTCGCCAAGTAAAAGGTAAATTCATTGCTATGGGGAATCCTATCTTTACCTGCATTAACATTACAGATAGGTATGTGGTATCGAATTATCGATAACAGTAAATATCGGTATCGAAATTTTAAACTGAAAAACGTTTTTATCTAGTAATAATAATTTAATTTAAGGTAGGAATAGTAGACTGGTCACCACTCCCCCATCAGCTGGTCAGGTATCAAGAAGTATTGATAGACAAAGAGGAAAGAACAGCTATGAAGTCTGATGATCTAAAATAAATTGAATGCTGGAGTAGTTTTTTGGGTCACGGAAAAATGAATGAGAATTGAAAGAGGGTCATTTGTTATTTCTCCTCAGTCTATCCTAGTTACACTAAAACCCAGCATGAGTGAAGATAACAAAAAGGTAAATTCTTTCAATACTGATCCGATACCAGAGTGCTATTAATGATATCAGTAAAAAATATCGAAAAAAAATTATCAAGTTAAAAAAATACTAGTATCGAAAGGAAAGTATTAATACTTTTCTACATCCCTAAAGTTAGGTTAAGAATCACCTGAGCCCCACTTTATCATTATAACCATCATCACATCATCTCATTGTGGGTATCAGTGTGTACAATAGCTCCACGACTTATTTGGTGCTGACTGACAGCTCACAGCTGACTTCTGACACTCAACATTTAGGTATATACCTAAATTTTGACTATCAGAAGTTACAGCTGTTAAACACATGTTTTTTGTAGATCATATGGTTCAACGTAGGGATTAATAATTTGGTCTGGTAACGTTTAAAAGCCGTCAGCGGTCAGCTGTGAACTGTCACTCAGCACCAAATAAGTCATGCATAGGGTTTAGACAATCTCCAATGGTGTGCTTTGCGCCCCTAGAATGGCTAATAGTCTACACATAAGACGACCAAACTAGGATGCCAAAGTCCCTTCCGGTCAAACGACATAAAAAAAACTAAATAACATGAATGGAGATAAAGAGTCAATAGAAGTTCCTAATATTTATTATATTTGAAATATTAAATGATATTTAGATAGAAAACCGTTGAAAAGACAATTTTTGACAATTTTAGAATGACTTCACAGATAACCATTGTACAAATGTTAATTCTGTCGTAATAGGGACATACTGTAGTTATTAACAAGAATCTTTGTCACTTGGTCCCCTATTGACACAGTGGAAAATGTCTAGGAATCATTCAAATACGAATGTACTGCACACATTTCTTGTATTTCTTTTCCCTTTTAACCCACACCTCGCGCAAGCCGGGAACTGAGTTCGGCTTGCTATGATCAACGTTCTTAATAAAATGTTCCGTAGTAATGATCCTTTTTTCTAATGTATTTCTCATGTAATTGAATAAAATGTTGGGTTTTTTTTAAATTAAATGTCTCTATTCAAAGATTAAAGAGAAAGAAAGTCTGTTCGGTGCCCCGTACCATTTATTTTTCATGAACTACCTGTAAATGCACTCACTCTAATAACTATGAATGTTTATCATTAATGAATTGGTTTTATACCTCAACATGTTAAATATATTATTCAGAATGCGTGGTAAGGTTGAAATGGAAACTTTCATATAAATAGGTAGTGAAAAAAATGAACGAGTAAATAGAATTGTCTCTTACATTTCAGTCGATAGGAAGGAGTCCTGTTAGAATGTTATTTTGCGATAATTGTGTTTAAAAATATATTTATAACTGTGTAAACTATAAATATATTTAAATTCCATGAATTAGTATCAGCTATCATCAAAAAGATATATATATAATGTATTCCTACAATGAGCTTCTAAATAATACTTTGTGAAAAAAGTTGTTTAAAACTTTGTGATAGTGAGTGTTCTGCTGATAAATAAGTAAAAAAAAATGAAACTAAGAATAAATTTTAAGATTGAAATGTTGAATTTACTAGAAAATTTTAAAATAAATCCGGGTCAATGAATACATTCGAAATACATTTTAAGGATAAAAACAACCTTGGAACTCCAAGAATATAAACATACAACTTACCGTGTCATTTATTAACGACACTTTTATTTTAGAAAGAAAGCATTCTTTATTATTTATAAAAATATACAAACAAACCAAGTAGGTATAATGTTTTGTAATTATGTAAAATAAGACTTTATTTAACCTGGACAAAGGAGGAGTAAACTGGTATTAATGATTTCAACATTTGTAAAGGAAAATTAATTAAATCATTTATTTATAATTTTTTTGACCACAAAAGCCTGACAAGTTAAACGTTTTCCGACTATCTCGTTAAACAGTTCAAATGATTAATTTAAATTTAGTTTAAAAAATGTATTGTTTGACTTTTTGTATATAGAGATAAATATTAATCAAAGCAGTAGAAAGATAAAATGAAATTATTTGACACTGTTATTAATTTAGTAATAGAAATCAGCTCATAGTTAATTTACACTTTTATTATTTATTTAACTAAATATATTAACTATAACGGCACACTGCGGGTTAATTAATATGTTCAAATGCAATTAAATTGGTATAATTTTATTGTTATTTTATCTAATGGATCAAACAAGCACTCATTATTAATTTATAGCTATGTTGTAAAAATTTGAGGTTTACAATGAAAGTGTTATTACTTATTTTAATAATTTACTTTGTTTGCAAAATAGAAATGAAACTAAATATTTCTGTTGATGATAACGATTCTAGTAACGATTTTAAAGAAATTATTGATTGGATCATTGGAATGATTCGAAGAGATGGGCCTCAGCCCTTGGCCATCATCGTTTTGCAAGAATACCACCCACTCTCAAATGAACTATATGGAAAACTGAACTATTTCAATAAGATAACATTGAATCATAAAGAAAACTTTACAATTGACTTGGAGGAAACTTTCCCAGAAGAACTGGTCCTAAAAGGAAAAATCACGATACCAAAAGTAATATTTTGGTTCGTGGAGCTTTGTGATGAGAATTTTTGGGATCTTCTGGATGAATTTATGGAAACTATCCTTGGTAGTCCGAGAACACCTTTTATAATCACAATTACTTCAGACGATAAGAATGTGATAAGCACATTTAAAGAAGAATGCCACAGGACTTGGGAAGAATATCATATTTTGAACGTAGTACTCATTACTTTAACAAACCATGATGATACACGATAACCTTCTGATTAAGTAGTAAGTGACTGCATGGATTTTCAACCAGTTTGTAAACAACGGTTCATTTTTGGAAGTGACCAGAAGTTTGATGATTAAGGAAAATCAAAACATATTTTCAGGCAAATTAAATGATATTAACGGATACGAAATAAAAGTATCTGAAATTCGACAAGTTTATGGTTTAAAACTGGGACGGGAAAGAAGTACATACAACATAATACAAATGTTTGTACGAAAAGTTAACGGAACAATGGTTATTACTAAACAAGAAACAAGATATGGACGACGATAAGGGAGGTAATCTGGTTGGTGAAATTAAAACCCCTGATATAATGGGAAGTGTATTCATGAAGTTTCCCAAGAACATATTCACATCTACCATTTCCTGTGTGTCGTTTTGTATTAAATTCCTTGTTCCAAAAGCTCAACGTATTCCTCAATATATGAATTTAATCCTACCTTTCACCAATATTGTTTGGTCAGGTATATTCTGCTCTGTACCAATTATTACATCTGTTCTGGAAGCTATTCAGGCAGGACTCGTCGTTAGAAACTCAAACGCTCTTGGAGACGGTTCGAATCCTTGTAAGTGGTGGGACATTCTTTATAGTAGTTTACCTCAACTCAAAGATTGTTTCTATTTTTTTGTTTAGTATTTAGTTTGGTACTAATAAAACGCATATCAGGGAAGCTTGACCAGTTATTTGACGACACCCCATTACTACCCTGATATAAATACGTTGGAGCAGTTAGAGAAATCAGGGCTACGGGTAGCTATTTATTTACCTGACCGTTCCATTGACTATGGGTCCTTGCTTTCAACTTCTGACAATGAGGATAAAGTTGCTGAGAAACTTTTGGAAAAGATTTTTTTTGTAAAAGATATAAAATCTACACTTGACCAAGTTGCATTTAATAGAAACACCGCGTTAGCTGATGGATCCTATTTTATCGATCTATATATGAACCTCAATGATTATTATGAAGAAGGATATCCTCTAATGCATATAATAGATACCTGTCCTCTTTTAATTAACGCTGTCTTACATTCCCTTTCAAGTCCCCTATCAAGATGTAATCGATGTTTTAATTAGAAGATTATTTGAGTCTGGCACCCCTCTTAAGTGGTTTGATGATGAATATATGAACTAACTCTCTCTGCTCAAAACAGGGCTAAAGTAAACACACTGAAACCGTTTAGGACTCAGCCACGTTCAGTTGCCCTTTTACATTCTTTCGGAGGTTTAACACTCTGCTCCATTTCTCTGGTCTGTGAAATCTTAGCTGACATTCTCGTACGATACAGAAAAATAAATACACACTGATTTTGTAGTTGTTATTTACCTTAGAATCTTAGTGAGAAAGGAATTGAAATACATTCAAATTTTAAGTGGTGTCATATATATATATATATATATACACACAACACACACCACACACAAAATTACAATTAGGTGTTCTGTCTAACGACAAGCCCACTCCTTTTGTCATGAACTTAGACCACCAATGTGACGTGTCCTCTACCTCCTCCTTCAGCTTCTAGAATTTTCTTTTTTTTCATTCAAGTCGTCTAGTGATTTAATACTTCTTATTACTAAGCTCTACTTTCCTTCAACCTTTCCTATGAAGTTGTGAAAAAAAAAGTTCCCGCTAAGGATGTGTCCAAAAAAGTTTCTTTTGCAAAATGTATCATATCCATATTGGTTCTCTTATCACTTACTCTTCATTTGTATGCTTATAAGTCCACCTAATCTATTTTATATCTTCTATTTATTTTAAATTAAATGTTCCATTTGAAAAATGGATTAATATTATTTTAAAAATATTTTGCACCATTATAAAAAACAGAATCATGATATTCTTGGTTATAACGTCAGTTTATTATTGTATTTTGATATTTTTACAATTGATACTAATTCTATATCCAGTGAGTAGGTCAGTCGGATTTTGTTTTTGAATGTCACATTATAATGTTCCTGCTTGGCGAGGTTTGATCACTTATTTGACGAAACCCCTTTACTATCCAATATATCGACCGTATGCAGTCGGCGATATTAACACCTACCTTAAAATATGAAACAAGTGGGTTATTAAAGTTTATTTTTTAATGTTCTCATGATGATAAAATTACATCTAAACTATTTTAAAATGCTTGTATTGTACCTTGTGGGGGGGGTGGGGGAAGGAATCAGATAAGGTTGACCTTAATAGAAAAATGATAGATGTTGAATCTTAAACATTAATACCGATGTAAATTATTATGAAGATGGATATCCACTTATTTACACAATAGGGACCTGTAACAATGAAAAGTGTTGAAATGATTAAATATGTATAAAATAAAGCTCTAATATTATATAAGACCTCCTCCTGAATTTGAACTCTTGAGAATCAGTGATGTACATACTGTTCTGCATTCTTCTAGGAAGTCCAAGAAAAGTCGGTCATATTAAATTAAATAATTTGTAACGATAGACTATATAATAACGAAATTTTTAAAATGATTTCATGTACAAAATATGCTTTGCATGTATGATTTTATAACTGATCTAATCATGACTCTTTTATTAAAACTATAAATATAGGAAATGTTAAATAAATTTGTTTTAAAAGTGTGTTTTAATATTAAGTCTCTAAAAAATGGAGTTTATAAATAGAATAAGACTATTGGTGTTAAAACAAAACGAATTACCAAGAAACAAGGATTTGATGGACTTTAGATTGATTACTGTGGATCCATTTGGTATGTTTCTCTTCTTATGTTAAACCTTTATTTGTTCAATAACCCTTTCCTTTATTTTTTATAATTCATTATAACATTCTCGTAAAGTTGAGTGTTTGGATTCAAATTAATGATGGGCAATAATCGCTATAAAATAACTATTATGTCTGGAACCCAATATGAAACTGGCCATCTTTTCGTCGAAAAGATACAAAAAATATAGGAAATATTAGCACAAAATTTAAACAATGTTTTTTGCTATTTGTTCGAAACGTTTGAAGCTGATAAAATAAATGGTATGGAACCTCGCACAGAAACTCTTGATCTACTGTTGGAATATTTATGCAAAACTTGTAATATATGTGAAACAAAATAGTAAACACTAGCAAACCCAAGCATAATTAGCTCTATACTTATACAAATCCTTTTTTGTGTCCCGGTTTTAAATTGTATATTTTTAGTTTTAAAGAATAATGTGCTCATTTCTACGTTTGGAACAATAAAAAAGATTAATATTGGGACCACAAGGGTCAACACTTGTATTATATCCCGATCTCCGATCGACATTTTATTAGGTGTTGCACAACTTCAGGTTAGCGCATTGATATTAAATTCCTCATTTAAAAATTTTGAACAGTAAAAAATTTAAATATTACCTATTAAGTCTAATATGGAAATACATCATTGCTGAACAAACATTTATCCTAAAAGGTTTAAGTAAAATAACTTACACTTTTTGAGGGACTTATATTTAATTAATTTATGGTATTGAAGAATTATTGCGTTAAAAATTAAGTACTATATCTTTACAAATAAAGCTCACAAAATTGTATTAATATATTGCCACTATCTTAGAACTGTTGTTTTTATAAAAAAATATTTGTATAAAAGTTTTTTTTTTTAATAGTACTACAATTTTACAACTATAATTTATTTAGTACTTAAATATTTAAGGAGATATGGATATTTCCGCTTCTGTATGGTACCATAAAAGTCATTTTCATGATAAAATGAAAATAGCCAGTTGATTTATAATCTTAATCAAAATTATTAGAACCGATTTTGAGAAAATTGACTCTCTCTTTTTGCTCTTCAGTAAACTACCCTTAATTTTAAGGATGGATATCCAATTCCAAAATACCTCTGGGCAAAACCTATGAAAACCCTAGATACCAAGTTAAAGCCCGATCGGTAAAATAGTTTGGCTCTAGTCGGAGGTACAGACAGTCAGACGGAAATTAAAAAGCACTTTTTCGGATTCAGGGAGTTATTGATTCATCAACATCTCGAATTCTATTTTTATTACGATCACAATATTTCTTTACCTGTAAGAAAGCGAGAAAGTAAAAATATTCCATTAGGCCATATGACTCAACACACGTACCAGAGAATTAAAGTTTGCACACTAAGCAGTGTTTACTATGATACATATTTTACCATAAAAATACTTCGATTGTAATAATTTATTGAATTACTAGCTAAAATTATTATAGTATTTAATAAATATTGTTTGAGTATAAAAATACATTACAGTAATCGTGGCCTAAATTATCCCCAAACATATTATATATCTTACCTTCATTTGACCACATGAATTTTTTCGATTCCTTTTATAAAATATTTCATTTAACAGTTCTATTAATAGAATACCCTTTACGTGTCAAAAGTACTTTATTTAAAAATTAAAACTGACTCTAATCACTTAATTAAAATATTTTGCTAATTTTGTTGCAAACATTGCAGTTGTATATTGATATAAAATTTTGTGCAACACCATGGCAATCTATTCACATTTTTGAATACCAATATTCATGATAAGATATGCATAATCCAAAATTTTAAAATCGAGTTAACTATAATATAATAATAGTTTATTAAAGTAAGGTGACCCATGCCATAGGCTGCAAACAGTAATAGATGTAAAGTTCATTAAAGATTATTAAATACCACAAGAAATAATTTCATGTGTTTAAATAAGTGCAGAGTGGTTTGACAATTTGTTTTTACTATACTATTATACAACAATATTACAATAGTAGTATTAAAATCATTTTATCAATTAGTTTATTTTAGGTTATGTATTATATTATTAACTAATACAATACTAAATATCTACTTGTCTTATTTATATATAAAATAGACTATGTACTCTATATATTATATAAATTTTTCAATTTTAATATATTTATTCATAATGTTACGGTTTTATCTACCTTTTCTTAGAAGAATAATGTTTTATAGAATTTGATTACTAAAATATATAAGCATCAAATTTTTTTATCCTAAATTAATAAAGTATCAATTAGATGTGTTCATATATACAGTTTTAATTAATTACTATATGTTATTTTAGTCTTTCTTTGTATTCGATAAATAATTTGTTTTGTAATTAAATTAAAATTTACTATAATCTGTCTAAATTACTATATAAATATATCGACTTGTAAACCTTTTACCCAATTTGTTTATATTATTCAGAAAATCTATTTCACGTGCCCATAGGAATTTTAAGCAACCAATAGTATTGGAGTATTTACTAATAATTATAAATTATATTATTGTCTTCACCCCCCTTCCCTCTGCCTTATTTGAAAGAATAGCCTGTAGGGAAGGGCAGGGTTGGTTGCAAATTAGATGTGTGGGCTTGTAATTTATAGAAGGCTTGGATTTTAGGTTTATTAATAGCACTACGAGCTACTACAAAAATGTGATGTTTAAAAATATGTTAAAAAAGATATAAAGACTTTAACGTGAAAGCTCGTGAAAGAACTGGCTTGTTGAGGCCTAACTGATGGCTCAACTAACACCTATAGATCTAGATATTCAAACCCGGTACCTAAGGCAAGACGGTTGCCCTCCAGCACAAGTACCCGATGGCCTGATATACAAATCCACATATCCCCGATAAATGGCGGAATGAACCCTCTGAATAGTTTGTCAGAATCGATAGTTCTAGAACTGAACTAATTTTACTTCAAATCGATCCAATCACCTAGACAATGAGGACAAGTTGTTTTGAGTTGTCAGCGGCTTTTTCCTCTTGATAACTAACTCATCACAACAATTAAACCAGACAAGTTCTTCCTCTTGGTTCTTTCAATACTTTTATGTTAGTTTTTATACACACATCCCGATCTAGGGTAGGGCTATTACAATAATTCTGGGGGATTTAAAATATTATAACAACATTTTATAATATCTTGACTCACCACCAACCATTCTAAAAATTCATTTTCACCCTCTGCATGTTTAAATAATTACTCTGGAATCTCATAACATTTTTCCTGTCATAGTTTCAACCAAGCTGAGAAATATCATCAAATAAAAGTCTACTGTTGAACCACCAGAAATTACATAGTTGTCTCGTTCCTTCTGTTAATAACCTGAATCGTTTATGTAAGAAAAATTAAAATTATCCCTCCCAATTACATTCTTTATCTTGGGTAGCCACATAGTGTTCCACTGATTCTTTACCTTCATCGTGCCTTGACGAATGGCAAGAAATTAGAAAAAAATATCCTATAAGATTATAATCTGAAACATTCAAAATCCTTCTTGAATAGATTAATATTTTAGTTTTATATTAGATGATATGTACACTGTCTCTACATATAAAGGTGACTTGATAGTCCTTTGGTACAACATCCAGCCATCCATCCATCCATCCATCCTGACATTTATATTTTAAGGACATGAATTTTTTAAAAGCTTACCCATCTTTCCAGATGTTAGTATTATCTTGAGATATAATTAGATTGATAACACATTTTCTACATTACTATCTAATAGCATTTAATGGTTTTTGCAAATGACTAAATTTTGACCTTTACACTCCAAAAATAACTCCGATCTAACGATCTAAAACACCTAATATCATCACAGTGGAACAAAGTAAGGTAAGCTACTTTTCAAGATAGACGAAGAATGCATTGTTGCCATCCCTTTAGATCATGAAGGTACAAACTAACTTACAGTAGGGCCAAATGAATAGAGTAAAAACATCCTGGGCCAAAGACTTTTATTAATTAACTTTTTCTTCATAATTTTTTTTTTAATATATGATAAACACACATTATAAGCTGACATAAATAAGTTTAAATACATAAAGAATGTGTGCATTTCAACCATAAATCTAAAAGTTGTTTGGTTAAATGTTTAAGTTCGTTCATAAGATGTATATGCTGGGGTGTGAGGTGAGTGAAAATGTGAGGAGGTGATACTTAAGAGAGAAGACAGATGATCAGATGACTTATATGATGGGGTGTGAGAGGAGTGAAACTGCGAGGAGGTGATACAAAAGAGAGACAGATGATCAGATATTATATGATGGAGTGTGAGAGAGTTAAACTGCGAGGAGGTGATACAAAAGAGAAGACAGATGATCAGATATTATATGATGGGTGTGAAGAGTGAAACTGCGAGAGTGATACAAAGAGAAGACAGATGATCAGATTATTTATATGATGGGTGGAGGGATTGAAACTCGAGGAGGTGATACTTAAGAGATAGGACTGATCACCAGGACCTGATTTGGACGACCTAAATATTTTTAAAAAATAGACCTAAAAATATTAACAAAAACTCGTGATAAATACATACGACTTAATCAAACACGCACTTTACAATTAATGTAAAATGAAATGAAAAGCGCTTTTCAACCAAACTCTTGTATTCTGCTAAATATGTGGTATGGTTGAGCTATTTGAGTCATTTTAACTTTAATTTAAGTTTTCATTAAAATATGTTTATAAAAAATGTTTAACATTTATTCATATCTTCTGAAAAATACCTAGTAATAGTTGTTGCTTTTAAATCTAAAGAGAAAATAATTTTTAAAAATTCATTATAAAGTGGAAAAAAAAATTAGTAAAAACGTGGAGCTCTTTTTATCAGGTTATTACATTTATTCTTATATTTTAACACCAGTTTAGACATTGAATAAAATTTTATTAAATTATATACTACTAGATGCAAACAAAATGTTTTTACCCATTTTCGACACTTAAACTGTTTTTTCCCAAAGGCCTCGATATATACTTCATGAAACCACGATTTGCATGTTTGACACCGAATCTATGCTCCTTTTTCAAGAAAATTTATTTTACAAAACCACGTGGTGAAATTTCTTCCCTTCTTCTTCTTCATATTCTCTTATTCATATAGTATGACCTACGGGATAGTCTTCATCTTAATGAATGGGTGTGACCAACTCAGCTTAAATACATCTTAAAGTTTTTTAAGGCCTCAGAATCTCAAGGTCCTACCAATATTAGCCTATTTTCCTAACAGTGAAGTTATTCTCTATTTTCTTTACTCTCACCACCCCCAAACCCCCCCCCCACGTCACTATGTTAAACAATTGACGTTAGATTGGCTTTATGAAGGTTTATCAATATACTATAACTATTACAAATGTTCTGATTAAAAGTGAAGTTTGAATGAAAGAACTAAAAAATATTAGGAAGCGTTTGACAAAACGAGGTGTTATGAGGCTTAACTAATGGTCTGTCTGACTGCTAAGTTATCCCTGCTCAGTCGTCAAACCGGGTTTCTTTGGCTCGAGTGGCAGCCCCAAACTTGTACTAGATGAACCCGATGACTTAGCTTACGTGACCCTATGAATTTAATGTGACCCCAGGTTTACGGAGATTCAGTAGTCGGCCAAGACGGGTTCATTACCACTCATTTTAACCAAGCCGCCGGCTGAACTGGTTTTAGCTAAGGAATGCTGACACAACATTTTGGGTCAGCTCCTCTAGTTTATTTGTTTAGTGAATCATCACACACCTCGTTAACGTTCGTTTTGTCATTCGCAACTCATAAAATACAATGTTTACACAAACACGCCTACCATTGGGGCCTTGTGATTACATTACTAACATTTTCCTGTGATGTTAAACGGAAGGCTCTTTGTTTTGTCTTCATTTGTTTGTTTATGTGTGAGGCTTTTACCAGTGTTAATAATACTTGAGAAAAAGTGGTGGTATGATGTTTTTTGTCTGGTTAATGGTCTTGCACTGTCACATGGAGTTTCTGCTTCTGCTATAGGCCTATCTGCAATAAAGGTGTGTGGAGGAAGGAATTTTTCTTCAGGCACTTTACCGCAATGTAAGGGAATATCCCCATACATTCGAAACCTTTGACACATTTCCATCAGTGCTCCTTTGATCCAAGCAGCAACTATCAGTCTACCGAAGGTTAATTTGATGATTGAGCTTTTTGGGTTGTTTTGATTGATTTAATTCATTTCTTGATGATAATTAAGCCTTTAGTGGTTTAAATAATGACCTATCAATAGTCTGCATAACATTCTAAGGTGGAAGACAAAATAGCTCTATTTCATTATGCAAAATAATCTCAAGACACTGAAGGAGGTATGTGTTTAATTGCTATCTAATGAAAATATATTTTTATAGACTGCTATGATTCTAAAAAGTAAATATATTCATAACTACGCAAAATGAAAGTATGAAACTATTTAGGTGGAGCAAGCCTCAGAAATAGATCTGAGATGGAAAATTTTCCATTAAAGAATATTCCCACACTAATTTTATAGCTGTAAAATATCACGCTTTCTAAACTAGAATTAATAATATGGATCTATGGTAAACTTTGAAATTTAAACTTCAAAGCAATTCATCCATCACTAAAATTGTTTTCAAATGACTTAAAGCTATCCAAAAACAGTGACACTAGTTCTCTTCTCAAACTCGACGTATTGACCACAGAGCACTGTATTCGAATTTGTTACTCAAGGACTGTATTCTTTTTATCATATATTTTATGCTTTAATATTATTCCCAAGTGTTTACTGATACATAGTATATATCCTCATCCTCTCGGTCAATATTTTGAAAAAAATTCTGAAAATTTTCAACATTGAATGTCAATATTAATTTGAATATTATTTTACATTATGATTATCATAAAAAAGATAGTTAAAATCATGTTGATATTGGCTCAAATATTTGCTATCAACGTTTACTTTATCGCCCCCCCTCCCCCTCCACTTGCATTCTATTATAATTTTCGGCCACTTGAAGCGGTTGATGCGCTACTCTCGCAATATACTAGACTGCCAAAGACGGCGAGATTGGGGTTGGGGTTCGATCTCGGTCCCGGTTGGGTGCAGTGAGGTTTTTATTTTTCTTAAATCGTTTTCTTCTAAATTTAAACTTCCTTATCCATAAAATAAAAGTGTTCAATTAGTGCATAAAGATATGCCATGAACAAGTAGTAGGACGCAATGCTAAAAAAAATATTATTTAACTTTCTCAAAATAAAATTAATGTTATTTTTGCAACTCAAAACACAAATGACGTAATAACACTAGAAAAGTTTTTCTAATAAATTTTTCTATGACAAAATATTTTTTTTGGCAGTAGGGACTTAATATAGTATTTAGGGATTAGAAAGGTTATATTTATATGAAGTGTACCCGAATTTGCTTGGAGTAAGAGTGTAAAACCTTTTTTGGTTAAACCGCACCTCGGTGTTATAAGCTCGGTCGGCTGTACTATCTCTTCATCATTAGTATTTCACTGTACTGCAAGAGTAGCACCTTAGACCATGTGGCCACTGAAGAGTTTTTTCCTGCTATATGTATTTCATGTCATGAATTTATGGGTCACTACATTTAAATATATTATTTATACTGCGTGATGAGATTTAAACGAGACCATATAAATCAATATTTTATAAAAATAAGCTTACTGAGCTATATCTCTGTTATGCTTCAGTTAATTGAAAGTCATCTGAAATAATTGTCTTGCAATAAATGTGTCTATATATTAACAAATATATAAATTTCATATAAATAACAGTAAGATTACGTATTAAAGCAGATACGAAATATGAATTAATGTTGAATTATTGATAAAAATTTTCGTTGTGAGAATAAATTTGATTGTATGTATAGCAATTTTGGTTGAAATTTTCTTTTGCTTATACACTACGTAATAAAAATTAAATCACATTTTCAAGTTGGAAATGTATTTAAGTGAAAATATCATTTAACTATCTCCTTTTCTGTGGATTCATTAAATTCGTCGATCAATATTAATATATTATATTTAAGTGACAACATGTTTGGACTTGTTCGCATATAAAACAGGGGAAAATCCCCTTGAGATGATTTGATTTGAACTGAGGTAAATAATTTAAACTAAAATAAGGCTATCATTGAATTTTAAAATATTGTTTTAGTTACAAAGTACCAGTGAGTATGTCTAAATAATACATCATTTGTGAAGCTATACGATAGCATTAGCTTTAAAACCGTCAACTTTGTGGTTTCTTGGTGTAGGTTATAAAGAATTTTCTTGTCCTAAATAAGAAACATTTATTTTGTTGCTTTTTAATATGCACAAGTTGTGGTGAGAGGATAATTTTACACATTTAATCAATTCCAAAATAGACTCCTAGCAAGTGTCTAGCTATTTAGGATTATTAAAAAGTGGCATAATGATGATGATGCATATGAAATACTTCTGTCAGCTCGTAATAAGGCCAAGCCAAACACACTTAAGCAGTTAGAACTCACCCCTGTCCATAAATCCTTCTGCATTCTTCTCGGAGATTTAACCTTCGGTTCCATTTCACTGATATGTGAGATATTAGCTGACAAGTTCAAACAATACAGAAAAATAAATCCAATTATTGCATATGTATTTAACTTGTATTCTCATATAAAGTATTAATTGTAAAATCTCCAAAATTTTAAGTGCTGCTTTGTTTTTATCTATATTATGTTAAATTCAATATGTACATATAAAATGAATTATACTTTTATCTTGTGAATAATTATAAATAAATGAACTGAATGGTGAAATAATCAGGCTTAGAATCAGACTATCTTTGTATTTGTATTATATAATTTAATATTATATTTTATATTTTTAATATTGTTACGAAAGTCTAGTTCCAAGGGAATATTCGCTATTCAATTTGTATAGTTTTCCACTTCCCCTTTGTTTCTTCTTATCAAGAATTACTAGATACATGAAAGGAAGCGTAAATAAAACTGTTAACAAGAGCGTGCATGACCTTCAACTCTGTGATACAGTCGGTTCAAAATCATAAATTAACACGAGCACTATTACACGTGTATCCTTTCTGACTAAACCAGCCCTGTGGTATAAAGGTCAGTGTACCTGGCTAGAGGGCTAGGGATCCACGGTTAGGTTCTCGGCAGATACCCTGGGTATCTTTCCTTTAAGGGGTATAAGCCCAACGGACACTAGGGTGTGGTAAATTAGCCTTAAGTTAGATTAAGAATCACCCCGGCCCCACAATATCATAATAGCACTCATTACATCATCTTACTGTGGGTATTGGTGTGTAGACTATCTCCTATTGTGTACTCTGTGCCACATGAGTGGATAATAGTCTACACATAAGACGGACGAATGAGGATGTTAAAGTCCCTGCTGGTAGAATGTGGCACACGACAAAAAAAAATCTGACTAAACAGGAATGGATAAAAAGAGTTAATAGAGGTTCCTAATATTTAATATTAATGAGATATAATATGATATTTGGATAGTAAAATCGTTGGAAAGGTCATTTTTGACAATTTTGGAATGACTTCACAGATAACCACTGTGCAAAAATCTTCTTTCTATCATAATAGAGACATACTGTAGTTATTAACAAGAAACTTTGTCGCTTTGTCCCCCATCGTCACCACGGAAAATGTCGAGTAATCATTCAAATACGAATGCACTGCACACCTTTCTGGCGTATCGTAGGTCTTTTATTTTCCCTTTTACTCCCATACGTCATGTGGACGAGAATTCAGCTAGGCCTGCTATGATGAACGCTCTTAATAAAATGTTCCTTAGGGATGCTCCTATTTTCTAATTTATTTCTTATGTAATGGAATATAAAATGTGGGGATCTTTTAGTAAATGTCTCTATTGAAATATTAAAGAGTAAGAAAGTCTTTTCTGTGCACCGTACCATTTATTTATCATGTACTAACTGTAAATGCAATCACTATAATATCTATGAAGGTATATCATTTATGAATCGATTCTCTTCTTCAACATGTTTAATATATTATTTATATAGCATGTCAAAGTTGAGATAAAAATTTACAAATAAATAGGTCGTGAAACAAAACAATAGAATAAAAGGAATGGTCTGTGACATTTCAGTCGATGTGAAGCAGTCTAGTTAGTGTGTCATTTTGCGATAATTTTGTAGAAAAATATATTTATAACTGTAAATAATATTAACATATTGAAATTCCATGAAATAGTATAAGCTATCATAAAAATACTCTTATACGTTCCGAAACTGCACCATTCTATAAAATACTTAGGTTTTGAATAGTTTTTTGTGAAAAAAAAGTTATTTTTGCAATATTTGTAAAAGTTACTATTTCACTGATAAATCTTTTTAAAAAAATGAAATTAAGTTTAACATTTAAATAGGAAATGTTGATTTTTTTTAATACAGCAAAATATTTTAGAGATCGGTGAATAAATTTTTAATACGTTTTAAGGATGAAAACAACCTTGGAACTCCAAGAACGTGGACATAAACTTTTGCGTGTCATTTATTAAAGACACATTTAGTTCTAAAATGAAAACTTTCATTATTATTTATAAAAAAAAGTACAAACAAATCGAATATAGTATTATCATTTGAAATTATCTAAAATAAGTATTTTAACTGAACAAAACAGAAGTTAACTTACTAGACTAATAATTTCAAATATTTGTATTGCAAACATTTTTTAAAGCCTTTATTTATAATTAACTTCTGATAACAAAAATAAATACCACTGACCCTGAGAATTTTAACGTTTTCAGACTATCGCGTTAAAACAGTCAAATGATAAACTTAAATTTAGTTCAAAAAATTATTCTTTGATACTTTATAGATACAGTTAAGTTTTAATCGAAGCTTTAGAAAGATTAAATGAAATTATGTGACACTGCTATTAATTTAGTTAATGAAAAGCAACACATAGCCATGCTACATCTAATTATAAATTTAACTAATAATAACAAGTATAGCAGAATACTACTGGATAATTAATAGGTAAAAATACAATTAAATTTGATTGATATTATAATTTATTATTTTATCAAATCTATCAAATAATAAACCATTTTTAATTATGTTGTAACAAATTTAGGATAAAAATGAAAGTGTTAGTAATTCTTTTAACGATTTACTTTGTTTGCAATATAGAATCTAAATTAAATATTTCTATTGATAAAACCAATTCTAGTAAAAGTTTTAAAGAAATTATTGATTGGATCAGTGGAATGATTCGAAGAGATGGGCCTAATTCCTTGGCCATCATCGTTTTGCAAGAATACCACCCACTCTCAAATGAATTATATAGAAAACTGAACTACTTCAATACGATAACATTAAATCTAAAAGAAAATTTCACAATGGACTTGGAAGAAACTTTTCCGGAAGAACTGGCCTTAAAAGGGATAATAACGATACCAAAAGTAATATTTTGGTTCGTGGAACTTTGTGATGAGAATTTTTGGGATATTCTGGATGAATTTATGGAAACTATCCTTGGTAGTCCGAGAACACCTTTTATAATCACAATTACTTCAGACGATAAGAATGTGATAAGAACATTTAAAGAAGAATGCCACAGGACTTGGGAGGAATATCATATTTTGAACGTAATACTCATTACTTTAACAAACCATGATGATCACGCTAACCCTTCTGTATTAAATAGTAGAGTGACTGCATGGATTTTTAACCAATTCGTAAACAAGGGGTCATTTTTGAAAGTGACCAGAAGTTTGATGATTAAGGAAAATCAAAACATATTTTCAGGCAAATTAAATGATATTAACGGATACGAGATAAAAGTATCTGAAGCTCGACAAGTTTATGGTTTAAAACTGGGACGGGAAAGAGCTACATACAACGGGATACAAATGTTTGCACAGCACGTCAACGGAACAATGGTTATTATTAAACAAGAACAAGTCATGGACGACTATAAAGGAGGTAATTTGGTTAGTGAAACTATAACCCCGGATATAATGGGAACTGTATTCATGAAGTATCCCAAGAACATATTCAAATCCACCATTTCCTGTGTGTCTTTTTGTATAAAATTCCTTGTTCCAAAAGCCCAACGTATTCCGCAATATATGAATTTAATTCTACCTTTCACCAATATTGTTTGGTCAGGTATATTCTGCTCCGTACCAATTATTACATTGTTCTGGAAGCTATTCAGGCAGGACTCATCGTTAGAAACTCAAACGCTCTTGGAGACGGTTCGAATCCTGGTGAGTGGTGGGACATTCTTTATAGTAGTTCCCTCAACGCAAAGATTTTTTGTATTTTTTTGTTTAGTATTTAGTTTGGTACTACTAAACGCATATCAGGGAAGCTTGACCAGTTATTTGACGACACCCCATTACTACCCTGATATAAATACGTTGGAGCAGTTGGAGAAATCAGGGCTAGGGATAGCTGTTTATTTACCTGACCGTGATATTGACTTTGTGTCTTTAATTTCAACTTCTGACAATGAAGATAAAATTATTCAGAAACTTTTGGAAAGGACTTTTTTGGTACCAGATATAAAATCTGCACTTGACCAAGTTGCCTTTAATAGAACAACCGCGTATGCTGATGGATCCTATATTATTGATCTATATATGAACCTCAATGATTATTATGAAGAAGGATATCCTCTAATGCATATAATAGATACCTGTCATATTTTAATGAACGCCGTCTTACAGTTCCCTTTCAAGTCCCCCTATCAAGATGTACTCGATGTTCTTACGAGAAGATTATTTGAGACTGGTATCCCTAATAAGTGGATTGATGATGACACATACGAACTAACCCTTTCGGCTCGAAACCGGGCTAAAGTAAACACACTGAAACCTATAGGAATCAGCCATGTTCAGATGCCCTTCTACATTCTTCTTGGAGGTCTAACACTTTGCTCCATTTCTCTGGTCTGTGAAATCTTAGCTGACATTCTCTTTCGATACAGAAAAATAAATACACACTGATGTTAGTTATATTTACCTTATAATCTCACGTGAAAAAGGAACTGAAATACAACCAAATTTTATATGTTGTCATATATTATTATTATTATTATTATTGTGTTCTGCTTTAAGACAAGTACATTCTTTTTGTCGGTGTAACATAAACCACCATTTAGCTCTGTCCCCTGCCTTCTCTTTAGGCTCTTTGTATTTTCTTCTTTCCTTAGAGTCATATAGTATTTAAATACTTCTTATTACTAAGCTCTTCTTTCCCTCAAACTTTCCTATGACGTTGTGCAAAAAACCGTTCCTGATATGAATGTGTCTGATCCAGTTTCTTTTGAAAAAAGTAACTTATCCAAATTAGTTCTCCTCTCTTCTACTCAAGTCCACCTAATCTTTTCATATATTTTATTTATTTATTTTAAATTAAATGTGTTCATTTGAAAATGAATAGTACAAATATGTTTGCACCATTATAAAAACTTAAGAGTGATATTCTTGGTTAAAATGTCAGTTTATCGTTGTATTTTGATATTTTTGCAATTGATACTAAAGTCTATATCCAAAGAAGTACGTCAGTCAGAGTTTGTTTTTTTATGTCACACTATAATGTCCTTGATTGGCGAAGTTTGATCACCTACTTGATGAACCACATTAATATCCATATATCGACCGGAGGAGTCGGCGCTATTAATACCAGTACCTCAAAATAAGAATTAAGTGGATTCATTAAAGTTTATTTATCTCATGCTGATAAAATTACAGGTAAACTATTTTAAAACGCTTGTATTGTACTTGGTGAAAAAAAAAAAGGAATCAGATAAGGTTGACCTTAATATAAAAATGATAGATGTTGAATCTTAAAATTAATACTGATGTATATGCTGTTGATTAACCATTATGAAGATGGATATCCACTTATTTACACAATAGGGAATTATCCTTTTTAATTAATGCGTCTCTAAATATTATTTATGAATCTTGTAACAATGAAAAGTGTTTAAATGATTAAATAAATTAAATAATATAAAATAAAGCTATCATGTTTAATAAGAACTTCTGACTTTAAACTCTTGAGAATCAGTGATGTACGTACTTTTATGATTCTTCTCGTAGGTCCAATAAAAGTGACTCAATCTAAATTAGATAATGACTTTGTCATTAAAACTATAAAATCATGAAATGATTCAAATAAATTTATTTTTATATGTTTTTTTATATTAAGTCTATAAAAAATTGTATCTTTAAATAGGATAAGAGTA
Organism: Timema podura; assembly: GCA_033556935.1. Lineage (NCBI taxonomy): Eukaryota > Metazoa > Arthropoda > Insecta > Phasmatodea > Timematidae > Timema > Timema podura. Next base: position 16,861,087 of record JAVRXN010000006.1, on the reverse strand, counting down.
TTGATGTTAAAGCTACGAATAACCAAGAAGACAAGGATGTGATAGACTTCAGACTGATTCTTATGGACCCTATTTGTTATGTTTCTTTTCTATATGATATACCTTTATTTATTTATTTAGATTTTCCCTTGATTTTTAAATAATTATAATCTTTTATTTAAAGTAGGGTGTTTGGATTCAAATGTATAATTGGCAGTCATTGCTATAAAATAACAATTATGTCTTGAACCCAAAACGGATCCGGCTACCTTTTCATCAAAAAGATCATTATAAATATGAGGATATAATAGAACCATAATTTAAAGAATGTTTTAAGCTATTTGGTGTAAACCTTTGTAGCTTATAAAAAATATTCCATGAGGACTTATGATTTAAAACACATACCAGAGAATTAAGAGGTTCCAAATCAAACAGTGTTTACTATGTTACATATTTAGTCAAATAAATACATTATTGTAATAATTTATTGAATTACCAACTAAAGAGTATCATAATATGAATAAACATTATTTGAAATATTAAAATATATTACAGTCATGGTGGCCTAAATTTTCCCCAAACATATTATATATCGGATCTTCATTTGACCACATGATTGTCATCGATTTCTTATATTAAAATATTTCATTTAACTGTTCAATTTAAGAATACAATATACAGGTCTAAAGTCCTATATTTTAAGATTAAAACATGACTCTAATCACTTAATAAAAACATTTTGTAATCATGTCACAAACATTGCTGTTGTATCTTGATATAAAATGTTGTGTAACACCATGGCAATTAATTAACATTTTTCAACACCAATATTCAAGATAAAATATTTCATATTAAAAAATGTTAAAATTGAGATATTAATATTATAATAATAATAATATTTGTATTAGTTAATCAAAGAAATGTGACCCATGCCACAGGATGGAAACAGTAATAGATGTAAGTATTGTTAAATATCACAAAAAATAATTTCACGTGTTTAAAAAAGTGCACAATATTTTGACTATTTTTTGCTATACTACTGTACAACACTATACAATAGTAGTATTAAAAATCATATTAGCAATTAATAATATGCCACACATACTAATAAACTAATACACAATTAAATACTGATTTATTTTATTTTTATATATATATAACACACTATTTACTGTACATGTGTCATGAATTTTTCAATTCTCATATATTTATTCATAATATTACCGTATTTATCTACCTTTTCTTAGAAGAACAATATTTTATAATAATTTATTCTTAAAATATTTATCCATGATTTTTTATTGATACGATATTAATATAGTATCAATTAGATGTGTTCATATATACAGTTTTAATTAATTTATAGATGTTATTTTAGTCTCTTTTGTATTGAGATAAATAATTTGTTTTGAAATTAAACTAAAATGTAACACAATTTGTTAATTTATTAAATAACCTATATCAATGATTATAAATCTCTATGCCAATTCGTTTATATTATTCAGAAAAATTATTGCACGTGGCAATAGGAATTTAAAGCAACCAAATAGTATTGGAGTAGTTCCTAATAATAATAAATTATATTACTGTCGTCCTCACATTGCTGAGCTAATTTGTAAGAATATCTTGTAGGGAAGGGCAGGGTTGGTTAACAAATAGATGTGAGGGTTTGTAATTTATAGAAGGATTTGGCAATTAGGGTTTATTAATAGCACTACGAGTTACTACAAATATTTGATGTTAAGATGATGTTTAGAAAAGATATAAATACTTTTACGTGAACATTCTGAGAGAATTGGCTTAGTAAGACCTAACTGATGGCTCACCAAACCCCTCTAGATATTCGAGCCCGGTACCTTGGGCACGACGGTTGCCCTTTTGCACAAGTACCCGAAGATCTGATATTCAAATCCACGTATTCCCAAAAAACGTCAGAATGAACACTCTGAATATTTTGTTAGCCTCGATAGTTCTAAAACAGAACTATTAATACTTCAAATTGAACCAATCACCGAGACAATGAAGACAAGTTGTTTTTAATTGTCAGTGGCTTTGTCCTCATGTGTACTAACTCCTCATAACAATTAAACTAGAACAGTTCTTTCTCTTGCTTCATTAAATACTTGGTGACCTGGTGTTTTAGGGGTAATGTGGTCAGACTTCTGTGCTAGGGTCCGGGTTTCAATTCTCGGTCCCGGCATAGATTTATCCTTCACCTCTGACAAGACGTGTATTAATCACAACTTGTGAATGTGAATAATGTCAGGTCTCCACCGTGGTTCGGATTCCACGTTAAACTGTAGGTCCTCCATTTCATCTCACACTCACCCTACCACTACACACTAACGTAAGTGCGTATAACCCGTACGGGTAGTAAGACGCGGTGCTATAATAATAATATTATTAATAATTAAATACTTATATGTTAGTTTTAATCACATCCCGATCTAGGGCAGGGCTATTACAATTATTCAGTGGTTTTCAAACTATTATAATATATTTTATAATATCCTGACTCTCCACCAAAAATTTAAAAAATTCATTTTGATATTCTACATGTTTAAATAATTACTCTGAAATTTCATAATAGATCTCCTGTCATAGTTTCAACTAAGCTGAGAGATATCATCAAATTTACCTTGGGTGAACTCACTGCATCAGCTTTTTTGCCCCTGCGATGTTTGTTTACTTTTTTGAATACTTAAAATGATGTGACAATAACACAACACAAAATAACTGTACTAGGGATTACATAATTACAAACAAGTAGCTTATTAAAATAACTTTCTTCAACTTTTGCTTTGGCTTGATTAATTAATTTATCAAAGTCTACTGTAGAACCACAAGAAATTGAATAGCTATCCAGTTCCTTATGTAAATATCCAAATAGTCTAATTAATAAATACTAAAATCCCCTCTCCCAAATACATTTTTATCTTAGGTAACCACATAGTGTTCCATTAATTCCTTACATTCAACGTGCCTTGATGAATGGCAAGAAATTAGAAACAATATTCTATAAGATCTTAATCTGAAACATTCCAAATCTTTCCTGTATTGATTAAAATTTTAGTTAATATGAGATGAGATGTAAACTCTCTCTACATATAAAAGTAACTTCATAGTCCTTGGGTACAACATGCATCCATCCATACATTATTATTTTAAGTACATGAATTTTTAAATTGCGTCAAACATTTTACACATTCTAGTATTATCTCGAGACATAAGTAGATTGATAACACATTTTTCTACATTATTATCTAATAGCATTAAAGGATATTGGAAAATGACTAAATTTTATCCTTTCCAATCAACAAAATAATGCCGATCTAACGATATAAAATGCTTGTTTTCTTTACTGATTAAAACCCTTACTAAGCTCAAACTCCACATAAGTTCCTGATTAATAAAAAGCTACTGGAATGATATAAATTTTGGATTACTTAAAAATTAATTCTCTCGTTAACAAAGATATATTAATCATTAACTGCAAATTATCTCCCATTAAAATGGAAATGAAAACATTCATTCTGTAATAATCATGTTAGTGTTTTGGTTTTACACGATGTAACATTTAGAGTGTGGGTTGAACGTTCTCGCTTATGATGGTTAGTATATTGAAAAATAATACGGGTTTATTTTTATATTATAGATAACTACCATCCTTAGTTCTAAAAAGTTTCCTTCTGGCCGCTCCCTTAGGAATTTCTTTCTAAAAAGTAAAAGTTATTTCAACTCCATTCTCCTTTACTCCTGGGGATCCCCAACCGTGTTTGAATTCCAACTTCTTGGGACTCGTACGGTAAAGAAACCTCTACAACTATCAGTACTCCCCTACACACTTAAGATATTATGACGTCACTAATTATTTCTTCACCCCCTCCACGTAGCATCATTTTACATCACTCGGCCATACCATAGGATAATTACTTGTTTTTTAATCGCTCCAATTCTGTAATTATTATTATTATGAAACTTTCACCTAATAATTGTTCTGAAATAGGAACGTCTACTAACATAATTCATAATCTAAGCTAATAATTTATATTTTCCTTGGCTACATATTTATCATTCGTTCCATTAATGTAAATTAAAAGCATTTAATTTACAACATGTGTTAAAGAATAAACTCAATTAATACTAAATCGTCCTAGTGTCCTAAATACTTATTACAAACAATTGTTCGAAAATTAATTCTCCAAAATTATACGCGAAAAAAAGAATTATATAATATATAATAATTAATTAATTAATTATTAATTTGTTAATTAATTAATTATTAATTTGTTAATTAATTAATTATTAATTTATTTATTAATTAATTATTAATTTATTTATTAATTAATAATTACATAATATGCTATCCTAGGAGTATCAACCTTCAATTAATAAAGACGTAAGATATTAATACCATTATAAATGTTCTCCCTTCTGCGAGGATGATTATTATAAATGTTTCGTGACATTACAATAATTGTAAGTATTACGTTTTCAGAATGAGTCACTGACGTAGCACTGCCGTCCAAAACAAACACTTCGTTTTATCACTTCCTTCAGACAAAAGGATTGTCAAATTTTCTGATATTTCCAATTTGAACCATTTTCACCATAGGCCATTTTAACTGATTAGTTAATGTGTAAATATCTTGAATAAAGTTGTTCAAACAATGTGTATTGTTTTAAATACACGATTGATGTAACTGGTTTCTTAATTTTTATATGGTGTGATGAATTTAATTTCTCATTTTTCATACCACTTTATACATTAAAAAATATGGTGCAAACCTCTTAACTACACTAGGTATGTACCTATTATGTCAGCTTCACCATAGTGGATCGAAGTTTTTTTTTTAATTCTGTGTTTACAAACTTTAAATCTGGGCCGTTTTTCCACATATCTTTGCTTTACTTTTAAAACTACATTATGAATTTCCTTTTTAACATTACAACACAGATTTTGGCTCTTGATTTAATTGAAATTCAACTACCCCTAGTTCCATTTGGTCCGCCCCGGGTAATATTACGCCCCCGGTACCCTCCCCGGTGGGACCTCCACAGTGCCCGGGATTTCACTCCCGAGTCCGCCAAACGCCCAGCAGAGGTGGGCATCCCCATATCCACCACCTGGGTAGGCACCCTATCGGAGTTGGTGCCCCGCCTACTTTCTAGTCACCACACTTCCGTTTTCACTCTTCCTTCCACCCTTGACAGTTGAATTTCCTCTACCTAGTTCCTCCGTCACTAATTTATATATTTTAACTACTAACTAAACTAAACTAAACTTACTCAAACTATTCTATTTCCATTTCTGCCAAGGAATCCATCACCCCGATGGTACCAGAGGGCGCAGAGCAGCCGCCTCTCTCTATCTTGACTCTGAGGTCTCATTAACCACAATCCACCTCTCTTGTTTCCAAGGTGGTGGGTCATACGGTGCAGGGATCCCCTCAATTTCATATTTACTCCACTAACATTTGTTCATACGACTGTAAAATTGTCCTTAGGATCACAAGGGCATCCCCTGTGTTCCTCCATACACTCAGTCGTACTGGAATCCAGTTCCGAGGGCTCGTGCTTAGCTCCCCCGGCACCTACATCTTTTTTTTATCCCGGCAAGGATTGTTACACCTTATCCCCCTTTAAAAATCCTTTTTTCTCTTCTCACTCCCCGCTGAGACCGCACTAGTGTCCGTGTCAGTCTCGCCGTCCATATCACTGCCATCTTCTTCGTCATTGTCATTGTAAACGACCCGTCCATATTCGTCCCTGTGCCTCTTTGAGGCTATCGATGTAGGTATTCTTTGCTCTGTCTGACGCTTCCATTGCAATCTGGTCTAAGAATTTCCAATAGATTGGGTCCCTCAGTACTTCACCTACTAATCTTCCTAGATCTCTCTCTGGTAGTTCCTTCTTGCTTCTAGCGTAGCGTAGCGTAGATAGGTAGCGAAAATCTACCATTGAAATGCTGGAGTAAAACATTTGTGAATTAGAGTGAACGTTGTATAGTATAACACCCTTGGTGAGCACTCCAAACCTTTTGTTTTTGATCTATCTCAAAAGCGTTTCTTTATTGTTTCATAATAAACCTAAAAGGTTGATTTTATTTTGAAAATTGAGAAATGACACCTAGACCTGAAATCAAACCCGGGACCTTTGGTTTAGTAAGCCATTGCTTTAACCAATGAGCTATCCAAGAATCGTCCCATGCCCAGTGTCTTTCTTGACTCATATTTCAAGACAGAGTCTGTGATGGATAAAATATATATATACAATATATATGAGTGAAGAATGATCCTGGCACGGGACGATTCCTAGATAGTTCAACGGTTAGAGCATTGTCGTACTAAACCAAAGATCGCATGTTTTATTGCCATGTCCAGGTGTCATTCTTCAATATACATAATATGATATCTAGATGGAGCAATCATCACTAAAAGCATAAATAGTAGCTTTGGCTATTTGATACATTTCTAAAATGTTAAACTTGATTTACACGTTCACCGAAAATAGAAATCAGAATCTTCCTGGGTGGCGAAGCAGTTCTCACACTGTATGTTGACCCATGATGCATTGCATTGCAAATTTGAAACAGCTTATTATCAACATATTTTACTTCTAGAGAATAAATGTATATTTTAGATCATTGTTAAGATGAATGTTTTTAAAATTATTACGCTGTGTCGTGTCACAATCCAATACATCGATACATACACTTTACATTAACAGATCAATTCAAATCTACTCACAAAAGCCAATTAATCTGTCTGCCTGCATCTAGCTCTACAGCGCATGCGCACTGATTTGAGATGGTTAGTTGTGAGATTTGATTGGTTCTCTCGTGACAAAGATATCAGGCAGAGTGGGACAAAGTAGAGATGAGTTCAAATTTAGCAGAACATCTGGCGCCGAAGAGGCAGAAACCTTATCATTGGATTTTAGCTGGTCACGTGACTACGTTTCTGTTCTTCTCTTGCTTTTCTGTGAACATGTGAAACCACAGTTATTGTTAAAGGCTGAAGAATCTACAGAGGTCAATTCGAAACAAAAGGCACGGAATACTCACCAAGGACATCGTTCCCCTGCACGACAAATCGTGACCACGGTTATATTGCGTGATAAAGTAACTTTTATAAATGAATATGGTATGAAATATTAAACGGTCTGAGCGGGAAAATGTTGACAACCAATCCAAGGGGTTTGGAATCTGATTAGGATGTCCTTTTCAAATAAATTATTATTATTATTATTATTATTATTAATATTATTTTCACCGCGTCTTACTACCCGTTCGGGTTATACGCACTTACGCTAATGTGTAATGGTAGGGTGATTGTGAGATGAAATGGAGGACCTACAGTTTAACGTGGAATCCGAACCACAGTGGAGGCCTGGCATTCCTCACATTCACAAGTTGTGATTAATACACATCTTGTCAGAGGTGAAGGAAGGGTTTGGTAATCAGATAAATCTGTACCGGGACCGAGGATTGAACCCCGAACCTTAGCACAGAAGTCCGACACCTTACCCCTAGACACCAGGTCACCTAGACTTTTCAAATAAAGAGAAAACTATTAATCAATAACAAAAAAAAAAACTGGAAAAAATTTACGGTAAAACTTAAAAACTGTACTCGTATAGTAAATTATAACTTAAATTTAAAAATAATTATAATTTATAATACTTTGTAGTAAACTAATCTTCAGATTTTGTTACGTAGAAAAACTCTTGCTAATCTTAATAATAATCTTTAAATATAAGATTCTATCAAAACTTCTTACATCGTTTATAAAATAATAATTTTGATTTTTAAAAGTCAGTTATTTGTAAATCACCCAAAATTATTTATATTTGTTTGAAAAATATTCTTATTATTCATAAAAACAAGTTACAAAAATTAAATTTCATATTCTCAAATTGGTCTAACATAAACTAGATTTAAATTATTATATTTTTAGTAAATAAACATGTTTTATTTTAATCGTGTAAAATAGATTAAAGGGAATTTTTGCCGGTAATATTTAAAGATTAAGGAACGGAATGTTTATTTATTTCCTTTTCCTGTGAATGAAAGAGGGGAAGAGGTCACCAAGATCAGTGAAAATATGGGAAAAAGGAATCAAGAAAAAAAATCGATATTGGCAAGTATCGATACTATTTACACATCCTTAGCCACAGGTAGACAATGTCCTTGAGCATCCAAAGAATATATTCACATCCACGATTTCCTGCATAGTATTTTGCATGGTGAAGCTCCTCTTTTATAAATGTTTCTGTAACAGTGTTTATTATTACATCTATGCTCTTTGTTCGAGTTTTTCTACAACAGATTTAATATTTTGTAGTTGGATTACAAATTTTAGAATTATTCTATTAAATATTTATAATTACATATCAAAGCAAGATAAAGTGTTTCAGTGCGCCGTACCATTTATTTTTCATGAACTAACCGTAAATGCATTCACTCTAATAACTATGAAGGTTTATTATTTATGAATCGGGTCAATACTTCAACATGTTAAATATATTATTTAGGATGCGTGGTGAGCTTAGAATGGAAAGTTCCAAGTAAATAGGTTGTGAAATAAAACGAAAGAGTAAACGGAATTGTACGTCACATTTCAGTCGATATGAAACAGTCTAGTTAGAGTGTAATTTTGCGATAATTGTGTTGAGAAATATATTTATAGCTGTATATAATATTAACATATAGAAATTCCATAAAATTTATCAGCTATCATCAAAAAGATATATATTTAAAATGTATTCCTTTCAGTGATCCAGTCATTAAATACTTAGATTCTAAATAATACTTTGTGAAAAAAAGTGATTTAAAATGTTTTGATAGTTAGTGTTATAATGATAAATTCATTTAAAAAAATACAATTGACTCTAAGATTAACAATTAAGATTGAAATGTGAGATTTATCGAAAATAAATATTATATATATATAATATATAGTAAATTATAAAAAAATATATATATATATACATATTCGGGATCGGTGAATAAATTTGAAAACGTTTTAAGGATGAAAACAACCTTGGAACCCCAAGATCATGGACATAAACTTTTTCCGATTATTTATTAGCGACACATTTATTTAAGAAAGAAAGATTTTCTATTATTTATAAAAATGTACAAACAAATCAAGTATGGTATTATGTTTAGTAATTTGGTTAAATAAGACTTTATTTTAACTGGACAAAGGAGATGTAAACTGGTATTAACGAATTCAACATTTGTAAAGAAAAATTATTCAAAGGTTTTATTTATAATAACTTTGACAACACAAATAAATACCACCCTGTCTGACAAGCTTAACATATTCTGAATCTCGCATTAAAACATTAAAATGATTAACTTAATATTAGTTTAAAAATGTATTGTTAGACTTTTTATATATATAGAGAGAGAGATAATTATTAATCCAAGCAGTATCAAGATTAAGTGAAATTATGTAACAGTGTTATAGATCTAGTTAGTGGAAAGAGGCTATTAGCTAATCTACACCTCTACTCTTTATTTAACTAAAAATAATAACTATAAAGGCACACTACACGTGTTAATTAATAGATTTAATGCTGTAAAAAAAATGATATTATTATATAGTATTTTATCAAACCAATCGAAAAAGCACCCATTATAAGTTTATAATTATTTTTTTAATTGATACTTACAATAAAAGTGTTAGTAATTATTTTAATGATTTACTTTGTTTGCAAAATGGATATAAATTAAATGTTTCTGTTAGATAATGTCGATTCTATTAACAATTTTAAAGAAATTATTGATTGGATTATTGGAATGATTCGTAGAGACTGGCCTCAGCCCTTGGCCATCATCCTTTTGCAGAAATACCACACACTCTCAAATGAATTATATGGAAACTAAACTATTTCAATACTATAACATTAAATATATAAGAAAACTTTACAATGATTTGGAAGAAACCTTTCCGGAAGAACTAGCCTTAAAGGAAAAATAACGATACCAAAAGTAATATTTTGGTTCTTGGAACTTTGTGATGAGAATTTTTGGCATCTTTTGGATGAATTTATGGAAACTATTCTTGGTAGTCCGAGAACACCTTTTATAATCACAATTACTTCAGACAATAGAATGTGATAGGCACATTTAAAGAAGAATGCTACAGGACTTGGAAGGAATATCATATTTTAAACGTAATACTCATTACTTTAACAAACTATGATGATCACGCTAACCCTTCTTCATTAAGTAATAGAGTGACTGCATGGATTTTCAACCAATTTGTAAACAAGGGCTCATTTTTAGAAGTTACCAGAAGTTTGATGACTAAGGAAAATAAAAACATATTTTCAGGCAAACTAAATGATATTAAAGGATACGAAATAAAAGTGTCTGAAGCTCGACAAATATATGGTTTAAAATTGGGACGGATAAGAGGTACACAACACATTATAAAAATTTTTGTACGAAAAGTTAACGGAACAATGGTTATTATTAAAAAAGATCAAGACATGGACGACGATAAGGGAGGTAATCTTGTTAGTGAAACTATAACCCCTGATATAATCAGAAATCAATTCATGAAGCACCCCAAGAACATATTCAAATCCACCATTTCGTGTATGTCGTTTTGTTTAAAATTCCTTGTTCCAAAAGCCCAACGTATTCCTCAATATATGAATTTAATTCTTCCTTTCACCAATACCGTTTGGTCAGGTATATTCTGCTCTGTACCAATTATTACACTGTTTTGGAAGCTATTCAGGCAGGACTCGTCATTAGAAACTCAAACGCTCTTGGAGACGGTTCGAATCCTAGTGAGTGGTGGGACACTATTTATAGTAGTTCCCTCAACGTAAAGATTGTTTGTATTTTTTTTGCTTAGTATTTAGTTTGGTACTACTAAACGCATATCAGGGAAGCTTGACTATTTATTTGACGACACCCCATTACTACCCTGATATAGATACGTAGGAGCAGTTGGTGAAATCATGGCTTGGTATAGCTATTTATATATCTGACAGTGCCAATGATTTTGGTTCTTTAATGTCATCTTCTGACTATGAAGATAAAGTCGCTCAGAAACTTTTGGAAAGGATGTTTTTTGTGCTAGATATAAAATCTGCACTTCACCAAGTTGCCTTTAATAGAACAGCCGCGTATGCTGATGGATCCTATATTATCGATCTATATATGAACCTCAATGATTATTATGAAGAAGGATATCCTCTATTGCATATAATAGATACTTTTCCTGTTTTAGTAAATGCCATCTTACAGTTCCCTTTCAAGTCCCCCTATCAAGATGTACTCGATGTTGTAATGAGAAGATTATCTGAGACTGGCACCCATCATAAGTGGTTTGATGATGTCAGATATGAAATAACTCTGTCGGCTCAAAACAGGGCTAAAGTAAACACACTGAAACCTTTAGGACTCATCCATGTTCAGATGTCCTTTTACATTCTTCTCGGAGGTCTAACACTCTGCTCCATTTCTCTGGTCTGTTAAATCTTAGCTGACATTCTCCTACGATACAGATAAATAAATACCCACATGGATGTGGTTAGTTTTTATTTACCTTAGAATTGTATGTAAAAAAGAAATTGAAATACAACCATATTTTAAGAGGTAGTTATATATATATATATATATATATATATATATATATATATATATATATATATATATATATATATAATACCAGATGTTCTGTTTTACAAGTCCATCCCTTTAATCAGTGAACTTAAACCACCAATGTTCCCTGTCCTCTGCCTTTTCCTTCAAATTCTAGAATTTTCTTCTCTTCTTCAAGTCATCTAGTATTTGAATACTCCTAATTACTCAGCTCCTCTTTCCCTCAATTTTTCCTATGACGTTTTACAGAAAACAGTTCCTCTTAAGGCTATGTCCAATCTATTTTTCTTTGCACCAAAGAATCACATCCAAAATTGTTATCTTCCAACATACTTTTCATTTGTCAGCCTGTCAGTCCACCTAAACTTTTCAAAACCTATATATATTTATTTATTTATTTTAAATTAAATGGGACTACTTGAAAATGAATAATATATATATATATATTTTGCAATATTATAAAAAACAGAATCATTATATTCTTGGTTATAATGTCAGTATATCGTTGTATTTTGATATTTTTACAATTGATACTGAGGTGTATATCCAAGGGAGTGTGTCAATCAGATTTTGTTGTGTAATGTCAAATTATTATGCCCTTGATTGGGGAAGTTTGATTACGTACTAGACGAACCCCATTAATATCCAGAAATCAACGGTAGGAGTCAGCACTATTAATACCAGTACCTCAAAATAAGAATCAAGTGAATTTATTAAACTTTTTTTTAATGCTCTCATGATGATAAAATTACAGGTATATTATTTTAGAATGCTTGTGTTGTACCTGGTTAAAAATAAATTGAATCAGACAAGGTTGACTTTAATACAAAAATGATGGATGTTGAATCTTAAAATTAATACCGATATATATCTAGTCTCATAACTACTCTGGATATGAATATCCACTTGTTTACATAATTGGGAAATGTCCTTTTTAATTAATGCTCCTTTAGACATGTTTTTTATTTCTCGTTTCAAAACCAAATCGGTATTTTTTATTGCAAATTTATGAACCTTGTATCAATGAAAAGTTTTCAAATGATTAAATATGTATAAATAAAAGCTCTTATATTTTATAAGAGCTCCTGAATTAAAACTATTGAAATATATAGACAACATTGAAAGAGTTACATGAACCACGCTATGTTACCATGTAACTCTTTCTATGTTGTAACTCTTCATGTAACTCTTCTTGATGACTCTTTCATGATGTAACTCTTTTAAATCATTGAAGTCATATAACTTTTCCACCTTTTTTGACATTTTATTTGGCTAGTTACTTTAACGATACATTCTGAATCACACATGTGACATGTAATTTTTCTAGTTACTTTAACGATACATAGTGAATCACAGTATAACTGTTTAGACCTGACTTCTCCAAAAGTGAAAGCTTGCGGACCGTGCATGGAGTAGAACTGACGTCTCACCGCGCGGAGGCCAGAGAGGAAGGCGGCCGACCTGCCCTCTAGCGTCACACGCGACGAGCACACAGTTCAACCAGCGCGGGTTATATGTCCACACTAATCACCATCGAGTCAAGGGGGTCTTTCTGCCCGTTTTGGGGCTATGCGGGCTAGGACGCCGGATCATCAGGGCCTTTGTTGGATGGTTACCATCGAGCCAAGGGTACTTGAGTTCATAAACCATGTAGGATCATCTAGAGGTCAGTCAGGTCATAGGTTAAGCATTCCTTGCATACTTTGTTCTGTCTCAAGCTTCTAAGTAAATCGATTAAGTTTTTCAGTATCCTTTTAACATTTCTTATCAATATTACGTTTTGAAATAGAACATAGAAGTATAATAAAAATCCTTAAAAATTCAAATTGGACGTAAATCACTAACCCACACAAGCAGAAACCATCTTCGGTCACAACCCATCCTGACAACCATTGGCCCACGTGAGGAAGAATGGGGAGGGAGTGACATAATACTATATAAATACTGTATAGTTAAAATTGTGATGTTCAGTCAACACCTTCTTAATAATGTATTCAATCTTTCGAATACCATAAAATTCGACGAAATAAAGGACTATAGCGCTCCATTTATAATATGTATGTATACTTATACTTACATTAAACCTTCCTTGATAACTATAGAACACTTTTTATTATAACAATTACACAACAAGATTAAAAAAAATTAAATTATTTGAAAAATGAATTCTGGATTTTGTGTGAAAAATATATTTATCAACACACGCATTATATTCTAAAATAAATTATTTTTTAAATACAAACTATATTTATAAATGTACATATAATAATTACCTTTATTATTGTAGCTCATAGAGTTGAGCTATGTGTATACGATTTTGGTTTTAGTGAATAATATATAACGCAATAAAATATGGCTGAGTATATTTACACCTTCCAGTGATCTTTATCTTGCCTCAAAAGACAAGGGGCCAACCTAAGGAGGTTGTGCCACAGATTTTCACCTTTTATTAATAACGCGTTTACCTCGGTTGGGCATGAACTAAGCAACGTGGCCGTGCTAGCATCGCAGATATTATTGAAACGTGATTTATTCATATTTCATAATATTCGCCACCCAAATTCAGGCACGTGTTTTAGAGTGGGACCAACTTTTGCAATACCTCGTTAAAGGACGCCGCCACCACGGTACCCTGGCAGCTGTCTGCTTCATCTATGAGCTCCTCAATTGTTTGGAATCTTTAGGTAGTTGTACAGAACTTAATCTTTCTGAAGAGGTGATCATCGCTTGATGGCGAGTTAAGGCTGTAAGGGTTGGGAGTCGAAAATCTACCAGTTGAACTGCTAGAGTAAAATATTTGTGTGGACCGCAGTTTAGGGGCGAACGTTGTATAGTATGACACCCTTGGTGAGCATTCCACGTATTTTATTTTAGTTCTAACTAAAACGTTCATTCATGGTTTCACAATAAGCCTAAAATTTTAATTTTATTTTGATAATTGGAAAATGAATCATGTACGCGATAATCGAACCCGGGGCCTTTGGATTAGTACGCCAATGTTCTAACCACTGAGCTAGGAATTGTCCCGTGCCCAGGGTCACTCTTCTCTGATTTTAAAGACATTCTGTGATGGATAAAAAATAAATATATACATATGGGTGAGGAATGACCCTGGGCACGGGACTATTCTTGGATAGCTCAGCGGTTAGAGCATTGGCGTACTAAGCCAAAGGTCCCGAGTTCTATTGCCATGTCCAGGTGTCATTTTTCAATTTTTAAAATATGATATCTAGATGGAGCGTTCCTCACTAAAAGCATAAATAGTAGTTTTGGTTATTTGATTAATTTTTAAAATGTTAAGCTTGATTCACACGTTCACCGAAAATAGAAATCAGAATCTCCCTGGGTGGCGCAGCAATTCACACACAGTATGTTGATACATGATGCATTGCATTGCAAATTTGAAACGGCTTATTATCAACATATTTTACTTTATAGAGGATAAATATATATTTAAGATAATTCTACCGATTTATGTTTTCAAATTATTACAATGTGTCATAGCACATTTTAATACATCGATATATATGCTTTACATTAACGGGCTATTTCAAGTCTCCTCAAAAAAAAGCCGCTTGCTTCTATTTCTACAGCGCATGCACACTGATTTGAGATGGTTAGTTCTGAGTTTTTATTGGTTCTCCCGTGACAAAAGATAGTCACGTGACTACGTTTCTGTTCTTCTCTTGCTTTTCGGTGAACATGTGAATCCACCGTTATTGTTAAAGGCTGAAGAATCTTCGGAGGTCAATTCGAAACAAAAGTCACGGAATACTCACCAAGGTTATCGTTCCCCTGCACGACAAAGCGTGACCATGGTTATATTGCGTGATAAAGTAACTTTTATAAATTAATATGGTATGAAATATTAAACGGTCTGAGCGGGAAAATGTTGACATCCAATCCAATGGGTGGGAATCTGATTAGGATGTCCTTTTCAAATAAAGAGAGAACTATTAATCAATAACTAAAAAACTGGAGAAAAAATGTACGGTACAACTTAAAACCGTTTACATATAATAAATTATAATTTAATTTAAAAATAATTATAAATGCTTTTCAGTAAACTCATCTTGAGTTTTTTTACGTAGAAAAACAAGAATATCTTCTTTCAAATCTAAATAAACACTCTTCAAATATAAGTTTCTAACAAAACTTCTTACATCGTTTATTTAAAAAATTGAATTTTTAAAAGTAATTTATTTGTAAATCATTCTTAGAGTATTTATATTTTATTGAAATATATTCTTACTTAATATAAAAACCAATTACCAAAAAAAATATTCTCAAATCGGTCAAACATAAACAAGGTTAGATTAGTATAGTTTTAGAAAATAAACATGATTTATTTTTAATCATATAAAATAGTTTAGAGGGGCCTTTTTCCCGTAATATTTAAATATTAAATAACCAAATGTTAATTCTTTTCCCTTAACTGTGGGCTGAGGGGGGAAGAGGTCACCAAGATAAAAATATCGGGAAAAAAGTATCAAGAGAAAAAATCGATATTGGCAGAGTATCGATTCTCTTTCCTCATCTTTAGTCACAAATTAATTGTTAATTGATTAAAAAAATATTCCGAGAGGATTTATGACTCAACACTCATACCAGAGAATTAAGAGGTTCCAAATAAAACAGTGTTTACTATGATACATATTTCGCCATAACAATAAGTCATTGTAATAATTTATTGAATTACTAGCTAAAGTTTATAATATTATTAATAAACGTTATTTAAATGTAAATATACATTACAGACATCGTGGCCTTAATCATCCCCAAACATATAATGTACATCGTACCTTCAATTGACCACATGATTCTCATTGATTTCTTATATTAAAATATTTCATTTAACTGTTCTATTTATGTAACACTTCATCAAGTTCAAACTCCACATAGATTCCTGAAAATAAAAAGCTACTGGAATGGTATGAATTTTAGATAACTCAAAAATTAGTTCTTTCACTAACAAAGATAATTTAACGATTAACTGCAAATTATCTATCGTTAAAATGTTAATGACAAAACTCATTCTGTAATAATCATTTTAGCATATTGGTTTTGCTTAATTTACCATAGAAAGTATGGGTTAAACGTTCTCGCTTATGACTGTTAGTATTTTGGAAAATAACTCTGATTCATTAAAAGTAACACTCAATTGATTTTTTTAGCTGATTTCCAAAGCTTATCAGAAATTACAGTTCAAAGCAAATATGTGTTATTTTTTCCGACACCCTCAATAATAATCTATTTAAATATACGTGTGAGGTAAAGATATGTATCCCTCCCAGATTTCATGCTCGAATTATACTGTACATACAACGTTTGATAATGCTAGATATAGTCTCGCGCTCACCCAGAAATAAATTTACTGTTATTCACTATTTTTTTCTGTAATCACTTCATAAGTACTTGTTGTTCATGCTCTAACACTAATCCATCTGGCTCTTGATCTAACTGATCTAATATTTCATGTAACAAAGTCTAATCCTCTGAATTCATTGATCCGAAATGATCCTTAACGATATTTCCACCTAGATTAAACAAGGAAAATTTAATTGATACGAAATGTCTTAGACTGCCTAGTTCCCCACTAAATTTATAAATAAACACTTCCGTTTACTGAGCTAGAGAATTCAGGAAGTTAACAGTTCAAGTATACTTCCCTTTATTCTCGAAAAATAACCCTATTCCTAATCCTCATTAAATAGAACCAATCCCCGACGTGATACGTAGTTGGTTATACTTTCTTGTCTTGTTGCTTGCCCTGTTTTAAGAACGAGTTATGGCTGTTATTATGCACCTTCCTTCATTGTTATTGTTCTTTAGACACTCCTGCAGGTAACTTAACGCTGTTAATTTGCGTAATAATCAACCTCGTGTAGATCACTTCATACTGTGTTATTTAATGCCCGAGTGTACTTGGGTTTTATCTGTTGTGACTACAAAAGGTAAATAAACGTCCCAATCAAGTTGATTCACATTGACAAAATATTACAACCATCTAATGATGGTTTTATGAACTCATTCCGTACTTTCATTACACTGTGGATATCCTGGACTTGTGTTCAACCTTTCCACCTTTTTAAATCCAAACAACTGCGTCATCAGATCTGATATGAATTTAGTCCCTTGATTTGAGAGAATGCTTGACATAGGTCCAAACTTAAGAAAACACTCGGAAATTAATCCTTTAGAAACAGTTTCTGCCCTTTTATCTAGTGGTGTTATCATTAACAGGTACCTTTAAAAATCATCTAAAACAGTCAAAATGTACTTATTTCCATCCAATTTCTTAGGCATGGTACCGACAATGTCTACTCCAATTCTCTTGAAAGGTTGGGGTACTTTCGGTAACTTCAATCATACCGGTCTTATTATTTCCTTCAGAGTTCTCTTTTGTCATTTATCGAAACTGGCTACGTAGACGTGCATATCATATCGCCTCTTTGTCCACTTGTATATCGACTATCCCAAAGTTTGTAGTTCGCCTCCAAGCATGTGCTGCTAACATGTGATCATAGTTTCAACGCAGAATATTTTATGCTTTACTTCAAGGCACAGCTTACCTCAAACATTGCTCGGTTTCCCTATACAATATTCCTTCCACTTTTGACCATCTGGTTTATTCTCTTGACACAGCTTAAAAATGCCACTATTACTTGAGGTAACTGTCGTTATTTTTCTGGACAACCAGTCTACATAACCATGTTTAACTCCTCGTATGTACTCAACTCAGTAGTCTTAATCTTTCAACCATAGTATCAACCTTAACAAATTGCTACTCAGATCCTTCAATTTAAAAGGCCATATAAATGATGCATGATCCATAACTACTGTGAACCTATGTCCATCAAATTAAATTATAAAATGTGTTATGCCCCATACTACACTTAGTAAGTAATTCTTTTTCCCTAACACAATAGTTTATTTCACCTCTTTTTATCTCTCTTGAAACATACTCAATTGGATGTTCTACCCCTTATATCTCTTGACTCAACACACAGCCAATACCATAATTTGACACATCTGTGATACTTGCTAAAATCCGGGTATGCTAACACTAATTATTAAGTAAGTGTCTCCTTCAGTCTAGGCTTAGCTTGTTCTAATTCTTCTTTACAATCAAAAGTGGGAGCCGTCCTAAAAAATTTAGTTAGAGGCATTTTAGCACTTGCTTAAATTTTTACAAATCTGCGAAAGAATTTTACTGAGACCTAGAACCGACTATAGCTCTTTAATATATTTGTAGGTCTAGTAAAGTTTTATTAGCATCGATTATTCAGGTGCCCATCTTGACAGAATTTGAAGATATTATGAATCCCACGTATTCAGTTTAACAGTTACAAAACGCCATCTTTCTAAAGATAAAGACAATTTTGCTTTTTATATCCTCTTAAACATATTTTCCAAACATACTAAATGTGATTCAAATTACTTAGTAAACCGTATTATATCATCCAAATAATTGAGCCCTTATTATGGGCTATGTTCTCTCAAAACGGCATCCATTAATCGTTGCATTTTAGCGGCACATTTTGCAATCCAAACAGGAGTCTTGAATACTTGTAGACCCTTATAAGCGTTATAAATGATGTGTTGGGTTGGTCTTCCTTCTTGATTTCTATGTTATGATAACCATTAGTCAAATCCAGAACAGTAAAACACTTACATTCCACTATTCTATCGATAGTTAAAAATTATTTACAAAAAGTTAATAACTTTGACCTAGAAGATCGTGAGAAAACTGCTTGGCAAGGAATAACTAACAAATGTCTCGGTTGACCCGTGGACATATTCAAACCAGATAACTTAGGCATCACGGTTGCCCTTGAGCACATGTACCCAAGACCTAATGTTAAATCCGTGTATCCCCCGAAAATAAGCATAGTGACCCTCTGAATAGATATTGTTTTGTCAGCCACGATAATCATAACAATTAAACTAGACAAGTTATGTTGCTCGCTTCTTTCAAGACTATTATGTTAGTTTTAAACAAACATCCCAATTTAGGGCATGGCAATTATATATAATATATTTGTAATAAGTAATAGGCCTAATATATAATTCTATCTCTCTCTATATATAAATATATATACCAAATATATTATCAGTTACATCATAATAACGACATACTATAATTATAACCAGAATCTTTATCTCCCTTCGTCACCTTGTAAAATGTTGAGGAACCATTCAAATACGAATACACTCCACACATTTCTTGTCTTTTCTTTCCCTTCCATTCTCATGCGAGCCGTGAGCTGAACGCTCTTAATAAAATGTTTCATAGTTTGTTGCCCCTTTCTAAATGTTTCTGTAACAGTGTTTAATATTTCATTTATGTTCTTTGGTCGAGTTTCTCTACTACTTAATAACAAATTTTAGAAAATTTTAGTAAATGTAATCTAATTAAAGATTAAATAGAGAAAAAGTGTGTTCGTTGCTCCATATTATTTATTTTTCATGAAATAACTGCAAATGAAATCACTCTGACAACTATGAAGGTTTATCACTTATGAATCGGTTCTATAACTCAACTTGTCATATAATTTATCTAGTTTGCGTGTTGAGGTTGAAATGCAAACATTAAAATAAATAGGTTGTGAAATAAAACGAAAGAATAGTCGTAATTGTCTGTGACATTTCAGTCGATGGGAGGGAGTCTCGTTAGAATGCTATTTTGCGAAAATTGTGTTGAAAAATATATTTATAACTGTATAAAATACAAATATATTGAAATTCTATGAAATAGGTTCAGCTATCATCAAAAAGATATATAATATATTCCTACAATGAGCCAATCTAAAAAAATATCTAGGTTCTAAATAATACTTTGTGAAAATAGATTATTTAAAAAATTTGTGACAGTGAGTGCTCTACTGATAAATCCGTCAAAAAAAACCATTGACAATAAAGATTAAATTTTAAGATTGAAATATTAGATTTACTATAAAATGAAACAACAAAAATATGGGATCAATGAATAAATTTGAAATAAGTTTTAAGGATGAAAACAACCTTGGAACTCCAAGAACATGAACATAAACTTTTCCGAGTCATTTATTAGTGACACACTTATTTTTGAGTAAAATCTTTACTTATTTTTTATAAAAACGTACAAAAAAATCAAGAATTGTGCTTTGTTTGGTAATTAGATTAAATGAGACTTTATTTTAACGGGACAAAGGAGAAGTAAACTGGTACTAATGATTTAAAAATTTGTAAAGGAAAATTATTGAAAAATTTTATTCTAATTATTTTAACTTCTGACCAAAATAAGTACCACTGATCCTGACAAGTATAAAATGTTAAAATAGTCAAATGATTTAAGTTAAATTAATTTTTTTTAAAAGTATTGTTTGAATTTTGGTTAATTAATAGGTTAAACTGCAATTAAATTTGTTTGTATTATTATTTATTATTTTTTAAATCGATCACAAAAGCAGCTATTATTAATTTATAACTATTTTGTAAAAATTTGAGGCTTACAATGAAAGTGTTAGTAATTATTTTAATGATTTACTTTGTTTGCAAAATAGAAACGAAACTAAATATTTCTCTTGACAATTTCGATTCTAGTAACGATTTTAAAGAAATTATTGAGTGGATCATAGGAATTATTCGAAGAGATGGGCCTCATCCCTTGGCCATCATCATTTTGAAAGAATACCACCCACTCTCAAATGAATTATATGGAAAACTGTCATATTTCAATACCATAACATTAAATCAAAAAGAAAACTTTACAATGGACTTGGAAGAAACTTTTCCAGAAGAACTGGCCTTCAAAGGAAAAATAACGATACCAAAAGTAATATTTTGGTTTGTGGAACTTTGTGATGAGAATTTTTGGGATCTTCTGGATGAATTTATGGAAACTATCCTTGGTAGTCCGAGAACACCTTTTATAATCACAATTACTTCAGACGATAAGGATGTGGTAAGCACATTTAAAGAGGAATGCCACAGAACGTGGGAAGAATATCATATTCTGAACGTAATACTCATTACTTTAACAAACCATGATGATCACGCTAAACCTTCTGCATTAAGTAGTAGAGTGACTGCATGGATTTTCAACCAATTTGTAAACAACGGCTCATTTTTGGAAGTGACCAAAAGTTTGATGATTAATATGATTAAGAAAAATAAAAACATATTTTCAGGCAAACTAAATGATATTAACGGATACGAAATAAAAGTGTCTGAAGCTCGACAAGTTTATGGCTTAAAACTGGGACGGGAAAGTGGTACATACAACACGATAGAAATGTTTGTACGAAAGGTTAACGGAACAATGGTTATTATTAAGCAAAGACAAATCATGGACGACGATAAGGGAAGTAATTTGATTATCGAAACTATAACCCTGATATAATGGGAACTGTATTCATGAAGTATCCCAAGAATATATTCAAATCTACCATTTCCTGTGTGTCGTTTTGTATTAAATTTCTTGTTCCAAAAGCCCAACGTATTCCTCAATATATGAATTTAATTCTTCCTTTCACCAATATTGTTTGGTCAGGTATATTCTGCTTTGTACCAATTATAACACTATTCTGGAAGCTATTCAGGCAGGACTCGGCGTTAGAAACTCAAACGCTCTTGGAGACAGTTCGAATCCTGGTGAGTGGTGGGACATTCTTTATAGTTGTTTCCCCAACTCAAAGATTTTTTGTATTTTTTTGTTTAGTATTTAGTTTGGTACTACTAAACGCATATCAGGGAAGCTTGACCAGTTATTTGACGACACCCCATTATTACCCTGATATAGAATCGTTGGAGCAGTTAGTGAAATCAGGGCTTGGGATAGCTGTTTATTTACCTGACCGTGCCATTGACTTTGGGTCTTTGCTTTCAACTTCTGACATACAGGATAAAGTTGCTGAGAAATTATTGGAAAGGATTTTTTTTGTAAAAGATATAAAATCTGCACTTGACCAAGTTGCCTTTAATAGAACAGCCGCGTATGCTGATGGATCTTATATGATTGAGCTATATATGCAGCTCAATGATTATTATGAAGAAGGATATCCTCTAATGCATATAATAGATACCTGTCCTGTTTTAATGAACGCCGTCTTACAGTTCCCTTTCAAGTCCCCCTATCAAGATGTACTCGATGTTGTAATTAGAAGATTATTTGAGACTGGCACCCCTCATAAGTGGATTCATGATGACATATACGAACTAACTCTGTCGGCTCAAAACAGGGCTAAAGTAATCACACTGAAACCGTTAGGACTTAGCCATGTTCAGTTGCCCTTTTACATTCTTCTCGGAGGTCTAACACTCTGCTCCATTTCTCTGGTCTGTGAGATCTTAGCTGACATTCTCATACGTATATTTATATATATTAGGTGTTCTGTTTTACCACAAGTTTATTCCTTTTTTCAGTGAACTTAAACCACCAATGTTACCTGTCCTCTCCATCCCCCTTCATCTTCTAGAACATTCATTTCTCCTTCAAGTCATCTAGTATTTGAATACTCCTAATTACTAAGCTCCTCTTTCCCTCAAAATTTTCTATGACGTTGTGCAAAAAACATTTCCTCCTAAGGACGTGTCCAATTTAGTCTCCTTTGCAAAAAGTATCATATCCTAATTGGTTTTCTTATCACCTACTCTTCATTTGTATGCCTGTCAGTCCACCTAATCTCTTGCAAATCTTCTATATACTTATTTATTTTTTTTAAATAAATTTGTCCATTTGAAAATGAATAATACATTTATGTTGTGTGATATCATAAAAAACTGAAGCGTGATATTCTTAGTCATAATTTCTGTTTATCGTTGTATTTTGATATTTTTACATATGATACTAAGGTCTAGATCCAAGGGACTATGTCAGTCGGATGTTATTTTTAAATCTCACTTTATAATGTATTTGTTTGACGAAGTTTGATCACTTATTTGACGAAACCCATTAATATCCATATATCGACCGGAGTAGTTGGCGCTATTTATACCAGTACCTCAAAATAAGAATCAAGTGGATTTATTAAAGTTTTTTTTAACCAACTTATGAAAATAAAATTACAGGTAAACTGTTTTAAAATGCTTGTAGAAAGTAAATATAATCATATAAAGTTGACTTTAATAAAAAGAAGTTATGTATTTTGAATCTTAAAAATTAATACTGACGTATATGCAGTTTCATAAATATTAAGGAGATGGATATACACATGTTCACACAATAGGGTCACGTTCTTTTTAATTTATGCGCCGCTTAATATTATTTTTCTTTTCTCTTATCAAAACCAAATCGGTATTTTTTATTGTAAATTTATTAAACTTGTATTAATGAAAAGTTTTGAAATGATTAAATGTGTATAAAATAAAGTTATCATGCTTTATAAGAGCTCTTGACTTTAAACTATTGAGAATAAGCGAAATACATACTGTTCTGTATTTTTTCTCGGAAGTCCAAGAAAAGTCTTTAAATCTAAATTATATAATTTGTAACATTAGATTATATAATAACGAAATTCTTAAAATGTTTATATATATAAAATATACTTTGCATGTATGATTTTAAAACTAATTAAATCAATGACTCTTTTATTAAAACTATAAATATTAGAGAATGTTTCAAACAAATTTGGTTTTAAAAGTGTGTATTTTAATTAAGTCTATAAAAAACGTAGTTTATAAATAGAATATGACTTTTGGGTGTTATAGCAACGAATAACCAAGAAGACAAGGATGTGATGGACTTTAGATTGATTCTTGTGGACCCATTTGGTATGTTTCTCTTTGTAATGATATTGATCTTTCCGTCCTTATTAATATTTAAAATCATATTTTAAAGTAAATGTTTTTTTTTTCTTTTAAGTTATTTAAATTAAATTAATATTTTCTAAAGGACATCCAAGTTTATATTTTTCTTTATTTTAGCTTCACATGTTTTAAACATGGTTTATTTTCAGGTTGAATCACGTAGTATTTAAGAGAGTGTGCATAGTTAAAGCACGCCTTCTTTTTAGTTTTTGCGCTGAGATAAAATAATCTCATTGGTAGATAGAAAGAATTCAATAAATGTACCTGGGTTTGAGAGTACGGAACTACGTGGAATACAGACCCAAGCTTTAAAGACGGCATAGTTTTATATATTCTCTTCTCTGCTGTATCTTCATATGAAACAGACGTATTTTTCTTCCCCACTGTATCGTCATGTGAAACATATGTGTTTTTTAACTGGTCATCCTCGTGGTGTAGTCAAATAAGAGAGACCGATTTTGTACGGGTCTTCATGCAGAATCGTCACATGGAATAAATATAATAGCTACGAGATCACGTTATAAATCCCATAATGTAATATTTTCTATATGATATATCTTTATTTGTTCATTTAACTTTTCCCTTATTCCTTATAATTCATTATAATCTTCTCTTAAAGAAGAGTGTTTGGATTCAAATCTATGTTAGGCAGTAATTGCTATAAAATAATAATTATGTCTAGAACCCAAGAAAAAACCGGCTAACATTTCGTCAAAAAACTCACAAAAAAATATGAGGAAAAAATAGCACCAAAATTTGAAGAAAGTTTTAGGCTATTTGTTAGAAACGTTTGTAACTTATAAAAAAAATTCCATGAGGACTTATGACTCAACACCCATACCATATAATTAAAAGGTTCAGGATCAAACAGTATGTACTATGATACATATTTAACCATAACAATACATCAATTTTAATAATTTATTGAATTACTAACTAAATAATATAATAGTATTAATAAACATTATTTGAAATATATTACAGTCATCGTGGCCTAAATTATCCCCAAGTATATTATATATCGTACCTTAATTTGACCACTTGATTT
This sequence comes from Timema podura, assembly GCA_033556935.1. Lineage (NCBI taxonomy): Eukaryota > Metazoa > Arthropoda > Insecta > Phasmatodea > Timematidae > Timema > Timema podura. Next base: position 16,835,642 of record JAVRXN010000006.1, on the reverse strand, counting down.
TCATCGATTTCTTCTGTTAAAATATTTTATGTAACTGTTCTATTGACAGAATACCCTTTACAGGTCAAAAGTCCTATATTTTAAGATTAAAACATGACTCTAATCACTTAATTAAAACCTTTTGCAATTTTGTTGCAAACATTGCTGTTGTATCTTGATATGAAATTTTGTGCAACACTATGGCCATTAATTCACATTTTTCAACGCCAATATTCAAGATAATTATTGCATATTCCAAATGTTAAAATTGAGATATTTATATTATAATAATAGATCATTATGGAAAGATGACCAATGCCACAAGATAAAACAGCAATATATGTCAAATTTATTAAAGATTGTTATCACAAGAAATAATTTTATGTGTTTAAAAAAGTGCAGAGTAATTTGACTCTTTTTTTTACTATAATACTATACAACACTATACAATAGTAGTATTGAAAATCACATTAGCAATTAGTTTATATTATTATAAGTGGTATGTTATTAATTAATACAATATTAAATAACTACGTGTTTTGTTTATATATAAAATAGACTATTTACTATATATATTATACCTCATGAATTTTTCAACACTCATATATTTATTCATATAGTGACAGTATTTACCTACCTTTCCTTAAAGGAACAAAGTTTTATAGAATATTATTCTTAAAATATATATAGCCATTAATATTTTTTTATTGATACGATATTTATATAGTATCAATTAGATGTGTTCAAATATACTGTTTTAATTAATTTCTCTATGTTATTTTAGTCTTTCTTTGTATTTGATAAATAATTTATTTTCTAATTAAATTAAAATGTACTAATATCTGTTTAGATTATTATTATATGAGCCCCTGAGAATACAAGTGGTATAAGTCACTTTTTTTCATATTTGAGTTAACTATGTAAGCACGTGAAGAATTATTCATTCTGTCAACTGATAAAGTGGTGTAGGTCATACTTTATATGTTTGCCGCTAGATTACACTACATATTTGAACTTGTTAACACACCAACGAGTTTGTTGACAGAACAAGTGGTGTAAGTCATGATGTGCTTTTGAATTTAGATGGTCTTGTTCAAATTTCTAAGCTATAATGACCACACTTAGTGATTCTACGATCGAAAATGAATTAATCAATTCATCATCTGGCTTGAGTATGATCCAGAAAGTAGGCCTAAATAAAAATATATTATTAGGCATTTTTTATTTTAGGCGGGAATATTGAACAATAAAAAATTCCAATTTAGTAGATAAGGCCAATTATTTCACGCGAAAAAGTTAAGTTAAGTTTTTACGTTGCTTAAGAAAGTTTTGTTTTGTGTTTTTATGTTGCTTAAATTTTTTTTTGTTGTGTCTTTTAACACATTAGATTTTTACTTTTTGTCACTCGTTATTTTCAAAATCTTGTTTAGCGTTAGTGATAATAAATCTCTATTGAAGTTACAGTGCTACTATGAAAAATAACTTTGTTTAGTCTTTCAAAGTGATGGGAGTGACAATGGCCATGTAATATGTGTCAAGTTAGGGAATTTAAATTTAATATAAGTAGCGTTAAATTTAACATAAATAAGTTTTTTGATCTATAATTAACAATTAAAAAACTACCTAACTTAGACAATCAGCTTTTGAGTTATTTAATTGCTTAATTATAAAAATTGTTCACAGCACAAATGGTCTAAGTCATCAAATAATACAAATAATTGTAAAAATAAATACTTAACTAGATAAGTTTTTTATATTTTCTAATTTTGATTAGTGCATAAGTTAAGTTGAACCTTTATGTATGCACCTAATTATTTTGAAAATATCAGAAAAATCGGTGAGTTTTCTCTATGGATATAACTTTATCCTCCAACTATCTCAAAATGAGAAAAAATGACTTACACCACTTGTATTCTTAGGGGCTCATATAACCTATATCAAGGCTTGTAAACCTTTTTGCCCAATTGATTGATATTATTCAGAAAAACTATTCCACTTTCCCATAGGAATTTAAAGCAGTAAAATAGTCTTGGAGTACTTCCTAATTATTATAAATTATAATATATTTTATAATTTTTTTTTAAACAATTTTATTGCTTATATTATAATTATACATAATATACTAATTTTTATCAGTATATTATATATAAATATTGTTATTTTAAAATAATATGAGGAAAGGATATAAAAAATTACTTAACGGCACTTCTTAAAAATTGTTATAAATGAGAAAGTTTTAGAAATTGCATACTGTTTGTAATCACCACTTCACAAGAGACGAAACTAATGACTTTATTTTAATAGCCTTGATATATTAATAATTTTTTAATAAATGTATATATGCATTTATATACAAATATGTTCATACATATATATATATACATATGACAAACCTATTCAACCGTTCTTACTAAAATCTCAACTCACTAAACACATATATCCCATTGCCGTAGCCCTTCCTTGGCCTTAACCCATCCTGACACTTACTGGGCCCACAAGAGGGAAGGTGACATATTTTTATATATTAAAATAAATGTAGTTCAAAATCTACCAATCTATTATTAAATATTTATAATTATATTTTATTATATATATATTATATATAATATATATATTATATATTATATTATATAACTTAATCTTGCAAACATCGTAAGCTCAAACTTTTGTATTAATGCTTATTTACTAAAGCATTTTATTTAATTTCAAATGTATCTAATATTTTAATTCTTAAATATTTGTAATACAATTCTCAATTTACTCTTTTCAATATATATTATAACATATTTGTTAACACATGGAGTATTTGCTGACTATTCGATGCTTAGGAAGGATTTAAAGGAAATGTACCTTCATTTGCGTGAAAGGGGAGTCAACAACCATTCAGGAAAAGCCCCCTTCAGTAAATCCTTCCGGGATTTGAACTTAACTCCTATTCAATATGTAAACCTGAATATATGAGTTTAAGTTATTTATCAATGACTATAATTTAAAATATCTCCAGAGAGATTGATTTATTTAGTAATTTATTACATTCGATCTCTATATACCTATTTAAAAAGTTAGTAAATATTAAATAGCAAATAATCAAGCATTAGAATTTTATTATGTACCAATAAATTGGAAACAACATTTTTGTGATATCTTGTTTAACTTAACAAACAAATATTCGTTTACATATATAAAATAGTACATTTATATTTCATTAGTTAAGGAAAGCACAACTTTTTTAATGTATTCAGTGATAGCATTTCTATTTTACTCTAATTAAGACCAACATTATGATTTAGTTGCATCCAATATAATATTAATTTATTTATATTTGTTAAAATTGTATATGATCTTCACAAATATTTATATTAATTGATGAAATTATTTTGAAACAAGAGATTGCTGTGTGTAGTAGGATTCTGTTTAGAAGAAACATTAAGAAAATATAAACATAGAAAATGTATGGCGTGTATCATAGTCCAGAATCTGACGTCATGTTTCGGAGAGAGAAGTATTATAATCTTAAAAAGAAATTTAAATTGAGGTTATGATAATAATTTTGACGTTTCATGATCTCCTTGAACCAAAAAAAAAATTTTTTGCATTGTTTTCTGTGTCTGTAACTTGGATTAGAACCGAAACTATTTCATTGATTTGGCTAAAACCTCGTATCTGGGGCTTTCATAACCCCCCGCCCCTCTCAACAAAGTGGTTTTTGGAATTAGTTATTGAATCATAAATTTAGTGGTAGTTAACTGAAGAGCAAAAAAAAGAAAAATCTATTTTCTCAAAATTCGCTCTGACGATTTTGATTAAATTTTGTATCGAGACACTGTTTATCATTATAAATAAGATGACAACTCTCATTTTATCATGAAAATAACTTTGAGCGTACTTTACATAAGGACATTTTCCAACGTTCATAATTTCTCCGCATTTCATCACCATCAAGTGAATCAGCAATATAATTAAATCAATAGAATATAAAATATATTTGTTAATAAAATTTCTGAATAAAAGAACTTTTCTAAATACATATTAAAGTAAATATCCACGTAACTATGCATTTAGTAAATTTTAAAATAAATGTTTTAATTAAAAAAGGATATAAGCTTAACTTAATTTGAAACTAAAGAATATACTAAATTAAGACTAACTAAACATTTATTGTTTAAGCTGTTCTCTACTTACAAACATAGTATATTATTACATTACCAAATGCTCTCCTATGGATTTATACACTACTCTATTATGGTAAATCTAATATAAATTACAAAAACAGGATATTTCTTTGATAAAGATAATATGCGTAATAATTATTATATAACCACTTCATCAGTCCTCCCTTAATTATATTCATTATTTTGAAGCAGAAGATAGTTGGTAGAAAGGTGTGTATATATACCAAACATGCAGGGCGTGTGGTAAATAAAATAAATCTGCCCCACTAAATTTTAAAGGTTTTGATTGCTGGAATTTAAAGCCCACCCACATGTAAAATAATCATGAAGATGTTCATATTTTAATGAAACTGTCTGTACTATTTCATGAGGTGTAAATTGAGTTAACGCATCGGCTGCTAGCGAGTAAAATTTAGGTGTTTTTTTTATCTTTCACTCCCCCTTCTACCCACATCACCACCTTTCCGCCACTGGCTTTACTAAACAAGCTTACATCACTGAAAATAAGCCTATACCTACGTTGTAGATTATCACTAGAAACCAACAGAATACATGAATTAGAACTTTCGATCGAGTACTAAATAAAACGTAATTGAAAATTTATATTTAAAGCGCTTTGTGTTGATTTTATACCCCTATCACCTTCATCCACCCTTACCTACACAACACCTCCACCCCGCCTTCATCGAGGCAATATTTCCATGCGTTTTCCATCAATGACGTAGGGGACAGGGGTGAGAGATGAAGGGGATGTAGGATCTTTGATAGTATATGCCTAACTAAGTAGTCATAATCACTCAACCCTAATGTCCACCTTAACAAGTGGCTACTAGGATCCTTCAATTTAAAAGGCCATATTAATGATGGATGATCCATAACTACTGTGAGCTTATGTCCATTCAAATAAAATATAAAATGTGTTATGCCCCATACTACGCTTATTAACTCTGTTTCCCTAACACAATATTTGATTTCAGCTCTTTTCAACTGTCTTGACGCATACGCAATCGGATGTTCTACCCCTTCTATCTCTTGACTCAACACACAGCCAATACCATAATTTGACACACCTGTGCTCAAAATAAATGACTTGCTAAAATCTGGGTATACTAACACCAGTGATTAAGTAAGTGTCTCTTTCAGTTTAGGCATAGCCTGCTCTGATTATTCAGTCTAATTAAAAGTGTGAACCTTCTTTAAAACATTGGTTAGCTATTGCAATTTTTTTTTTTACAAATCTACGATATAATTTTACTGATATCTAGAAATGACTGTAGCTCTTTAACATCTGTTGGTCAAGGAAAGTTTTTAATGGCATCGATTATTCAGAGGCCCATCTTGACACTCTTTGAAGATATTATAAGTCCCACGTATTCAGTTTCACAGGTTACAAAACGGCACCTTTCTAAATATAGAGATAATTTTGCTTTTTCCAGCTTCTTAAACACAGTTTACAAACGTAATAAGTGTGATTCAAAATCCTTCGTAAACACTATTATATCATCCAAATAAGTGAGAGCTTGTTATGGGCTTGGTTCTCTCAAAACGCCATCCATCAATCGTATGGAAAGTAGTGGATCATTTTGCAATCCCAACGGGAGTCATCTATACTTGTTGACCCCTGTAGGCGTTGGGTTGGTCTTCCTTCTTGATTGATATAGCATGATAACAACTTGTCAAATCCAGAACAATAAAACAAATAGATTCCACTAATTTGTCGATAATTTTTATTATGTTGGGCAACGGATATATATCTGGTGTAGTTACTTTATTGATTGTTTTCTAGTCCACACAGAACCTAAACTTTTATTTGCAGTTAGCCATTTGCTTTTTAACGACGACGATAGTTGATGGCCATAGTTCGTCTTTCAGCTCTCTTGGTGCTAATAACCGTTAAGATAAACTTTCCTCAATCATATCCTACGCCAATGTTTGTTGACTAAACGGTATGGCGATAAGCTTTCTGAGTGATGGGCTTGGCACTCTGAGTATGGATCCTGTGCTTGACAATAGATGTTAGTGGTAGATTACATCAGTCCCTAAAAAGTCTAAATACTTTTCAGAAACTGTCCCAAGTTTCTTTCTTTGTGAAACAGTTAGGTGTTCCAATTTTCTGGAGAAATCAACATTCTTCTCATTGGTTTACTTGACGCACATCTGGATATTTCTTCTACCCCCGTAGTTATTAACGTGGCTATACATGGCTTTCCTGGAACAGCAAGTCTCCGGTTAGAGCTCTGCTCGTTCCCAATCAAAGTTACTTCCAGTCAGATTCTATAATGTCGCTTGCTTCTACCAAATGTAACTCAAGTATTTTGTAGCTCTAGGGTATTTCAAATTTCCCGCCGCCTAGGGTACTTAATCCTATGGGTATCCCTTGTTGTTCTTGTACTAACAAGCTCACACATATGCGTCTTTGCACATAAACTTGTTGATAGTTTAAGAATTCATCCGTAGACAATGGCTTGACTGTATAAATAAAACTTCTAATCTTCTCTGGTAACTTCGCCTCGCCCCTGGATGAAGAGTCACCAACAGTCAAGTATATGGGGAATCGAACAGCTTCCTTAGCGTAGACAGGGTTAATTGCTCCCTGATTTATAGCTACGCTAGTCCTTATTATCATCCTATCAGAGGCTCCATTTAAGCTATGCTTACAAACCCTAAGCTAACATCTGCTTAGATTTATCTATGATTATTGTTTAATTTTGGTTAAATAGTTCCCTAAATAATCTCCTTGTCGGTTTCTTCCTGAATCTCTTTAATAAGGGTCACTTCAACTCCTCAAAGCTGTCGGTCTCTAAACAGCTTGGATCCAAATTACAAATTCCAACGCTTCTCCTCCTGAATGTAATTTAGTTACAGCCCTTATCTCTAAATCTGACTCCTGATATTACTGAAGCTTGAACTATCTTCTCATTAAACACCAAAATGGTGTCTTCAGCTCTTTTATGGAATACTGGATTAGTTGGAACAAGTGTGAAATTCCTAACCAGTGATATCGATTCTGTATCTTTCCTGTTCTTCTGAGCCGCTTCCAACATTACCTTTTTTACCATATCCTTCTTCATCTCCCCCGCTAATTGGTTAATAGCAGTTTGCAGATGGCCTTTAACGCCAGAGCTTCAACTAAAAGCCATGGTAACTATGTCTAAGAATTCCTACCTTAGTTCTGCAATTCTCTACTCTGCAACTGGTGGTGCACCAATGTTGAGTTGGATCTCCTCTTCTCTGGATCCCGGTTACAGCTTTCTCGTTCACCCAGCACGTACCAATCGTTGACGAATCCATTCACGGTTGTTTGTCACAGTCGTTAACTTCAGAGTCAACCCTTGAAATATATAGCTATTTTTTATATAAACTGTCGAAACCCTAAAATACCACTTCTGACTACCGATTGTCGCTACCTCCCTTCCTCCTGGCTTAATTTGTCAGGATAGCTTGTAAGGAAGTGTAGGGTCAGTGGTAAATTAGATGTGTGGGTTGGTAATTTATAAAAGGTTTTGGTTTTTAGGGTTTATAAATAGCCCTAGGAGTCACTACAAAAATGTGATGTTATAAAGATGTAAAAAAAAAAGATATAAGGACTTTGACCTAAAAGCTCGTGAGAGAACTGGCGTGGTAAGGAATAACTAGTCAATGTGTCGGCTGACCCATTCACAGATTCAAACCAGGTACCTTAGGCATGACGGATGCCCTCCAGCACAAGTACCCGTTGACGCGATGTAGAAAACCGGTAGAGAGGACCCCTCTGAGTAGATATTAATTTGTAACCTCGATAATCATAACAATTTAAACTAGACCAGTTATGTCGCTCGCTTCTTTCAAGACTATTATGTTAGTTTTAAACAATCATCTCAATCTATATCATGACGATTACATATAATATATATGTAATAAGTAATAATATATTAGTTATCTCTCTATATAAATATACAAAACATATTATTAATTATTACTTATATATAATTATATATTCTTTTTATTGTAAAATACTACAAGTTTCACCTGGACATCTTTTCCACTGATATATCCTACCCGAAGATCTGGGACTTAGCTCAAGGACAATCTATTCTACATTTTGACCATCATCCCTCTTATCAATCTATCAATACTATTTGAGAATCTACCTCTTTTGATGGTTAACACAACAATTAATTATTTTGAGACCCTCCTAACTGGATAACCTTTGCCTAATACACATACAAAAGTAAATTTAATTCAAACCATTAACTACTATCGGAATTTATTTAATAAACCCACAACACCGTTGGCGTGGATATTACTAAGGGGGTAAGATGGAGTTGATAACGACCAGCCCCAAACCATTGATATAAATTTGTTTTTAGAGACTTTGTCATTCCAAACTCATTTGGTTTACTATTTTAATTTGGTTTAGTTTATAAACCAACTGTAAATGTACTTACACTAATCACAATGTAGGTTCCCATTTATTTAATGGTTTTATGCTTCATCATGCTAAATATAATATTTATATTGCGTGTTAAGGTTGAAATGAAACCTTTCAAATATATAGTTTGGTAAACAAAACAGATATTAAACGAAAATTGTCTGTGAAACTTTGGTTAATATTTGGAGATTGATTAAATTGTCCTTTTTAAATAATTGTATTGTAATTATGTATAACTCTTAGCAAATATATAAACACTATAATTCACATAAATAGACTTAGTATTTGCTGACTAATCAGTAAAAAAACATTGAAACTGAGCTTTAGTTTCAAAGTTGGAATTGACAGTTTTAGTATGAATCTTACAAAAATTATTTCTTTGATCAATGAAGAAAATTTTAAATATGTTTTAGATGTGAACATTATCTGGAAAATCCAAGCACATAAACTTATAAACGTTGTCGTGTCAGCTACTTGCGACTCTCTTGTTTAGGAAACGAAACACCTATAATTATTTATTTTTGTACAAACAACACGTGAGGTATTATTTTGTTGAATTTTGTCAGATAAATCAATATTAACTAAATAAAAGAAAGCTATTATTTTTTTCCTGGGTGTATTTATCCTGGTGCTCAGTTTCTTTAACAGTTTATTGCTTTAACATGTCAAGCAATTAGTGAAATATATTATTTATGTTGCGTGATAGGGTTTAAAGAGTACATTATAAATCAATTCTATTGTGAAACTATTATAAACTGAAATGTTTGACTCTTCAGTCTTTTTAAAGGACTTTTGTTAGAAGTTCCTTTTGAAATAATTTTATTGCAATTATTATTGCTAGATAATCAATTACCAAATATGTATTGTCCTTTTTGTGAAAATAAATTGACAATTATAATATTTGTGTTCGTAATTTTTATGTTGGTGGCTACTAGAATAAATATTTAAGTTAGTTATAAATTATAGTTTATAAATTTCCATTTAAAAATAGTCCTGACATTATTTGTCTTGACCTTACTATGAGGGTAATATTAGTGAGTCAATTATTATGAACTTGGAAAGAATATCTTAATTTAATAAATGAATGTGAAAAAATAATAAAGAGGTACTTAGTGGTTGCAGTTTATAAATGATTCTATAATTTTAAGTGATAAAAAAGTAGTTTTAAAACTCTATAATCTAAAAGTATTTAAAGTGAAGAATTTCTAAACGAGGGAGTCTCTTTTATTTAAATATTATTAATGTGTATATTAATATACAAAGAAATACTAATGCATGATTAAGTTTTCAGTATTTTACGATTGTTAAAATAGAATAAAAACTTTAATATTATTAATAAAATGCACTACCTTGCATCTTTTTTAGCGAAGATAAATTAAAATAAATCAGTCATAAATTAATTTAATGGTAAGGACATTTAATTAATATGTGTTTCATAAAAACCTATAGTAAATATACTGCCACAAATATAATTTTCAACACAACTGATTTGTTAATAAATTCAGAGCAATTAAGTTTATTTAAAAAGATTATCTTAGCAATTAAGGGAAATAAGATCGTATAGTTAAAAATTAATTGTTGTTTAAAAAATATTATGCTGATATCGAAAATTTCAGTGATTATTGTGCTGATGTATTCCACAAGTATTATCGTAACTAAATTGAATGTCTTATTTGTAATATCAGTTTTTATAATAATATTGTGGAAATTACTAACATTAATGAATTAGTTCGAAGAAGTGAACCTCATTTTTTAACCACCCTTGTTTTACAAGATATCCACGTTGCTTAATCAAATAAATAATTATATAAAAACTTGAAAAAATTTCTACTCTGAACACGAATGTAAATGACAGCAAAAATATGGACATGAAAAAAAAATTCTTAGGAAATCACTTTAATTGGTAAAATAATGGTATCTTAAATTATATTTTAGTTTATTTGACAGGTTTTTTATCAACTGGGAAAATTTAAAGTAACACCCCTTGTTAACCCAAGGACACCATTTTTAGTGATAACTAACTATGTTGGACGATAGTAAATGAAATACACATATTAGAAAAGGTATTCCACAGAATATGGAATAAATATCATATTTAGAGTGTAGTAATGATATCTTTACTTAGCTGTGTGAGCCCTTCAAAGGGTAAAGAAGAAATTGACTGATTCTTTTATCGTTTTAGAAACAAGGCCTGATTTATAAATATTTAAATTTTCATTAATCAAAAGTAATATAAAAATAAATATTTTAAACAAGCTGAAAAACATTTATGTATACGGAATGAAGGCTGTAAAAGACCGAAATGTATATGGCTTCAAATCAGGACATTTACATATACTAACAGCCTTATAAAATATATTTACCCAGTATATAAATGGAACAGTGGTTGTATGCATGTTAAATGCATTGATATGGTGATTCCTATCATGACCTGCATTGATGTTACAGATAGGGTAGTGGTATATAAAGAAAAGTATCAATACTGTACTCATTAAAAGTATCGGAATAATAATATTGATACCGTACTAGTATTGAGAAGAAAATTATCGATAACAGTAATTATTGGTATCGAAATCTTAGTCTGAAAAAAAAAATGTATATCTAGTAACAATAATTTAATTTAAGAAAGGAATAGTAGCATGGTCCTCACATGCCCATCAGCCACTTAACCATCAATATGTATTGATAAACAAAGAAGAAAGAAAGCTAGGCCTATGAATTATGATTATCTAAAAGAGATTGAATGTTATAATTGTAGAAATGTATGATAATTGAGAAATAGTGTCATTTGGTCATCCTCCACAGTCCACTTTATTAAAAAATTAAGTCTCAGCATAAGTGAAGATAACAAAAAGGTAACTTCTTTCAATACCGATCCGATACCGGAGTGTGAGTACTAATATAAGTAGAAATATCGGAAACAAATTATCGAGTAAAAAAATAATAGTATTGAAAGGTAAATATCGATATTAGTATAGTATAGATACTCTTTCTACAATATTATAGCATATTAGAAATTAAATATATAGGTAGCACTCCTCAAAACATAAATATTCTTATTGAAGACATTTTGAATTTTTGAGACTATGGCGAAATTCCTTTCGTTATTTTTTTCACTTCATAAGTTTTTGGTTTCCTTTATCTTTGTAGTTAAGTTTTGTTCTGCCAAATGAATATCAAGCAACTTCTTGACGACACCTAATTACTTCCCTGATATCGATACTTTGTAACGGGAAATCTGGGGTTGGGTACAGTATTTATCGGTGAAAGTACGGTGGTAATTTTGAAGATGTGTTGAAGCATAAATATATTAGTTTTAATCTTGTGGATATGTTATTTCAAAGGTTTTTATTTTGTGCAATATATAAAATATGGCCATAACATAGTTGCCTTTAATAGTCAATAGTATTTATTGTTTCTTCTCCAATAATTCATTTATCAATATAAGCAACTCAACGAATATTATGAAAAAGTATATTCTCTAAATCAGATCATTGAGGAGTGTCCTTAGTCAATGCATATAGTTTTCCACTTCCCCTTTGTTTCTTCTTATCAATAAAAACTATATACCATGATAGGAAGGGTAAATAAAACTGTCATTGAGAGCGTGTATCACATGACTATCAATTATGTCGTACAGTCGGCTCAAAATCTTTAATTTACACAAGCACTATTACACGTGAATCATTTCTGGCTAAACCAGCCGTGTGGTATAAAGGTTAGTGTAGCTGGCTACAAGACTAGAGGTCAAACGACTCAGCTCCCGGCTTATGACCTGAATATTTTCCTTTAAGGGGAATAAGCCCAACGGTCACGAGGGTTTTGTAACTTAGCCTTAAGTTAGATTAAGAATCACCCCGGCTCTACTATATCAAATAGCCATCATCACATCTTATTGTGGGTATCAGTGTGCAGACAATCTACTTTGGTGAGCTCTGTGCCACAAGAATGGCTAATAGTCTACACTTAAGACGACCAAACCAGGATACAAAGTCCTTTCCGGTCATATGTAGCATACAATAAAAAACAAGACTGACTAAACTTGAATGGGGGAAAGCGTTAATTGAAGTTCCTAATATTTAATATCGCTGAAATATTAAATGATATTTGGATAGAATAATCGTTGAATAGGTCATTTTGACAATGAATTTGAAGTCATATAGCCACTGTGCACAAATCTTCATTCTGATAATAAAGACATACTTTAAATACTAACAAGAAACTTTTCACTTTGTCCCCCATCGTCACCGTGGAAATGTCGAGTAATCATTTAAATACAATGACTGCACATATTTCTGGCATATCGTAGGTCTTTATTTTCCCTTTTAGTCCATAACTCACGCGGGCGGGAGCTGAGTTTGGCATGTCTATGTTGAACCTCATAATAATAATGAAGATATGTTAACTTTATAATGTTTTGCTCCTCTTTCTAATTTATTATAATGCAATTGATTAGTAAATGTTGGAAGTTTTTAGTAAAATGTTCTATTAAATATTAAAAGGTCACTGTACCATTTATTTATCATGTACTTACTGTAAATGCAAGCACTTAATAACAATGAAGATTTATAATTTATGAATCGATTTTGTTCGCAACATGTTAAAATATATTATTTACATAGCGTGTTAAGTTGTGGTAAAAATTAACAAATAAATAGGTTGTGAAACAAATGAAAAAATAACGGAATTGTCTGTGACATTTCAGTCGATGTGGAGGAGTCTATTTAGTGTGTCATTTAACAATATTGGGTGGAAAAATATATTTATAACAGTAAATAATATAAAAATATTAAAATTCCATGAAATAGTGTAAGCTATCATAAGAAAAATACTCTTATATATTCCAACTGTGCCAGTCTATAAAATACTGTGTTCTAAATAGTTATTTGTGAAAAAATAGTGTTATTTTTTCAATGTTCTTAAAAGTGACTATTTTGCTGTTAAATCTTTCAAATATTTAAAATTAAGCTTAACTTTTAAATAGAATATGTTGAACTTCTTTTATAAAGACAGCAAAATATTTCCGAGATCGGTGAATAAATTTGAAATGCGTTTTAAGAATGAAAACCACCTTGGAACTCCAAGAACATGTACATAAACTTTTTTGTGTCACTTATTAGCGATACACTTATCTTTGAAAGAAAAAACCTTATTATTTATAAAAAAAATATGCATACAAATAGAGTATAGTATTATGTTTTGAATTTATGTAAAACAAGTTTTTATTCTAGCTGAACAAAGGAGAAATTAACCTACTGTATATTGATAATTTCAAATATTTGTAAAGTAAACCTTTAAGAAAGCTTTTATTTAAAATTAAATTCTGACAAAAGAAATAAATACCGACAACCCTGACAAGTTTAACGTTATCCGACTATGGTGTTAAAACAGTCAAATAATTAACTTAAATTTTTTTTATAAAAAAATTATTGTTTGACATTTAATGTCAATGATAAGTATTAATCGAATCAGTAGAAAGATTAAATGGAATAGTATGAAACTTTTATAAATTTAGTTAAAGAAAAGCACCCCATAGCTAATCTACATCTTTATTATTTATTTAACTAAAAATTAAAACTATAACGGCACGATACTGAATAATTAAAAAGTTCCATAAAATTAAATTTGCTTAGTATTATTATTTATAATTTTATCAAATTGATCAAACAAGAACCTATTATTAATTTATAGCTATGTTGTAAAATTTCGAGGTTTAAAATGAAAGTGTTTGTAATAATTTTATTGATTTGCTTTATTTGTAAAATAGAAACTAAATTAAATATTTCTGTTGACAATGTCGATTCCAGCATCATTTTTAAAGAAATAATTGATTGGATAATTGGAATGATTCAAAGAGACGGGACTCAGCCCTTGGCCATCATCGTTTTGCAAGAATACCATAAATCTCAAATGAATTATATGGAAAACTGAACTATTTCAATGCCATAACATTAAATCTAAAAGAAAACTCTACAATGGACTTGTCAGAAACTTTTCCGGAAATACTTGCCTTCAAAGGAAAAATAACGATACCAAAAGTAATATTTTGGTTCGTGGAACTTTGTGATGAGAATTTTTGGGATCTTCTGGATGAATTTATGGAAACTATCCTTGGTAGTCCGAGAACACCTTTTATAATCACAATTACTTCAGACGATAAGAATGTGATAGCCACATTTAAGGAAGAATGCCACAGGACTTGGGAGGAATATCATATTTTGAACGTAATACTCATTACTTTAACAAACTATGATGATCACGCTAACCCTTCTGTATTAAATAGTAGAGTGACTGCATGGATTTTCAACCAGTTTGTAAACAAGGGCACATTTTTGGAAGTGACCAAAAGTTTAATGATTAAGGAAAATCAAAACATATTTTCAGGCAAACTAATTGATATTAACGGATATGAAATAAAAGTATCTGAAGCTAGACAAGTTTATGGTCTAAAACTGGGACAGGAAAGATTTACATTCAACACGATACAAATGTTTGTACGAAAAGTTAATGGAACAATGGTTATTATTAAACAAGAACAAGTCATGGATGGCGACATGGGAGGTAATCTGGTTAGTAAAACTATAACCCCGGATATAATTGGAACTGTATACATGAAGTTTACCAAGAATATATTCAAATCCACTATTTCATATATGTCGTTTTGTTTAAAATTCCTTGTTCCAAAAGCCCAACGCATTCCGCAATATATGAATTTAATTTTACCTTTCACCAATATTGTTTGGTCAGGTATATTCTGCTCTGTACCAATTATTACACTGTTCTGGAAGATATTCAGGCAGGATTCGTCCTTAGAAACTCAAACGCTCTTGGAGACGGTTCGAATCCTGGTAAGTGGTGGGACATTCTTTATAGTAGTTCCCTCAACGCAAAGATTGTTTGTATTTTTTTGTTTGGTATTTAGTTTGGTACTAATGAACGTATATCAGGGAAGCTTGACCAGTTATTTGACGTCACCCCATTACTACCCTGATATAGATACGTTGGAGCAGTTGGAGAAATCAGGGCTAGGGATAGCTGTTTATTTAACTGGCCGAGACATTGACTTTAAATCTTTGCTTTTAACTACTGACTTTGAAGATAAAATTATTCAGAAACTTTTGGAAAGAAGTTATTTTGTACCAGATATAAAATCTGCTCTTGACTAAGTTGCTTTTAATAGAACAACCGCTTTTGTTGATGGATCCTATATTATCGAGCTATATATGCAGCTAAATGATTATTATGAAGAAGGATATCCTTTATTGCATATTGTAGATACCTGTCATTATTTAATGAACGCTGTTATACATTTCCCTTCCAAGTCCCCCTATCAAGATGTACTCGATGTTGTTATTAGAAGACTATCTGAGACTGGTACCACTCATAAGTGGTTTGATGATGACAGATACGAACTAACGCTGTCGGCTCGAAACAGGGGTAAAGTAATCACACTGAAGCCTTTAGGACTCCACCATGTTCAGATGGCCTTTTATATTCTTATCGGAGGTCTAACACTCTGCTCCATTTCTCTGGTCTGTGAAATTTTAGCTGACATTCTCGTACAATACAGAAAAATAAATACACATGATGTTGTTAGTTTTTATTTACCTTAGAACCTTATGTAAAATAAGGATTGAACTACAACCAAATTTTAACTGGTTTAAACGTCACATTATAACGTCCCTGCTTGAGGAAGATTAATTATCTACTTTTGACCAACCCCATTACTTTCCAGATGTCGTCGTTCTGATGAGTCAGCGCATTACCTCAAATAATACTCAAGTGAATTATATACAGTTTCATTAAAAAAAACTGCTATCATGATGAAAAAATTACAGGTAGTCTATTTAAAATTCTTGTATTGTACCTGATGTAAGAAAAGTGGAATCAAAAAAGATTTACTTTAAAAACAGAATGATGTATGTTGAATCTTAAAAATTAATATCAATATATAACCATTTCCATAGCTACTGTGTAGATTTGTACTCACTAATTCACACAATAAGGACGTGTTCTGCTTCATTAAATCAATTCTTAACATAATTATTCTTTCATCATATTAAGATCAAATCGATAATTTGATTGTAAGCTTATAGGACTTGTATCAATGAAAAGTTTTGAAATGATTAAATATGTATCAATTAAATCAATCATTAATTAATATATCAAAACATTCTGAATTTAAACTCTGGAGACTTTGTAATATAAATACATTTCTGCATTCTTCTCGGATGTACCTACAAGAAAAGTGAATCAATTTAAATAATTAATATTTAAATATTATAGTAATTAAATTCTTAAAATGATTTAATGGATAAAATATGATTTGCATGTATGGTTTTATAACTAATTAAGTTAATGAAATTTTGTATTAATCTAGTATAAACATATGAACTTTTTCAAACCAATTTAGTTATAAGTGTTTGATTTTAAATTAAGTCAATAAGAAAATGGAGTGTCTTAAGGATAAGACAATAAGTGTTAAAGCAACGAATAACAGAAAGGACAATGATGCAATAGACTTGATTTTGATTCTGGTGGACCCATTTGGTATGTTTCTCTTCAATATGATATACTGTTATTTGTTTATTTAACTTTTCTATTAATTTTTTAAAATTCACTATAATTCTTCTATTCTCTTAATTTAGTTTTTTCAGGCTCAAGTCTATGATATGCAGTAATTGCTATAAAATAACAATATGGTTTGGAACAAAAACCGGGCCAGCTACCTTTTCGTCGAAACGTTTCAAAAAATTAAAATAAAGTAGTGACAAAATTTAAAGAGTGCATTGGTTTATTAGGTGGAAACGTTTGTAGCTTATAAAAAAACACTAGTGTGGGATGACTTCTGAATTAAAACGCAATCCAAGAAATTAAGGGTTTCCAAATCCAACAGTGTTTACTTTGAAAGATATGTAATCATAAAAATACAACGATTGTAAGAACTAATTGAATTACTAAATAAAGATTATAGTGGTAGTAGTAAACATTATTTGAAGTAAAAATACATACAGTCATATTGGCCTAAATTAACCCAAAATTATTATCTTTCGTACTACTTTGACCAAAGAGTTTTCATATTTTTTTATATTAAAATAATTAATTTAATAGCTCTCTCGACAATAGAACCTATCCAAGTCAAACGTGCTGTATTTTATGATTCA
Source organism: Timema podura (assembly GCA_033556935.1). Classification (NCBI taxonomy): domain Eukaryota; kingdom Metazoa; phylum Arthropoda; class Insecta; order Phasmatodea; family Timematidae; genus Timema; species Timema podura. Next base: position 16,817,916 of record JAVRXN010000006.1, on the reverse strand, counting down.
AACAGGACTATAATTATTTGATTAAAATATTTTTGCAACTTTGTCGCATACATTGCTCCTTTATATTGATATAAAACTGTAAGCAACACCATGGTTATTAAGTTTTGATGTTATACATTTTGAATGGTGAAATGTGTTCATACTATTTTATCATATGATTAATTCACATTTTTCACCATCGATACTCAAGTAAAACTATTGCATTTTCAAAAATATTTGAATTGAATTTTTTTTAATATTAATAACAATAATAATAATAACCGTTCATTTAAAAAAAAAAAGCAGGCCACCAGCTGGATTAAGTAATCGATGTAACATGCATTTAAGATTTTAAAATATCACAGTAAATAATTTCATGCGTTTAAAAAAGTGTAAAGGACCTTGACTATTTGTTTAACTATACAATAATAATATTAAAATTCATACGGGCAATTAATTTATATTAGGATATACGGTTTGTTACTTACCATTAAATCATGATATATCTAAGTGTGTTATTTACATTCCAATAGACTATGTATACATATTTATTGAAATTTTCAATTCTCATATATTTATTCATTATGTTAGAGTATTTGTATACCTATTCTTCTAGGAGAAATATTTAATAAATGTTATTCTAAAATATATAGAGTCCAATATTTTTATTTTATTAATACTATATTAATATAGTATTGATTAAATGTGTTCAAATATACATTATAATTAATTTCCTTATTTTATTTTTACTTTGTATTTGATAAAGAATTTTTTTTATTGGATTAAAATATACTAAAATCTGTGTAAATTATTATATAACCTAAACCAAGACTTATAAACCGTAATGCCCAATTGGTTTATATTATTCGGAAAAATTATTTGACGTTCCCATAGGAATTTTAAACAACCATATAGCATAGGATTATTTCCTAGTAATTATAAATTATAATATTGTCACTACCTCCCTTCCATATGGCCTAATTTATCAGGATAGCTTGTAGGTAAGGGTAGGGTCAGCGACAAAATATATGTGTGGGCTCATAATTTTTCTATAAGTCTAGGGTATTTAGGGTTTAATAATAGCAAACGAATTACTACAAAAATGTGATGTTATAAATATGTTACAAAAACAAATTAGAACTTTGACGTAGAAGCTCATGAGAGAACTGGTTTGGTAAGGAATAATCAACTGATGGCTCAACTAACCCCTACAAGATTCAGACCAGGTATCATGGTCATGATGGTTGTACTCCAGCACAAGTACCCGATGGCCTGATATTCAAATCCGGAAATCCCCTAAGAAGAACAGAATGAACCCTCTGAATAGTTTGTCAGCTTTGATAGCTCTAAAACAAAACAATTTTACTTAAAATCGGCCTAATCACCGAGACAATGAGGACAAGTTATTTTGAGTAGTCAGCGATTTCGTCCTCCTGATAACTAACTCATCTTAATAATTAAACTATACCAGTTCTTTCTCTTGCTTCTTTCAAAACTTTTATGTTAGTTTCAAACACACATTCCGAACTAGGGCAGAGCTATTACAATTATTATGGTGTTTTTCAAATTATTATAAAACCTTTTATAATATCTTGACTAGCCACCAACAATTCTAAAAATTCATTTTCACCCTCTACATGTTTAAATAATTACTCTGAAATTTCAAAACACATCTCCTGTCATAGTTTCAACTAATCTGAGAGATATCATCAAATTTACATTGGGTAAACTCCTTGCATCAGATTTTTTGCCCAAGAAATGTTTGTTTACTTTATTGAATACATAAAGTGATGTGACAATAACACAACACAAAATAAATGGTAGTCCTCCACACGGACTTTCTCGCTCTATTGTTTAAAAATGGAGATATTTACTCAAAACTCGTAATATATATGTACAACGAAATAATATATACTAAAAACCTAAGCCTAATTTATTATATTTATGTAAAACATTTTTCAGTCCTGGTTTTACATTTTCTAATTTTATTTTTAAAGACTCAATGCCCTCATTTGTATGTTTGGGCCAATAAAAAATATTAATATTGTATCCACAAGGTTCAACACTTCGTAATAAAATTTCGACCATTGGTTAAAATTTTTGACATTTCATTGGGTGTTGCACATCTTCATGTAATCGCTTTTTTATTAAGTCCTTCATTTATAAATTTTGGCAAATAAGAAATTTAAATATTGACTATTGAGTCTAAACAGGAGATAGATAATTGTAGTACTAACATTTCTCCTAAGAGGTTTAAGGAAAAATAATATAAACTTTTCGAGAAAAATCATATATTTAATTACTCTGTGACATTGGAGAATTATTGCGTTAAAACTTATGTAGTATCGCTTTACAACTAAAACTCACAAATATGTATTAATATACTTTCCAATATCTCAGAAACTGCTGGTTTTATAAAAATATATTTCATATAAAAGTTTTTATTTTTAATATTACTACAATTTTGCATGGACATGCTATTTAGTATCTCAAATAGTTGCGGAAATATGGAGATTTAAGCCTCTATAAAGTAACCTAAAGTTCATTTTCTTGGGAAAATTAAACTAACCAGTTTATTTATAATCTTAATCAACGCTTACATACGAATTTTAATCAAAATCGTTAAAGGCGATTTTAAGAAAATATATATTTTTCTCTTTTTACCCTTTATTAAACTACTTTTAATTTTATGTTCAAACAGACACACAGACATACGTAATTGCAAAGACCACGTTTTAGAGTTTGGGGGGTCAAGAGACGTCAACATCTTTCAACATATAAGGGTGTTTTTTCTTACCGTTGCAATACTTTACCTTTTGTGTTCGAAATGTTAACAAATATAAATATTTGCGTATAGCTTGGAGTTAATGGTTTTATATGCTTTGAATAAAATATTTGTATTATAAATAAATCTATATATTTGTAATGATAAGTAATTTCATATCTCAAATTGTTTCGGAGATATGATAAAAATTATAATTTATATATCATACCGGAGCTCTTAAAGGTGTTTTGTCGAAATATTGAGAGTAGCTATTTTGTTTGGAATTTTTATAAATGTTTGAAAATGAAATTTAATCAAAATCATTAGGGTCAATTTTGAGAAAATCTTCTTTTTACCCTTTAGTAAACTACCTTTAGTTTTATGTCTAAATGTAAACCCCCTCTAATTTGGTGGTCCATATTACCATAAAATAAAAGGAAGGTTTATTACCAGAGTTTTTTTATTCATTCAATAAATAACAACACTCGAAGAGAGAGAGAGAGAGAGAGACGCTCAGCGTTAGGCACTGACAATAATACCAAATGGCCATAACAAACAAAGCCGAAATAAATGATTTGAGGCACGACTTCAAAAACTAAGATGGTCGACAAAAGAATTTACAAACAAACATATTTAAATTGACCCTGTTCAAAATTGCGATGTAAAACGATAGTAACTAAGTATTGAAATGATAACCTGCAGACCAAAAAGAACTATCATAAAGATATATACTAGTCGACATTAGCGACTCTCCAATTACTAATGTAAGAGACAAAAGTACCCTATTAAATGTTTCATCTTAATAGCAATTACATGGTGCAGTAAAAGAAACAAAGGTACATAATAACATATCTTCAAAGTTAACTAACCTAACGACTAACATAGCTAACAAGCTAGGAGCGCGGGCTCGTGGCCCCAGATTTGAGCAACAAGTACAGATCTTCAATAGATTAAAATTCTTAATTTTGACAAGTAATGCCATTATTCAACAAGATCCCAAAAAGTATCTCGAATATCAAGATGGCGGTGTAATAAATTTCGAACCCATCCGTGAAGCGGACAAGACGAGTTAGCCTATACAATAATTACATTTAAGTTCGAATGCGCAACTATGACTTCTAGTGAAAATCCTGCAGTCCCATTAAAAAAATAAAAGTTATATCTAATGTTTATAATGCCGAAACAGTAATTTAGAATCCATCATAAACCAAACAGAAGTTTGATGTAAATAAACTAAATCTTATCTAAACACTAAGTTTCTCGCCAAAAGATTGCAGATAAATGTGTATCTTGGCTATAGAGGTCTGCCATTATATATACACATAGTTTTAATCACGTTTTCTCACAGCGCGGGATGCACGGATGGGTGGAGGGGTGAGGGAAGTGCACTGATTCTGGAACATGCTCACACGATCTAGATATTATTTAAATTGCGCGCCAGTCAGTCGACCGTTAATACCAAAACACTTTTGTCGGCGCGTACGGATCTGCGCATGCAGACAGTCTCTTGTTTGTTTCTCTTGGGCGAGGCGCACTTGGAGGCGGACGTCGAACCACGGCCCCTTAGTTGGAAACAAGTCGAGCCGCGATGCGTACGTAGTGTGGAGCCTCGTTGAATACCAGCCAAATGGGGGCAGAATTGGTGAGTCAAATAATCCTTTCTCTTTCATGTTGTAACAGGGTTACATAAATATCCAATTCCAAAAACCCATCAGGGTAGCACCATAAAAACCCTAAATACCAAGTTTCATCCCGATTGGTAAAAGAAGTTTAGGCTCTAGTTGGAAGTACAGACAAACAGACGGAAATGCCAAAACCACTTTTTCAGGGGTTCATGAAACGTCAAGATTGATCAAAAACTTGAGTTCGATTTTTTTGAAGATCACAATACTTTATCTAAATGCAAGATAGCGAGAAAGTAATAACCGTACTATGGATTACATAACTACAAACAAGTACCTTATTAAAATTTCTCTCTTCAGTTTTTGCCTTGGCTTGATCGATTAATATATCAAAGTCTTCCGTTGAACCAACAGAAATTACATAGCTGTCTAGTTCTGTAAATACCCTGAATCGTCTACGTAGGAAAAACTAAAATTTTCTCTCCCAATTACATTTTTTTATCTTGGTAACCACTTAGTGTTACACAGATTCTTAACCTTCGCCGTGCCTTGATAAATGATAAAAAATTTAAAAAATTCCTATAAGATCATAATCTCAAACATTCAAAATTATTCCTATATGGATTAAAATTTTAGTTATATAAGAGATAAGATGTACTTTCTATTTACATATAAAGCTGACTTCATAGTTCTCTGGTACAACATTCATCCATCCATTATTTTTTAAGAACAGGAATTTTTTAAATGCATACGCACCTTTTACATATTCTAGTATTATATCGAAACATAAATGGATTGAAAACACATTTTTATACATTGCTATCTAATAACATTAAATTGTTCTGAAAAATGACCAAATTTTGTCCTTTACATTCAAAATAATAAAGCCAATCTAACGATATAAAATACCTATTTACTTTACTGATTAAAATACTTCATCAAGCTCAAACTCCACATTGGTTCCTGATTAATTCAAAGCTACTAGACTGGTATGGATTTTATATTTCTCGAAAATACAGCTCTCGTACACAAAAATAAATCAACAATTAACTTCCAATTATCTTCTATTAAAATGGTATTGACAAAACTCATTCTGTAATAATGATGTTAGTGTATTGGCTTTACATGTTGTATCATAAAGAAAGTGGGTTGCACGTTCTCATTGATGACTGTTAGTATTATAGAAAATAACTCTGATTCATTAAGCATACAACTCAAGGGATTTTTTTAGCTGATTTCCAAAGCGTATCGAAAACTAATCAACTCCAAGCGAATATTTGTTAATCCTTCCAACACCCCAATAATAATTCATTTAAATATACATGTAAGGTAAGGATATGAATCCCTCTCAACTTCCATGCTCGAATAATACTGTACATACAACTTTTCACAATGCTCGAATTAGTCTCGCACTCATCTAGAAATAAATTTAGTGTTATTCACTATTTGTTCCTGTAATCCCTTCATAAGTACTTGTTGTTGTTCATGCTCAACCAATAATCCATCTGGGTCCTGATCTAACTGATCTAATCTTTCCTGTAACAAAGTCAAATCTTTGGAATCCCAAGTTCCGAAAGGATTCTTAAGGATCCTTCCACCTAGATCAAACAAGGACCTATGCCTACGGGAAACTATCGTTGATACTAAATGTGTTGGGTTACCTAGTTCTTCACAAAATTTATTTTAAAAAATCCCTCTACTGAGCTAGAGAAATCTGGAAGATAACTGTCCAAGAATCGTTCTCTTTATTTTTTTAAATTAACCCTATTCCTAATTGTTTAACCATTTTTATTGACTCTCTTAACTGTTTGTACTCGCCCAAAAAAAAGGTTTATTTTAAATTCAACACTGTTTGGTAGCTATTCTATGACAATACTACATCTCTCACATACACAAATGCGATTCTGACACCTGATGTTTGTATACAAGTTGAATCCTGTTGGGCTCGAACCCCCTCCCTACATGAGCACTATAATTATTCTCTCCAAAATAAAAATTAATACGCTTTAAAACAAGGACAAATAATCAAACACAGCTACAAGATAAAAAAGTAAAGAATTTTATCCGATACAAAGTAACAACCAAATATTACATTCAACTTATTTTATTTTGTCCATTTTTCCTTTCAGTTGTTCATCACATACCTAAAAGACTCATGCTAACGAATCTTAGCGTACACATTTCTAGTTACTCTCTTCTCTCAGAGAAAGATATCACTGCACATAACTGCACTAATTTCACAACACGCCGACGTGACGTGACTCACAAGTACCGATGAGCAGGGGTGTTAGGGCCTTTTCCCACTGCTCTAGTCTTCCCTGGGCCTCTAAATTTGAAACGTGCGAGTAGCGATTCGCCAGCGTATTTCTCTCATCTCACACACAATCTCGCAAAACCTTAATTTTGAAACTTCTGCGCTGCGAAAACTGACGTCACACGATCGAATAGCGAGCGGATTGTACTCGCCAGCCTTACACCGTGCGAGACAGGCCTTGCCTATCGATTAGGCAATTTATAACAAAATGGATGCCATCCCCCTCTTCAGTTGAAGCTTTCTGAGAGTGATTTTGTTGAAATAAATCTAATACTGTACAAAATAGGTTTACAGAAGGAATAAATAGAATTGCTTTGTACACTTTATGCAATCCTTCAATAAAAATAAAAGTTTGAGTGAAAAGATAATTATATATTTTATAAATTTATCGCATTTATTAAGCCGTCAATTTGACAGAGTCGGTAGAGTGATTGTCGCGTAATCTAAAGTTGGCGTGTTCAAATCCTGTCATGATCATTTTTTTTAAATTTATCAGACTATAAACCTTAATTTTAAATGAACGTATTAGTAAGCACATAATTTGTTTTAAATATTTTTTATAGAAGTATACAAAGTATTTGAGCCTACGTAGACAAACATATTAGTCCTTAAAAATAATTTAAAATGGTAGTAAATTAAAACCGGTAGGCCCACATCAGAGTCTAAGATATACATTAATTTTGAAATTTTGTATGTAGGTGATTATTTAAAACTAAGTTAATGGGTTTTATGACATAAAAATGTACGCATATTAAAATAAGGTTAAGCAAGCTAATTATTATTCGCATAGTAAAAACCTTAAGGCATATTTATATTTTAAAACTAGTTGCGAAAATAAAATATTTTACTGAATTCTAATTACTAAAAAGAGATTTGATTTCAGACAAAAAAAAATATCGTAAGTAGGGGTGGGATCGAACTCGTGAAATCTCTATTATGAATCAGGCACGCTACCAAGTGTGCTAAATTGGAGATTATATATGTGAATGGTTTTATATATACTCATATAACTTGAAAATTTTTGAGACATCAGGCGTAAATGTATACAAAGGGAAGATGGTTTCCTAATGAAACTAAACAAATCGTTTTATATGACGCACTCAATACAATAATAGAGTTTATTTTCAGTTACGTATCTTGTATAATGGCGTGTTGTGGCATCTCATCGCCTCAATCCTTTGGCACACGTCATGGTTTTACAGTGTTGTCGGATTGGAAACTCATTCGCCAGCGAAACAACACTACACCAACTCGCACGACAGTAGAAAACTTTCAAAATCAGCAATTTTTTAGTACAGCTTGCGATTTGCGAGTTCATGAGCTGTGAGCTAGCTCGCAAGCGAATATTTTCGCAAGTTTCAAAATTAGGGGTCCTGATGTCGGTCGGCTCTATGGTATAAAGCTGGAACTCTTCCGTTTCTTATTAACCTCCTGGCTTATACGTGCCTTCCGTGGTCTAACCCATGGTCGACTCTGGATCTGTGGACAGAACCGGGATAAGAATGTTAGACACATTGTTTTAAGCTCCCTAAGTTAGCTGCCTCTGAGCGGTAAGGGATCTTAATGCGTACGGTGACTTTACTTTTTCCCAGCCTCTTAAAAATATTTTCCAAACGTGCTTAGTGTGATTCAAATTCCTTCGTAAACAATATTATATCATCCAAATAAGTGAGATCTTATTATGGGCTAAGTTATCTCAAAACGGCATCCATTAATCGTTGCAATGTAGCGGCACATTTTGCAATCAAAACGGGAGTCTTGAAAACTTGTAGACCCTTGTAAGCGTTATAAATGATGTGTTGGTTTGGTCATTCTTCTTGATTGCTATGGCATGATAACCTTTAAACAGATCCAGAACAATAAAAACCTTACATTCAACTAATCTAACGATAGTTAAAAAGATGTTATAAAAAGATATAAACACTTTGATCTAGAAACTCGTGAGAGAAATGCTTGGCAAGGAATAACTAACAAATTTCTCGGTTGACGCGTGGACAGATTCAAACCAGGTACCTTAGGCATCACGGTTGCCCTTGAGCACATGTACCCAATGACCTAATGTTAAATCCGTGTATCCCCCGAAAATAAGCATAGTGACCCTCTGAATAGATATTATTTTGTCAGCCTAGATAATCATAACAATTAAACTAGACCAGTTCTGGTGCTCGCTTCTTTCAATACTTTTATGTTAGTTTTAAACAAACATCCCAATCTAGATCATGACGATTACATATAATATATATGTAATAATTAATAATATATTTGTTCTATCTCTCTCTATTATATATACCAAATATATTATAAATTATTACTTATATATAATTATATACTATTTGAGGGTAAAATATTATCAGAGATGGGTAGAAACACTGTTTACACAATTTTAAGGCACCACTTATAAATTACCGTGAATGAGAAAAATTTTGAAATTGCATTTTGTTTATAGCCAGTACTTTACCAGAGAAAATAGCCGGGTTTATTTTTATATTATAGATAATTGCCATCCTTAGTTCAAAAAAGTGACCTTCTGGCCGCTTCCTTAAGTATTCCTTTATAAGAATTAAGAGTAGTTTAAACTGCATTCTACTTTACACCTGGGGATCTCCACCGTCTTTAGATTCCGACTTTTTGGGACACGTTGGGTAAAGAAGCGTCTACAACTATCAGTACTCCCCTACACACTTAAGATATTCTGACTTCACTAATTCCTTCTTCACCCCCTCCACGTACTATCTCTTTACATCTCTCGACAATGTTATGTTCAATCAATGTCGAGTTTTCCTCCAGGCATATTTTTCACTGATATATCCTACTCCAAAAGGCAACGTTTTGTATGATCTCTCAAGAACTCCTTTTTATAAGATATGCATCCTTTCAGGTGATTTATCCTTTAAACCTAAGGATCCTCGCCATGTATATATATTCCAACTTCCGGTACCTATAGAGAAAAGAAAACCCTGCAACAATAATAACTCCCAAAACACCCAAGATAGTCTTCCTCTACTAATTCTTTCTTCAGCCCCTCCACCTATCCTCTCTTTGCATCACCAACCCGGTTATGTCCAATCAATGTCGAGTTTTCCTCCAGGCATCTGGGACCCAGCTCAAGGACAATCGACTTTACACTTTTGATCGTTAACACAACCGTTATTTATTCTGAGACCATCTTAACTTGCAGACCTTTGTCTAATGCACATACAAATGTGAATGTATCTCAAACTATTAATGACTATCGGAATATATTTTTAAACCAACAACATCGTTGGCGTGAGATGAACATTTACTGAAAAATCCAAGCACATAAACTTACACTTTGTCGTGTCAGCTACTTGCGATTCCCTTGTTTAGGAAACAAAAACACTTATAATTATTTATTTTTGTACAAACAACACGTGTGGTATTATGTTGTTGAATTTTGTCATATAATTCAATATTAACTAAATAAAGGAGAAGCTATTATTTTTTTCCTGGATGTATTTACCCCGTTGCCCCGTTTCTTTGCCAGTTTATTGCGTCAACATGTCAAGCAACAAGTGAAATATATTATTTATGGTGCGTGATAAGGTTTAAAGAATACATTGTAGATCAATTATGTTGTGAACCTATCATAAGCTGAAACGTGTGATACTTCAGTCCTTTGAAAGGAGTGTCGTTAGAAGTTCCTTTTAAAATAATTTTATTGCAATAAATATTGTTAGATAATCAATTACCAAATATGTATGGTCCTTTTTGTGAAAATTAGTTGTCAATTATAATATTTGTATTCGTAATTGTTATGTTGGTGGCTACTGAAATAAATATTTTAGTTAGTTATAGATTATCAATTGTAAATTTCATTTTAAAAAAAGTACCGAAATTATTTGTCCCAGCCTAACTATTTTAGCAATATTAATGAGTTAATTATTATGAACTCTGAAATAATATTTTAGTGAAAAATAAATGTGAAAACCATATAAATGCGTTTGTTGCATTATATAAAAGATGTTATAATTTGAAAGGATAAAAAAATGTATATTTTTATATCTATTTAATCTAAAAGTATTTAAGATGAAGAATTTCAAAATGAGGGATTTTCTTTTGTATAAATATTATTAATGTGTATATTAATATACAAATAAATAATAAGGCACGATTAAGGTCTCACTATTTTACAAGTATTAAAATACAATAGAAAATAAATAATTAAATATTATTCATAAAATGTTCTTCCTTACTTCTTGTGTAGCTTAAATCATTTAAAATAAATCAGTCACAAATCAATTTAATCATAAGTACATTTAATTAATGTTTTTTTCACAAAACCTATTATAAATATATTGTCACAAATATTATATTTTGTACACAACTGATTTGTTAATAAATTTAAAGCAATTAAGTTTATCTACTAAGGATTAGCTTGACAAATAAGGGAAAAAAAGATCGTATAGCTAACAATTATTTGTTGTGTAAATACAAATAAGCTTACACTTAAAATTTTAATGACTATTTTGCTGATGTATTCCACAGGTATTATAGTAATTAATTGAATGTCTTATTTGTAATTATCAGTTCTTATAATAATATTGTAGAAATTATTGACAACATTAATGATTTAGTTCAATGAAGGTGATCTCATTTATTGTCTACCGTTGTTTTACAATATATCCACGTTACTTTTTCAAATTAACAATTGTTCAAGAAACTGGAAATATTTTCTACTCTAACTTGAATGTAAATTCCAACAAGTATATGGACATGAAAAAACATTTTCTTGGGAAATGACTTAAAGTGGTAAAATAATGGCACCTTAAATTATATTTTGGTTTATTGGCCATTATAATTTATTTTTTATAAACTGTGAAAATTTAAAGTAACACTCCTTGTAAACCCAGGGATACCATTTATAGTAATAATTATGTTGGATGATGGTAAACGAAATTAACATATTAGAAAAGGTATTCCACAAAATATAGAATAAATATCATATTTTGAGTTTAGTAATGATAGCTTTACTTAACTGTTTGAACCCTTCCAAGGGTAAGTAAAGAATTGAGTGATTTTTCAATCGTTTTAAAATCAAAGACTGATTTATAAATACGTATATTTTAATTAATCAAAAGTAATATAAAAATAAATATTTTAAACAAGCTACAAAATATTTATGTATACTGAATGAAGGCTGTAGAAGACCGAAATGTATATGGCTTCAAATCAGGACATGTAACATATTCTAACAACCTTATAAAATAAATTTAACCAATATATAAACGGAACAGTGGTTGTAGTCAATATTATGTCAATACCGAAAATTCCAATTCTTATAACATAGAAACAATAAAAATATATTTATAATTTGGTTTCATAGCGACTTTGCCTACTTGGAGATTTTGAAGCTAATATACAACACTGCATCTTAGATTGACTCACCTAATCAGTCTAAGTACCATCATACTTAGACATTAATGTACGTAATAGAAAGAGAGGGAAGAAAATGAACCGTTCACCTTGCAAGGCATCTTGTTTATCTACTGATGACACATCCCCCTTTCCTCTGACGAGTTTACAGTCACTATACTAGATGAGCCTTGAAAACATTGAATTACTTTTAAAAATAACCTTTTTCTGGTTTTCTCTCTTCTTCTAGATAGTCATTTACTTCCAGGGACCTTTTTACTCTACATCCTGACAGGAAGACTCCTACAAGCAATTTTCGTGACCAAGACAAATAGCCTAAGTTGAAGATGATTTATAAAAAAAAAATATAAAAAATCTTTCTCAAGAAAAAAATTCTAACTTTTTGACAATATATAACTTTCTGACAATATAGAACTATTTTTAGAATGATTTAATAACTAATGTTTTTTATTTCAACATAATACCTCTAAAACTCGCTGAATGGAAGGTAAATTCATTGCTATGGGGAATCCTATTCTGACCTGCATTGACATCACAGATAGGAGTATAGTTACGAAAGAAAAGTATCGATACCCGACTCATTAAAAGTATCGAAAGAATAATATTGATAACGTACTAGTATCTAAAGAAAAGTGCCGACAACAGTAAATATCGGTATCGAAATTTTAATCTGAATTAATGTTTTTATCTATTAATAATAATTTAATTAAAGGAAGGAATAGTAGACTTGTCGCCACTTGACCCATCAGCTGGTCAGGTATCAGGATGTATTGATAAACGTAGAGGAAAGAACAGCTATGAATTCTGATGATCTAAAAGAACATGAATGATAGAGTTGGTTCATGCTTGCCACGCAGAAAACGAGTGAGAATTGAAACAGTGACATTTCTTCATTCTCCACATTCCACCCTAGTAACATTTAAACCAGCATAGGTAACTTCCTTCAATACCTATCCGATACCAGAGTGTGAGTATTAATATCAGTATAAATATCGGAAAAAAAAAAGAATCGAGTAAAACAATTACCAATATCTAAAGGAAAATATCGATATTAGAAAGTATCGATACTTTTCCTACATCCCTAGTCACAGATAGGCAACGTCCTTTAGCATCCAAAGAATAGATTCACATCCACGATTTCTTCAATCCCTTTAGTTTGACATATCTTGAACCAACGGCCCAACGTATCCCACAATACATGAATATAGTTTTACCTTTCATAAAGAGTAATTGAACAGCCTTATTTTGTTCTCTGCCAATATTATATCATTTTGGAAACTAAATAGTAAGAACACGCACTTCGAAACGTGAACAATTTTGGAGCCATATCGGATCTTTTAGACTAGGGCGAAATTCCTTCCGTCAGTTTCCTCAATTCATAAGTGTTTTGTTTCCTTTATCATTGTAGTTAAGTTTTGTTCTGTTAAATGAATATCAGGCAAGTTATCACCAGCTTCTTGACTACACCTCATTACTTCTCTAATATCGATACTTTGTAAAAGTGAAATCTGGGCGTTGGGTAGCAATATCTTAAGGTGAAAGTACTGTTGATAATTTTAAAGTTGTGTTGAGCATATACATATATATATATGTTCTAAACTTGTAGATATTCTATTTCAAAGGTTTTTATTTTGTGCCAGATATAAAAGATGGCCATGTCATGGTTGTCTTTAATAGGACAATGACATGTAATGATTCTTCTTTATTAATTCGGTTATCTATATATGCAACCCAACGACTATTATGAAGGACATTCCTTATAGCAAATCCTTGAAGAGTGTCCTTATTAAATGCATATTGTTTTCCACTTCTTTTTTATTTATTCTTATCGAGAAAAACTATATACCATGTGAGGAAGGATAAATAAAACTGTTATCAAGAGCGTGCATCACATGCCCATTAACCTTGTGATACACTCAGCTAGAAATGGTAAATTTACACAAACACAATTAAACGTGAATCATTTATGACTAAAGATTAATGGAGATAAAGAGTTAATAAAAGTTCCTAATACTGAATATTGTTGAAATATTAAATGATTATTGGATAAAAACGACATTGAAAAGTCGACTATTGACCATTTTAGAAGAAATTCACAAAAAAGCACTTAGTTACATCATGATAACGACATACTATAATTTATAACCAGAATCATCTTCCTTCGTCACCTTGTAAAATGTTGAGGAATCATTCAAATACGAATACACTCCACACATTTCTTGTATTTTCTTTCCCTTCCATTCTCATGCGAGCCGTGAGCTGAACGCTCTTAATAAAATGTTTCATATTTGTTCCACCTTTTTAAATGTTTCTGTAACAATGTTTAATATTTTATTTATTTCTTTGGTTGAGTTTTCTCTACAACACAATAACAAATTTTAGAAAATTTTAGTAAATGTAATCTAATTAAAGATTAAATAGAGAAAAAGCGTGTTCGTTGCTCCATATCATTTATGTTTCATGAACTAACTGCAAATGAAATCACTCTGACAACTGTGAAGGTTTATCACTTATGAATCGGTTCTATAACTCAACTTGTCATATAATTTATTTAGTTTGCGTGTTGAGGTTGAAATGCAAACATTAAAATAAATAGGTTGTGAAATAAAACGAAAGAATAGTCGTAATTGTCTGTGACATTTCAGTCGATGGGAGGGAGTCTCGTTAGAATGCTATTTTGCGAAAATTGTGTTGAAAAATATTTTTATAACTGTATATAATACCAATATATTGAAATTCCATGAAATAGGTTCAGCTATAATCAAAAAGATATATAATCTATTCCTACAATGAGCCAATCCACAAAATACCTAGGTTCTAAATAATACTTTGTGAAAATAGATTATTTAAAACATTTGTGACAGTGAGTGCTCTACTGATAAATCCATCAAAAAAAACCATTGACAATAAGATTAAATTTTAAGATTGAAATATTAAATTTACTATAAAATGCAACAAAAAAAATGGGATCAATGAATAAATTTAAAATAAGTTTTAAGGATGAAAACAACCTTGGAACTCCAAGAACTTGAACATAAACTTTTCCGAGTCATTTATTAGTGACACACTTATTTTTGAGTAAAATCTTTCCTTATTATTTATAAAAACATACAAAAAAATCAAGAATTGTGCTTTGTTTGGTAGTTAGATTAAATGAGACTTTATTTTAACGGGACAAAGGAGAAGTAAACTGGTACTAATGATTTAAAAATTTGTAAAGGAAAATTATCGAAAAATTTTATTCTGATTATTTTAACTTCTCACCAAAATAAATACCACTGATCCTGACAAGTATAAAGTTTTCCGACAATCGCGTTAAAATAGTCAAGTGATTCAAGTTAAATTTAGTTTTTAAAAAAGTATTGTTTGAATTTTGGTTAATTAATAGGTTAAAATGCAATTAAATTTGTTTGTATTATTATTTATTATTTTTTAAATCGATCAAAAAAGCAGCTATTATTAATTTATATCTATTTTGTAAAAATTTGAGGCTTACAATGAAAGTGTTAGTAATTATTTTAATGATGTACTTTGTTTGCAAAATAGAAACGAAACTAAATATTTCTCTTGACAATCTCGATTCTAGTAACGATTTTAAAGAAATTATTGAGTGGTTCATAGGAATGATTCGAAGAGATGGGCCTCATCCCTTGGCCATCATCATTTTGCAAGAATACCACCCACTCTCAAATGAATTATATGGAAAACTGACATATTTCAATACCATAACATTAAATCAAAAAGAAAACTTTACAATGGACTTGGAAGAAACTTTTCCGGAAAAACTAGCCTTCAAAGGAAAAATAACGATACCAAAAGTAATATTTTGGTTTGTGGAACTTTGTGATGAGAATTTTTGGGATCTTCTGGATGAATTTATGGAAACTATCCTTGGTAGTCCGAGAACACCTTTTATAATCACAATTACTTCTGACGATAAGAATGTGATAAGCTCATTTAAAGAGGAATGCCACAGAACGTGGGAAGAATATCATATTCTGAACGTAATACTCATTACTTTAACAAACCATGATGATCACGCTAAACCTTCTGCATTAAGTAGTAGAGTGACTGCATGGATTTTCAACCAGTTTGTATACAACGGCTCATTTTTGGAAGTGACCAAAAGTTTGATGATTAAGATGATTAAGAAAAATCAAAACATATTTTCAAGCAAACTAAATGATATTAACGGATACGAAATAAAAGTGTCTGAAGCTCGACAAGTTTATGGCTTAAAACTGGGACGGGAAAGTGGTACATACAACACGATAGAAATGTTTGTACGAAAAGTTAACGGAACAATGGTTATTATTAAGCAAAGACAAATCATGGACGACGATAAGGGAAGTAATTTGGTTATCGAAACTATAACACCGGATATAATGGGAACTGTATTCATGAAGTATCCCAAGAACATATTCAAATCCACCATTTCCTGTGTGTCGTTTTGTATTAAATTTCTTGTTCCAAAAGCCCAACGTATTCCTCAATATATGAATTTAATTCTTCCTTTCACCAATATTGTTTGGTCAGGTATATTCTGCTCTGTACCAATTACAACACTGTTCTGGAAGCTATTCAGGCAGGACTCGGCGTTAGAAACTCAAACGCTATTGGAGACGGTTCGAATCCTGGTGAGTGGTGGGACATTCTTTATAGTTGTTTCCCCAACTCAAAGATTTTTTGTATTTTTTTGTTTAGTATTTAGTTTGGTAATACTAAACGCATATCAGGGAAGCTTGACCAGTTATTTGACGACACCCCATTACTACCCTGATATAGAAACGTTGGAGCAGTTGGTGAAATCAGGGCTAGGAATAGCTATTTATTTACCTGACCGTGCCATTGACTTTCAGTCTTTGCTTTCAACTTCTGACATACAGGATAAAGTTGCTGAGAAACTTTTGGAAAGAGCTTTTTTTGTACCAGATATAAAATCAGCACTTGACCAAGTTGCCTTTAATAGAACAGCCGCGTATGCTGATGGATCTTATATGATTGAGCTATATCTGCAGCTCAATGATTATTATGAAGAAGGATATCCTCTAATGCATATAATAGATACCTGTCCTGTTTTAATGAACGCCGTCTTACAGTTCCCTTTCAAGTCCCCCTATCAAGATGTACTCGATGTTGTAATTAGAAGATTATTTGAGACTGGCACCCCTCATAAGTGGTTTGATGATGACATATACGAACTAACTCTGTCGGCTCGAAACAGGGCTAAAGTAATTACACTGAAACCTTTAGGACTCAGCCATGTTCAGATGCCCTTTTATATTCTTCTTGGAGGTCTAACACTCTGCTCCATTTCTCTGGTCTGTGAGATCTTAGCTGACATTCCCATTCGTATATATACATATATAAGGTGTTCTGTTTTACCACAAGGCCATTCCTTTTTTCAGTGAACTTAACCTACCAATGTTACCTGTCCTCTCCATCCTCCTTCATCTCCTATAACATTTTTCTCTCCTTCAAGTCATCTAGTATTTGAATAATCATACTTACTAAATACCTCTTTCCCTCAACCTTTCCTATGACGTGTTGCAGAAAACATTTCCTCTTAAGGATGTGTCAGATTTAGTTTCCTTTGCAAAAAGTATCATATCCAAATTGGTTTTTCTTCTCACCTAATCTTCATTTGTATGCCTGTCAGTCCACCTATTCTTTTCAAATCTTCAATATACTTATTTATTTTTTAAATTATATGTGTCCATTTGAAAATGAATAATACATATATGTTGTGTAACAACATACAAAACTGAAGCGTGATATTCTTAGTCATAATTTCAGTTTATATTTGTATTTTGATTTTTTTTCCAAGGAATATGTCAGTAGGATGTTATTTTTAAATGTCACTTTATAATATTTTTGCTTGGCGAAGTTTGATCACTTATTTGACGAACCCCATTACTATCCATATATCGACCGGAGTATTTGGCGTTATTAATACCAGCACCTCAAATTAAGAATCAGTTGGATTTATTAAAGTTTTGTTAAACTAACTTTTGATGATAAAATTACATCTAAACTGTTTTAAAATGCTTGTATTGTACCTGATGAAAAGTAAATAGAATCAGATAAAGTTGAGTTTAATAAAAAGAAATTATGTATGTTGAATCTTAAAAATTAATTCTGACATATATGCAGTTTCATAAATATTAAGGAGATTGTTATACACTTATTCACACCATAGGGACATGTCCTTTTTAATTAATGCACCGCTTAATATTATTTTTCTTTTCTTTTATCAAAACCAAATCGGTATTTTTTATTGTAAATTTATTAAACTTGTATTAATGAAAAGTTTTGAAATGATTAAATGTGTATAAAATAAAGTTCTCATGCTTTATAAGAGCTCTTGACTTTAAACTATTGAGAATAAGCGATATACATACTGTTCTGTATTTTTTCTCGGAAGTCCAAGAAAAGTCTTTCAATCTAAATTATATAATTTGTAACATTAGATTATATAATAACGAAATTCTTAAAATGTTTATATATATAAAATATACTTTGCATGTATGATTTTAAAACTAATTAAATCAATGACTCTTTTATTAAAACTATAAATATTAGGGAATGTTTCAAACAAATTTGGTTTTAAAAGTGTGTATTTTAATTAAGTCTATAAAAAACGTAGTTTATAAATAGGATAGGACTATTGGTGTTATAGCAACGAATAACCAAGAAGACAAGGATATGATGGACTTTAGATTGATTCTTGTGGACCCATTTGGTATGTTTCTCTTTGTAATGATATTGATCTTTCCGTCCTTATTAATATTTAAAATCATATTTTAAATTAAATATTTTTTTTCTTTTAAGTAAATTAAATTAATATTTTTTAAGCGACATTCAAGTTTCTATTTTTATTTATTTTAGCTTCACGTGTTTGAAACATGGTTTATCTTCAGGTTGTATCACGTAGTATATAAGAGCTGGTGCATATTTAAGCCACGACTTCTTTTTAGTTTTAGCGCTGAGATAAAATAACTTCATTGGTAGATAGAAAGAATTCAATATATGTACCTGGGTTTGAGAGTACGAAACTACGTGGAATACAGACCCAAGCCTTAAAGACGGCATAGTTTTATATATCTTCATATGAAACAGACGTGTTTTTGTATTTTTCTTACACGCTGTATCGTCATGTGCAACAGACGTGTTTTATATTTTTCTTCCCCACTGTATCATCATGTGCAACAGACGTGTTTTGTATTTTTCTTCCCCGCTGTATCGTCATGTGTAGCAGACGTGTTTTGTTTAACTTGTCAGCCTCATGGTATAGTCAAATAAGACAGACGTGTTTTGTACGGGTCTTCATGCAGAATCGTCACATGGAATAAATATAATAGTTACGAGATCACGTTATAAATCCCATAATGTAATATTTTCTATATGATATATCTTTATTTGTTCATTTAACTTTTCCCTTATTCTTTATAATTCATTATAATCCTTCTCTTTAAGTAGAGTGTTTTGATTCAAATCTATGTTTGGCAGTAATTGCTATAAAATATTAGTTATGTCTAGAACCCAAGAAGGAACCAGTTACCTTTTCGTCGAAAAACTCACTAAAAATATGATAAAATAACAGCACCAAAATTTGAAGTAAGTTTTAGGATATTTGGTCGAAACTTTTGTAACTTATAAAAAAATATTCCATAAGGACTTATGACTCAACACCTATACCATATAATTAAGAGGTTCCAGATCAAACAGTGTGTACTATGATACATATTTAGCCATAACAATACATCAATTGTAATAATTTATTGAATTACTAGTTATATAATATAATTGTATTAATAAACATTATTTGAAATATATTACAGTTATCGTGGCCTAAATTATCCCCAAGTATATTATATATCGTACCTTAATTTGTCCACATGATTTTCATTGATTTCTTCTGTTAAAATATTTTATATAACTGTTCTATTGACAGAATACCCTTTACAGGTCAAAAGTCCTATATTTTAATATTAAAACATGACTCTAATCACTTAACTAAAACATTTTGCAATTTTGTTGCAAACATTGCTGTTGTATCTTGATATGAAATTTTGTGCAACACCGTGGCCATTAATTCACATTTTTCAACGGCAATATTCAAGATAATTTATTGCATATTCCAAAATGTTAAAATTGAGATATTTATATCATAATAATAAATCACTATGGAAAGATGACCAATGCCACAAGATAATACAGCAATGGATGTAAAATTTATTAAAGATTATTAAATATCACAAGAAATAATTTTATGTGTTTAAAAAAGTGCAGAGTGATTTGACTATTTTTCTTACAATAATACTATACAACACTATACAATAGTAGTATTAAAATCATATTAGCAATTAGTTTATATTAGGATATGTGATATGTTATTTATTAATACAACACAAAATAACTACATGTTTTTATTTATATAAAATAGACAATTTATTATACATAGTTATATCTCATGAATTTTTCAACTCTCATATATTTATTCATTTATCTACCTATCCTTAGAGGAACAAAGTTTTATAGAATGTTATTCTTAAAGCATATATAACCATTTATATTTTTATTGATACGATATTAATATAGTATCAATTAGATGTGTTCAAATATAATGATTTAATTAATTCCAATATGTTATTTTAATCTTTCTTTGTATTTGATAAATAATTTGTTTTCTAATTAAATTAACATTTACTACAATTTGTTTTTATTATTATTATATAACCTATATCAAGTCTTATAAACTATTTTGCCCAATTGGTTGATTTTATTCAGAAATACTATTCCACGTGCCCACAGGAATTTAAACCAATAAAATATTCTTGGAGTATTTACTAATTATTAAAAAATATTATACATTTTATAATTATTTTAAATATTTTATTGCTTATACTATAATTATACATAATATACTAATTTGTATCAGTATTTTATATATAAATATTGTTATTTTAAAATATGAGGAATAGATATAAAAAAAATTACAAAACGACTAAACCTCACCGCTTAAAAATTGTTATAAATGAGAAAGATTTAGAAAATTGCATGCTGTTTGTAACCATCACTTCACAAGAGACGAAACTAATGACTTTATTTTAATACTATTAATAAGTTTGTAATAAATGTATATATGCATGTATATGCACGTATGTCCATACATATATAGTTATATATATTTATGACAAATTTATTCAACCGTTCTTACTAAACTCACAGGTAACTTGAACAAGCACGCCATGTGTGTCTAAGATACCAGCCATAGGGAAAATGTTGCAAGGCAACAAATAAAACAGGCAGATCACCAGGGATCTTTAATTGACCTACACTCAAAAAGCTCAGTCTAAGTATTCACACTTAGCTATCTGAACTAATAGTAAAACAGATAATTCGGCTTGAGACATTGAGGGAGTAAAAGGTTTGCTAAACTTGAATGCAAACGAATAACGTGAATAATATTCCAACATCTATAGTTGATCATAAATAAAATTATTTCCAATCAACAATCCGAGAGAAAGAGGTAACTATAGAATAAAACTAATTAAGTTATTTCTACTCTGTCAGCTAAGTTAACAGTAAATTCCTAAAATTACAAAAAAAAAAAAACCTAATGTATATATCCGACAATATTAAACATCCCAAGTAACTCTTGGACTTACTAAAATAGTAATTTAAAGGCAAATAATTACAATGTAAGATAGCATTCAATAGTTAGATTAACGGTGACCTGGTGGTCTAGGGGTAAGGTGTCAGACTTCTGTGCTGGGGGGTACGGGGTTCAATCCTCGGTCCCGGCACAGATTTATCTGATTGCCAAATCCTTCCTTCACCTCTGACAAGATGTGTATTAATCACAACTTGTGAATGTGAGGAATGCCAGGCCTCTACCAAGGTTCGGATTCCACGTTAAACAGTAGGTCCTCCATTTCGTCTCACAATCACCCTACCATTACACATTAGCGTAAGTGCGTATAATCCGAACGGGTAGTAAGACGCGGTGCTAATAATATTAATAATAATAATAATAATAGTTAGATTAAATAAATGGTACGGAACCCCGCACGGACTTTCTCGATCTACTGTTTAAAAATTGAGATATTTACTCAAAACTTGTAATATATGTGAAACTAGATAGTATACACTAGCAAACCCAAGCATAAATTGAACTATATTTACGTAAACCATTTTTAGAGTCCCGGATTTAAATTTTATATTTTTGTTTTTAAAGAATGAATGTTCTCATTTGTATGTTTGGACCAATAAAAAAGATTAATATTGAGTCCACAAGGATCAACAGTTCGTATTAAAATTTCGACTTCCGATCGACCTTTTATTAGGTGTTGCACATCTTCAGGTCAGCGCATTGATATTAAATTCCTCGATTATAAATTTTGACCAATATAACGTGTAAATATTGAATATTGAATCTAAAATGAGATAGACCATTGTTGTATAAACATTTCTCCTTAGAGGTAGTATGGAAAATACAAAATTTTTGAGAGACTTACTTATATTTAATTACTCAATGGAATTGGAGAATTATTGCGTTTTAAATTAAGTAGTATATCCTTACAACTAAAGCTCAAAAAATTGTATTAATATATTTGCAAATATCTCAGAAACTGTTGGTTTTAAAAAATTTATTTCGTATGTAAGTTTTTTTAATTTTTAGGTATTTGTCCAAAACTTAATCTTTCTGAAGAGATGATCATCTCTTGGTGGCAAGTTAAGGCTGTAATGTTTGGGAGTAGAAATTCTACGATTTGACTTGCTAGAGTAAAATATTTGTGTGGACTGCAGTTTGGGGGTGAACGATGTACAGTGAGCATTCCAAGCCTTTTGTTTTAGATTGTCATTGCACAATCCAATACATCGATACATACGCTTTACATTAACAGATTATTTCAAATATCCTCACAAAAGTCAATTAATCTGTCTGCTTGCTTCTATCTCAATAGCGCATGCGCACTGATTTGAGATGGTTAGTTGTGAGATTTCATTGGTTCTCCCGTGACAAAGATATCAGGCAGAGTGAAACAAAGTAGAGATGAGTTGAAATCTAGCAGAACTGCTGGCGCCGAAGAGGCAGAAATCTTGTCATTGGATTAGAGCTCGTCACATGACCACTTTCCTGTTCTGCTCTTGCTTTTCGGTGAACATGTGAATCCACCGTTATTGTTAAAGGCTGAAGAATCTTCGGAGGTCAATTCGAAACACAAGTCACGGAATACTCACCTAGGGCATCGTTCCCCTGCACGACAAAGCGTGACCATGATTATATTGCGTGATAAAGTAACGTTATAAATTAATATGGTATGAAATTGTAAACGGTCATAGCGGGAAAATGTTGACATCTAAACCAATGGGTGGGCATGTGATTAGGATCTCCTTTTCAAATAAAGAAAGAACTATTATCAATAGACTAAAAAACTGGAGAAAAAATGTATGGTACAACTTAAAAACTGTACTCGTATAGTAAATTATTACTTAAATTGAAAAAGAATTTAAAATTATAAAACGCTAATCTTAAGATTTTGTTACGTGGAAAAACAAAAATATCTTTTTGCTAATCTCAATAAACAATCATCAAATGTAGGTTTCTAACAAATTTTTTTACATCGTTTATAAAATTAAAATGGAATTTTTAAAAGTCAGTTATTTGTAAATCACCCTAAATTATATATATTGCTTTGAAATATATTCTTATTATTCATAAAATACAATTATAATAAATTTCATATTCTCAAATCGGTCAAACATAGACTAGCTTTGAATTATTATTTTTTTAGAAAATAAACATGTTTTATTTTTAATCGTGTAAAATAGTTTAGAAGGAATTTTGCCGGTAATATTTAAAGAGTTAAGAACCGAATGTTCATTTATTTCCTTTGCCTATGGGTGAAGGGGGGGAAAAGTTCACCAAGATCAGTAAAAATATTAGGTAAAAAGAATCTAGAAAAAAAAGTCGATATTGGTAAAGTATCGATAATCTTTTCCCATCCTTAGTCACAAGTAGACAACGTCCTTGAGCATCCAAAGAATAGATTCACATCCACGATTTCCTGCATAGTATTTTGCATGGTGAATCTCCTTTTTTTATAAATGTTTCTGTAACAGTGTTTATTATTACATTTATGCTCTTGGTTCGAGTTTTACTACAACAGTTTTAATATTATGTATTTGGATCACAAATTTTAGAATTTTTCTATTAAATATTTCTAATTAAAGATCAAAGAAAGAAAAAGTTTTTTCGGTGCGCCGTAACATTTATTTTTCATGAACTAAACGTAAATGCACTCACTCTAATAACTATGAAGGTTTATTATTTATGAATCGGGTCAATACTTCAACATTTTAAATATATAATTCAGGATGCGTGTTTAGGTTAAAATGGAAACTTCCAAGTAAATAGGTTGTGAAATAAAACGAAATAGTAAACGGAATTGTCCTTGAAATTTCAGTCGATATGAAACAGTCTAGTTAGTGTCATTTTGCGATAATTGTGTTTGAAAAATATATTTATAGCTGTATATAATATAAACATATAGAAATTCCATAAAATGTTATCAGCTATCATCAAAAAGATGTATATTTAAAATGTATTCCTGCAGTGATCCAGTCATTAAATACTTTGGTTCTAAATAATACGTCGTGAAAAAAAGTGATTTAAAACATTTTTCATAGTTAGTGTTCTACTGATAAATCCATTTAAATAATACAATTGACTCTAAGATTTACAATTAAGATTGAAATGTGAGATTTACTCTAAAATAGAAAAAAATAAATGGTACGATGCACCGCACAGACTTTCTTTCTCTTTCTATAAACTCAAGTATCGTCAAGGTGTTGCACATCTTCAAGTCATCACATTGATATTTAATTATTCATTTATACATTTTGACCAATAAAAAATGTAAATATTGACTATTGAGTCTAAAATGGCGATAGATCATTGCTGTGCAAATATTTCTCCTAAGTGTTTTAAGGAAAAATAACATACTTTTTTTAGATACCTATATTTAATTACTCAATGGCATTGGAGAATTATTGAGTTAAGACTTAAGTAGTATATGTTTACAAATAATGCTCACAAAATTGTATTATATATATTATATATTAATATATTTGCAAATATCTCAGAAACTGTTGCTTTTATAAAAATATATGTCAAATAAAAGTGTTTTATTTCTAATAGTCCTACAATTTTGCAATGATAAGTTGTTTAGTTTCTCAAATAGTTGTGGAGATACGGAAATTAACGCTTCTGTAAAGTACCCTAAAAATCATTTTCATAGGAAAATGAAAATAGCCAGTTTATTTATAATCTAAATCAACGCCTAGATACGAATTTAATCAAAATCGTTTGAGCAGATTTTGAGAACCTATTTTTTCTCTTTTAGCCCTTTATAAAACTACTCTTAATTCGGGAGGGACTATAGTTATTACAAAGAAAATTTGTCACTTTGTCCCCCATCGTCACCGCGAAAAATGTCGAGTAATCATTCAAATACGAATGCACTGCACACATTTCTGGCATTTATTTTCCCTTTTACTCCCAAACCTCACGTGGGCGGGAACTGAGCTGGGCCTGCTATGATGAACGCTCTTAATAAAATGTTCCATAGGGATGCTCCTCTTTTCTAATTTATTTCTTATCTAATTGATTAGCAAATGTGGGGAGCTTTTAGTAAATGTCTCTATTTAAATATTAAAGAGGTCCACAGTGTCATTTATGTATCATGTACTAACTGTAAATGCACGCACTCTAATAACAATGAATATTTATTTTTTATGAATCGATTTTGTATTTCAACATGTTAAATATATTATTTACATAGCGTGTTTAGGTTGTGGTAAAAATTTACAAATAATTATTATGTGAAACAAACTGAAAGAATAAACGGAATTGTCTGTGACATTTCAGTCAATGTTGAGGAGTCTGGCTAGTGTTTCATTTAACGATAACTGTGTTGAAAAATATATTTATAACTTTAAACAATATTAACATAAAAAAATTCTATTAAATGGTGTGATCTATCATAAAAATACTCTTATATATTACTACACTGCACCTGTCTATAAAATACATCCATTCTGAATAGACATTTGTGAAAAAAATTTATTTTTTTGATATATGTAAAAGTGACTTTTGATAATAAATCTTTCTAGCAAAATAAAATTAATCTTAACTTTTAAATAGAATATATTGAATTTTTTTTAAAGACAGCTAAATATTTCCGGGATCGGTGAATAAATTTGAAATACGTTTTCGAGATAAAAACAACATTGGAACTCCAAAAAAATGGACATTAACTTTTTTGTCTCATTTATTAACGACACACATATCTAAGAAAGAAACTTTCTTTATTGTTTATAAAAAAATGTCCATACAAATCGAGTAAAGTATTACGTTGTGTATTTATGTAAAACAAGACTTTATTTTAACCAAACCAAGGAGAAGTTAACTTACTGTATATTAATAATTTCAAATATTTGTAAAAGAAACTATTATGAAATCTTTTATTTATAATTAACTTCTGACAACACAAATAAATACCGCCGACCCCGACAAATTTAACATTTTCCAACTATCACGTTAAAACAGTCAAATGATAAACTTAAATTTAGTTTAAAAAAAATTATCGAATCAAAAGAATCAAAAAAAAGGTTAAATGAAATAATGTGACACTTTTATGAATTTAGTTAATGAAAAGCAGCCCATAGCTAATCAACATCTTTATTATTTATTTAACTATAAATAAAAACGGCATACTACTGGATGATTAATAAGTTTAAATACAATTAAATTTGTTTAGTATTATTATTTATTACTTTATCAAATTGATCAAAAAGAACCCATTATTAATTAATAGTTATATTGTAAGAATTTGAGGGTTAAAATGAAAGTGCTAGTAATTATTTTAATGATTTACTTTGTTTGCAAAATAGAAACTAAATTAAATATTTCTGTTGATACTGTCAATTCCAGCAACATTTTTAAAGAAATTATTGATTGGGTCATTGGAATGATTCAAATAGACGGACCTCAGCCTTTGGCCATCATCGTTTTGCAACAATACCACCCACTCTCAAATAAATTATATGGAAAACTGAACTATTTCAATAAGATAACATTAAATCTAAAAGAAAACTTTACAATGGACTTGGAAGAAACTTTTCCGGAAAAACTGGCCTTCAAAGAAAAAATAACGATACCAAAAGTAATATTTTGGTTCATGGAAGTTTGTGATGAGGATTTTTGGGAACTTCTTGATGAATTTATGGAAACTATCCTTGGGAGTCCGAGAACACCTTTTATAATCACAATTACTTCAGACGATAAGGATGTAATAAGAACATTTAAAGAAGAATGCTACAGGACTTGGGAGGAATATCATATTTTGAACGTAATACTCATTACTTTAACAAACCATGATGATCACGCTAACCCTTATGTATTAATTAGTAGAGTGACTGCATGGATTTTCAACCAGTTTGTAAACAAGGGCTCATTTTTGGAAGTAACCAAAAGTTTGATGATCAAGGAAAATCAAAACATATTTTCAGCCAAACTAAATGATATTTACCGATTCGAAATAAAAGTATCTGAAGGTAGACAAGTTTACGGTCTAAAACTGGGACGGGAAAGATCTACATATAACACGATACAAATATTTGTACGAAAAGTTAATGGAACAATGGTTATTATTAAACAAGGACAAGTCATGGACGACTATAAAGGAGGTAATTTGGTTGGTGAAACTATAACCCCGGATATAATGGGAACTGTATTCATGAAGTATCCCAAGAACATATTCAAATCCACCATTTCCTGTGTGTCTTTTTGTATTAAATTCCTTGTTCCAAAAGCTCAACGCATTCCGCAATATATGAATTTAATTCTACCTTTCCCCAATATTGTTTGGTCAGGTATATTCTGCTCTGTACCAATTATTACACTGTTCTGGAAGCTATTCAGGAAGGACTCGTCCTTCGAAACTCAAACGCTATTGGAGACGGTTCGAATCCTGGTGAGTGGTGGGACATTCTTTATAGTTGTTTCCTCAACCCAAAGATTATTTTTATTTTTTTGTTTAGTTTTTAGTTTGGTACTACTAAACGCATATCAGGGAAGCTTGACCAGTTATTTGACGACAATCCATTACTACCCTGATATAAATACGTTGGAGCAGTTGGTGAATTCATGACTAGGGATAGCTCTTTATTTACCGGACCGTTCCATTGATTATGGGTCTATGCTTTTAACTTCTGACTTTGAAGATAAAATTATTCAGAAAATTTTGGAAAGGATGTATTTTGTAAATGACGTAAAATCTACACTTGACCAAGTTGCGTTCAATAGAACAACCGCTTATGTTGATGGATCCTATATGATCGAGCTATTTATGCAGCTCAATGATTATTATGAAGAAGGATATCCTCTAATGCATATCGCAGGTACCTGCCATGGTTTAATGAACGCCGTCTTACACTTTCCTTTCAAGTCCCCCTATCAAGATGTACTCGATGTTGTAATTAGAAGACTATCTGAGACTGGTACCAGTGCTAAGTGGTTAGATGATGACATATACGAACTAACGCTGTCGGCTCAAAACAGGGCTAAAGTAATCACACTGAAACCGTTAGGACTCAGCCATGTTCAGATGCCCTTTTACATTCTTCTTGGAGGTCTAACACTCTGCTTCATTTCTTTGGTCTGTGAAATCTTAGCTGATATTCTTATATGAAACAGAAAAATAAATACACATGATGTTGTTAGTTGTTACTTACCTTAGAATTGCATGTGAAAAAGAAATTGAAATACAACCATATTTCAAGTGGTGATATATATATATATATATATATATATATATATTATATATAATATATATTATATAATATATATATATACTAGTTAGGTTTACTGTATTAGGACAGGTCAACTCCTTCAGCTCCTTAAATTTGGTTCTTTCCTTAAAGTCATCTAGTATATGATCTCTTCTTTTTAATAAGCTAATAAATCCCTTGACCTTTCCTATGACGTTGTGCAGAAAAGAGTTCCTCTTAAGGATGTGTTTAATCCAGTTATTTTTACAAAAAGTATCATATCCAAAATTATTCTCTTATCACCTACACTTCATTTGTCACCCTGTAAGTACACCAAATTTGTTCATGTATTCTATATAATTATTTATTTTAAATTAAATATGTCCATTTGAAAATGAATAATACATATATGTTGTGCACCATTATAAAAAACTGAAGCGTGATATTCTTAGTTTATCATTGTATTTTTATATTTTTACAATTGATACTTAGGTCTAGATCTAAGGGAATATGTCATTCATATTTGGTTTTTGAATGTCATTTTATAATGTCCCTGCTTGGCGAAGTTTGATCACTTAATTGACGAACACAATTATTATCCAAATTTCGACTGGAGGAATCGGCGCTAATAATACCAGTACCTCAAAATAAGTACCAGGTGTATTTATTAAAGTTTTTTTTAATGATCTTGTAATGATAAAATTACAGGTAAGCTATTTTAAAATGCTTTAATTGTACCTGGTGAAAAATAAATTGATTCAGATAAGGTTGACTTTAATAGAAAAATGATGGATGTTGAATCTTAAAATTAATCCCGATGTATATGCAGTTTCATAATCATTATAGAGATGGATATTCACTTATTTACACAATAGGGACGTGTCTTTTTAATTAATGCACCTTTAAATTATATTTTTCTTTATCGTTTCAAAACCAAATCGGTATGTTTAATTTAAATTTATGAAACCTTTATCAATGAAACGTGTTGAAATGATTAAATATGTATAAAATAAAGCTCTCATGTTTTATAAGAGCTCCTGACTTCAAACTCTTGAGAATCAGTGATGTACATACTGTTCTGCATTCTTTTTGGATGTCCAATCAAAGTCGGTAAATTTAAATAAGATAATTTGTAACAATAGACTATATAAAAACGAAATTCTTAAATTGATTTCATTTATAAAATATGCTTTGGATGTATGATTTTATAGCTAACTAAATCAATGACTTTTTAATAAAACTAAAAATATAGGGAATGTTTCAAACAAATTTTGTTGTTTAACGTTTGTTTCTATATTCAGTCTATAAAAAACGGAGTTTATAAATAGAAAGAGACAATTGGTGTTAAAGCAACGAATAACCAAAAAGACAAAGATGCGATTGAATTTAGATTGATTTCTCTGGACCCATTTGGTATGTTTCTCTTCTTTAAGATATACCTTTATTTTTTCATTAAACTTTTCCTTTATTTTTTACAATTTATATAATCCTTCTCTTAAAGAAGAGTTTTTGGATTCAAGTCTTTGATTGGCATTATTAGCATTAATTAACAATTATGTCTGGAGCCCAAAACGGATTCGGCTACCTTTTCATCGAAATAATCCCTAAAAATCTGTCCTGATGATGATGCCGGTGCTGCATCTAGACATGTATAAGTTCAATACGTGGCAGCGATTGCAGCATTCAAAGGAACAAGGGACTTCAGTTAAAGAATTAATTCAATTTTTACATTATTTTTTTTCATTTAATTATAAAATCTTCATTATTAAATTATTTATTTAATCCCAACTCAGCACAAGACAACTATTATTTAGATGTTTGAATAATAATGTCCTATCGCAGTCTTTAGGAAATTTGACCCGAGAGCTTTCAATTTTTAATGATTTTTATAATGTTTAAAACTTTTTAGATGTTTGTTAAAACTTAAATCATTGTATTATATATGTCATTATATTATATTAACTTGTAATTATATTACCAACCTTTTTTAATAAATTAAATTATAATGCCTTTACTATTGTTATATTGCATCAGATATATCCATGATTTTTTAACTAAATTGACACAGTTGTCAACATTGCCAAAAATTGAATTATATTGATAATAATATAATAGTATGAATAAACCTTATTTGAAATATAAAAATACATTACAGTAATCGTGGCATAAATTATCCCCAAACATATTATATATCGTATCTTCATTTGACCACATGATTATCAACGATATTTTTTTTTTAATATTTCATTAAACTGCTCTATTGACAGAATACCATATAGAGTTCAAAAGTCCTATACTATAAGATTAAAATTTGACTCTATTCCTTAGTTAAAACAATTTGCAATTTTGTTGCAAACATTGCTGTTGTATCTTGATATACAATTTTTTGCAACACCATGGCAATTAATTCACATTTTTCAACGCCAATATTCAAGATAAATAATTACATATTCCAAAATGTTAAAATCTTTATATTTGTTTGGAAATAATAATAATGATAATAGTTAATTAAAGAAAGGTGAGAAATGAAAAAGGCTGGAAACAGTAATAGATGTAAAGTTCATTAAATATTGTTAAATATCACAAGAAATAATTTCATGTATTTAAAAAGTGCGTAGTAGTTTGACTCTTTGTTTTAATATACTACTTTACAACACCATACAATAGTGGTAATAAAAATCATATTAGCTGTGAATTTATATTACGATATGAGGTATGTTATTAACTAATACAATATTATATACCGAAGTGTCTCATTTATATATAAAATATACTATTTACTATTCATGTCATTAATTTTCAATTCTCATAAATTTATTCATGATGTTACAGTATTTATCAACCTTTTCTTAGAGGAACAATATTTTATAGAATGTTATTCATAAAATATATAGCTATTAATCTTTTTTTAATGATACGATATTAATATTGTATCACTTAGATGTGTTCTAATATAAATTTTTATTAAATTTCTGTACGTTATTATAGTCTTTCTTTGTAATTTATAAATAATATGTTTTGTAATTATATTAAAATGTACTACAATCTGTCTAAATTATTACATAACCTATATCAAGGCTCGTAAATATTTATGCCCAATTCGTTTATATTATTCAGAAAAAAAGTTCACGTGCCCATAAGAATTTAAAGCAGCCAAATAGTATTGGAGTAGTTCCTAATAATTAAAAATGATATTACTGTCGCCACCCCCCTTCCTGCTGGCCTAATTTGTAAGAATAGCTTTTAGGAAAGAACAGGGTCGGTTTGAAAATAGAGGTGTGTGTTTATAATTTATAGAAATCTTTGGTTTTAGGGTTTATTGCTAACACACCAAGCTACTACAAAAATTTTAGCTCAATTTTTAATGATTTTTTAAATTTTTTAAACTTTTTAGATGTTTGTTTAAATTTAAATCATTGTATAATATATGTAATTACATTATATTATATTCACTTATAATGATATTACCAAAATTTTTCAATAATTCAAATATAATGCCTATACTATTGTTATATAGCAGCATATATATCATGTTTTCATGCTAAATTGACACATTGTTAACATTACCAAAAATTGAACTGCTAATAATATAATAGTATTAATAAACAATATTTGAAATATAGAAATACATTAAAGTAATAATAGCCTAAATTATCCTCAAACATGATATATATCGTATTTTCATTTGACCACATGATTTTCATCGATTTCTTATGTTAACTGCTCTATTGACAGAGTACCATAAAAGTTCAAAAGTCATATATTTTAAGATTAAAACATCACTCTAATAACTTAAATAAAATATTTTGCAATTTTGTTGCAAACATTGCTGTTCTATCTTGATATAAAATTTTGTGCAACACTATGGCAATTAATTCACATTTTTCAAACCAATATTCAAGATAAGTTATTGCATATTCCAAAATATTAAAATTGATATATTTCCTTAATAATAATAATAATAATAATAATAATAATAATAATAATAATAATAATAATAATAATAATAATAATAATAATAGTTAATAAAAGATTTTTAAAAATCACAAGAAATATTTTCATGTATTTAAAAAGTCTGAGTAGTTTTACTATTTGTTTTACTATACTGATGTACAACAATATACAATAGTAGTATTAAAAATCATATTATCAGTTAGTTTATACTATGATATGCGGTGTTATTAACTAATACAATATAAAATACCGAAGTGTCTTATATATATATATATAAAAAATATTATATATATATATATATATATATATATATATAATATATATACTATTTACAATTGATATGTCTTCAATTTTCAACTCTCATAGATTTATTCATAATGTTTAAGAATTTATCTAGCTTTTCTCAGAGGAACAATGTTTTATAGAATGAAATTCTTAAAATATATACCGTAAATTGTTTTTTATTGATACGATATTAATATAATATTAGTTAGATGTGTTCAAATATGCATTTTTAATAGATTTCTGTATTTTATTTTAGTCTCTCTTTGTATTTGATAAATAATATGTTTTGTAATTAAATTAAATATTACTACAATCTATCTAATTTATTACATAACCTATATCAAGACTTGTAAACCTTTATGCCCAATTCGTTGATATTATTCAGAAAATCTATTTCACATACCCATAGGAATTTTAAGCAACCAAATAGTATCGGAGTAGTTCCTAATAATTAAAAATTATATTATGTCACCACCCTCCTTCCTGTTGTCCTAATTTGTAAGAATATCTTGTAGGGAAGGGCAGGATCGGTTACAAAATAGATGTGTGGGTTTGTAATTTATAGAAGGCTTAATTTGAGGGTTTATTAATACCAAACCGAGCTGCTACAAAAAAGTTATGTTAAAAATATGTTAAAAAAAGATATAAAGACATTAACTTGAAAGCTCGTGAGAGAACTGGCTTGGTAAGGACCTAACTGATGGACTCAACTAACCCCTCTAGATATTAAACCCTGGTACCTTGAGCAAGACGGTTGCACTCCACACAAGTACCCGAAAACCTAATATTCATATCCACGTATCCCCGAAAAGGGCAGATATGAACCCTCGAATAGTTTGTCAGCCTCGATAGCTCTAAAACAGAACTATTTTAACTTCAAATCGACCAATCACCGAGACAACTAGGACAAGTTGTTTTGAGTTGTAAGCGGTCTTTCCTCATGTGTACTAACTCCTCATAACAATTAAACTAGACCAGTTCTTTTTCTAGCTTCTTTCAAACTTGTATGTTAGTTTTTAAACACTCATTCCGATCTAGGGCAGGGCTATTAAAAATATTCTGAGGTTTTTCTAAATATTATAAAAACATTTTCTAATATCTCGACTACATACCAACAATTCTAAAAATTCAATTTCAGGCTCTACATATTTAAATAATTACTCTGAAATTTCAAAACACATCTCCTGTCATAGTTTCAACTAAGCTGAGAAATATCATCAATTTACATTGGGTGAACTCCCTGCATCAGCTTTTTTGCTTTAATTTTTTGAATACATAAAATGATGTGACAATAACAAACTACAAAATAACCGTACTAGGGATTACATAACTACAAGCAAGTAGCTAATTAAAATAACTCTCTTCAATTTTTGCCTTGGCTTGATTAATTTATCAAGGTCTACTGTAGAACCATCAGAAATTATCGGAAGAATAATATTGATACCGTACTAGTATTGAAAGAAAAGTATCGATAAGAGTAAATATTGGTATAGAAATTTTTATCTGAAAAAATTATCTTTATCAAGTAACAATAATTAATTTAAAGAAGTAATAGTAGACTCGACCCCATTTGCCCGTATCAGCTGGTTAAGCTTCAAGATGTATTGATAAACAAAGAAAGAAAGAACAGCTAGCCTTTCAATTCTGATGATATAAAATAGATTGAATGCTAGAATTGTAGAAAATGAGTGATAATTGAGAAATAGTGTAATTTGGTAATCCCCCACAGTCCACCATAGTAACAATCCCAGCAAAAGTGAAGATAAGAAAATGTTACTTCTTTCAATAATTATAAAATACTGGAGTGTGAGTACTAATATCTGTAAAAATATCGGAAACATATTATCGAGTAAAAAAAAATAGTATTGAAAGGAAAATATCCATATTAGTAAAGTATTGATACTCTTTCTACATCCCTAGACACAGGTAGATAACGTCCTTGAGCATCCAAAGAATAGGTTCACATCCACGATTTCCTGCATAACATTTTGTTTAACATATCTTGAACCAAAGACTCAACGTATCCCACAATACATGAATATAATTTACCTTTCATGAATATTACTTGAGCAGCCGTATTCTGCTCTCTGCTAATATTATATCAATTTGAAAACTAAATGTATAGGTAGCACTCTTCAAAACATAAACATTCTTGTTGAAGGCATTTGGGATCCTTTTGATTAGGGCGAAATTCCTTTCATCAGTTTCTACAATTCATACGTGTTTTGTTTCCTTTATCTTTGTAGTCAAGTTTTGTTCCGTTAAATGAATATCAAGCCGTTTCCACCAGCTTCTTGACGAGACCTCACTACTTCCCTGATATTGATAATTTGTTACAGAGAAATCTGGGTTTTGGGTAGCAGTATCAAAAGGTGAAAGTACAGCTGGTAAATTTGAAGTTCTGCTGAAGCTTAAATATCTTAGTTTTAAACTTGTAAATAATCTAATGCAAAGGTTTTTTTTTTGTGCCAGATATAAAATATGGCCATGTCATGGTTTCCTTTAATAGAACAATGACATACATTGATACGTCTCCAATAATTCAGTTATCTATCAATGCGACTCGATGACTATTATGAAGGAAATTCTCTAAAGCAGATCAATGAGGAGTGTTCTTATTCAATGCGTATAGTTTTCCACTTCCCCTTTATTTATTCTTATCAATAAAAACTAGATACCATGATAGGAGGGTAGATAAAACTGTTATCAAGAGCGTGCATCACATGCCCTTCAACGTTGTGATACAGTCAGCTAGAAATGGGTAAATTTACACGAACACAATTGAACGTGAATTATTTCTGACTAAAGATTAATGGAGATAAAAAGGTAATAAAAGTTCCTAGTAATGAACATTGATGAAATATTAAATATATTTTGGATAAAATCCACATTGGAAAGGCCATTATTAACCATTTTAGAATAACTTCACAGAAAAGCACTTTATTATATCTTAAATAGGACATACTATAGTTACTAACCAGAAACTTTGTCTCCCACCGTCACCGTGTAAAATGTCGGATAACCATTCAAATACGAATGCACTCCACGCATTTCTTGTATTTTCCTTTCCCTTCTATGTCCATACCTCGTCGAGCCAGGAGCTGAGTTGGGCCTGTAATCATGAATGCTCTTAATAAAATATTATATGGTGATACTCCTCTTTTATAAATGTTTCTGTAACAGTGTTTATTATTAAATGTATTGCCCTTTGTTTTAGTTTTTATACAACAGTGTTAATATAATGTAGTTGAATCACAAATTTTAGAATTTTTTATTAAATATTTCTAATTAAGGATCAATGAAAGAGAAAGTCATTTCTGTGCGTCAAATCATTTATTTTTCATGAACTAACAAAAATTCACTCACTCTAATAACTATGAAGGTTTATCATTTATGAATCGCTGCCATGACACAACATGTTGAATATATTATTTAGGTTGCGTGCTAAGGTTAAATGGATACTTCTAAATAAATAAGTTGTGAAATAAAATGAAATGGTAAAACGGAATTTTCTGTGACATTTCAGTCGATGTAAAGGAGTCCTGTTAGAATGTTATTTTGTGATAATTGTGTTGAAATATATATTTATAGTTGCATATAATATAAACATAATAAAATTCCATCAGGTAGTATAAGCTCTCAAAAAAAATATAAATACATATATATAATTTATTCCTACAATGAGCCAATCTATAAAATAATTAGGCTATAAATAATACTTTGTGATAAAAGTTTTTAAACATTTGTGACAGTGATTGTTCTGCTGAAAAATAAGTTTAAAAAAATACATTTAAATTAAGAATAACTTTTAAGATTGAAATGTTTGATTTACTAGAAAATGTAAAAAAAATCCGTGATTAGTGAAGATATTTGAAATACGTTTAAAGGATGAAAACAGCCTTGGAACTCCAAGAACATGAACGTACACTTTTCCAACCAGTTATTAGCAACACACTTCTTTTAGAAAGAAAGGTTTCTTTGTTATTTATAAAAAATGTACAAACAAATCAGTATGGTATTATGTTTTGTAATTATGTAAAATAAGGCTTTTTTTTTAACTGAACAAAGAAAACTAAACTTACTATATATTAATAATTTCAAATATTTGTAGAGGAAAAATTTTGAAAGCTTTTATTTATAAATAACTTCTGACCACACAAAGAAATACCGCCGAGCCTGACTAGTTTAACGTTTTCCGACTATCATGCTAAAACAGTCAAATGTTAAATTAAATTTAGTTTTTAGAAAATACATGGTTTGACTTTTTATAAATAGAGATATGTAATAACCATTGTAGTAGTAAGATTAAATTTGACATTTTTCTGAATTTACTCAGTGAAAAGAAGCCAATAACTAAGCTACAACTTTATTATTTATTTAACAAAAATAATAACTATTACGGCACAATAATTGATAATTTATATGTTAAGATCGAATTAATTTTGTTTCATATTATTATAATTATTTTAACAAATATATCAAACAAGAACCCATTATTTATTTGTAGATTTTTTTTTAAATATTTGAGGCTTACAATGAAAGTGTTAATAATTATTTTAATGATTTACTTTGTTTGCAAAATAGAAATGAAACTAAATATTTTGGTTGATAATAACGATACTAGTAACAGTTTTAAGGAAACTATTGATTGGATCATTGGAATGATTCGAAGAGATGGGCCTCAGCCCTTGGCCATCATCGTTATGCAAGAATACCACCCACTCTCAAATGAATTATATCAAAAACTAAACTATTTCAATACCATAACATTGAATCGTAAAAAAAACTTTACAATCGACTTGGAAGAAACGTTTCCGGAAGAACTGGCCTTAAAAGGAAAAATAACGATACCAAAAGTTATATTTTGGTTCGTGAAACTCTGCGATGAGAATTTTTGGGATCTTCTGGATGAATTAATGGAAACTATCCTTGGTAGTCCGAGAACACCTTTTATAATCACAATTACTTCAAACGATAAGAATGTGATAAGTACATTTAAAGAAGAATGCCACAGGACTTGGAAGGAATATAATATTTTGAACGTAATACTCATTACTTTAACAAACCATGATGATCACGCTAAATCTTCTGCATTAAGCAGTAGAGTGACTGCATGGATTTTCAACCAGTTTGTAAACAAGGGCTCATTTTTAGAAGTGACCAGAAGTTTGATGACTAAGGAAAATAAAAACATATTTTCAGGCAAACTAAATGATATTTACGGATACGAGATAAAAGTATCTGAAGCTCGACAAGTTTATGGTTTAAAACTGGGACGGAAAGAGTTACATACAACACGATACAAATGTTTATACGAAAAGTTAATGGAACAATGGTTATTATTAAACAAGGACAAATCATGGACGACGATAAGGGAGGTAATATGGTAAGTCAAACTATAACCCTGATATAATCGGAAATGTATTCGTGAAATATCACAAGAACATATTCAAATCCACCATCTCATGTATGTCATTTTGTTTAAAATTCCTTGTTCCAAAAGCCCAACGTATTCCTCAATATATGAATTTAATTCTTCCTTTCACCAATATTGTTTGGTCAGGTATATTCTGCTCTGTACCAATTATTACACTGTTCTGGAAGCTATTCAGGCAGGACTCGTCGTTAGAAATTCAAACTCTCTTGGAGACGGTTCGAATCCTGGTGAGTGGTGGGACATTCTTTATAATAGTTTCCTCAACGCAAAGATTGTTTGTATTTTTTTGTTTAGTATTTAGTTTAGTACTACTAAACGCATATCAGGGAAGCTTGACCAGTTATTTGACGACACCTCATTACTACCCTGATATAGAAACGTTGGAGCAGTTGGAGAAATCGGACCTAAGGATAGCTATTTATTTACCTCACCCTGACGCTAACCTTGCGTCTTTGCTTTCATATTCTGACAATGAAGATAAAATTATTCAGGGTCTTTCTACAAGGATTTCTTTTGTAATTGACGTAAAATCTACACTTGACAAAGTTGCCTTTGATAGAACATCCACGTATGTTGATATGTCCTATATTATCGAGCTATATATGCAGCTCAATGATTATTATGATGAAGGATATCCTCTAATGCATATAATAGATACCTGTCCGTTTTTAGTAAACGCCGTCTTACGGTTCCCTTTCAAGTCCCCCTATCAAGATGTACTCGATGTTGTAATGAGAAGATTATTTGAGACTGGTACCACTCATAAGTGGTTTGATGAAGACATATACGAACTAACTCTGTCGGCTCGAAACAGGGGTAAAGTAATCAGATTGAAACCTTTAGGACTCAGCCATGTTCAGATGCCCTTTTACATTCTTCTCGGAGGTCTAACACTCTGCACCATTTCTCTGGTCTGTGAAATCTTAGCTGACATTCTTGTACGATACAGAAAAATAAATACACGCTGACGTTGCTAGTTATTATTTACCTTAGAATCTCACGTGAGAAAGGTATTTAAATACAACCAAATTTTAACTGTTGTCATATATATTATAATTAATAATATTAATATTAATATTATCATTATTATTATCAAGTGTTCTGTCTTAAGACAGGTCCATTCCTTTTGTCAGTGAATTTGAACCACCAACGTGCCCTGTCCTCTGCCTTCTCCTTAGGCTCTTTAAATTTTCTTATTTCCTTCAAGTCATCTAGTATTTAAATACTTCTTATTACTAAATTCTTCTTTCCCTCAACATTTCCTATGACGTTGTGCAGAAGACAGTTTCCTCCTAGGGATGTGTCCGATCAAGTTTCCTCTGCAAAAAGTATCATATCCAAAATTGTTCTCTTCTCATCTACTCTTCATTTGTCACCCTGTCAGTCCATCTAACCTTTTCAAGTCTTCTTCATATTGATTTAATTTTTCATTTATTTTATATCAAATGTGTTCATTTGAAATTGAATTTTACATATATGTTGTCTAGATCCAAGGAAATATATCAGTTGTATTTGTTTAATTTTTAATTGTTTAATTTTAATTTGTTTAAATTTATTTAATTTGTTGTTTTTGTGTAATTTAACATTATAATGTCCCTGCTTGGGGAAGTATGATCACTTACTTGACGAACACCATTAATATCCAGAAATTGACCGGAGCACACGGCACTTTTAATACCAGTACCACAAAATAGGATTCAAGTGTATTTATTAATTTAATGATCCCATAATCATAATTTTACAGGTAAACTATTTTAAAATCCTTGTATTGTACCTGGTGAAAAAAAGGAATCATATAAGTTTGACATTAATATAAAAATGATGGATGTTAAGTCTTAAATATTAATACCGATGTATATGCAGTTTCATAATTATTATAGAGATGGATATCTACTTATTTACACAATAGGGACATGTCCTTTTTAGTTGATGCACGTACAAATATTATTTTTCTTTCTCGGTTCAAAACCCAATCGGTATTTTTTATTGCAAATTTATTAAACTTGTATCAATGAAAAGTGTTGAAATGATTAATGTTATATAAAATAAAGCTCTCGTGTTTTATAAGAGCTCCTGATGTTAAACTCTTGAGAATCATTGATGTACATACTTTTCTGATTCTTCTCAGAGGTCCAAGAGAATTTCGATAAATTTAAATTTGATCATTTGTAACAAAATACTATATAAAAACACAATTCTTAAAATGATTTAATATATAAAATATACTTTGTATCTATTATTATATAGATAATTAAGTCAATGACATCTTTACTAAAACTATAAATATAGGAAATAACTCAAATAATTTTGTTTTAAACGTGTCTTTATATTAAGTCTATAAAAATATTGAGTTTTTAAATATGATAAGACTATTGGTGTTAAAGAGACGAATAACTAAGAAGACAAGGATGCGATGGACTTTAGTTTGATTCATGTGGACCCATTTGGTATGTTTCTCTTCTATATGATATACTTTAATTTGTTCATTTAACTTTTCCCTTGTTTTTATAATTCATTATAATCATTCTATTAATGTATATTATTTAGATTTAAGTCTATGATAGGCAGTATGGCTATAAAATAACAATTATGTCTGGTGCAAAAAACGGTTCCGACTTACTTTTCGTCGAAAGGATCCCTATAAATATGAGTAAATAATACCACGAAAATTTAAAGAAAAATTTAGGCTATTTGGTGGAAACTTTTGTAACTGATAAAAAAATATTCCTTGAGGTCTTATGACTCAGCACTCTTACCAGAGAAGTATCAGGTTCCAAATAAAACAGTGTTTACTATGATACATATTTCGCCATAACAATAAGTCATTGTAATAATTTATTGAATTACTAGCTAAAGTTTATAATATTATTAATAAACATTATTTTAAATGTAAATATATATTACAGTCATCGTGGCCTTAATTATCCCTAAACATATTATATATCATAACTTCAATTGACCACATGATTCTCATCGATTTCTTATATTAAAATAATTTATTTAACTGGTCTATTGACATAATACCCTAGCGGTTCAAAAGTCTTATATTTTAAGATTAAAACTGACTCTAATCACTTAATTAACTGTCGCGATTCTCCTTCCACGCGAACCTCCTGATGATGTTGTTAATTAAATAATGTATATATTAATACATATTACAAGTTTTATTTGCACATATTAAGATGCTACATTCAAGAAATTGCCCCAATAACACTCGCGTTTCTTCATCGTGTCTTTCTCTCAGAACACCTCGTTAACAAGTGCTGCAAATTATTCATACCCCCCACCAGTTTCATGGCTATAACATTAATTTTGATACTGAGAGCTGCTGAACTCTTGCGAGCACAAGCAAAACTACCTTTTAAAAAGAAATCAAAACAAATACAGTTTGCAAATGAAAAATATTGCTCTCTTTCTCGCACTCACACTGCGAGGTTTTTTTCTTTAATAATTACTAGAGCTAGAAACAAGCAAACCAAATGTTCCTAACCCGTAGCCTGCTCGCACGTGTACGGAAATGAATACACAACAGTACAGTGCGACTAATAGATTTGACACAAACTTAATTTAATTACACCAAAAGCTATGCAACAAAGCAGGATCATTACAGTACTCCCCTACTTTCTGAGTTATTTTTAGAAGAAAAATAAGTCAGGAAGTAATTCGGTCAGCTTGTTTTTACATTGAGCCCTTTGCACATATTATGACACCACTAAAGCTTATATATTTAATAAAAACTAGAAAACCAATGTATTGATTACATAGAGTAGCGGCAGGCATCAATCATCTGATATAATTTAAAATGTTTATCATTTACTTCAAAATCTCTCACTTAACAGTTCTAATAATGTTCATTTTGCTTTGCCATTTCCTTTTCTGATTTTAATGTTCTATGGCAGAAAGGTTTTAGAGTCTCACTTTAATTGATGTAATACACTAGACTAGTGATACAAAAGAGAATTATTGTTTAGAGTTCATGTACACTATTTTCACATGATAATATAATATAATAAACAACATAAAAAAAACATACACATTGCACTGCACATAATTAGCATGAAACTCTTGACAAAACACAAAATATAATATCTTTGACATTTCAGACTAAATTGGTAGTTCTCTTGAATAGCATTCAAAATATACACTATCCATATTTCGGTAGAATTATACCCTAAGTTAAATTCACATTACAAGAAGATCTTAAAAGATTTTTCTTATACACACTAAGTTTAAAGCACAATTTACTAAGCTCATAGTACAATCCTAATAAAAGTTTTATCATCATGAGGACACAAAACCTATTCCTACTCCAGCCATACATCCCTACTTTCCCTCTATCTTTGTCACTTTCTCAAAATAAGGTTTAATTTCATCCAAATGTTTAGGCTGATACACCTCTGCCATTACAGTTCTCGCTCGAACTCGTCCATCATCTTGCCTCTGTCCCTGATTAGTATTTTGGGTTCCC
This sequence comes from Timema podura, assembly GCA_033556935.1. Lineage (NCBI taxonomy): Eukaryota > Metazoa > Arthropoda > Insecta > Phasmatodea > Timematidae > Timema > Timema podura. The sequence goes on along the minus strand of JAVRXN010000006.1, from coordinate 16,774,860 downwards.
ATGTCTCTTTGTTCTCTGTACCTTGGTGGGTGATAATACTGATTATATCCCTTCGGTCCCTGATTGTGATCATGTTGCCTATACTGTCCCTGGTTGAATCGTGGACCACTATCTTGGTTTCCCCTGCTCCTATTTCCTTGCCCTCTCTCCCAGTGTTGTGATGGAGGTGGTGTTCTGCTTTCTCTCTGAAACTGATAATTTGTTCTACCTTGTCCCTGTGGATGGTATTGATCCTTAAATTTCTGGAAACTTGACCAATTTTGTTTACTTTCTATCCCTGTACTTCTTTCTGAATCTGAAGGTACGTGCCCATTTTGTGTTGAATCATGTTCCTGCACATCCCCTAAATATTCCCACTCTCTAGTTCTTTGACATCTATCATCAAATGCATTTAACACCCGTTCCATGTCTTGAAGGTCCTGTAAATTCGCGCCAATAAAAGCATCCTGTACATTTTGAGGAAAATGATATATTAAATGCCCCATGAGCCTATCTTCCTCTATCGGGTATTTCAAATACTTTGCTTGTACCTTATATTTGTGAAGATATTCACACATAGTTCCTGCTCGAACACTGTATTTACCATTGAAAATCTGCTGCAAAAAACTATCTTGTTTTACCTGTGACCAAAATTTTCCCAACAAAGCACTCTTTGCTTGCACAAATGTATCCCATTCTCCTTCTACAGAATTTGCCCAGGACCTAGCTTCCTCTCTTAATCCTGATAACAAAATAGCAATCTTATTTGCTTCACTAAATCGTTCCCCTTCCAAAGTACGCTCCACTTTTCGAATATATTGGATTGCCGAAATATTTCCTTTCTGCCCCTTGAATTTGGGAATTGAAGATAACATCTCCTCATTCACTCCTCTAAACAAGACACTATTATGACAAACATGACTATCAACTTTCTCTTTATTTTTGACTTCGTTAAATTTGCATTCTAAGTCCTCCACTTTGTTTTGTAATTTCTCAAGATTTTTCATATAGCTATCTTTTAACTTTTTGACCTTTTCCTCTATGCTTTCGCCTTTTTGAGTTAGTACATCTTCTACTTGAGACGTAATATAATCCCTGTTCACATCCAGTTGACCCTCCAGTTCTAACCTAACCTTACTGACTTCTCTTTCCAAGTTAGACTGAACTATTTTGACACTCTTTTTTATTTGAACAATTTTGAACTCAATACCTTCTACCTTATTTTCTGTGCTTTTGACTGTCTCTATTAATTTCTTTTCTAGCCCTTCTATTTTTTCATTCACTTTGTCAACTCCCCCAATTAAATCAAAATGAATTTTTCTTAAATTATCTTGTTTTTGTTCCAACTCGTTTTGATTTTGTTTTACAGTGATCAAACTCTTATCTAGATCCATTACCTTAACATTAAGTGCCTGGTGCGATATTTCCAGGTTATCTAGTTTACACTCTAATTTTATTCCTAATTCTTTAATATTGTTTTTTATTTGTGTTCCCAATTTTTTATTATTATCTTCCATCTGACTCATTATAGTCATGATAAGTTGTTCAATTTTTTTGTTCCCTTCCCCTATTAAATTCTTTTCTACCTGAGCTGGTTCAGAATCTCTTTTACTATCCTCTATGTCTACAGTAGTTTTTTTTAATATCGAAATTTCATCACCCCCATCCTTTAATTTTGAATGTCCCTTTGAGCTATTTTCATCTAATATCTGATTCTCACTATTATTTCCTGACTCCCCTTCTTCTACCTGTTCTATTACAGAAATGCACCCTTCATGTAAGTTTCTACTGTTTGCATTTCCCACCTTTAGTTTGTTTAATCTACTCTCATACATTTCATTTTCCCAATCCTCGTCACTCTCCTCTAATCCTTCTTGGTTATATGGTCTGTTCATGATGTCTTTATCTTCCGAACAAAATGGAAACTGACCTATCCCACTACTACACTCTTCCCCAATTAAATCCTCTTCTGATTCTAACATCATCAACTAAAAGAGTTGTTGAATTTCTTAAATATATTAATTTCTAAGTTTAAACACCTTTTAAGTTCTACTTACTTCATTAAATGTTATAAAGAATTCCCTTACTACAATGAACCCATCAATCAATTAATTAAAATAATTAAATGTAACAAACAAAATATATATAACTACTGCTCTTCTGTTGATCTGTCCCTCGGTGATTGTCCAGCATCCGTTGATGAAATACTTCGCTGCTATCCACAATGACATTAATTAATTAAAATACTGAAATGTGACACAAACATTTTATTCATCCCCTTCTATTCTGTTGATCTGTTCCACGGCGATGGTCCAGCATCCGCTGCTCTGTTGCCTCACTGCTGTTATCAATAACATTAATTGATTAAATAATGAAATAATACCATGTAGCAAAACATATCTACGCTATTCAGTCGACCTGTCCCTCGGTGATTCGCCAACATCCGTTGATGAAATACTTCGCTGCTATCCTGCATTGTTGATGAAGTACCTACAGGAACGCCTTTGTGTGTCACAGCTGCTCCATTGCTGCATCTGCCCCGCTGCTGCATCTGCCCTTGAATTGGTTGGTAGCACCTATTAATTCCCCGTGTTCTCCGCGAGTATTTTATCAAGCCGTCGGTGAGCACCTTTTAAATTCCCGAGTTTACCGTGAGTGTTTTTTATCAAGCCGTCGGTGAGCACCTCTTAAATTCCCGAGTTTACCGTGAGTGTTTTTTTATCAAGCCGTCGGTGAGCACCTCTTAAATTCCCGAGTTTACCGTGAGTGTTTTTTATCAAGCCGTCGGTGAGCACCTCTTAAATTCCCGAGTTTTACCGTGAGTGTTTTTTATCGTGCCGTCGGTGAGCACCTCTTAAATTCCCGAGTTTACCGTGAGTGTTTTTTATCGTGCCCCGCGATTGGGAAAGCCATTTGTCGCGATTCTCCTTCCACGCGAACCTCCTGATGATGTTGTTAATTAAATAATGTATATATTAATACATATTACAAGTTTTATTTGCACATATTAAGATGCTACATTCAAGAAATTGCCCCAATAACACTCGCGTTTCTTCATCGTGTCTTTCTCTCAGAACACCTCGTTAACAAGTGCTGCAAATTATTCATACCCCCCACCAGTTTCATGGCTATAACATTAATTTTGATACTGAGAGCTGCTGAACTCTTGCGAGCACAAGCAAAACTACCTTTTAAAAAGAAATCAAAACAAATACAGTTTGCAAATGAAAAATATTGCTCTCTTTCTCGCACTCACACTGCGAGGTTTTTTTCTTTAATAATTACTAGAGCTAGAAACAAGCAAACCAAATGTTCCTAACCCGTAGCCTGCTCGCACGTGTACGGAAATGAATACACAACAGTACAGTGCGACTAATAGATTTGACACAAACTTAATTTAATTACACCAAAAGCTATGCAACAAAGCAGGATCATTACACTTAATTAACACATATGGCAATTAAGTTGCAAACATTTCTGTTGTATCTTGATATAAAATTTTGTGCAACATCATGGCAATTAATTCACTTTTTTAACACCAAAATTATAGAAAAATAATTGCATATTCAGAAATGTTAACATTGAGATATTTATATTATAGTAATTGTTCGTTAAAAAAAGGTTACCCATGCCACAGGCTGGAAACAGTAATAGATGTAAAGGTAATTAAAGATTGTTAAATATCACAAGAAATAATTTCATGTGCTAGGATATACGGTATGTTATTAACTAATACATTATTAAATATCTAGATATTTTATTTATATAAATATAATAGACTATTTACTAAACATATTTCATGAATTTTTCAACTCTCATATATTTATTCATAACGCTAAAGAGTATATATCTAACTTTTCTTAGAGGAACAAAGTTTTATAGAATACTAGCTTTTGCCCGCGGCTTCGCTCGCGATAATGTAGATTTTATCAATAAATTCAGGTTGTCGATTGACACAGGGAATATGACAATAAAAACGATGAACATATTGAGGTTGTTAGTCAATAGAGGTAGAGATAAAGAAAAAAACAAACTACACAATATAAATCAGGATTAAGTTTAGGAGTAGAAAAGAAGTAGCGGAGTGTGTGTCAGTAGAGTCATAGGTTATACCTTGCCAGGAATTGGAAGATCCTACTCCATCTTAAATTTTACTTACAGTTAATTAACATCCCTAATTTACTCCGCTTGTTCTTGACCGTTGCAATCATGGGCACAGAATAGATCATTATTTTAGGACTGTCCTATATACTATGTTGTTTGTCCTTCCATTTGGCGCAAATACATACAAATTCTGGGCATTGGACACACGCGAACAGGCTACATATAGCTGGCCATGGGAAAAACATGGCATTTCCAAATGCACCCCTGCTACCTGCAATGTTTGCCCTTGCGCTTTGTTAATAGTAATAGCAAAACTAAGTTTGATTGGAAACTGGAGTCTTTTGAATTGAAATGGTAGGTCAGTGGGGATTATTGGGATTCGAGGTATGATTACACTTTCCCCTTTTCCCACACCTGTTAAAATGGTGGCACCGATTATATTTTGCCCTAATTGTGTAATTCGAAGCCTCGTCCCATTACATAAACGGGGTGCATCTAAATTTCGCATAAGCATAACTGGTACACCTAATTTCAATTGTAGTTTATGCGAGGGTACACCCGATAGCTCCAGAGAATTTAAAAACTCAGCGGGATATGAAATGCTCTGTTCTGTGTCCATGATTGTATCTATTGACAAATACTCCTTTATTTCTCCCTGCACCTCTTTCAAAATGTCAGTGTTGATTTTGTTAAAGATTTCATTTTTTGGTGCAAGAATTGCTCTTGAACACAACCAATGATCACATTTTAAATTTAGTTGTAAGTCTGGGTAAACTTTAGCAATGAGCTCCACATCATTTTCCACCAAATTACAGAATTCCACTGTAAGTAAAATACAGCCTTCAGCATCCGTGTCCAAACGTCCATCGACAATTTTCAATAGTGTCTCTGCGTAATGTCCTGAATCTACGTCATTATAAAGGTGGACTCTCATATTCGTTGTTAGGCTGAATTTTTTCACTTTTGCCCACAATCTTGATGACTTGAGACAGGCTTTGATTTCATCTGCATGTGTGTCCCTCTGGATCACCGGTAGAGTTTGTCGGAGGTCACCAGCTAGTAAAACTACCATTCCTCCCATAATATCTGTACTGTCTCGCAAGTCCTGAAGAGTTTGGTTTAACGCCTCTATAGCTTTTTTGTGGGACATCCTACTTTCGTCCCACACTAAAAGTTTACATTGTCGTAGCATCATACCTCGAGAGCTATTTTTGCTGAAATTGCAGATGGGTGACTCTTCCTGTGCAAGTGCAAGATTTAATGGCAATTTTAGAACGGAATGTGCAGTACGGCCACCGTTCAGTAGTGTAGCTGCTATACCGGAGGAAGCGACGGCAACAGCAATTTTCTGGTCTTTTCTTATGAACGCCAATAATAAGTTCAGCAAAAACGTTTTACCGGTTCCTCCAGTGGCGTTGAGAAAGAGGAGTGCACCATTCCCTGACTCTACTTGACGTAACACCTGTTGAAAGACGTGACTTTGTTCTGGAAGCAACCGAGGAACTAATTCGATTACTTTCTGTTGCAATACTGTGAAATCATAATTTAATTCCCGAGTAATTTCATCGTTTAAGTCATTTTCGTCTGATCGTTGAGGGCTTACTATTCCGAAATCTTGAAGCTTCTTTCCCGCCATTGTCATAACCTTGATTTCAATTTTCGTCAGCTCTTCGTAGTAGATGTGCTCATTAAAAGTCATATCTGCATGTACTTGTTGTAGCCGCGGCAAAATATCTTCCACCATGTACTCTTGGTACTTATCCCACAGCGTTTGAGGATTGGAAAGACCGCAAGATGATATGAGCGTTGCGTAAAGTTCCCTGATTTTGTCTGGTGATCTGCACTGCACGGCTTCCTCCATAGTTTCGTCCCAGTGGTTATCATTCTCTAACAAACATAGAGCTTCACATGCTTCTCTATATGTTCCATACCTGACCATTGACAATTTTAAGGTTTCTATAGCTAGTTGGACCTCGAAAATGATGCAATAACATGCGCAGACAAAAGCATTCCAAGTTCGTTACATGGACGGTGTAGACACGACCAAGACCGTCTGATGATTTAACCCCTGGGAAATCTTCAACAGGCGTACCTTGAACGCGGCGTTTCCACTCCTTTTTTGAGGTGTTATATTTATAATAACGGGGAACTTGGGAATACAATAATGTTTTAGCGAACGTATCTGTCTGACAAAGCTGGAAAAAGGCAATTAATGTGGTTTTAGGAGGTGATGAAATCCTTTCCTGGAAATTACTCTCATTAAAGAAAACACGCTGTCCATTTTCTAAGTGTATGGCAAGATGTGTAACAGTCGGATGTCTTTCGTGTAAGGGTAAACCAAGGATCCGCCACGCCGCCTCATTACTACTGACATATCGCCCTGCTTGATAGGTTTGTGCTTCATTAATAGTTGGCGCTACACCTTCATTACGCAGATTGAAGATCGCCTGATCACTCCCTTTAATGTATTTGCAAATATATTTAATAGCACGAACAGAGTTGCAGGCTTCTACATTAATGTGGGCATTAAATATTTTACATAAAATGGGTGAATATGGAACAACCCAGCTATTATCAAAAGTTTGGACCACCCCAATGCGATTCTGAATTGTAACACTTTTACCACCATCTTCGGCTGCTCTTCGTCTGTACAAAGGGTAACCCTTATTATTGTACACTGTTTCCTTTAGCAGCTCTCGGGGGAATTTTTTTGTACATTTTCCATTTTTCATGCAAGGTGATGCTGGATTGCGTGCTCCACAGGGACCATGAACCATGTTTCTGACTACGGTATCGTGCAAATCCTTATCTTGTTCTGGATCCGGAATCTCGGCGCTTATTATGTTATCTATTTGATTGGGACGCAGCTTTTCTTGCAACCAAATAAGAAAATGCACATGTGGCAGTCCTCGTTTCTGCCATTCAATGGAATACATGTGGCACTGGACGTTTCCAAATACTTTTCCCTTTGTAATAACATTCATTAGTTTTTGAACCTTTAAACGAAACACGTGGGCAACTAAGTCATGTCGGTCAGTAGCTCTTTGCCCGAGCATTAGCTCTTCTGTTATTTCCTTCCATGAGGGATTGCAGGTGAAAGTTACGAATAGGTCAGGCCTGCCGTAAGTGCGCACATAGGCGAAAGCGTCTTGTGTGTATTCATGCAGATAGCGGGGGCTGTTCACAAAAGTAGAGGGAAGAATAACCATTCTGCCTAAATCGTTGGGGCCTATATTACCATCCGTGCTAATCGCATCTTGCAGGTGAATGTAATTTTCAGCTCGCAGTTTTTTCTGGTTTAAAGAAATGTAACGAAGACGTTCACTCTCTACTTTGATGTACATATCTACTAAAAATTGGTGAAAGAGCTGTCTTGACCGCGGAAGGAGGTTTAAGTCATTTTCTCGAAGCATCATGTGATAGGCGTAAAAATCCATGCATGAAACTTTTTTATTGGGAACTGGCTGTTTTGTAGTGGGATTAATGAGTGGAATATTAAAATGGTATCCCGACTCTCCCTTGCTAAAAATTAATGGGTACTGCAAAGCATCATAAAACTTCTTTGAATTTTTAATACCGTATCTCTTTCAACTCCTTGAATGTATAAGCAACGACGGTTTACTTCATTTTCTTCATCACCCATGAAATAAACTTGCAAGAATTTATGGTGTTCGTTCTCTGTTGGAAAAAGTGAACCAATTTGATGATATATCTGACCTTGTACGGTAAAGGTTGGCGAAAACACGGGCATTCTTATCTCCTTATCTACTCCAAAAGATGTCATTTGAAAGCATGAGTTATACTTTCTAATTCTATTTAAAAAGCGCCGTGATTCATTTGCATCATATAAATATAGAGTTTTCAGAGGCTGTTCTGGTTCACCAAGTAAAGAAGGGAAACTTTGCCATTAGAACAACACATCCCTGCGGTCTCATCTTTCCATTTTAAAGCATCACAAAACTGGCATTTTTTATTCATCAAACCAACAACAATTAAAGTATGATTTTTGTAATCAAATAAAGGATCGTATTCAAATCCGGAAAGATTAAATAAGGACCAACTGTTACGCATAAAAGTTCGTTGGCGTTTGGTTGGCATTTCTGCATGAACGATTCTTCTCGCCTGCGACTCTTGTGTAGTTTCTGTGAATCTAATGGCTGCCTGCCGCTGGGCTTGTTCGTCTAAACGGAGCTGAGTTTGAAGGGGCGTCTCAGTAGCTCTCAAAGCTCTCTGGCGTTCATCTTGCTCATCTAGACGGAGCTGCGTTTGATGAGGCGTCTCAGTTGCTCTCAAAGCAGCTTGGCGTTCAGCTTATACATCTAAACGGATCTGTGTTTGAAGGAGCGTTTCAGTAGCTCTCAGAGCTCTCTGGCGTTCGGCTTGTTCCTCTAAACGCAATTGTGTTTGAAGGGGCGTCTCAGCTGCTCTCATAGAAGCCTGGCGAGTGGCTTGGTCCTCCAGTCTTTCCTTGCTTTGATAACGTGTCTCATCAGCTCTCAAATCAGCTTGTCGCTCCATTTGTTCTTGCCTCCTTAATTCGGCATGAACGGAGGGTTCTTGGGATCGAGCAATTTTAGCTGCCAGGGCTCGCAATGAGCTCCTAGTAGAATTACGTTTGCGAGGCATTTCAAAAAAGAAAAAGGAAAAAACTGTTGTTTTAACAAAAAAAATATTTCTAACCTAAAAATTAAAACAGACACACTATTACCTTAAGGCAAAAAAGTAGAATCAGAATTAAAATAACTAACCTAATAATAATAAATGATAAACTATCGCTCAAAGAGAGAAAAAAAAAGGAACAATAAAGACTGAAAACGTAAAACAATTACTATATTATTAAAATAGGACTAAACACGGATAAATAAACGGTAACAAATCAATGTTTGTAAACAAATGAATCGCAAACATGTATTGCTATTTCCCAACTTCCTTTCTTCTCTTTCTCCAAGCTTCATAGCCATAGATAAACAAAACTATACCGCGTTAGTTAGTACATTCTATAGCACAAATCGATACCGCATTTTAAAGTAAAAATAATGTTTTTATTTGATATACCAATACCAATAATACCAAACTTCTTACGACAACCATAACGGGGTGAACAGACAGAGCTTAATTAGCTGAATATAATCATTTTTAATCATTTTAAGATAGATGTGCCTAAAATAACTCGGGAACAGATTTTTATTCGGGATATCAGATTTTCTTCTGGGATACCGCAGGTCCCTTTTTCTATACTCCAGGCATCATGTTGCAATTAATTTATTCATATCAGTAGGCCGAGTTGTTAAGCCGGACGACCGTCTAACAGTATTTTTTTTTCTATCCGTCAGGAACAGTACTTTTTTCTGGATGAAAGGTACCCTATGTCCTTTTCTGTACCCATGATAACGTGTATGCGAAATTTCATGATGATCGGCAGAGTAGTTTAGGCGTGAAAGCGTAACAAACAATAACAAAAAACAAACAAACTAACTCACATTCACATTTTTTCTGGATGAAAGGTACCCTATATCCTTTTCTGTACCCATGACAACGTGAATGCGAAATTTCATGATGATCGGTCGAGTAGATTAGGCGTGAAAGCGTAACAAACAATAACAAACAAACAAACTCACATTCGCATTTTTTCTGGATGAAAGGTACCCTATGTCCTTTTCTGTACCCATGACAATTTATATGTGAAATTTCATGATGATCGGTCGAGTAGTTTAGGCGTGAAAGCGTAACAAACAATAACAGACAAACAAAAACAAACAAACTCACATTCGCATTTTTTCTGGATGAAAGATACCCTATATCCTTTTCTGTACCCATGACAACGTGTATGCGAAATTTCATGATGATCGGTCGAGTAGTTTAGGCGTGAAAGCGTAACAAACAATAACAAACAAACAAACAAACAAACTCACATTTGCATTTTTTCTGGATGAAAGGTACCCTATGTCCTTTTCTGTATCCATGACAACGTGTATGCGAAATTTCACGATGATCGGTCGAGTAGTTTAGGTGTGAAAGCGTAACAAACAAACAAACAAACAAACTCACATTCGCATTTATAATAGTTATAGGATTATTCTTAAAATATTTAGCGTCTTACTACCCGTGCGGTTTTTACGCACTAACGCTAATGTGTAATGACAGTGTGATTGTTATATGAAATGGACGACCTACAGTTTAACGTGGGATCCGAACCACGGTGAAGGGCTGGCATTCCACACATTCACAAGTTGTGATTAATACACGTTTTTTAATTATTTTCTGGGGTCTCTAAGATGTTTTAAGATATAAAATCTGCTGTCCCAAGAAATGTATATAATGTGAACTAGATTCATTTTCATTTACATCCTTCCTTTTTATTTCGTGCTCAGTATACACGTGACTACTGATAAATACAACGCAATATATTTTCAAACGGCAGTCATGAGGAATTTTTTTTATCAATTCAGTTGAGTGGCGAGCACCTGTTTCGTTGACCGAAAGTTCTATCGCTACTCTCACAGTAGAGTAGACTGCCGATTACTGGGGAGATCAAGGTTCAAATCATGTTCGGGTGTACTGAGGGTAGTTTTTAATTCCAAAAATTGTTTTCCACGCAAATTTGGTACATTCTCTTTGAATATAACCTTCCTAATTCCTAACATCAATAGCGTAATTATACTACTATAAAGCCACATGGCTGACTCACTCACTGACATTAATGTTTACCCACTTTCAGATGAGCTAAAAATTAAAAATTTGGCAAACTTATTTATAATAGCCTGTAACCTACGGAAAAATTCCAAAAAGTTAAAAAAAAAAAAAAATTTTAATCCCCGAATACATTCAAAATGGTGTAGCAACTTTAAAGTCGGTGCGGACCTTTCTTTGGAGGTCTCTTGTGGCTATCAAAAAACGGCTCTTGAATTACATTAGTTTACATCCTCTTGTAAAGAAAACTCACATGTGTTTGGGGGCTTAGCCCCAAACAAACAATACGATTTTTATATAAGGGTGTCAACCTGAATTTGTAGTAAGACGTGGTGCTAAAAAAAAAAGTTATGTATCATGGTTAGATCCAGGCTGTACTTTTGAAAATGAAGACTTAAGGATTTGATTGATACGAAATTATGCTTATTTTAGAGTGTGCAATGTAATTTTAACTGTGTCCAATAGTTTTATTCATAAATATTCTTTTAACTTATTCCAATCAATTTTTAGATCTTTACAATATTGTTTGACTATTCTTTAATGTTTTCGTATTATTTTATGATACAATAAATTATAAATTTATTTTCCAGTCCTATCTTATTCCTTTTATAATATTATAAAATTGTATACTTTCCAAGCTAAAACGTGTTACAAATTTAGTGTTCTCAGAATAAAATTAAGGTTTAAAATTTATGATTTAACTATCAAACCATAAAATCTCAAACTATTTTTAAATAATAACTACAGACTTTCCAAACCAAGACAACGAAAATTGACAGATTAAAAAGTAGAATTGCTTTTATTCTTATTTATTATTATATTACTTAAAATTGTGTAAATATTTGTCGCTTAACTTGAAAACAGCTCATATTTATATTGGAACGTATTTTATTTAAAAAAAAAGTCTTCGTACAAACAACAGAAGAAACCGTATGAATAGATGGATTTAACGTTAGCCATTCACTTCTTTCACTAACCAAATACAGATTTTGACTAAAACATATTTGTAACTTACACTTTACTCTAAATGTAAGATTACTCTTTAAGTCTTACTCAGATAAAGTTTTCTTTAAAACACTAATGTCTCTATTTTAATTCTAGCGATTGTAAAACCTTTTTTAGATAATGTTTTATCTAAACCTGGACACCCTCTGTCAATGTTGCGTAGGTACCGGTTTCGGCCCGTCTAATAATAGATATTGGAAGCATCATTATTTTGCTAGTAATGATAAAGAATAACATACTATACACATATGCTTTAAATGAATCTTTATTAATTATAACAAGACAGCAGTGAATTTTAACCTTAACCTTAAGACCGGATTATGTTTTAATTTGAAAAAAAAAAAATTAGTTTATAATTTTAAACAAAAGATGACAGTACTATTCACAGATATAAAATTCACTTTAGCTCTGACCTATCCCAATTTTTTTTCCAAAGTGGATTTATAATAATAATAATGTGTCGATAGAAAACCTGGAAAAGTTCACATTTGAGTGCGAATGGACTGAGAGTGTAATAAAAAGGGTGAAACATAGGCACTGACCTATTTACAATACATATATATCTCAGATAACATCATAGCTAGATTATTAATGTCATTCTAATTGATTAAACATTATCATATTTTATAAAATATGATAATTGATTAAACATTATCATATTTTATAAAATAGATAATTGATTAACATTATCATTTTTATAATATGGATGAAGTATTTTTAACGTAAAATATTATTCTAGATATTGACGATTTTTTCCTTTGATCACCGCCTCTTACTATCCATTTTGGGTTATACGCTTCTTTTTTATTTCCTTAATCACAAATAATTGTTTATTTTTCGTCTTTCTATAAGTGTTTCATTCGAGTGACATATCTGATGAATATTTCAAGATACCATATCTTGATAATACCATTTTTATACCATGTTAAACGAAATAGGTGTCATTCAAATCAAGACACAAGTTTCAAAATAATATAAATTAATTATAGTCCTAGCGAATCCTATATTTTTTTGAATCCTATATTTTTTGAACCCTAATTTTAAGATTTTCTTTTGAATCTCGAATCGAAATTAGAATTTTTAGAAATAAACAATTTTAATATAATGAAAATATTTAAAATTGAATTTTGGAGAAAAAAAATATTAATGGTAGCCTACTACTAACAAACACTATTTCATCTGTCACACTTTTTAAGTCATAAAAAAAGAACCATTTGTGATTAAATCAATTACATTAATACAATTTTGTTTCCTTTGTGATTTGTTAATTATCCTATTTACATAAGTGTATTCACATGACCTAAAACTAGGCGAATGTCTGTTAAGTATTGTCAATGGCAAAACGAGTATTGTAAGTTGTTAAGGTTAGCTAGTAAAGAAATATAACATATGCGCTGACTACATAAACAAAGTGTCAGCATTCCTCACGGTAAACCAGGCCAAAAGGTGGAATAACTAGTATTGGATCCCAGCAAACAGGGCTGACTAATCACCATCGAGTCTAGGGGGTTTCTCTACCCATTTAGGTGCTACGCGGGCTAGGACGCCGGATCATCAGTGCGTTTGTTGGAGGGTTACCATAGAGCCCAGGGTACCGGATTTCTTATACCGTTTAGGATCATCTAGAGGTCAGTTCGACTCGTAGGTTAAGCAATCCTTGCATACTTTGTTCTGTCACGAGCTAATAAGTAAATCGTTAAGGTTTTTCCTTATCCTTTTAAAATTTTCTCATCAACATCACGTTTTGAAATAGATCATAGTAGTACAATAAAACTCCTTAAAAACCCAAATTGGATGTAAATTACTAACCCACACAAGCAGAAACATCTTCGGTCACAACCCATCCTGACAACAATTGGCCCACGTGAGGAAGAATGGGGAGGGAGTGACATAAGACTATATAATTACCGTATAGTTAAAATTGTGATGTTCAGTCAAGGCCTTCATAATAATGTATCCAATCTCTTGAATACCATAATATTCGACGAATTAAAGGATTATATCGCCCATTTATAATATGTATATATACATATGCATGCATTAAACCTTCCTTGATAACTAGAGAGCACTTTTAATGAAAACAATTAAACAACAAGATAAAATAGAAATTAAATTATTTAAAAAATTAATTCCAGATTAAGTGTGAAAAATAAATATTTTTACACACGCACTGTTTTCTAAAAAAATTAGTTTTTAAATACAAACCATATTTATAAATATACATATAATAATTACCTTTATTATTGTAGCTCATAGAGTTGAGCTATGTGTATACGATTTTGGTTTTAGTGAATAATATACAACGAAATAAAAATGACGAGTATAATCTCACCTTCCATTGATCTTTAAATTGTCTCAATCGATAAGGAACCAACCTAAGGAGGTTGGGCCATTGATTTTCACCTCTTATTAATAATCCGTTGAACTCGCTTGGGTTTGAACTGAGCAAGGTGGCCGTCGTAGAATAGCAGATATTATTGGAACGTGATTTATGCATATTTCATAGTATCACGAAATTAATATATTGAGTTAAATAAAATACTAGGGTATTCACAAAACCAACCTGCGATTGGATGAAAAGGGGGGAGAGGGTGAAAATAGAAGAAAATAAATGGTAAGGTGAACTGCATATAGTTTCTCTCAATTTTATCCTAAAATATACATTTATTATAATTTTTGAAATTTGCGTAAAGAAACCATAGGTCTATATGTACTTTGTTGTAGATATAATACACCAAAGATAATAAATGAAATAATATACATTGTTATATATTATTCTATGGCATTTAGATCTAGAAACTCAGTTACAGAACTATTGAGAAAAGTGAAAGTTCTTTTTCCATCAAAGTGCGTAATAAATGAATTAATTAACAACGACCTGAATTAAAAAGTATATATATTTACTTATAGCTCAGAGTTTATTGGTTTATAACAAATATATATCAAATAAAAGATTATCTCTATTAGTATTACAACAACTATTTTGCATCTCAAATATTTGCGAAGAAATTATGTATTTGGGAAATATCCCTCTTGTAAGTTATCCTCAAAGTCATTTTCATAAGAGAATGTGTATATGCATCATTTTATAAAGATAAACAGCGTCTCGATATAAAATTTAATCAAGATCGTTAAAGAGAACTTCGAGAAAATAGATTTTTTTTCTTCCTCTTTTTCACCTTCAGCAAACTTCCCTTAATTCTAGGTCTAGGTATATAATTTTAAAAACCCCTTGGGTAGAACTTATGAAAACCACATCTACTAAGTTTTAGCCTAACCTGTAAAATAGTTTCACCTCTAGCCTGAGGAGGAGACAGACGGACAGACGGCATTGTCAAAACAACTTATTTGGTTTCAAGGAGTCATGAAACGTCAACATCTATCAAAATTTTGAGTTCGATTTTTTTTAGAATCACAATACATTCTCTTTGAGGTATCGAGAGAAAGCAAAAAATATTACATACAAAACTTATACAAAGGGCTACATTACTTTTATGCATAGTCACCACCCAAATTCAGGCACTTGTTTTAGCGTGGGACCAAATTTCGCAATCCCTTGCTAAAGGACGCCGCCACCACAGTACCCGGGCGGCTGTCAGCTCCAACTATGAGATCCTCATTTTTTTTGGAAACTTTAGGTATTTGTCCATAACTTAATCTTTCTGAAGAGGTAATCATCGCTTAGTGGCAAGTTAAGGCTGTAAGGGTTGGAAGTCAAAAATTTGCCATTTAAACTGCTAGGATAAAATATTTGTGCGGACTGCGGTATGGGGGTGAACGTTGTACAGTATAACACTCTTGGTGAGCACTCCAAGCCTTTTGTTTTAGATCTATCTCAAAAAACTTCCTTCATTGTTTCACAATAAACCTAAAATGTTACTTTTATTTGGAAAATTGAGAAATAACACCTAGACCTGGAAATCAAACCCGGAACCTTTGGTTTAGTAAGCCATTGCTTTAACCACTGAGCTATCCAAGAATCGTCTCATGCCCAGTGTCATTCTTGACTCATATTTTAAGACAGAGTCTGTGATGGATAAAATATATATATATATATAATATATATGAGTGAAGAATGATCCTGGCACGGGACGATTCCTAGATATTTCAACGGTTAAATCATTGTCGTACTAAACCAAAGATCGCATGTTTTATTGCCATGTTCAGATGTCATTTTTCAATTTTTAGAATATGATATCTAGATGGAGCAATCCTCACTAAAAGCATAAATAGTAGCTTTGGCTATTGGATTTATTTCTAAAATGTTAAGCTTGATTTATACGTTCACCAAAATAGAAATCAGAATCTTCCTGGGTGGCGCAGCAATTCGTACATTGTATGTCGATCAATGATGCATTGCTTTGGAATTTTGAAATAACTTATTATCAACATATTTTACTTCTAGAGAATAAATATAAATTATTACGCTGTGTCGTGGCACAATTCCAATACATCGATACATACGCTTTACTTTAACAGATCAATTCAAATCTCCTCACAAAAGCCAATTAATCTGTCTGCCTCCCTCTAGCTCTACAGCGCATGCGCACTGATTTGAGATGGTTAGTTATGAGATTTGATTGGTTCTCCCGTGACAAAGATATCAGGAAGAGTGAGACAAAGTATAGATGAGTTGAAATTTAACAGATCAGCTGGCGCCGAAGAGGCAGAAATCTTGTCATTGTATTTGAGCTGGTCACGTGACTACATTTCTGTTCTGCTCTTGCTTTTCGGTGAACATGTGAATCCAGAGCTATTGTTAAAGGCTAAAGAAACTTCAAAGGTCAATTCGAAACACAAGTCACGGAATACTCACCAAGGACATCGTTCCCCTGCACGACAAAGCGTGACCATGGTTATATTGCGTGATAAAGTAATTTTTATAAATTAATATGGTATGAAATATTAAACGGTCTGAGCGGGAAAATGTTGACATCCAATCCAATGGGTGGGAATCTGATTAGGATGCCCTTTTCAAATAAAGAGAGAACTATTAATCAATAAACTAAAAAAACTGGAGAAAAAATGTACGGTACAACTTAAAACCGTCCTCATATAGTAAATTATAAATTAAATTTTAAAAGAATTTAAAATTTATAATACTTTGTAGTAAACTAATCTTCAGATTTTGTTACGTAGAAAAACTCTTGCTTAATCTTAATAATAATCTTTAAATATAAGATTCTATCAAAACTTCTTACATCGTTTATAAAATAAATAATTTGATTTTTAAAAGTCAGTTATTTGTAAATCACCCAAAATTATTTATATTTGTTTGAAATATATTCTTATTATTCATAAAAACAAGTTACAAATAAATTAATTTCATATTCTCAAATTGGTCTAACATAAACTAGATTTAAATTATTTATTTTTAGTAAATAAACATGTTTTATTATTAATCGTGTAAAATAGATTAAAGGGAATTTTTGCCGGTAATATTTAAAGAGTAAAGAACCGAATGTTTATTTATTTCCTTTTCCTGTGAATGAAAGAGGGGAAGAGGTCACCAAGATCAGTGAAAATATTGGGAAAAAGGAATCAAGAAAAAAATCGATATTGGCAGAGTATCGATACTATTTACACATCCTTAGCCACAGGTAGACAATGTCCTTGAGCATCCAAAGAATATATTCACATCCACGATTTCCTGCATAGTATTTTGCATGGTGAATCTTCTTTTTATAAATGTTTCTGTAACAGTGTTTATTATTACATCTATGCTCTTTGTTCGAGTTTTTCTACAACAGATTTTAATATTTGTAGTTGGATTACAAATTTTAGAATTATTCTATTAAATATTTATAATTACATATCAAAGCAAGATAAAGTGTTTTCAGTGCCCGTACCATTTATTTTTCATGAACTAACCGTAAATGCATTCACTCTAATAACTATGAAGGTTTATTATTTATGAATCGGTTCAATACTTCAACATGTTAAATATATTATTTAGGATGCGTGGTAAGCTTAAAATGGAAACTTCCGAGTAAATAGGTTGTGAAATAAAACGAAAGAGTAAACGGAATTGTCTGTCACATTTCAGTCGATATGAAACAGTCTAGTTAGAGTGTCATTTTGCGATAATTGTGTTGAGAAATATATTTATAGCTGTATATAATATTAACATATAGAAATTCCATGAAATATTATCAGCTATCATCAAAAAAATGTGTATTTAAAATGTATTCCTACAGTGATCCAGTCATTAAATACTTAGATTCTAAATAATACTTTGTGAAAAAAAGTGATTTAAAATTTTTTTGATAGTTAGTGTTCTAATGATATGTTCATTTAAAAAAAACGCAATTGACTCTAAGATTAACAACTAAGATTGAAATGTGAGATTTACTCAAAAATAGAAAAAAAATATATATATACATATTCGGGATCGTGAATAAATTTGAAATACGTTTTAAGGATGAAAACAACCTTGGAACTCCAAGATCATGGACATAAACTTTCCGTGTCATATATTAGCGACACACTTATTTTAGAAAGAAAGCTTTCTCTATTATTTATAAATATGTACAAACAAATCAAGTATGGTATTATGTTTAGTAATTAGGTTTAATAAGACTTTATTTTAACTGGACAAAGGAGATGTAAATTGGTATTAATGATTTCAACATTTGTAAAGGAAAATGATTGAAAGGTTTTATTTATAATTAACTTCTGACAACATAAATAAATACCGCCCTGTCTGACAAGCTTAACATATTCTGAATCTCGCACTAACACATTAAAATGATTAACTTAATATTAGTTATAAAAATGATTGTTAGACTTTTTATGTAAAGAGAGAGATAATTATTAATCAAAGCATTAAAAATAGTAATTGAAATTATGTAAAAGTGCTATAAATTTAGTTAGTGAAAAGCGGCTAGTAGCTAATCTACACCTTTACTCTTTATTGAACTAAAAATAGTAGCTATAAAGGCACACTACACGAGTTATTTAATAGCTTTAATGTAGTAAAAAATTTTTATATTATTA
Source organism: Timema podura (assembly GCA_033556935.1). Taxonomy (NCBI): domain Eukaryota; kingdom Metazoa; phylum Arthropoda; class Insecta; order Phasmatodea; family Timematidae; genus Timema; species Timema podura. The sequence goes on along the minus strand of JAVRXN010000006.1, from coordinate 16,756,086 downwards.
TATCACACCAATCGAACAAACACCCATTATAAGTTTATAATATTTTTTTAAATTGATGCTTACAATGAAAGTGTTAGTAATTATTTTATTGATTTACTTTGTTTGCAAAATAGATACTAAATTAAATGTTTCTGTTGATAATGTCAATTCTGGTAACAGTTATAAAGAAATTATTGATTGGATTATTGGAATGATTCGTAGAGACGGACCTCAGCCCTTGGCTATCATTCTTTTGGAGAAATACCACACACTCTCAAATGAATTATATGGAAAACTGAACTATTTCAATACCATAACATTAAATATAAAAGAAAATTTACAATGTACTTTGAAGAAACCTTTCCGGAAGAACTGGCCTTAAAAGGAAAAATAACGATACCAAAAGTAGGTAATATTTTGGTTCGTGGAAATTTGTGATGAGAATTTTTGGGATCTTTTGGATGAATTTATGAAAACTATCCTTGGTAGTCCGAGAACACCTTTTATAATCACAATTACTTCAGACGATAAGAATGTGATAAGCACATTTAAAGAAGAATGCCACAGGACTTGGGAGGAATATCATATTTTGAACGTAATACTCATTACTTTAACAAACCATGATGATCAAGCTAACCCTTCTGTATTAAATAGTAGAGTGACTGCATGGATTTTCAACCAGTTTGTAGACAAGGGGTACATTTTTTGAAGTGAACAAGAGTTTAATGATTAATGGAAAATCAAAACATATTTTCAGCCAAACTAAATGATATTAACGGATACGAAATAAAAGTATCTGAACCTCGACAAATTTATGGTTTAAAACTGAGAAGGGAAAGAGTTACATATAACACCATACAAATGTTTGTAAGAAAAGTTAACGGAACGATGTTTATAAATTAAACAAGAAAAAGTCATGACGACGATAAGGCAAATAATTTGGTTAGTGAAACTATAACCCCGCTTATAATCGGAAACGTATTCATGAAGTATACCAAGAACATATTCAAATCCACCATTTCTTGTGTGTCGTTTTGTTTAAAATTCCTTGTTCCAAAAGCCCAACATATTCCGCAATATATGAATTTAATTCTTCCTTTCACCAATATTGTTTGGTCAGGTTTATTCTGCTCTGTACCAATTATAACACTGTTCAGGAAGCTAATCAGGCAGGACTCGTCGATAGAAACTCAAACGCTCTTGGAGATGGTTCGAATCCTGGTGAATGGTGGGACATTCTTTATAGTAGTTCCCTCAACGCAAAGATTGTTTGTATTTTTTTGTTTAGTATTTAGTTTGGTACTACTAAACGCATATCAGGGAAGCTTGACCAGTTATTTGACGACACCCCATTACTACCCTGATATAGATACGTTGGAGCAGTTAGAGAAATCAGGGCTAGGGATAGCTGTTTATTTACCTATACGTGACATTGACTTTGGGTCTTTGCTTTTAACTTCTGACTTTGAAGATAAAATTAGTCAGAAACTTTTGGAAAGAAGTTTTTTTGTGCTAAATATAAAATCTGCACTTGACCAAGTTGCTTTTGATAGAACGACCGCATATGCTGATGGATCCTATATAATTGATCTATATATGTAATTGATTGATTATTATGAAGAAGGATATCCTCTAATGCATATAATAGATACCTGTCATTATTTAATGAATGCTGTTTTACAGTTTTCTTCCAAGTCCCCCTATCAAGATGTACTCGATGTTGTAATTAGAAGATTATATGAGACTGGCACCCCTCATAAGTGGTTTGATGATGACATATACTAACTAACTCTGTCGGCTCGAAACAGGGCTAAAGTAATCACACTGAAACCGTTAAGACTCAGCCATGTTCAGATGCCCTTTTACGTTCTAATTGGAGGTTTAACACTTTCCTCCATTTCTCTAGTCTGTGAAATCTTAACTGACATTCTCGTACGATACAGAAAAATAAATACTTACTGATTTTGTTAGTTGTTATTTATCTTGGAATCTCATGTGGAAAAGGGATTGAACTGCAACCTAATTTTAACTGGTGTAAACGTAACATAATAATGTCCCTGTTTAAGAAGATTACTTATTTACTTTTTACTAAGCCCATTATTATCCAGATGTCGTCGTTCGGAAGAGTTGCTGCTATTAATAGCATTACCTCAAAATAAGACTCTAGTGAATTAAATAACGCTTCTTTAAAAAAATGCTATCGTGATGAATAAATCACAGGCAGTCTATTTAAAATTCTGGTATTTAACCTCATGTAGTAAAAGTGGAATCATATAAGATTTACTTTAAAAGAAGAATGATGTATGTTGAATCTTAAAAATTAATACCCTCAATATTAAACCATTTAAATGTACATGTAAGGTAAGGATATGAATCCTTCTCAGTTTCCATGCTCGAATTATACTGTACATACATCTTTTGACAATTCTCGAACTATTCTCGTGCCAATATAGAAATAAATTTAGTATTATTCACTATTTTTCCCTGTAATCCCTTCATAAATACTTGTTTTTGTTCATTCTCTACCAATAATCCATCTGAGACCTGATCTAATCTTTCCTGTAACAAAGTCAAATCTTCAGAATCCCAAACTCCGAAATGATTCTTAAGGATCTTTCCACCTAGATCGAAAGAGGACCTTATCTTACGGGAATCTTTAGTTGATTCCATTAAATTATAAAAAAGTACTTCCTTTACTTAGCTATTGTATTCTGGAAGATAACTCTCCAAGTATCCTTCCCTTTACTCTCGAAAAATAACCTTATTCCTAGTACTCGTTAAATATAGCCAATCCCCGACGTGACACGTAGTTGGTTGTGCTTTCTTGTTTTGTTGTTTTGCCTGTTTTAAGAAAAAATTATGGCTGTTATTAAGCACCTTCCTTCATAGTTATATTTCTTTCGAATATACTGCAGGTAACTTGACGCTGTTAAATTGCTTAATCATCACCCTCACTTAGATAATTTCATACGGTGATACTTTAATTCTTGAGTGTACTTGGCTTTTATCTGTTGTGACTACAAAAGGTAAATAAACGTTCCAATTCTGTTGATGCACATTGACAAAATGGCACAGCATTCTAATGATGGTTTGATGAACTCATTCCATCCTACCAAAACACTGTGGATATCCTGGACTCGTGTTCAACTTATCCAAATTTTTAAATCCAAACAAATGCGTCTTTAGATCTGAAATGGATTTTGTCCCTTGATTTGACAGAATGCTTGACAAAAGTCCAAATCTCAGAATACACTCGGTAATTAATCTTTTAGCCAAAATTTCTGCCCTCTCATATAGTGGTGTACCAGGTACATTTAAAAATTATCTAAGATGGTCAAAATGTACTTATTTCCATCCAACGTGTTAGGCATGGGACCGACAATGTCCACTACAATTCTCTTGAAGGGTTTGATTACTTCCGGTAATTCCAATCATTCCGGTCTGATTATTCCCTTCATAGTTCTGTTTTGTCATTTATCGCAATTGGCTACGTAGTCGTCGACATCCTATCGCCTCTTTGTCCCCTAATATATCGACTATCCTAAAGTTAGATATTCGCCTCCAAGCATGTGCTGCTAACATGTGATCATGGTTTTAAATCAGAATATTTTAAGCTTTAAGTTATAAAATGTAATATGCTCCATACTACGCTTATTAACTCTCGTTCTCTAACACTATATATTTGATTTCAGCTCTTTTCAACTGATGTTCTACATCTTCTATTTCTTGACTCAACACACAGCCAATACATAATTTGACACATCTGTGCTACCTGCATATAATCAGGGTATGCTAACATTAACGATTAAGTTAGTGTCTCCTTGAGTTTAGGCTTAGCCTGCTCTGATTCTTCTTTCCAGTCAAAAGTGTAAACCCTCTTTAAAACTTTAGTAAGAGGCTTTTTAACTATTGCCTAATTTTTTACAAATCTACGATATAATTTTACTGACACATATAACGACCATAGCTATTTAACATTTATAAGTTTAGGAAAGTTTTCAATACCATCGTTTTATTCAGGGGACATTTTGACACCATTTGAAGAAATTATAAATTCCACGTATTCAGTTTCACAGTTAAAAACGGGACCTTTCTCTAAAGATAAAGGCTTTTTCCAGCCCCTTAAACATATTTTCCAAATGTACTAATTGTGATTAAAAATCTTTCGTAAATAATATCATATCATCCAAATAAGTGAGAGCTTGTGATAGGCTAAGTTCTCTCAAAACACCATCCATTATTTGTTGGAACATAGCTGTACATTTTTCTCTCCAAACGTGAGTCTTGTATACTTGTCGACAGTTGTAAGCGTTATAAACGATGAGTTGGGTTGGTCTTCCTTCTTGATTTCTATGTTATGATAACCATTAGTCAAATCCAGAGCAATAAAACACATACATTCCATTAATCTATCGATAGTAAAATAGATGTTACAAAATATATAAGAGCTTTGACCTGTAAACTCGTGAGAGAACTGCTTGGCAAGGAATAATTAACCAATGTCTCGGTTGACCTGTGGACAGATTCAAACAAAGTACTTTAGGTACCACGATTGCCCTCTACCACATGTTACGATGACCCTATATTCCCAAAACCGTGTGGCCCCGAAAACAAGCATAGTGACCCTCTGAATAGATATTATTTTGTCAGCCTCGATAATCATAACAATTAAACTAGACAAGTTATGTTGCTCGCTTCTTTCAATACTTTTATGTTAGTTTTAAACTAACATCCTATTTAAGGCATGGCGATTACATATAATATATTAGTAATAAGTAATAATATATTAGTTATATTATATATATACCAAATATATTATCAATTATTACTTATATATAAAATTATATACTATTTTAGTGTAAAATATTAAGGTGCGGCAGAAGGGAGCGCGAGTAATTTTACAGTTTTTATAGAATTAAATTTTGTTGGCCAAAATAAATCCAATATTTCTCTAGTAGCAACATAGAGTTTAGTTTTCTGCACATGCTAATATCAACAGATCTTGTATATCCATCAAAAGTGTACTGGAATTTTGTCAAAACTGTTTCTCTTTATTTAAAAAAGTTTTGACCAAATTCCAGGACATCCTTGATGGATATTCAAGATCTGTTGATATTAGCATGTGCATAAAACTAAACTCTATGTTGCTACTGGAGAAATATTCGATTTATTTTGACCAAAAAATTTCAATTCTGTAAAAAACTGTAGAAACAATCGCGCTCCCTTCGGCCGCACCTTAAAAGAGATGGGTAGAAACACTGTTTACACAATTTTAAGGCACCAATTATAAATTACCGTGAGTGATGATTTTCGGTACTGCATTTTTTTATATCCAATACTATAACAAAGAAAATCAACGAGTTTTATTTTATATTATAGATAATTGCCATCCTTAGTTCCATAAAGTGAACTTCTGGCCACTTCCTTAGGAATTCCTTTCTAAGATGTAAAAGTAATTTCAACTGTATTCTCCTTTACACCTGAGGATCCACACCGTGTTTAGATTCCGACCTTTTTGGACCCGTGGGGAAAAGAAACCTCTACAAATCTCAGTACTCCCCCAAACACCTATCATATTCTCACGTCATTAATTCTTTATTCATCCCCTCCCCCTATCATCTCTTTACATCACCCAACCCGGTATGTCAACTTTATGTCGAGTTTTTCTCCAGGCATCTTTTCCACAATTATCTTCCTATGAGATCTGGGACCCAGCTCGAGAACAATCGACTCTACACTTTTGACCATCTTCCCTCTTATCATTCTATCACTACTATTTGATAATCTACATCTTTTGATCGTTAAAACAACCATTATTTATTCCGAGACACTCCTAACTGGATGACCCTTGCCTAATACACATACAAAAGTAATTTAATTTAAACCATTAATGACTATCGGAATTTATTTGTTAAACCCACAACACCGTTGGTGTGGTTATTATATTATTAGAGGGTAAGATGGAGTTGATAACGACAATCCCCAAACCATTGATAAAAAAAATTTAGAGACTTTGTCATTCCAAACTCATTTGGTTTACTGTTTTAATTTGTTTTAGTTCATAAACCAACTGTGAATGTACTTACGCTAATCACAATGTAGGTTCCCATTTATTTAATTGTTTTATGCTTCATCATGGTAAATATAATATTTGTATTGCGTGTTAAGGTTGAAATGAAAACTTTAAAATATATAGTTTGTTAAAAAAAACAGACACTAATCAGAATTGTCTGTGAAACTTTAGTTAATTTTTTGGAGATTGATTTGATTGTCCTTTTTATATAATTGTATTGTAATTATGTATAACTCTTAGCAAATATATAAATATTATAATTCACTTAAATAGACTTAGTATTTGCTGACTAATCCGTAAAAAAACATTGAAACTGAGCTTTCGTTTCTAAGTTGGAATTGACAGTGTTGGTATGAATCTTACAAGAATTATTTCTTTGATCAATGAACAAAATTTGAAATAAGTTTTAGATATGAACATTATCTGGAAAATCCAAGCACATAAACTAACACTTTGTCGTGTTATCTACTTGCGATTCCATTGTTTAGAAAACGAAACACCTATAATTATTTATTTTTGTACAAACAACACTTGTGGTATTATGTTGTTGAATTTTGTCATATAAGTCAATATTAACTAAATAAAAGAGTAGATATTATTTTTTTCCTGGATGTGTTTACCCGTTACTCAGTTTCTTTAACAGTTTATTGCTTCAACATGTCAAGCAATTAGTGAAAAATATTATTTATGTTGCGTGATAAGGTTTAATGAGTACCTTTATAAATCAATTATATTGTGAAACTATCATAAACTGAAACGTGTGACACTTCAGTCCATTGAAAGGAGTGTCGTTAGAAGTTCCTTTTAAAATAATTTTATTGTGATTATTATTTCTAGATAATCAATTACCAGATATGTATTGTACTTTTTGTGAAAAAAATTGACAATTATAATATTTGGTTTGTAATTTTAATGTTGGTGGCTACTAAATTATTATTTAAGTTAGTTAGTTAGTTAGTTAGTAATAAATTATAGATTGTAAATTTCAATTTTTAAAAAAATACTTATGTTATTTGTCTTGACCTAGCTATGTGAGTAATATTAGTGAGTCTTTTATTATGAACTTGGAAAGAATATCTTAATTAAATAAATGAATGTGAAAAAAATATAAATGAAGTAATTGGTGGTTGCATTTTATAAATGATGATATAATTTGAAGTGATAAAAAAATATTTTTTATATTTTTAAAATCTAAAATTATTTAAAAGGAAGAATTTCGAAACGAGGTAGTCTCTTTTGTATAAATATTATCCATGTGTATATTAATATACAATAAAATACTAATAACGATTAAGGTCTCACTATTTTACGAGTATTAAAATAGAATAGAAAATAAATACTTTAATATTATTTATAAAATGTAATTCCTTGCATCTTGTTTAGAGTAGATAAATTTAAATAAATCAGTCATAAATTAATTAAATGATAGGTAAATTTAATTAATATGTGTTTCACAAAACCTATAATAAATATACTGTCACAAATACATTTTGTGCACAACTAATTTATTAATAAATTCAAATCAATTAAGTTTATCTTATAAGAATTAGATAGCAAATAAGGGAAATAAGATCGTATGGTTAAAAATAAATTGTTATTATTATTATTAGCACCGCGTCTTACTACCCGTTCGGGTTATACGCACTTACGCTAATGTGCAATGGTAGGGTGATTGTGAGATGAAATGGAGGACCTACAGTTTTACGTGGAATCCGAACCACGGTGGAGGCCTGGCATTCCTCACATTCACAAGTTGTGATTAATACACGTCTTGTCAGAGGTGAAGGAAGGGTTTGGCAATCAGATAAATCTGTGCCGGGACCGAGGATTGAACCCCGGACCTTCAGCACAGAAGTCTGACACCTTACCCCTAGACCACCAGGTCACCAAAATAAATTGTTTTTAAAAAAATATTACTCTTAAACTGAAAATTGCAGTGATTATTGTGCTGGTGTATTCCACAGGTATTATCGTAACTAAATTGAATGTATTATTTGTAATATCAGTTCTTATAATAATATTGTGGCAATTTCTAACAACATTAATAAATTAGTTCGAAGAAGTGTAACTCATTTATTAACCACACTTGTTTTACAAAATATCCACGTTGCTTTTTCAAATATATAATTGTTTAAAAATTGGAAAAAATTTCTACTCTTAACGTGAATGTAAATGACATCGAAAATATGGACATGAAAAAACATTTTCATAGGAAATCACTTTAAGTGGTAAAATAATGGTATCTTAAATTATACTTTGGTTTATTGGAATTTATAATAATTTTTATTTGAACTGGGAAAATTTAAAGTAACACGCCCTGTTAACCCAAGTAGTAATAACTATTTTGGACAATAGTAAATGAAATAAACATATTAGAAAAGGTATTCCACATAATATAGAATAAATATCATATTAGGGGTATAGTGAAGATAGCTTTACTTAGCTGTGTGGACCCTTCGAAGAGTAGTGAAGATGTAATATTTAGCACCGCGTCTTACTACCCGTTCGGGTTATACGTTAGTAGTGAAGAAATTGAGTGATTTTTCAATCGGTTTTAAAACAAGGACTGATTTATAAATATTTCAATTTTAATTAATCAAAAGTTATATAAAAATAAATATTTTAAACAAGTTACAAAATATTTATGTATACTGAATGAAGGCTGCAGAAGACCAAAATGTATATGGCTTCAAATCAGGACATGTAACATATGCTAACAGCCTTATAAAATAAATTTAACCAATATATAAATGGAACAGTGGTTGTAGTCAATCTTATCTCAATACCAAATATTTCAATTCTGACAATAGAGAAACAATTCAAAATATATTTAGAAATTGGTATTTTAGCGACGTTGGAGATTTCAAACTATTTTACAAGACTGAATCTTAACTTAACTCAAATAAACAGACTAATTATCGTCAGACTCGGACACTAATGTACGGAATAAAAATAGAGGGAAGAAAATGAGCCATTCAACCTGTGAGGTATCTTTTTTTTTCTACTGATACCACATCTCCTCTTCCTCTGACGAGTTTAGAGTCACTATAATATATGATCCTTGAAAACATTGACTTCCTTTTAAAAATAACTTTTTTTCTTGTTTCTTATTCTAGTTAGACATTAACTCTAAGGAATTTTCATCTACATCCTGACAGGAAGACTCCTACAAGCAATTTTCGTGACCAAGACAAATAGCCTAAGTTGTTGATGATTTATAAAAAAACCAAAGTTTACAAAAAAAATTATTACAAATTAAAATTATAACTTTCTCACAATATAGGAATATTTTTAGAATTATTTAAGAATTTTTTTTTTAACATATTATTTTATAAGCTCGCTGAATAAAAGGTAAATACATTGATATGGCGAATCCTATTTTGACCTGCCATGATTTCACATGTAGGGATGTGGTATCAAAAGAAAAGTATTGAAACTGTACTCATTAAAATTATCGGAAGAATAATATCGGTACCGTACTAGTATCGAAAGGAAAGTATCGATAAGAGTAAATATTGGTATCGACATTTTAATCTAAAAAAAAATTATCTTTATCTAGTAACAATAATTTAATTAAGGAAGGAATAGTAGACTTGTCCCCATTTGCCCCATCAGCTGGTAGGGCATCAAGATATATTGATAAACAAAGAAGAAAAACCTCTAAGCTTATGAAATCTGATGATCTAAAATAGATTGAGTGCTAGAATTGTAGAAAGTGAGTGATAGTTGAGAAATAGTGTCATTTGGTCATCCTCCAGAGTCCACCCCAAAGTAGTCCCATGGCTTCCTTGGTGCTGACTGACAGCTGACAGCTTTGAAAAGCTACCAGAACATATAATGAATCCCTACTACGAGCCATATGATCTGCAAATAACATGTGTTTAGCAGCTGTCACTTCTGACAGTCAAAATTTAGGTATATACCTAAATGTTAACTGTCAGAAGTCAGTTGTGAACTCTCAGTCAGCACCAAAGAAGCCATGGGGCTGCTGTAGTAACAATTAATCCCAGCATAAGTGAAGATAACAAAATAGTTGCTTCTAATCGATACCGATCCTATACCAGAGTGTGAGTACTAATCAGTAAAAAATTTAAGAAAAATGTATCGAGTAAAAAAAATAGTATTGGAAGGAAAATATCGATATTAGTAAAGTATCGATACTCTTTCTACATCCCTAGTCAAAGGTAGATAACATCCTTGAGCATCCAAAGAATAGGTTCACATCCACGATTTCCTGCATAACATTTTGTTTAACATATCTTGAACCAAAGACACAATGTATCCCACAATACACGAATATAATTTACCATTCATGAATAGCACTTGAGCAGCCATATTCTGCTCTCTGCCAATATTATAACATTTTGAAAACTAAATATATAGGTAGCTCTATTCAAAAATTCGAACATTCTTGTTGGTGGCATTTCGAATCTTTGAGATTAGGGAGAAATTCCTTTCATCAATTTCCACAATTCATAAAAGTTTTGTTTCCTTTATCTTTGTAGTGAAGTTTTGTTCTGCTAAATTAATATCAGGCAAGTTTCACCAGCTTCTTGATGACACCTCATTACTTCTCTGATATTGATACTTTTTAACCAGGAAATCTGGTCTTGTGGTAGCACTATCTTTCGTTGAAAGAACAGGTAGTAGTTTTTTAGTTTGTGTTGAAGAATAAATATATTAGATTTAAATTGGTAAATATACCATTTAAAAGGTTTTTAATTCTGCAATATATAAAATATGGACATGACATAGTTTCCTTTTAGTAAACTAATGCTATTTATTGATGCTTCTACTATAATTTAGTTATCTACATATGCAACTCAACGAATATTATGATGAATATTCTCTAAACCAGATCCTTGAGGAGTGTCCTTATTTATTTCATATAGTTTTCTGCTTCCCCTTTGTTTATTTTTATCAAGAAAAACTAAATACCAAATAGGAAGGGTAAATAAAACTGTTATCAAGAGCGTGCATCACATGCCCTTCAACTCTGTGATACAGTCTGCTCAAAATCATAAATTTACACGAGCACTATTACACGTGAATCATTTCTGATTTAACCGGCCCCGTGGTATGGTGGTCAGTGTAGCTGGCTACAAGACTATTGGTCCCTGGTTAGGATCCCAGCTGATACCTTTGGCTTCATCCCTTAATAGGAATAAGCCCAACGGTCACTGGGGTTTGGTAAATTAGGTTAAGAATCACCCCGGCCCCACTATATCATAATAGCCCTCATAACATCATCTTATTGTGGGTATCGGTGTGTAGACAATCTTCTTTGGTGTGCCCTGTGCCACAAGAGTGGCTAATAGTTTACATATAAGATGACCGAACCAGGGTGGCAAACTCCTTTATGGTCATATGTGGAATACGATAAAAATACTGACTAAACATGAATGGAGAGAAATAGTTCATAGAAATTCCTAGTATTTAATATCGTTTAAACATTACATGATATTTGGATAGAAAAATCTTTGAAAAGGCCATTTTTAACTATTTTGGAATGGCTTCACAGATAATCAATGTACACAAATCTTCATTCTGTCATAACAAGGACATACTGTAGTTATTACAAAGAAACTTTGTCACTTTGTCCCCCATCGTCACCACGATAAGTGTCGAGTAATTATTTAAATACAAATGCACTGTACACATTTCTGGCATATCGTAGATCTTTTATTTTCACCTTTTACTCCCGTACCTGTGGCGGGCGGGAGCTGAGTTGGGCCTGTTATGATGAACGCTCTTAATAAAATGTGTCTTAGTGATGCTCCTCTTTTCTAATTTATTTCTTATGTAATTGAATAGCAAATGTTGGGAGATTTTAGTAAATGTCTCTATTTAAAGATTAAAGGGAAAGAAAGTATTTTCCGTGCACCGTATCATTTATTTATCATATAATAACTGTAAATGCACTCACTCTTATAACTACTATGGTTTATCATTAATGAATCGATTTTATACTTCAACGTGTTATATATATTATTTACATAGCGTGCTACGGTTGAAATAAAATTATACAAATAAATAGGTCGTGAAACAAAACAAAAGAATAAACGGAATTGTCTGTGACATTTCAGTCTATGTGAAGGAGTCCTGTTAGAATGTTATTTTGCAATGATTGTGTTGAAAAAAATTTATAACTGTATAAATGTATAGATGTATTGAAATTCCATGAAATAGTATCAGCTATCATCAAAAAGATATATATATATAATGTATTACTACAATGAGCTTCTAAAGAATACTTTGTGAAAAAAGTTATTTAAAACATTTATGATAGTGAGTGTTCTGCTGATAAATAAGTGAAAAAAATATGTGGGAACTAAAATTAACTTTTAAAATTGAAATTTTAGATTTACTAGAGGATTTTAAAAAAATCCTGGATCTTTGAATAAATATGAAATACGTTTTAAGGATGAAAACAACCTTTGAACTCCAAGAACATAAACATACTCTTTTCCGTGTCAAATATTAGCGAAAAACTTATTTTAGAAATAAATCTTCCTTAATTATTTATAAAAATGAACAAACATATCCAGTAAGGAGCTATGTTATGTAATTATTTAAAAGAAGACTTTATTTTAACTGGACAAAGGAGCCGTAAACTGGTATTAATAATTTCAACATTTGTAAAGGAAAATTATTGAAAGCTTTTAATTATAATTAACTTTTGACCACAAAAAAGAAATACCGCCAAACCTGACAGGTTTAACGTTTTGCGAATATCGCGTTAAAATAGTCAAAAGATCAACTTAAATTTAGTTTAAAAAAGGTTTTGTTTCACTTATTATATTATAGAGATAAGAATTAATCAAAGCGGTGGAAAGATTAAATGAAATTTTCTGACACTATTATTAATTTAGTTAGTGAAAGGAATCTATATCTTTATTATTTATTTAACTAAAAATAATAAATATAGTGGCACACTACTGGATAATTAATAGGTTCAAATACAATTAAATTTGTTTTTATATTAGTATTTATTATTTTATCAAATTATTCAAACAAGCACCCAATATTAGTTTATAATTATGTTGTAAAAATTTGAGGCTTACAATGAAAATGTTAGTGATTATTTTAATGATTTACTCTATTTGCAAAATAGAAACTAATTTAAATATTTATGTTGATGATAACGATAAAAGCAACAGATTTAAAGATATTATTGATTGGATCATTGGAATGATTCGAAGCGACGGGCCTCAGCCCTTGGCCATCATCGTTTTGCAAGAATACCACCTACTCTCAAATGAATTATATGGAAAATTGAACTATTTCAATACCATAACATTGAATCTAAAAGAAAACTTTACAATGGAATTGGAAGAAAGGTTTGCAGAAGAAATTGCCTTAAAAGGAAAAATAACGATACCAAAAGTAATATTTTGGTTCGTGGAAGTTTGTGATGAGAATTTTTGGGATCTTCTGGATGAATTTATGAAAACTATCCTTGGTAGTCCGAGAACACCTTTTATAATCACAATTACTTCAGACGATAAGAGTGTGATAAGCACATTTAAAGAAGAATGCTACAGGACTTGGGAGGAATATCATATTTTGAACGTAATACTCATTACTTTAACAAACTATGATGATCACTCTAACCCTTCTGTATTAATTAGTAGAGTGACTGCATGGATTTTCAACCAGTTTGTAAACAAAGGCTCATTTTTGGAAGTGAGCAAAGGTTTAATGTTTAAGGAAAATCATAACATATTTTCAGAAAAACTAAATGATATTGACGGACACGAAATAAAAGTGTCTGAAGGTAGACAAGTTTATGGTCTAAAACTGGGACGGGAAATATCTACATACAACACGATACAAATGTTTGTACGAAAAGTTAACGGAACAATGGTTATTATTAAACAAGAAAAAGTCATGGACGACGATAAGGAAGGTAGTCTGGTTAGTAAAACTCTAACCCCAGATATAATGGGAAGTGTATTCATAAAGTATACCAATAACATATTCAAATCCACCATTTCGTGTATGTCGTTTTGTATGAAATTCCTTGTTCCAAAAGCCCAACGTATTCCTCAATATATGAATTTAATTCTTCCTTTCACAAATATTGTTTGGTCAGGTATATTCTGCTCTGTACCAATTATTACACTGTTCTGGAAGCTATTCAGGAAGGACTCGTCCTTCGAGACTCAAACGCTCTTGGAGACGGTTCGAATCCTGGTGAGTGGTGGGACATTCTTTATAGTAGTTCCCTCAACGCAAAGATTGTTTGTATTTTTTTGTTTAGTATTTAGTTTGGTACTACTAAACGCATATCAGGGAAGCTTGACCAGTTATTTGACGACACCCCATTACTACCCTGATATAAATACGTTGGAGCAGTTGGAAAAATCAGGGCTAGGGATAGCTGTTTATTTACCTGACCGTTCCGTTGATTTAGGGTCTTTGCTTTTAACTTCTGACTTTGAAGATAAAATTATTCAGAAACTTTTGGAAAGAGGTTTTTTTGTGCTAGATATAAAATCTGCACTTGACCAAGTTGCTTTTAATAGAACAACCGCGTATGTTGATGCATCCTATATTATCGAGCTATATATGCAGCTCAATGATTATTATGAAGAAGGATATCCTCTAATGCATACAATAGATACCTGCCATTATTTAATGAACGCTGTTTTACAGTTCCCTTTCAAGTCACCCTATCAAGATGTAATCGATGTTGTAATGAGAAGACTTTTTGAGACTGGTACCATTCATAAGTGGTTTGATGATGACATATACGAACTATCTCTGTCGGCACAAAACAGGGCTAAAGTAAACACACTGAAACCGTTAGGACTTAGCCATGTTCAGATGCCCTTTTACGTTCTTATTGGAGGTCTAACACTTTCCTCCATTTCTCTGGTCTGTGAAATCTTCACTGACATTCTCGTACGATACAGAAAAATAAATACTCACTGATTTTTTTAGTTGGTATTTACCTTATAATCTCATGTGGAAAAGGCATTGGGCTACAACCAAATTTCAACTGGTGTAAACGTAACATAATAATCGTCCTGCTCTATGAAGATTAATTATTTACTTTTAACTAACCCCATTACTATCCAGATGTCGTCATTCGAATGAGTCGGTGTTATTGATAGTATTACCTCAAAATAAGAATCAATTGAATAAATTACTTTTTAGTAAAAAAACTGCTATCATGATGAAAAAATCGAAGGTAGTCTATTTAAAATGCTTGTATTGCACCTGATGTAAGAAAAGTGGAATCTTATAAGATTTACTTTAAAATAAAAATGATGTATGTTGAATCTTAAAAATTAATATCTATGTGTAAATTAATTATGGAAATGATTATACAATAGGGACGTGTTCTGCTTCATTAATGCAATTCTTAACATTATTATTCTTTCATCATATCAAGACCAAATCGATAATTTGATAGTAAGCTTATAGATCTTGTCTCAATGAAAAGTATTTAAATGATTAAATATGTATCAATTGGAGCTATCGTATACCAACAGAGCTAAACTGCTAAACCATCTGAATTTAAAGTCTTGGGACTCGGTAATATAAATACATTTCTGCATTCTTCTTGGAGGTTCCTATAAGGTAATTCAATCAATTTAAATAAATTATTTTTAAATATTATAGTAACGGAATTCTAAAAATTATTTCTTGGGTAACATATGATTTGCATGTTTGATTTAATAACTAAGTCACTGACTTTTTGTATTAATCTATTATAAACATATGGACAGTTTCAAACCAATTTACTTAAAAATGTGTGATTTTACATTAAGTCAATAAGAAAATGGAGTCTCTTATAGGATAAGACTATTAATGTTTAAGCGATGAATAACAGAAAGGAGAAAGATGGAATAGACTTGAGTTTGATTCTGGTGGACCCATTTGGTATGTTCCTCTTCAATATGATATACTGTTATTTGTTTATTTAACTTTTCTATTAATTTTTTTAAATTCTTTATAATCCTTCTATTCTTTTAATATAGAATTTTAGGTTCTAGTCTTTGATATGCAGTAATTGCTAATAAATTACAATAAGGTCTGGTACCAAAACGGAGCCAACTACCTATTCGTCGAAAGTATCTAAAAATAAAAGGCAATAATAGCGACAAAATTTAAAGAATCCATTGGTTTATTAGGTGAAAAAGTTTGTAGCATATAAAAAAAAACTAGTCTAGGAGGACTCCTGAATTAACACGCAAGCCAGTGAAGTAATGGGGTTCCAAATAAAACAATGTTTATTTTGATAGATATGTAATCATAAAAATACGATTGTAATAACTAATATAATTACTAGATAAAGATTATAATAGTAATATAATAGTAAATATTATTTGAATTAGAAAAATACATTAAAGTCATCGTAGCCTAAATTATCCCCAAACTTATTATCTTTCGTACCTCCTTTGACCACATAGTTTTCATATTTTTTTATATTTAAATAATTAATTTAACTGCTCTATTGACATTAGAGCCTATCCAAGACTAAAGTTCTGTATTTTATGATTAAATCAAGACTATAATTACTTGATTAAAATATTTTTTCAACTCTTTTACAGACTTAGCTTTTATATATTGATATAAAACTGTAAGCAACACCATGGTAATTAAGTTTTGATGTTAGACATTTTCTGAATGGTGAATTGTGTTCATACTATTTTATCATATAAATTATTCACATTTCTCAACACCAATACTCAAGAGAAACTTTTGCACTTTCAAAAATGTTTGAATTGAAATTTTGTATAAAATATTATTATTATTATTATTATTGTTATTATTTTTATTATTGTTATGGTTAATGTTATTATTATTATTATTATTATTATTATTATTATTATTATTATTATTATTATTATTATTATTATTATTTTATTATTTTATTATCAGTTCATTTTAAAAAAACAGGCCACAAGCTATCGATGTAAATCGATGTAAAGTGCATTTAAGATTTTGAAATATCACAGTAAATAATTTAATGCGTTTAAAAAAGTGTAGAGGAGTTGGCTATTTGTTTTACTATACAAAAGTAATATTAAAATTCATACTGCCAATTAATTTATATTTGCATGTACGGTTTGTTATTAACCTTTAAAACATAATATATCTAAGTGTGTTATTTATATATCAGTAGACTAATTATACATAATTTGAAATTTTCAATTCTCATATATTTATTCATAATTTTAGAGTATTTGTATACATATTACTATGGGAGTAGTATTTAATAAATTTTATTCTTAATATATTTAAAGTCCAATATTTTTATTTTATTAATAAGATATTAAAATATTATTAATTAGATGTCTTCAAATATACATTTTAATTAATTTCCTTATATTATTTTATTCTTACTTTGTAGATGATAAAGAATTTGTCTCTTATTGAATTAAAATTTACTATTATCTGTCTAAATTATTATATAACCTATACCAAGACTTGTAAACCGTTATGCCCAATTGGTTGATATTATTTAAAAAAACTATTTCACGTGCCCACAGGAATTTCAAGCAACCAAATAGTATTGGATTAGTTTCTATTTATAAATATTAATATTGTCGTTACCACCCTTCCTGTTGGCCTAATTTATCAGAATAGCTTGTAGGTAAGGGCAGGGTCAGTGATAAAATATATTTATGTGCTCGTAATTTTTAGAAGGCTATGGTTTTTACGGTTTAATAATATCAAACAAATAACTACAATTATTATTATATGAATTTAATTCTTCCTTTCACCAATACTGATTGGTCAGGTATATTCTGCTCTGTAACAATTATTACACTGTTTTGGAAGCTATTCAGGCAGGACTGTAATTAGAAACTCAAAACGCTCTTGGAGACGGTTGAATCCTGGTGAGTGGTGGGACATTCTTTATAGTAGTTCCCTCAACGCAAAGATTGTTTGTATTTTTTTGTTTATTATATAGTTTGGTACTAATGAACGCATATCAGGGAAGCTTGACCAGTTATTTGATGACACCCCATTACTACCTAATATAGATACGTTGGAGCAGTTGGAGAAATCAGGTCTAGGCATTGCTCTTTTTATACCTGACCGTGCCAATGATTTTGGTTATTTAATGTCAACTTCTGACTATGAAGATAAAGTGCTCAGAAACTTTTGGAAAGGATGTTTTTTGTAAAAATATAAAATCTGCACTTGACCAAGTTGCCTTTAACAGAACGACAGCGTATGCTGATGGATCCTATTTTATCGAACAATATATGAACCTCAATGATTATTGTGAAGAAGGATATCCTCTAATTCATATTATAGATACCTGTCCTGTTTTAATTAACTTGTCTTACAGTTCCCTTTCAAGTCCCCCTATCAAGATGTACTCGATGTTGGATGAGAAGATTATTGAGATTAGCACCCCTCACAAGTGGTTTGATGATGATATATATGAAATAACACTGTCGGCTCAAAACAGGGCTAAAGTAAACACACTTAAACCGTTAGGATTTCAGACATGTTCAGATGCCCTTTTACACTCTTCTTGGAGCTTTAACACTCTGCTCCATTTCTCTGGTCTATGAAATTTCAGCTGACATTCTCGTACGATACAAAAAAATAAATAAACACTGATGTTGTTAGATGTTATTTACCTTAGAAACCGCATGTGAAAAAATAATTGAAATACATCCATATTTTAAGTAATTATTATTATATATATATATATATATATCAGATTTTCTGTCTTACAAGTCCATTCCCTTTTGTCAATGAACTTAAACCACCAATGTTCCCTTTTCTATGCCTCCTCCTTCAGCTCTAGAATTTTCTTCTCTCCTTGAAATCATTTGGAATTTAAATACTCTAATTACTCAGCTCCTCTTTCCCTCGACCTTTCCTATGACGTTTTGCAGAAACAGTTCCTCTTAAGTCTATGTCCGATCCTTTTTCCTTTGCACCAAAGAATCACATCCAAATACTTCTATTTTTACTATTATTCAATTTGTCAGCCTCTAAGTCCACCTAATCGTTTCAAAATGTATATATATATTTATTTATTTTAAATTAAATGTGACCTTTTTAAAATGAATAATACATTTATGCTGTACAATATTATAAAAATCTGAAGCGTTAAATTCTTAATTATAATGTCAGTTTATCGTTTATATTGATATTTTTACAGTTGATACTAAAGTCTATATCCAAGGCAATATGTCAGTCAATTTTTTTTTTGAATGTCACATTATAATGTTCTTGTTTGGGAAAGTTGATCACTTACTTTACGAAACCATTACTATCCAGAGATCGACCGGAGGAGTCGGCGCTAATAATACTAGTACCTCAAAATATGAATAAAGTGGATTTAATAAAAAAATAATGCTCTCATGATGATAAAATTAGAGCTATACTATTTTCAAATGCTTGTATTGTACCTGTTGAAAAATAAATTGATTCAGATAAGGTTGACTTTAATAGAAAAATGATGATGTTGAATCTAAAAATTAATACATATCTATATCTAGTTTCATATCTACTCTGGAGATGAATATCCACTTATTTACACAATTGGTACATTTCCTTTTTAATTAATGCACCTTTAAACATTATTTTTATTTCTCGTTTCAAAACCATATCAGTATTCAGTATTTTTTATTGTAAATTTATGACACTATTATCATTGAAAATTGTTGAAATGATTATATATATATAAATATAAATACTCATGTTTTATAAGAGCTCCTAAATTAAAGCTCTTAAGAATCATTGATGTACATACTTTTATGATTTTTCTCGGAGGTACAAGAAAAGTCGGTCAATTTAAATTAGATAATTTGTAACAATAGACTATATAATAACAAAATTCTTAAATGATATTATGTGTAAAATATGTAAGTATGTATGATCTTATAACTAATTAAATCAATGATCTTTTATTAAAACTTTAAATATAGGGAATTTTTCAATAAAATTAGGTTTTAAACGTGTGTTTTAAATCGATAAAAAATGGACTTTATAAATAGGATAAGATAATTGGTGTTAAAGCAACGAATAAACAAGAAGACAATGATGCGATGGATTTTGATTGACTACTGTGGACCCATTTGGTACGTTTCTCCTCTATCTGATATACGCCTATTTGTTGATTTAACTTTTCCCTTATTCTTTATAATTCATTATAATCCTTCTCTTAAAGTAGAGTGTTTGGATTTAAGTCTATGATAGGCGAAAATTGCTTTGAAATAACAATTAAATATGGAACTGAAAAGGGAACTGGCTACTTTTCCTCTAAAAGATCACTAAAAATATGAAGAAATAATAAAACCAAAATTTAAATAATGTTTTATGCTATTTGGTGTAAACATTTATAGTTTATAAAAAAATTCAATGATTTTCATTGATTTCTTATGTTAAAATTATTTATTTAACTGCTCTATTGACATTATTCCCTCTACGGTTCAAAAGTCCTATATTTTAACATTAAAACATGACTCTAATTCTTGGCTAAAATATTTTGTAGATTTGTTGCAAACATTGCTGTTGTATCTTGATATAAATTTTGTAGAGCACCACGGCAATTAATTCACAATTTTCAACGCTAATATTAAAAATAAACTATTGCATATTCCAAAATGTTAAAATTGAAATATTTATATTATAATAATAGTTCATTAGAGAAAGCTTACCCATGCCACAGGCTGGAAACAGTAATAGGTGTAAATGTTAATTGAAGATTGTTAAATATCACAAGAAATAATTTCATGTTTTAGGATGTACGGTATGTTATTAACTAACACAATATTAAACATCTAAGTGTTTTGTTTATATATAAAATAGACTATTTTCTATATATATGTCATGAAATTTTCAATTCTCATATATTTATTCATAGCGTTAAAGAGTATTTATCTACCTTTTCATAGAGGAACAAAGTTTTATAGAATATTATTTTAAAATATATAACCATTAATAATTTTTATTGATACGATATTAATATAGTATCATTTATATGTGTTCAAATATATATATTTAATTTATATCTCTATGTTATATTAGTCTTTCTTTGTATTTGAGAAATAATATGTTTTGTAATTAAATTAAGATGTACTACAATGTGTTTAGATTACTATAAAACCTATATCATATTTTGTAAACCTTTATTCCCTATAGGTTGATATTATTCAAAAAAAACTATTTCCCGTGCCCATAGGAATGTTAAGCATTAAAATAGTCTTGGAGTCTTTCCTAATTATTATAAATTATAATATATTTTATAATTATTTTAAATATTTTTATTCTTATATTATACAGGATGAGGCAATCAAACGGCAAGATTTTAAAAAAATCAAATGAAAACGATTAATTTTTTTCCTAAATTTAATGTAAATGAATGGAAGTTACTAGTGTAGCTAGAAATTGTTCATTTTCTGAAGATGGTATCCTTGGTTTTGCACACATTGTCGGAGTCTAAGAACGAAGCTGCTAATGACGTTGTTTAGCATATTCAACAGAGTTTTTTTGACCTCTGTTGAATTCGCTCCTTCAAATCATCCCTGGTCCTTAGTGGGTTCTCCTTGAAAACCAACCTGGGATTTAAGGTATCCCCGGAGAAAATAGTCAGGAGACATTAAGTCTGGTGAACGGGCATACCACGGGAAATTGCGGAACTTACTGATGTAACTCCCAGGAAATTTCGGGCCTCAGCAAATGCATTGAAACTGGCAAGTTGCGCTAAATTTCTGGGAAAATGTGTTATCATCTGGGTAAGTGTGCAGGCAGGGAAAAAGCTACCAACATGTCAGCGTAACGATTGGAGTTTACCGTCAACATATTACAATGTTCATTTTCAAAAAATAAAAGCTGATTATTCCACGAGATGATACTGCGCACCAAACCGTCACTCTTTCTGAATGGAGGGGTTTTTCCTGGAGATTGTATGGGCTATTTTTGGCCCAGTACCTGAAAATCTGCTTGTTGATAAAGCCACTAAGGTTCAATGATATTTATCTTCTGTTGACAAAAGCGTACTTTGCTATTGTAATCTTGAGGTTTGAGGTCTTTCACTACCTGAATCTTATATGGATGGTAGTGGATACTATATTCTTCAGAATCCTTCTTACAGTTCGATTACTGAGACCAGGATCTACGCTTTGTCTTCCAACCGATTTTCGCAGACTTCTTGCTAAGGCTACATGCACACGATCAATATTCTAAGGGGTTTGGCTGGTTTTTTCACTACCACATCTTTTCTGTGTCGTGCTAGCAGCGGCTTCAAAATTTCTTACCCACAGAATGATCGCATTTGCAGAATGTATGGAAGTGCGTGGGGGTAGACTAAACTCTCACCAGAAGGTGCGTTGAGCACCATCTAAACTAACCTCAGTTTTTGTAATACACCTTTTTTGCAAACGCACGCTGCTCACTCGACCAACCCTCCATGGCTACGAAATTCCGGATGTCTAGATGCCCAAGGTCGACTCCAACACTCCCACAACCACCCACCACGCCCGCCAACCCTTCCTGGAATCTTGCCGTTTTATTGCCTGACTCTGTACTTATACATAATATAAATTTGTATCAGTATTTGATATATAAATATTATTGTTTTAAAATATTACTAGAAATGGATATAAAAAATATTAAAGGACTTAAAGGCACCGCTTAGAAACTTATATAGATGAGAAAGATTTAGAAATTGCATGCTGTTTGTAACCACCACTTAACAAGAGACAAAACTAATGACTTTATTTTAAGTAATTAATAAGTTTGTAATAAGTATATATACATACAACTTGCATATGTGCATACGTTTACATACATATATATATGCATTTATATACACGTATGTCCACATATATAGTTATATATATCCATTTATGGCAAACTTATTAATAGCTTAATTGTATTATAATAAAGCCATTAGTTATTATATATACATGTATATTTAAATGTATACACACGTATACCCATATATACATTTATATATATATTTAACCGTTCTCACTAAACTCTTAGGTAACTTGAACAAGCACGCTACGCACTCCCACGAAACCAGCCATAATGAGAATGTTGCAAGGCAACAAATAAAACAGGCAGATCACCAGGGATCTTTAATTGACTTACACTCAAAAATTCCAGGCCAAGTATTCACACCTAACTACTGAACTAATATTAAAACAAATAATTCGGCTATAGAAATTGAGGAAGTAAGGGGTTTGCTAAACTTGATTGCAAGTGAATAACGTGAACAATACTCTAACATCTAAAGTTGATCATAAATAAAATTATTTCCAATCAACAATCTGTGAAAACGGGGTAACTATGGCATGAAACTAATTAAGTTATTTCTATGCTATCAGCCAAGTTAACAATAATTCCTAAAATTATAAAAATACCTAATATAAATATCCGACGATACTAAAAATACAAAGTTAATCTTGGACTTGCTACAATAGTAGTTTAAAGGCCAAAAATTACAATGTGAGATAGCATTCAAAAGTTAGATTTTAAAATATATTTAATTGAGAGTAGGTCATTCGAACTCGGATCTAAAACGGTTTAAGACCATTTTACGTCGGTTTCCAAAACAAAGCATAATGGAAATGATTTTTTTAATTGAAATAAATAGTCAAAATAATAACGAAGTTTAAGCCCTACATCCTTTCGACTGGATTTATGGTGCCTAGTTTTCGATTTTAAATAAAAATAGAAAACTTCTACAAAATAAAGATCACTTACATGTTAGTAGGCTCCAATTACTAACAGCATATAGTATGAATTTCCTTTCTGGGTACTAGCTTATATCTCAGTTAGAACAACGGGAAAAATAGGTAGAGAGAAGTCACACGATCAACAAAGTCATTCACAGCAAGTCAGAAATTACCCTCTAACCGACGCCTGCGCACAGCGTCGTGAGGATAGCCATGAGGGGTAGAGAGACACACGTGATTGCACTTCTCGCTCTTTTCCTTGAGCTTGGCGCCTGCGCAGCTTCCTGAACTTGGAGGATACCGTACTAGCGCTAGGGTTCACATACCTCTCGGTGACTTATCTCTAGTTTTCTTGATGAATTTGGCCGAGAGCAGTGATCCGTTACGATGTTCGCAGAGTGTCCGTAGCTAGGGCGCTGACTTCCCGCTAAAATGGGGTAAGTGCTGTTTGCACTTTTTTACGTGGTGAAGGTTGGAGGCTATGTTTTTTGAGTCACTGTACTTTATTAATAGCTTAATAGTAGAGTTATGATCATGTATGTATTTATATATATACACGTGTATTTACATAAATACAGGTATATATATACATTTATGATAAACTTATTAATAGCTTAGTAGTATTAAAATAAATTTAACTAGTTTTGACTCGTATAAAGTATTAGTTAGACTTAGCATGCATATATATATATATATATATATACAGGTGGTATATTTATTAACAAAAGTATAATAACATAGGCCTGGAAAGGTTTAACTTTCTTGATCGATTTTTTTTAAACAAAATATTCTCTCTTATGTTTTTTGTTTGTTTCTGTTATGTCTTTGTTAAAAATTTCGTTATTTCTTCTGTTGAATTGATTATTAATTTAACAATATTTTTATTACTATTAGCACCGCGTCTTACTACCCGTACGGTTTTTACGCACTTATGCTAATGTATAATGGTAGGGTGATTGTGATATGAAATGGACGACCTACAGTTTAACGTGGATCCGAACCACGGTGGAAGCCTGGCATTCCACACATTCACAAGTTGTGATTAATACACGTTTTTTAATTATTTTCTGGGGTCTCTAAGGTGTTTTAAGATATAAAATCTGCTGTCCCAAGAAATGTATATAATGTGAACTAGATTCATTTTCATTTATATCCTTCCTTTTTATTTCGTGCTCAGTATACACGTGACTACTGATAAATACAAGCAATATATTTTCAAACGGAGGTCATGAATAATTGGTTTTATCAATTCCGTTGAGTGGCAAGCACCTGTTTCGTTGACCGAATGGTTTAACGCTCATCCCTCACGTTCGAGTAGACTGACGATTACTAGGGATATCAAGGTTCAAATGAGTTCGGGTGTCCTGAGGGAGTTTTTAATTCAAAAAATTGTTTTCCACGCAAATTTGGTACATTATCTTTGAATATAACCTTCCTAATTACTAACATCAATAGCGCAATTGGGTGACCTGGTGGTCTAGGGGTAAGGTGTCAGACTTCTGTCCTGGGGATCCCGTGTTCAATCCTCAGTCCCAGCTCAGATTTATCTGATTGCTAAACCCTTCCTTCACCTCTGACAAGACGTGTATTAATCACAACCTGTGAATGTGTGGAATACCAGGCCTCCACCGTGGTTCGGATCCCACGTTAAGCTGTAGGTCCTCCATTTCATCTCACAATCACCCTACTATTACACATTAGCGTGAAACCGTATAACCCGAACGGGTAGTAAGACGCGGTGCTAATAATAATAATAATAATAATAATAATAATAATATATTTATAGTTTTAATAAAAATGTCATTGACTTGATTAGCTATAAAATCATACGTACAAAGTATATTTTATATATGAAATCATTTTAAACTTTTCCCTTGATTTTTATAATTCATTATAATCCTTCTCTTAAAGTAGAGTGTTTAGATTTAAGTCTATGATAGGCAGTAATTGCTATAAAATAACAATTATGTCTGGAGCCAAAAACTGTTCCGACTAACTTTTCGTCGAAAGGATCACTATAAATATGAGGAAATAATACCACCAAAATTTAAAGACAGTTTTAGGCTATTTGATGGAAACGTTTGTAGCTGATAAAAAAATATGGATACGATATTAATATAGTATAAACTAGTATGTTCAAATATACTGTTTTAATTAATATAGGTGTATGTTATTTTATTAATTCTTTGTATTTGATGAATAATTTGTTTTGTAATTAAATTAAAATGTAATACAATCATTGTAAATAATTACATAACCTATATCAAGTATTGTAAACCTTTATGCCCAATTGTTTGATATTAATCAGAAAAACTAAATCACGTGCCCAAAGAAATTTAAAGCAACTAAATAGTAATAAGAGTATTTTCTAATAATTATAAATTATAATATTGTCTCTACCTCCCTTCCATATGGCCTAATTTGTCAGGATAGCTTGTAGGTAAGGGTAGGGTCAGCGACAAAATAGATGCGTGGGTTCGTAATTTATAAAAGGCTTTGGCTTTTAGGGTTTATTAATTGCACTACGAAATATTACAAAAATGTTATTTTAAAAATATGTTATAAAAATATATTATAACTTTGACCTAAAAGCTCGTGAGAGTTCTGGTTTAGTAAGAAAGACCTAACTGATGGTTCAACTAACCCCTAAAAAGATTCAAACCCTGTATCTTGGGAACAACGGTTGCCTTCCAGCACAAGTACCCGATATTCAAATCAACGTATCCCCTAAAAATAGCAGAATAAGCCCTCTGAATAATTTGTGAGCCTCGATAGATTTAAAACAGAACTCAAATTGGCCCAATCACCAAGACATGAGGACTAGTTGTTTTGAGTTGTCAGTGGTTTTGTCTTCACGTTTACTAACTCCTCATAATAAGACCAGTTCTTTCTCTTAATTCTTTCAACACTTTTATATTAGTTTTAAATAAACATCCCAAACTAGGTAAGGGCTATTACAATTATTCTGGGGATTTTCAAGATATTAGAACACATTTTAGAATATATTGACTACCCACCAACAATTCTAAAAATTCATTTTCCCCCTCTATATGTCTAAATTATTATTTGGAATTTCATAACACTTCTCCTGTCATAGTATCAACTGAGCTGAGAAATATCATCAAATTTACATTGGTTGAGCTTCCTGCAACAGATTTTTTGCTTTTCTTTTTTGAATACATAAAATGATCTGATAATAACAGCACACAAAATAAATGGAACCCCGCACGGAGTTTCTCACTATATTGTTTAAAAATGGCGATATTTACGCAAAACTCGTAATAATAGTAAAACGAAACCATAAACACTAGCAAAACCAAGCATAAATTGCACTATATTTATGTAAAACATTTTTTAGTCCCGGTTTTAAATTATCTAATTTTTTTTAAAGAATCATTATATTCATTTGTATGGTTGGACCAATAAAAAAATAACAATATTGGATCAACAAGGGTCAACACTTGGTATTAAAATTTGGTCCTCCGGTTAAAATTTTTGAGATTTAATCAGGTGTTGTTCAATTTCATGTAATCGCATTTTTATTAAATTCCTCATTTATAAAATTTGTCAAATAAAAAATGTAAATATTGACTATTGAGTCTAAAATTGAGATAAATCATTGTTATACAAACATTTTTCCCAAGAAATTTAAGGAAAAATTAATTTAAACTTTTTGAGAAACTAACTTATATTTAATTACTCTGTGGCATTGTAGAATTATTTCGTTAAAGCTCAAGTAGTATAACTTTACAGATAAAGCTCACAAAATTATATTAATGTATTTGCCAATATCTCAGTAACTGTTTTTTTTATAGAAGATATATTTAATATAAAAGTTTTATTTTTAATAGTACTACAATTATGAAATAATAAATTATTTAGTATCTCAAATAGCTGCGTTGATACGGAAATTACAATTTCTTTGAAGTACCCTAAAAGTCATTTTCATGGGAAAATTAAAATAGCCCGTATATTTATAATCTTAATCAACGCCCAGATACAAATTTTAGTCAAAATCGGTAGAGCCGATTTTGAGAAAATCGATTTTGTCTATTTTCGCCCTTTATCAAACTACACTTAATTTAAATAGACACACAGACCGACGACTTTGCAAAGACCTCTTTTTAGAGTTCGGGGGGTCATGAGACGTCGACATCCATCAACATTTCATGTTATATTTTTTATGGTCGCAATACTTTACTTTTTGTGTTCAAAAAGTTAAAAAAAAAATTGTATATAGCTTGAAAGTTATTGGTTTTATAAAATTATGCTTAGAATAAAATTATTTTATTATAAATATATCAACATAATTGTAATGATAAATAATTTCAAATATCAAATAGTTTCCGAGATATGATAACAAAAATTATAATTTATATATCAGACCAAAGCCCTTAAAGTAATTTGGTCGAAATATTGAGTGTGATCATTCTGTAAGGAATATTTATAAATGTTTAGAAAAGAAATTTAATCAAAATCGTTAAGCCGATTTTGATAAAACCGAATTTTTCTTTTTTTTCTCTTTAGTAAACTAACCTTAATTTTAGGCTTGGATATCCAATTCCAAAAACTCCTAGGATCGACCCTATGAAAACACTAGATAACAAGTTTCAACCCGATCGGTAAACTAGTTTATGCTCTAGTTTGAGGTACAGACAAACAGACAGATGAAAATGCAAAAACCACTATTTCGGATTCAGGGGGTCATGAAACGTCGAGGTTCATCAAAATCTCGAGTTTAATTTTTTTGACGATCACCATACTTTCTCTACCTTTAAGATATCGAGAAAGTAATAACCGTACTAGGGATTTAAAAAGCCATCTTAATGATGCATCTCTATAACTACTGTGAAATTATGTCCAACCAAATAAGTTATAAAATGTGTAATGCCCCATACTACGCTTATTAACTCTCGTTCCTTAACACAATAGTTGATTTCATCTCTTTTCAAATGTCTTGAAACATACGCAATAGGATGTTCTATCCCTTATATCTCTTTACTCAACACACAGCCAATACCATAATTTGTCACATCTATGCTACCTACTAAAAACCAGGTATGCTAACATCGATGATTAAATTAGTAAGGCCTTCAGCTTAGGCAAAGTCTGATCTGATTCTTATTTTCAATCAAAAGGTGAACCATTCTTAAGACTTTAGAGTATTTTCAGCTCTCCCGTAATATTTTTTCAAATCTACGATAGATTTTCTTTGATTCCTATAAATGACTGTAGCTCTTTAACATTTGTAGGTCAATTAAAGTTTTTAATGGAATCGATTATTCAGGGACCGTCCTTGACACCATTTGAAGATATTATAAATCCCACGTATTCAGTTTCACTATAACAAAACGTCACCTTTCTAAAGATAAAGAAAATTTAGTTTTTTCCAGCCTCTTAAACTTATTTTCCATTCGTACTAAGTGTGATTCAAAATCCTTCGTAAACAATATTATATCATCCAAATACGTGAGAACTTGTGATGAGATAAGTTCTCTCAAAACGGCAACCATTAATAGTTCCAACGTAGCGGCACATTTTGCAATCCAAACGGGAGTCTTGTATATTGAAGACGCTTGGAAGCGTTATAAACGATATGTTGGGTTGGTCTTCCTTCTTGATTTCTATGGCATGATAACCATTAGTCAAATCTAGAACAATAAAATACATTCTACTAATCAATCGATAGTTAAAAAGATGTTAAAACGATATAAGAACTTTGACCTAGAAACTCGTGAGAGAACTGCTTGGCAAGGAATACCTAACCAATGTCTCGGTTGACCCGTGGACAGATCCAAACCAGGTACCTTAGACATCACGGTTGCCCTCCATCACATGTACCTAATTATCCGATGTTCAAAACCATTTTACCCCTGAAAACCATCACAGTGACCCCTCTGAATAGATATTGTTTTGTCAGCCACGATAATCATAACAATTAAACTAGACAAGTTATGTTGCTCGCTTCTTCATCACTATTATGTTAGTTTTAAACAAACATCCCAATTTAGAGCGTGGCGATTAAATATAATATATTATTAACAAGTAATAATATATTAGTTATCTATATATACAAAATATATAATTAATTATTAATTATATATAATTATATAGTCTTTTTATTGTAAAATAATAGAAGAGATGGATAGAAACACTCTATACACAATTTAAATGTAACACTTATAAATTACCATTAATGAGAATTTTTTAAATTTTATTTTGTTTATAGCCAGTACTTTACCAGAGAAAATCAACGGATTAATTTTTTTATATTATGGAGAATTGCCATTTTTAGTTCTAAAAATTGACCTACTGGCTGCTTCCTTAGGAATTCCACGTATCATCTCTTTACTTCACCCAACCCGGTTATGTCCATTCTATGGGCCAGTTTCATAGTCAGATCTAGTACGCCTAAAGTGCGAATCGATACTAAATACAGGACGACACCTACCTAGAACAAAATGGAATGGGCCAGTTTCGCATATGAAACTGGCCCATTCCATTCAATTGCAGTTAGGTGACGTCTATGTTTTTAGTATCGATTCGCACTTTAGGCGTACTAAATCTCACTATGAAACTGGCCCTATGTCAAATTTTCCTCCAGTCAAATTTTCCACTGACGTCTGGGACCCAGCTCAAGGTCAATCGACTCTACACTTTTGACAGTCATCCCTCTTAGCACTCTATCATTACTATTTGAGAATGTGAAAAAAATATAAATGAGGTACTTGGTGGTTGCAATTTATAAATGATGCTATAATTTCAAGTGATTAAAATTATGTTTATAATTTTATAATAAAGGTATTTAATGTGAAGAATTTCTAAACGAGGGAGTCTCTTTTGTATAAATATTATTAATGTATATATTAATATACGAAGAAATACTTAAGCACGATTAAGGTCTCACTATTTTACAAGTATTAACATCGAAAAAATAACTTTGATATTATTCATAAAATGTTCTTTCTTGCATCTGGTTTAGAGTAGATAAATTCAAATCTTTGATATGCAGTAATTGCTTTAAAATAACAATTTGTTCTGGAACCAGAACGAAGCCAGCTACCTTTTCTTTGAAACGTATCTATAAATAAAAGGAAATAATAGTGACAAAATTTAAAGAGTGCATTGGTTTATTAGGTGAAAACGTGTGTAGCTTATAAAAAAAACACTAGTGTGGGATGACTTCTGAATTAAAACGCAAGCCAGGAAATTAAATGGTTCCAAATCAAACAGTGTTTACATTGAAATATATGTAATCATAAATCATACGATTGTAATAATTAACTAAATTACTAGATAAATATTTTAGTATAGTAATAAACATTATTTGAAGTAGAAAAATACATCACAGTCATCGTGGCCTAAATTATCCCCAGACTTATTATCTTTCGTACTACCTTTGTCCAAAGAGTTTTTATAATTTTTTATATTAAAATAAATAATTTAACTGCTCTATTGACAGTAGAACCTATCCAAGTCAAAAGTGCTTTATTTTATGATTAAAACAGAACTATAATTACTTGATTAAAATATTTTTGCAACTTTGTCGCAGACGTTGCTCCTGTAGATTGATATAAAACTGTAAGCAACACCATGGTATATAAGTTTTGATGTTATACATTTTTTGAATGGTGAAATGTGTTCGTACTATTTTATCATATGAGTAATTCACATTTTTCAAAACCGATACTCAATTAAAATTATTACACTTTCAAAAATGTTTGAATGGAATTTTTTATAAAATATTAATAGTAATAATAATAATAATAATAATAATAATAATAATAACCGTTCTTTTTTATTCCTAAACAGCCCACAAGCTTGAATCAGTAATCAATATAAAGTGCATTTAAGATTTTGAAATATCAAAGTAAATAATTTCATACGTTTAAAAAAGTGCAGAAGACCTTGACTATTTGATTAACTTTATCATAATAATATTAAAATTCATTCTGTTAATTACGGTTTGTTAGTTTCCAATACAACATGATATATCCAAGTGTGTTATTTATATACCAATAGACTATTTATAAATAGTTATTGAAATTTTCAATTCTCATATATTTAATCATAATGTTAAATTATTTGTATACCTATTCTTCTACATGTTTAAATAATTAGTTTGGAATTTCATAATACATCTCCTTTCATAGTTTCAACTAAGCTGAGAGATACCATCAAATTTGCATTGGGTGAACTCCCTGCATTAGCTTTTTTCCCCCTAAAATGTTTGTTTACTTTTTTGAATACATAAAATAATGTGACAATAACACAACACAAAATAAATGGTACAGACCTCCGCACGGACTTTCTCGCTCTATTATTTAAAAATGGAGATATTTACTCAAAACTCGTAATATATGTAAACCGAAATAATATATACTTGCTAACCCAAGCATAAATCATTATATTTATGTAAAACATTTTTTAGTCCAGATTTAGATTTTCTAATTTTGTTTTTAAAGACTCAATGTCCTCATTTGTATATTTGGGCCAATAAAAAATATCAATATTGGATCCACAAGGTTCAACACTTATTATTAAAATATCGACCTTCGGTTAAAATTTTTGACATTTTAATAGGTGTTGCACACCTTTTTTATTAAATCCCTCATTTATAAATTTTGGCAAATAAAAAATATAAATATTGACTATTGAGTCTAAACTGGAGATAGATAATTGTTGTACAAACATTTCTACTCAGAGGTTTAAGGAAAAATAATATAAACTTTTTGAAGGGATATGTATTGATAAAAAAAGAAGAAAGAACAGTTAGGCCTATGAATTATGATTATCTAATAGAGATTGAATGCTAGAATTGTAGAAATTTATGATAATTGAGAAATAGTGTTATTTGATCATCCTCCACAGACCACTTTATTAAAAAATTAATCTCAGCATAAGTGAAGATAACAAAAAGATTACTTCTTTCAATACAGATCCGATACCGGGGTGTGAGTACTAGTATCAGTAAAAATATCGGAAACAAATTATCGAGTAAAAAAATAATAGTATTGAAAGGAATAATATCGATATTCGTAAAGTATAGATACTCTTTCTACAATATTATAGCATTTTAGAAATAAAATATATAGGTAGCACTCCTCAAAACATAAATATTCTTACTGAAGACATTTTGAATTTTTGAGACTATGGCGAAATTCCTTTCGTGATTTTTCTCACTTCATACGTTTTTGGTTTCCTTTATCTTTGTAGTTAAGTTTTGTTCTGCCAAATGAATATCAAGCAACTTCTTACAGTAGGCTAGAAATAGTAAATTTACACGTGAATCATTTCTGGCTAAACCGTCCCTGTGGTATAAAGGTCAGTGTAAATGGCTACAAGGCTAGGGGACCACGGTTAGTTTCCCGGCTGATACCCTGGGTATTTTCCTTTAAGGGGAATAAGTCCAACGGTCACTAAATTAGCTTTAAACTAAGTTTAAAATAACCCTAGTCCTACTATATCATAATAGCCATCATCACATCATCTTATTGTGGGTATCGGTGTTCCCTGTGCCACAAGAGTGGATAATAGTCTACACATAAGACGACCGAACCAGGTTGACAAAGTCCTTTCCGGTCATATGTGGCATACGATTAAAAAAAAACTGGCTAAACTTGAATGGAGGAAAAGAGTTAATAGAAGTTCTTAATATAACAAATTCGTTGAAATATTAAGTAATATATGAAAAAAAAATCGTTGAAAAGGCCATTTTTGACAATTTTTTAATAGGTTCACATATAATCACTGTGCACAAATCTTCATTCTTTTAATAGAGACATACTGTAGTTA
Organism: Timema podura; assembly: GCA_033556935.1. Classification (NCBI taxonomy): domain Eukaryota; kingdom Metazoa; phylum Arthropoda; class Insecta; order Phasmatodea; family Timematidae; genus Timema; species Timema podura. The sequence continues at coordinate 16,722,573 of JAVRXN010000006.1, read as the reverse complement.
TTAACAAGAAACTTTGTCGCTTTGTCCCCCATCGTCACCGCGGGAAATGTCTAGTAATCATTCAAATACGAATGTACTGCACACATTTCTGGCATATCGTAGGTCTTTTATTTTCCCTTAAAGTCCCATAGCTCACGCGGGTGGGAGCTGAGTTGGTCCCGCTATGGTGAACGCTCTTAATAAAATGTTCCATAGTGATGCTCCTCTTTTCTAATTTATTTCTTATCTAATTGAATAGCAAATGTTGGGAGTTTTTAGTAAATGTCTCTATTTAAAGATTAAATTGGTCCACCGTACCATTTATTTATAATGTACCAACTGTAAACGCACGCACTCTAATAACAATGAAGATTTATAATTTATGAATCGATTTTGTATTTAAACATGTTAAATATATTATTTACATAGCGTGTTAAGGATTTGGTAAAAATCAACAAATATATAGGTTGTGAAAAAAAACGAAAGATAAACCTGTGACATTCATCGATGTGGAGAGTCTAGTTAGAGAGTCATTTAACGATAATTGTGTTGAAATATACATTACAACATAAATATATAATTATTAAAATCCATGAAATAGTGTAAGATATCATAAAAAAGGACTCTCATATATTCCATACTGCACCAGTCTTAAATCTTTGTTCTGATAGTTATTGTGAAAATAATGTTATTTTTTCAATGTTCGTAAGTGACTATTTTGCTGTTAAATCTTTCAAATATAATAAAATTAATCTAACTCTTGAATAGATAGGTTGAATTTAATTTTTTTAAAGACATCAATTTCCAGATGTGAATAACGTGAAACGCTTTAAGGATGAATCAACCTTGGAACTCCAAGATCAGGACATAAAATTTCCATGTCATTATTATCGATACTCATATGTTAGAAAAAAATTTTATTATTTATAGAAAATATCCATGCAAATTGAGTATAGTATTATGTTTTGAATTATGTAAAACAAGTCTTATTTTAACTGAACAAGAGAAGTTAACCTACTGTAATAATGATTCTATATTGTAAAGAAACTTAAGCAAGCTTTATTAAACTAAATTCTGACAACACAAATAAATACCGCCGACCTGAAACTTAACGTTCCGACTATGGCGTTAAGCGTCAAATCTTACTAAAAGATTTTATAAAAAAGTTATTATATGACATTAATGTAAGTGATAATTATTAATCGAATCTAGAAAGATTAATGAAATACCTATGTGAAACTTTTATGATTTAGAAAGAAAGCCCAGCTATCTAATTTTTATTTATTTAACCAAATAGTAACATACGGCACGTATGGATATATGTTCAATACAATAAATTTGTTTGTATTATATTTATTATTTCAATTGATCAAACATGACCCATTTAATTAAATTATGTTGTAAAAGTTTAAGCTTAATGAAAGTGTTTGTAATAATTTTAAGGTTTGCTTGTTTGAAACTAGAAACTAATTACATATTTCTGTGATAATGTCATTCCAACAACATTTTTAATAAATTTCATTTGGATCATTGAATGATTCAAAAGAGACGGACCTCAGCCTTACATCATCGTTTTCAAGATACCACCTATTCTCAAATGAATTATATGGAAAACTGAACTATTTCAATACGATAACATAATTAAAAGAAAACTTTCATGACTTGAAGAACTTTTCGAAAACTGACCTTAAAGGAAGCTAACGATTACCAAAAGTAATAATTTGTTCTGGAAGTTGTTGAATATATTGGATCTTGAGAATTTAAAACTTACTTGTATCGAGAATCAAACTTTATAATCCAATTATTCAGACAATAAAAATGTGATAAGAACATTTAAGAAGAATGCCACAGACTTGGAGGAATATCATATTGGGAAAGTAATAACATTACTTTAACAAACCATGATGATTCACGTTACCCATTGCATTAAGTAATAGATGACGCATGATTTTAACCAGTTTGTAAACAAGGCTCATTTTGTAAGTGAAAAAATGTAATGATTTAAGGAAATCAAAAAATTCAGAAAAATAATGATATTAACGGATAAGAAATAAAAGAATCCTAAGCTCGACAATTATTGCTTAAAATTCGAGAAAGTGTACATACAACCGTATAACAATGTTTGCACGAAATTAACGAACAATGGATTATTATAAACAAGAACAAGTCATGGACGACGATAAGAGATAATCTGTGTAGGAAATTATAGCCCTGATAAATCGAATTATTCATGAAATATTATAAAAGAATTATTCAAATCATATTCATTTATGTCATTTTGTATTAAATTCCTGTTCAAAATCTCAACGCAATTGCGCAATAATATGAAATTATTAATTTTATCTTTCCAGATAATGTATGGTCAGTAATTCTGCTCTGTACCATTAAACTTTCTGGAACTATTCAGCAGGAACTCGTCGTTAGAAACCAAAGACTTGGAGACGCTCGAACCTGTGATGTGAACATTCTTTATAGTAGTTCCTAAACGCAAAGATTGTTTATTTTTTGTTTAGTATTTAGTTTTGGTACTAAATGAACGAAACAGGAAGCTTACCATTATTTGACGTAACCTTTACTACCTGATTAAAACGTTTAAGCAGTTGGTGAAATCAGGGAAGAAGCTTTTTATTACTGATCGTAACCGTTGATTATGGGGCTATGCTTTTAACTTCTGACTTTGAAGATAAAATTATTCAAAAAATTTTGGAAGGGATGTATTTTTTAAAAGACGTAAAATCTACACTTGACCAAATTGCTTTTAATAGAACAACCGCGTATGTTGATAAATCCTATATGATCGAGCTATATATGAACCTCAATGAATATTATGAAGAAGGATTTCCTTTAATGCATAATGTAGATACTTGCCATATTTTAATGAACGCTGTCTTACAGTTCCCTTTCATGTCCCCCTATCAAGATGTACTCAATGTTGTAATAAGAAGACTATTTGAGACTGGTACCAGTCCTAAATGGTTAGATGATGACAGATACGAACTAACTCTGTCGGCTCAAAACAGGGCTAAGGTAATCACACTGAAACAATTAGGACTCAGCCATGTTCAGATGCCATTTTATATTCTTCTCGGAGGTCTAATACTCTGCTTTATTCCTCTAGTCTGTGAGATCTTAGCTGACATTCTTGTACGATACAGAAAAATAAATACACACATGGATGGTGTTAATTGTTATTTACCTTAGAATCTCACGTGAGAAAGGAATTAAAATACAACCATATTTTAAATGGTGATATATAATTAGGTTTTCTGTCCTAGAACAGGTCCAATCCTTCAGCTCCTAGAACTTTCTTCTTTCCTTCAAATCATCTAGTATTCTAATTCTTATTATTACTAAGCTTTTCTTTCTCTCAACCTTTCCTATGACAATGTGCATAAAACAGTTCTTCCTAAGGATGTGTTTAATCCAGTTAATTTTTCAAAAAGTAGCATATCCAAAATGGTTGTCTTATCACCTACTGTCCATTTGTCACCCTGCAAGTCCACCAAATCTTTTCATATCTTCTATATACTTAATTATTTTAAATTAAATATTTCCATTTGAAAATGAATAAAACTTATATATTGTGCATCCTTAAAAAAACTGAAGCGTGATATATTTAGTTTTTCGTTGTATTTTTTACTTCAAGGCACTGCTAACCTCAAACATTGCTCAGTTTTCTTATACAACATTCCCTCCACTAGTGACAATCTTGTTCAATATCTTGACTCAGCTTAAATATGTCACTATTACTTGAGCTAACTATTTTTATTTTTCTGGACACCCCATCTACATATTTATGTTTAATTCCTGGTCTAAGCTCAACCAAATAGTCATTATCACTCAACTATAATGTCCACCTTAAAAAATGGCTACTCGGATCCTTTATTTTAAAAAGCCATCTTAATTATGCATGATCCATAACTACTGTGCACTTATGTCCACAGAAATAAGTTATAAAATGTGTTATGCCACATACTATGCTAAGTATATTCTCGTTCCCTAACAACATAGGCCATCTTTAGTTCTAAAAAGTCACGTTCTGGCAACTCCCTAAGGAATTCCTTTCCAAGAAGTAGGAGTATTTTACCTGCATTCTCCTTTACTCCTGAGGATCCCCACCGTGTTTGGACTCCAACCTCTTGGGACCCATTGAGTAAAGAAACATCTACAACTATAATTACTCCCTCACACACCCAAGATATTTTCACGTCACTAATTACATATTCACCACTTCCACGTAGCATAACTTTACATCACTCGAACATGTTATATCCAATCAATGTCGAGTTTTCCTCCCGGAATATTTTCCACTGTTATATTCTACCCCAAGAAGCAATGTTTTGGATTATCTCTCAAGAACTCTTTTCTAAAAGAAAAGCGTCCTTTCAGGTGCTCTATCCTTTACTCCTAAGGATCCTCACCATGTATATATTCCAACTTGTGTTACCTGTGAGGGAAAGGGAACCCTTTAAATATAAGGACTCCCAAAACACCCAAGATAGGCTTCCGTCATTAATTCTTTCTTCATCCCCTCCAGCTATCATCACATGACATCACCCAACCCGGCTATGTCCACTCTATGTCAAATTTTTCTTAAGGCATATTTTCCACTATTATCCTACTCGGAGATCTGAGACCCAGTTCAAGGTCAATCGACTCTACACTTTTGACAGTCATCCCTCTTATCTATCTATCACTATTGTTTGATAATTTTCCTCTTTTGATTGAATATTTTATTCATACTATCATTTCTTACAATAACATTGAATAAATTATAAGCTACATTAATGAATTAGTTCGAAGATGTAGACCACGTTTAATGACCACTGATGTTTTACAAGAAATTTACGTTGCTTTTTCAAATGAAAAATTGTTCAATAAACTGAAATATGTTTTTACTCAAACTTGAATAAAAATGGCAAAAAATATATGGAATAGAAAATAAAAACATTTGCAGAGGAAATGTCCTAAAGTGGTCGAATATTGGTACCTTAAATTATCTTTTGGTTTGCTATATATTCTGATAATTTTTTTGGACTAAACTGGGGAAATATAAAGGAGCGTACGTTCATAACCCAATGAAGCCGTTTGTAGTAATAATTATGTTGGACAATAATAAAAAATACATATATTTAAAGAAGTATTCTGGGAATAGTGGAATGAATATCGAATTTTCGAATTAGTATTGATAGCTTTACTGAGTTGTGTAAACCAAACACACGACCCTTCGAAGATTAGGAAAGAAATTGAGTGGATTTTCAACCACTTTAAAAACAACGGATAATTTGTAAATATTTCAATTTCTTCTCACTAAAATTAATAAAAGTATATATTTTAGACAAGTTGCATGATACTTTTAATGGATACGAAATCCAAACTAAGGAAGACCGAATTGTGTATGGCTTCAAATCAGGAGATGCAACGTACTAATACCCTTATACAATAAATTTACCCACTGCATTAATGTAAAAGTGGTTGTATTCACTCTTATGTCAATACCAAAAATTCCAATACTGATAACAGAGAAACAAAGTAAAATATATATAATAGTTTGGTTCCTTAACGAGGTTGTCTACTTTGAAATTTTGAAGCAATTTTAAGAGGCTGCATCTTAACTTGATTCACTTAAGCAATTTAAGTACCACCAGACTTGAACACTAATGTACGTAAAAGTAAGAGAGGGGAGAAAATGAGCCGTTCACCTTGCAAGGCCTCTTGTTTATCTAATGATAGCACTTTACCTGTTCCTCTGACGAGTTTACACACTCACTATAGTATTAACACCTTAAAACAATTACTTTTAACTAGTTCCCAATTCTAGATACATATTTTGTCTCGATGGACCTATATATTCTACATCGTGACAGGAGGGCTCCTACAAGCAATTTTCTTGACCAAGACAAATATCCAAGTTGTAAATGATTTACATAATTTTTTATAAAAGCTATTTCTAGAAAAAAATTATAACTTTCTGACAATATGGGACCATTTTTAGAATTATTTAAGAATGTATGGATTATTTTTCAACATAATACCTCTTAGCTCGCTAAGTAAAAGGTAAATTCATCGCTATGGGGAGTCCTATCTTTACTGCATTAACATCACAGATACGTATGTGGTATCGAAAGAAAATTATCGATAACAGTAAATATGGTATCGAAATTTTAAACTGAAAAAACGTTTTTATCTAGTAATAATAATTTAATTTAAGGTAGGAATAGTAGACTGGTCGCCACTCCCCCATCAGCTGGTCAGGTATCAAGAAGTATTGATAGACAAAGAGGAAAGAACATCTATGAAGTCTGATGATCTAAAATAAATTGAATGCTGAATAGTTTTTTGGGTCATGGAAATATGAGTGAGAATTGAAAGAGTGTCATTTGTTATTTCTCCACAGTCCACCCTAGTAACAATAAAACCCAGCATGAGTGAAGATAACAAAAAGGTAAATTTTTCAATACTGATCCGATACCAGAGTGAAATCAGTAAAGTATCGAAAAAAAATATCAAGTTAAAAAAAATACTTGTATCGAAAGGAAAGTATTGATACTTTTTTACATCCCTAAAGTTAGGTTAAGAATCACCCCAGCCCCACTTTATCATAATGATCATCATCACATAATCTCATTGTGGGTATCGGTGTGTAGACAATCTCCAATGGTGTGTTTGCGCCTCTTGAGTGGCTAATAGTCTACAATCTGGTCTAGGGGTAAGGTGTCAGACTTCTGTGCTGACGTCCGGGGTTCAATCCTCGGTCCGGCACAGATTTATCTGATTACCAAACCTTCCTTCACCTTTGACAAGATGTGTATTAATCATAACTTGTGAATGTGAGGAATGCCAGGCCTCCACCGTGGTTCGGATTCCACGTTAAACTGTAGGTCCTCCATTTCATCTCACCATCACCCTACCATTGCACATTAGCGTAAGTGCGTATATCCCGGACGGGTAGTAAGACGCGGTGCTAATAAACAATAATAATAATAATATAATATAGTCTACACATAAGACGACCGAACTAGGATGCCAAAGTCCCTTCCGGTCAAATGTGCCATACGATATAATAAAACTGAATAAACATGAATGGAGATAAAGAGTCAATAGAAGTTCCTAATATTTAATATATTTGCAATAATTAAATGATATTTAGATAGAAAACCGTTGAAAAGACCATTTTTGACAATTTTAGAATGACTTCACAGATAAATTGTACACTAAATGTTAATTCTGTCATAATAGGGACATACTGTAGTTATTGACAAGAATCTTTGTCACTTGGTCCCCTATTGACACCGTGGAAAATGTCGAGTAATCATTCAAATACGAATGTACTGCACACATTTCTTGGTATTTTCTTTTCCCTTTTAACCCACACCTCGCGCAAGCCGGGAACTGAGTTCGGCTTTCTATGATGACGTTCTTAATAAAATGTTCCATAGTAATGATCCTTTTTACTTTCTCTCTATCTTACAGGTAGAGAAAGTATGGTGATAGTCAAAAAAATCAAACTCGAGATTTTGATGAATCTTGCGTTTCATGACTCCCTGAATCAGAAAAAGTGGTTTTTGAATTTCCGTCTGTCTGTCTGTCTGTCTGTACCTCCAACTAGAGCCTAAACTATTTTATCGATTGAGCTGAAATTGATATCTAGGGTTTCCATAGGTTGCCCCGAGGGGTTTTTGGAATTGGATATCTACCCATAAAATTAAGGGTAGTTTACTGAAGGGAAAAAAGAGAAAAAGTCGATTTTCTCAAATTCGGCTCTAACGATTTGATTAAATTTCATTTATAAACATTATTAAATATTCCAAACAAATTGGCTTCTCTCAATATTTCGGCAAAATGGCTTTAAGGGTCTGATGCGTAAATTAACATTTGTTTATAATAGATCCGAAACTATTTGAGATATGAAATACTTAGCGTTACAAATATTTATATATATTTATAATACAATATTTTATCCGAAACATATTTTTATAAAATCAATAACTTTCGATCTATACGCAATTATATGAATTTTTTAACTTTTTGGACATTAAAGTCTGAGTATTCGACCGTAAAAAAAAACTAACCTGAAATGTTGATGGATGTCGACGTCTCATGACCCCAAAACCCTATAAAATAATATTTGCAATGCCGTCTGTCTGTGTATCTATAAAAACTTAAAATTAAGGGTAGTTTACTGAAGGGCGAAAAGAGAAAAAATTTGTTTTCTCAAAATCTGCTCAAACGATTTTGATTAAAATTCGTATCTAGGCGTTGATTAAGATTATAAATAAACTGGCTATTTTTATTTTCCTATTAAAATGATTTTTAGGGTACTTTACAGAAGCGTTAATTTCCGTATCTCCACAACTATTTGAGAAACTAAACAACTTAACATTGCAAAATTGAAGGACTATTAGAAATAAAACTTTTTTTTGACATATATTTTTATAAAAGCAAAAGTTTCTGAGATATTTGCAAATATATTAATACATATTTTGTGAGATTTAGTTGTAAACATATACTTCTTAAGTCTTAACGCAATAATTCTCCAATGCCATAGAGTAATTAAATATAAGTAAGTATCTAAAAAAAAGTATGTTATTTTTCCTTAAAACTCTTAGGAGAAATGTTTGCACAGCAATGATCTATCTCCATTTAAGACTCAATAGCGAATATTTACATTTTTTATTGGTCAAAATGTATAAATGAATAATTAAATATCAATGCGATTACTTGAAGATCTGCAACACCTTATAAAATGTTAAAATTTTAACCTGAAATCGAAATTTAAATATGACGTGTTGACCCTTGTGGAAGACATTAAACTGTTTGAAATGCTCTTAGGTGGAGAAAGATGCGCCTCTTTTCTCATTGATTCTATATCATTGTATATTATTTTATGCGTGTTCTTATGTGGAGTGGTGATGATACAATGTACATTATTCCGTTCAGAAATCTTACGAGTTTATAGAAAGAGAGAGAAAGTCTGTGCGGTGCGCCGTACCATTTATTTCTAATGTATTTCTCATGTAATTAAATAGAATGTTGGTTCTTTTTTTATTAAATGTCTCTATTCAAAGGTTGAAGAGAAATAAAGTCTTTTTGGTGCCCCGTACCATTTATTTTTCATGGACTAGCTGTAAATGCACTCACTCTAATAACTATGAAGGTTATCATTTTTGAATCGGTTCCTATATTTCAACATGTTAAATATATTATTCAGAATGCGTGTTAAGGTTGATATGGAAACTTCCATATAAATAGGTAGTAAGGCAAAATGAACGAATAAATAGAATTGTCTCTGACATTTCAGTCGATGTGAAGGAGTCCTATTAGAATGTTATTTTGCGATAATTGTGTTTAAAAATATATTTATACCTGTGT